>CM045751.1:17035000-17037500 GCA_024760905.1 Plotosus lineatus | reverse complement strand
GTTAAGCACTTTCTGCCTTGAAAACATTTTCTCATAAATATCCATGACTGGCTGGTGACCACTGTGAGTGACAGGAATGTGAAATTAATTCAAAAGAAATTCATTTTGAAAACAATTTGAGAATAAATAAATTAGATAATAGCAGGCACTGAAATCTAACTATAGTCCATATTGTTTGATAAATTTGATTTGATCTAATTGAACAACAACACAGTGGAGTAATGCTGAGCACGTAGACCTCTCAGCTGAGAGGGTCCTGAGTTTGCATGTTCTCCCTGTGTGGGTTTCCTCCATGTTCTCCTGTTTCCTCCCACAGTCCAGAGACATGCACATTGAGCTAGCTGACTGTTCCAAATTGCCTCTCTTCGTGACCTCAATAGGATTAAGCTGTTTGGCAAATGAGTGAGAGTGAATAACATGGCTCGTATTCTTATTATTGGCGCATTCTCATCCCATCATGTACTGCATTAGATTTTGTAGGACCAGGAGGAGATATTTTGCTCAGGCACACAACAAAAATGAACTCAGGAAATTGCAATGTGCAAAGGGGGCATGAACATGTTTTTTTTTGACACCCTCAATTTTATTCAATTTTTAGAAAATAATTTAAAGGACTTTCTTGTAAAATTGTATTTACCCAAAATTTAAAGAATAAACTAACCCTGTACCTATTTTTACATCTTATCTCTTAATAGGCAATGTGTGAGATAGATGCTATTTCTTTTAAAACTGTGGATGTGAAACAATTATTGTATTTAATATTGACTTCAAATAGCATTCCATGAAGTTTTTGTTGATATCTTTGCTATTATTTGTTATGTTTTGATTTTGTTCTCTGTTTAGTATATATATGTATGTATGTGTGTGTGTATATATATATATATATATATATATATATATATATATATATATATATAAAACTGAACTGGGAAGATGGAGGGGCACGTTCGGTCTGTCGTTTGTAACAATGGACGCAGCGTCATTACGTCATTGCATCATTACGTCAGCACGTCAGCGTACTACGTAGGTACGTCTAAACTCAAAATTTGACAATTTTTTTTTTTGGAAAAAAAAAAACGTAAAATCGAAAAAATGAAAAGAAAAAAAAAAAAACCCCTTAAAATCGAAAAAACGAATGAACGTAAGTCGGGGAGTGTTTGTACTTTGCCTTTGTGCATTTTGTCAGCCCAGGGGAAATCATTTCATGGTTGGTTTCTGCAACAAATACTGAAATTAGTCCCAAGTTGCTAAATGCTATGTTAAATTACAGCATTTCATGTGCTCTCCGCCCCCATCCTTGAGTGTTCTGTAAGAGCAGTCCACCACATACCCATTATATTGTCTCTTAAATGTTTAGGAGACAAAATATACTTTGCTCCTTTCCATTGTGCCAAGATGAAGTTGCGTGTGAATTTTCCCCTAGTGTGATATGGAGCCATCAGCAATACTTCGTGTGTGTGTGTGTGTGTGTGTGTGTGTGTGTGTAAGATGACTAATAAAATTCTTGTTACTTCATGACTAAAATTATGGAAATCTCTGCCTGTTGGAATGCCCCTTTCTAAAACATTTGAACTTTGACTGTGTGCTTATATCATTACAGTATTTAGGATGTATTGAGGTGCTTAAATCAATGCGATCACTGGACTTCACCACCAGAACCCAGGTGACAAGGTAAGCTGATATATACGGTTCCTTCGTGACTCTAATCATATGTAGTTTACATCATCATATGAAATTTATATGAATATAATGAATTTATGTAACCGGGCAGTGGTGGCCTGGTAGTAAAGGGTGCTGGATCGCTGATCCTAAGGTTGGGGGTTCGAGTCTCACTTTCCACAAGGTTGTCACTGTCCCCCAATGTGTAGCTAAGTGGATTATCAAAGGCCGACCATGTCTCTCACTGTCTATGGTGAGAGGTTCATGTAAAAGAACCATTGCTGACTTTCGTAAAGAGGAGCCTCCGATGTAAAACCTACGCCAAATCAAACATGCGAATCAGATGATTCGCTGTGGCGACCCCTGAAAAAGGGAAAAAGCCGAAAGGAGAAGAAGAAGATAATGAATTTATATAGTCTTTGTATCTTTTTATTGTATTAACATTTTTATACTGTATTTACATCAATATAATGAATTTTCATCACTGTACTTAATTTATATACAGTAATTATACCGAATTTACATAATTATACTAAATTTACATAACTATAAGGATTTTTTTCATCATTGTACTGAATTTACATGATTATACTGAACTTACACCAGTTATTTGTGTCACGAGCCTTAAAACATTCAGACCTTTGTTTAGCTTGATGTGGTAGAGTGTTATTTTGCTGCTCACAGAGCTGTTTTCCTATGGGAATGATGCAGTCCTCTCCCTGCTCCAGTCTATTGATCAGCAGTAACCTAATCCCCAAAGCCCACACTGGCCTTAAGTGCTGCCAGAGCCGAGCAAATGCAGAGAGACATGTATTATTGATGCTGCTGCTTAATAACTGAA
>CM045751.1:16972500-17030000 GCA_024760905.1 Plotosus lineatus | reverse complement strand
CAGAGGAGGGATAGTGAGTATATTGCTCGTCGGATGCTGAGGTTGGAACTACCAGGCAGAAAGAAGGCCTAGAGGAAGACCAAAGCGACGATTCATGGATATGGTGAAGGAGGACATGAAAGCAGTTGGTGTAAGAGAAGAAGATGCAGAGGACAGGGTGAGATAGAGGCAGATGATTCGCTGTGGCGACCCCAGAGGGGAACAGCCGAAAGGAAAATAAGAAGAAAGTTCAAACAGTGTAGCGTACAGAGAGCCAGCTCTGAGAACACCTCCGTCCCTTGATTGTGTTGATGGAAAAGCAGGGAACTGAATACACACTGCTCACATTTCCAACGTCCTCTATGAATAAATGTCCACTGTAATTGTCCTTTGGCTTTAAGGCTACCTGCTGTGTCACTGTTTAATATGAACCAAATAATTATGTGGGATGATATGAAGACACAGTTTTAACTAATGCGATTCAGCAACAGACTGACCTGAACGATTGTAACACCTCTACTAATAGTAGTTGCTGGTCATTCGTATGGAGACAGTACAATGAGCCTCAGGGCCAAAGGGGACCTGGGCCAATCACAACTGGCATGGATACACATTGAATTGGTTCCGAATCTACTGTAAGTATAAAGTAGATAGACGCAAAAAAACATTTCCACTCACATTGGCAGTTAGAGTGGCCAGTTCACCGACTGTATATGTTTTTTGACAGTGGGACAAAACTGGAGCACCAGGAAAAAAAAACCGACAAACACAAGGAGCGCATGCAAACTCCACAAAGAATGAGCACTGTAGTCGCGGAGATATGAACCGAGAACTTATGGCTGTGCGAAACCACTGAGGGGACCAAGCCGTCTCAGTTAGAATCTTTCTTTAAAGCAATAAAAAGGTCAACAATCTGTTAAAAAAATAATTTTTTTATGTTACTATCCTAAACAGTGTTCAAGTACAAAATGGTTACTCACTCACTCATTTGCCAAAACATGTACACGACCTGGGTTGCAAAGAAACTAAATCCTATCTCGGCCAATTCTGGGCAAAGGTGGAGTACACTCACATACACACACGTGTATATACACACTCACACACACCCAACAACTCCCATGCATAGATACACATACACACACACACCCCACCATCCAGACTCGTGCACTCACTCACACACACACACACACACACACACACACACAACCATCCACACTAGCATCTTTACCAACATGTCCACACTCACACATGCGTGCACTCACCCACACACACACACACACGCAAACGACCATCCACATACACACACACATCTACAGTCTCTCTCTCACACACAACCATATACACACACACACATGCACATACACACACGCACACACTACAGTCTCTCTCTCTCTCTCTCTCTCTCTCTCTCTCTCTCTCTCTCTCACACACACACACACAACCATACATACACACACAAAACCACACACACACACATAAACAACAATCCACACTAACACACTCACACCCACGTGCACACACACACACACACGCAAACGACCATCCACATACACACACTACAGTCTCTCTCTCTCTCTCACACACACACACATCTATAGTCTCTCTCACACACACACACACACACACACACACACACACACACACACAACCATACACACACGCACAAAACCATACACACACGCACACACACACACACATAAACAACAATCTACACTAACACACCCACGCACTCACACACACAGACACACACACACACACACACACACACACACACTTATTTCATAATCTTTATTCTCTTGTAGGGTGCCAATGATTATTGAATAATTTACCATTGAACAATGATACATGTACACAAGAACTAGTTGTTGCTGTCAGTTATTTCTGATGAATTTTACTGCATTTATTTAGAAATTGATATTTTATCATCATAAAATATCAATTTCTAAATAAATGCAGTAAAATTCATTTAGGAATGTGAGGACCGAGGACGCAGCGTGGGAGGATGACGACATGTTTTTAGAACATGATTACTACAACAGCATACCAGGAAAAGAACCTCCACTGGGAGGAGTAGTGGACTCGAGATTAAAGATGCCAGCAGCCTTGATGGGACACGTTCACTGCTCTCCTCAGGGCAAAGCAGCGCAGGTACTTTCTCTCAGGGTAAGGTTTACCCTCTGCTCCGTAGCTTTAATATGCTCTGCTGCACCCTGTTCCAAATATCTGAACCAAGAGCGGGTTAAATGTACTGTAACTCCAAAGAAGATTCTAAAGAATGGAAGCAGTAGATAATCATACACAGCCACAGTTTTCCTGGCAGCTAATGTTAAATGCTCTGAATTACAGAGTCCCTGTAATGTAACGCCAGGAAAACGTAATTTCTCTTCTCCTCATTTCTGAGCTTTTAGAATCCTTTTAACAGTAGAAATCTCACCAATGATTTTATATATGGGTGGACTTCATAATTCAGGTGAACTCAAGGGTCACTCATAAAATTCAAAATTCCTCGACCACAGCGCATGGATAAAGTAGGAAATGTGGGTACTGGTTTTAATCACCTATGAGATTGTCGTGAGCTGTTCAGATTGCCCCCCATCTTTTCCAAAATCGGCTAAAGTGTCCGTCAGTTGGATAGTTGGATGTGCCTGTTTTACAATATGTTTTATAGTACATGTATGTGCATGTGACCATATTTAAAGATTTAACGAGATGAGTGGTGATTAACCTTTAAAGGTCACCCAGGGTTGAAGGTCTTATTTTTTTTTTGTTTGTTTGTTTAATCCTCTATTAACCAGCATTGCATATCTGCTACATGAAGTAAAAGGGCTAACAGCTAGTAAAAAAAAGTTTTTTTTTTTTCCTTTTTCAAATGAGAGAGAGAGAGCGATTTCTCCTTTTTTTTTTTTTTTTTTTTTTTTTTTTTTTAATATAAAATCTGGGGTCACCACAGTGAATGATTCGCACTTTTGATTTGGCATAGGTTTTCATGTCGGATGCCCCTCCTGACACAACCTTTTTAACAGGGGACAGAAAAATTGCTAACGGCTATGCAGCTACTCTTTTTATGAAAGTCAGCAATGGTTCTTTTTCATGAACCTCTCAACATAGACAGTGAGAGACATGGCCCGCCTTTGATAACCCAGTTAGCTGCACTAGGGGGTGGGGGGGCAGTGACAACCTTGTGGAGAGTGGGACTCAAACCCCCAACCTTAGGATCAGCGATCCAGCGCCCTGTACCACGAGACCACCACTGCCACAAATCAACATTTTTGCCTTATTTTACAATCCAATTAGAAATGGGCTTGGTTAACAGACGGCTAGACTCCATATATCAGTTCCAGTTAGTGTTCCACAGTAATGCCATGTTTATAAGCACTCGTTTCAAAGTTATAAGTATTCTATCCCCCAAAGCTTTGTGACCTTGCTCCGTCTTTCACCTTTTACCGAAACATTCCAGAGTCAAATTATCTCTGTGATTTAGGTACAGTAGTGTCCCCACCAAGTTTGATGAAAATCCATACATGGGTGTGGACAGGAATTTGTTCACAGACTGACAGACGGACGGGCACACAAACACCAGTACAGTAATCACTGATTCCTCAAAGTGCTCTGAGACCCTCTACTGGCTGGTTGCATTATTTCACTCATGCTACAAAAGTCATCAATTCATTTATTTGCCGAACTGTTTAATCCTGCCAAGCTTGTGAGAAGGCTGGAATTTATCTTTGCTGATTCAGGGTCAAGATGGGGAACACCCTTAACGGTTCACCAGTCCACCACCGGTTCAACACATATACACACACAACCATTCACATTTTTATCTAGAGGAAATCTTGAACAGCCAAAGAGCCTAATGTGCTTGGACTGTGGGAGGAAACTCAAACAAGCACGAGAAGAACATGCCAAGGCCACACAGAAACGCTTCGTTGAGCCAGGGCTTCAAACCCAGGTTCTACATGCTGTAAGATGTACCTACCAGTACATCATCATGCCATCTGTGTTACAAATTCATTCATTCATTTTCTGGACCGCTTAATCCTAAATAGGGTCTTGGGGAGGATGGCACCCATCTCAACTGACTCTGCAAGGGTGGCGTACACCCTGGACAGCTTGCCAGGCCATCGCAGGGCCATGTTACAAAGTATTTATTATATTGTATATTAAATGAGGCTGTGAATATATTTAGATACATTTTATTTTCTTAATTACAGAAAATGTAACTCCGATTCATCGTATTCGGTGGTGCCCTTTGATTAAGATGAGAATACCAGTGTGCTTGACCCAGTGACGAGACTATTAATGTTTTGATTGTTTTGTTGAACGACACATGATTCCGAGGTCACTGTACAAGTGCACTAAATAAACTACAAAGTAATGGCTGCTGTAGACTTGTGCATTGAAGTATTATATAGATTAAGGCATTGCCTGGAAATGGAAAAGAGTGGTACCTCACTTTACGCAATTAATCCGTTCCAGCGCCTGTTTCGTAACCCGGATTTTTCGTAAATTAAACTGCATTTTACATGTAAAACGCGTGATTTGTTCCAAGGCTCCCAAGACTACCCCATAAACCCTTAAAAAATGATAAAAGTACACCAATTTTGTTTGAAATATGTATGAAATAGGTGTTAAAAGTAAAAGAAAATTATTTACCTTTCTTTAAATCTCTTGAATCACCCATGCGACGCTTTAAAGTTCAGGGGTTGCTGGTCTGCAGAAACCCCCCACCCCCCACCCCACCCTCCTTCACGAGGTCCTGAAATATGGCGGTTGCTTTTTCAGATATAATCGCCTCCGTCACTGTATCTCCGGCAATTTCTTTCTCCTTTATCCAAAGGAGTAAGAGTCTCTCCATCTCGACGTTCAGTGACGACCTCCTTTTCGATATCACAGTGAGGCCTTTCGAAGGGGTCGTCCCTTTTAAGGCCTTCTTCTGCTTCAAGATGGTCGTGATTGTAGAGGGGTTTCAGCCGTACTCCTTTGCGATTTCACTCAACCTCATCCCACTTTCATAGTTTTTTTATAATTTCCTGTTTTACACTTATTGATAACAGAGCCCGCTTCTTCTTTTGAGTATCACCTGGATTCACTTTCTTGGGACTCATGATAAATAACGAAAAATAACGCTCACGAAACTTACGAAGCAACAATACAACTATCCTTCACGTGTGTGTGTGTCGAACAATGAGCCGAAGGCATACGAAAAGAATTATGGGTACAGTACGTACTCTATTATGGAGATTCAGCTCCCTCCTAGCCAATGGGAGGCCAGCAGGGCGGGGTGTTGGGAGACAACCAATGGCAAATCAACTTGCACATTGTTTGAATGTTTGAATGGCGCGTTTGAATTTTTAAGATGGCGCTTTCGTAACGTGAACTTGTTTCGTATCCTGAGAGAAAAATTTTAGGAAAATGCATTTTGTAACCTGAAATTTTCGTTTGGTGAGACTTTCGTAAGTGAGGTATCACTGTAGTTTTTTTTTTTGCGCGAGAGTGCTTTAAATTCTATCCTAGATTTGTTCTCTTCTGATAAGGTAGGACTTTAATTTTTGTCTAACTGTCTACTTGTCACAACCGATATGGGTGAGGTTAGTGCTGGACACACTCTCTGACTCTCCAAATCTACTTTGCAGACGTCTCCTTTATATTTCTTTATCTTCTCTACAAACCAGACTCTGAGAAAAATTATAATCTACTTTACAAACTCAAAGATGCTGACTTTCAGTTCTAACAAAAAGTTTCAGAACCATACAACAGGAGAATCATGTTGTCCACTCATACATACAGTCATTGGTTTTTAGTCCAGAGGTTTCTCAGAGGGTCTAATTTCTGACGACGCCATGGTAAAATCCATGGCTGGGAGACAACGCAGGAAAGTTGCCCATGTTTTTTTGTTTTTTTTTTAAAGGTAGGGGATGATATCCTTTCTACCCCATTAATCACAATGACGCTAGCCAGTCAGGACTGCGTGTAAGCTTGTCTATGTGAAAGAGATTCTTTTTATGTAAACAATATCTGAATATTGTGTCTATATAATACCCATAATATATGAATAAAGCACTGGGGGAAAAAATACTGTCTGCTAATGTTGTTTGGTTTGCTGCGTCTTACCTGGTACTTATACAGTAAATCTTTTATCCAGTATTAGTCAGTTACAGTATATATATATATTGCATTTAGAATACACTTTCAAACTGATTCCAATTTTATGTATATATTTGTAGCCTGGATCTACATCTAGGAGAGACACGTCCTCACTACCTGCAGCTCAGCTGTGTTATGAAGTGCACTGGGAAATGAAGAAGTGCAGTAGCTCAAGTGAGATACACTTCATTAAGTGCTGAAAGTAAAACCCTGCATGCATTTGTTCTCAATGTGCATGAAAATGAATTTGCTTTGGTAGACTTTCTTTATGTAGTCAGATATAAGAACGCAATAATTTGGAAAATACTCAATTAACTAAATGATTGCAATCACTCTCTCACTCATTTACTGAACCATTTGTTCCTGTTAGGGTAGTGGGGAAGCCTGAATCTATCTTTTGCTGACAGTGAGCGAAGGTACACCCTGAAATCAGACCATCACAGGGCCAACACAAACATTCAGCTGACACCTAGGGGCAATTTGGAATACCCGTTTAGCATAATGTGCATGTCTTTCATGACTGTGAAAGGAAATTGGAATGAGAAAAGTAAACCCACACAAGCACGGGAGAACACACGAACTCCACGCAAAAATGTGGATCACAGGACCGTTTTACTGTGAGGTGTACATGCAGACCGACACATTTTTTATATACATATATAGATTGATAGATAGATAGATACAGTTTTAATGAAATGTTTCATTGATGATGATGATTGGACCTGGGATGTGGTTTAAACAACTATGTCACCTAAAACAGTCTTTTCCCATTCAAACTATTGTACATGCACAAGCCTGGTGGGGTCTCCGCATCATGAGGTCAAATTGGCAGAAGTCCATTAGAACGGGAGTATGAATGGTTCTTCTTCTCCATGTTAGACTGACTACCTGTACAGTGCGTACTTTCACCATTGCATGAAGTCAGCATAGATTGGACCCCAGTTGCTGTAAATATGTATCAATATTTGTTTGTGGCTTTGAATAGATAAATAACTTTAGCTCAATTTGTAAATGTATTTAGCACATGTACTTTCAGATGTAGTTTGAAATATATTTGAGAATGTTTTTGGTTGAACTATAATATATGATTGCAGTTCACCCCTGTATAGACAGACATTTTTTTAAAGTTCATAATTCTACCCACGGGTGTACCTGGTTCCCCCAAAGTGCTTAGTAATATAATAAATAAAATTATAGCCCCAGGGACTCGAGTTCCGGTCAACCAAGATGTGTGCACCCCCCACCCCCCACGGTCAGACCAGCCTGCACCCTTGCATGGGTATCACTTAGCTGGAGTGTTTGAGTCATGGTTTTGCACCTGTTTTTTTTTTGGTTTTTTTTTTAAATAAAATTGATTTCTTTTTCTTTGGGGGGTGGTCCCATTAATAAAGTTGTTTCAATATGAATATTTTTTTTCCATGCCAGTGAAAATAGGCAGTGCAGGTAACTCTCACTGTTGTCGAGCCGTACAGTGATAAACTCACATCCAAGTCTTGTTTTTATCACTTACAGATATGACATCTGATGGGTATTTGAGAGCTGATGGACATCCTACTAGTAGCCAGGATTGTGAGGAGCACTTATATGTGAATACTCTGAGTCTGAACAACACAAGACCTTCATCAGATGCACAAGAAGAATGCAGCCCTGAGAGCCCTCAAAAAGACATCTTTGACATGAGTATGTCCAGGCCAAGACTCCATACCAGTAATCCAATTTGAGTCTATCCTTTCAATGTGTAAATATTTCTCTATTTAAGCAGATGATTTGTTTTGTATCTTTCAGAAAAATGTGTGCAAATATAATTTTACGTTTTAAATCTCAGACAATTCACCATTTCAGGAAGCAGTGTACTCGGGTAAAACGACTACGTATCATAAACCCCACAACTCCACTTTGTCCGCAGGACCTTTTGAAGATGCTCTGCGTATGCATGAGGCTGGGAGTGTAAGTCTGCTGGCGGACAAGTGGCCAAGTCCCCCACATCGCAAAGCCCCTGTAGCCCCTACTGAAGAGCAACTCAGTCAAGAAGCGTGGTATCATGGGCGAATGAGCCGTCGTGATGCAGAGAAGCTTCTGGTCCATGATGGAGATTTCCTTGTGCGGGACAGTGCCACTAACCCAGGCCAGTATGTACTGACAGGGATGCACTGCGGCCTGCCAAAACACTTGCTCCTGGTGGATCCAGAGGGAGTGGTAAGTTAGTGGGTTTTCGCAATCCTTCAACTTTGCACTAAGAATCCCAGTTACTGGTGAACCTCAACAGGGTGGTGAGGTCTTGGGTCATTGTATTACCAAAGTATTGCTGAAGCAGCTTGTTTGAACAGGTAAACATTTTTATAGTTTAAAGCAACTGTTGTCAAAGGAAAGGGCAACTTGTACAAATTTTCATTGACCGAGGGTATTGTACTCCAAAATAGTAGCTATTTTAAATAAGAAGAGATTGATCCTATTTCATTTTCTTTGTAATATTTTAGGTACGCACTAAAGACATGCTGTTTGAGAGCATCAGTCACCTGATCAACTATCATCTGAGCAACAAGCTGCCCATTGTAGCAGCTGAGAGTGAGCTTCATCTCCAGCAGGTGGTGTACAGAAAACAGTGATCACCAATTGATGTATACGATAAGATTAAAAGACAACTATGCACACATCTAAGTTTATTTAAGGAACAAATATATTGTATGGTATTAACAACAGACAATCCATCCTTTAACGAAACACTCCCAGTAAAATTGCTTCCACATTTGATAAATGAAGGTGTGTATGTGTATATATATGTATATATATATATATATATATATATATATATATATATATATATATATATATATATATATATATATATGTGTGTGTGTATATATATATATGTGTGTATATATATATATATATATATATATATGTGTGTGTGTGTGTGTGTGTGTATGTATATATGTGTGTGTGTGTGTGTATATATATATATATATATATATATATATATATATATATATATATGTATATATATGTGTATATATATGTATATATATGTGTATATATATGTATATATATATGTATATATATATATATATATATATATATATATATGTGTGTGTGTGAGAGAGAAGGGGAGGTGGGGTGTTCCCATCATATGCCTAGTTTCCCTTAGACAATTTGTAAATCCTCAGCAAACCTGACCAGGCTACTTGAAGTGAGTGTCAGTTGGTATAAGCCTCGTTTTTAATCTCAGGTTGTAAATGAAACTAGACATTTTATGCATCCACCCATTAGTCCCTACACCTTTGCCTTAAACACAGATTTCTTATTGGACATTGCTATATATGTGGGAAAGAAACGGAAATTTCATCAGCACCTCACACACAACTGTCAGCAGACTTCAGCAATTCAGAATTTATAGCTGTTGACTTCAAATGTGTTGAAGTTAAAAGATACTGAAAAGGTTAAGATTTTTATGTTTGTTAAATATTTTTGGTGAATTTTTTCCTCAGGATACAGTGTTGCTGTATTTTTTTATTTACTGTTTATTGGAACATCATGGAAACCCATTTTTGCTCAGTTCACGGATTTACTTAATTCCAACTTCAGTTTTTGGCCTGAAAGTTAATTGCCTGATTGGTTAACGTCAGAATTGGGGGGAAAAAGATCAATTAAATAAATAACATGGAAATGGGCTTCCACATAAGCACATAAGTGGAAGAAATTCTTCGAAGGGACAGACAGACATGTTCATATTTGGAATTTAAAGTTTTGAAACCTGTTTACCTTCTTCAACACTTTAATCATTTTTGAGGCGATGAAATGAATTGAAATAAAATATTAAGAAAGATTTTAAGTTCTAGTGGACCCAATTATCTGTCCTTTTCCAAATACATAACACCTTTATTTAATATTGTAAATACCGTTTTACAGTGTATTGTTTGTCACAAGTAGTTGCATCCATACAAACATATCAAGATAATTTGATTTTATAACTGTGCTCTGCATGGCTTTTGAAAACTTGAAAGAAATGCAACATAGAACGAACTCACATTCTAGATAAGAAAGGAGCTGTTACCAAACCATTAAGGCACTGAAGAAACTGTCTATTTGTTCAGAATGATTGTCTAGATGGATAATGCCGTAAAGCTAGCTTAAAAACCGAAAGCTAAGCTTTCCGAGCTTTTTGTTATTATTATTGTTATATATGGCTTGTTGGCAGATCTCCATAGCCTGAGACCAGTTCAGGGTAAAGGGCTGAAATTGGTGGTACTCGGGCTTTAACTACTAACATTCTATTCAGTGAGCCACAAATGCCTTTGTCAAACATGGCAGCCGTCTTAAATACAAGCCAGACACAGTGGCTGGAATATTTTAGTGTGTGTTGCACTACAAGTTGGGTGCGAGCATCAAGGCTCAGCAAAAGCAGGCAAATACAGCATCAGCTACAGCTGTGTCTAATGTTATGTTACAGCTGTGTTAAACTTCTGTTAAAGCAACAACTGCATAAAACTTTCTGTTAAATAGACAGCTGTGTAAAACATTCTGTTAAAGATACAGCTGTGTAAAACTTGCTGTTAAAGATACAGCTGTGTAAAACTTGCTGTTAAAGATACAGCTGTGTAAAACTTGCTGTTAAAGATACAGCTGTGTAAAACTTGCTGTTAAAGATACAGCTGTGTAAAACTTTCTGTTAAAGCAACAACTGTGTAAAACTTTCTGTTAAATAGACAGCTGTGTGAAATGTTCTGGTAAAGAGACAGCTGTGTAACACATGTTAAAGATACAGCTGTGTAACACATTATGTTAAAGATACAGCTGTGTAAAGCTTTCTGTTAAAGAAACAACTGCGTAAAACTTTCTGTTAAATAGTCAGCTGTGTAAAACTTTGTTACAGAGACAGCTGTGTCAAACATTCCACAAAATCAACAGCTGTGTAAAACTTTCTGTTAATGCAACAGCTGTGTCAAACTTTGTTACAGAGACAGTTGTATAAAACTTTCTGTTAAAACTAAAACTGTGTAGGACGTTTTGTTAATGCAAAAGCTGCATAAAACTTTATGTTAAAGCAACAGCTGTGTAAAACATTCTGTTAATGCAACAGCTGTGTAAAACTTTCTGTTAAAGAGACAGCTGTGTAAAGCATTCTGTTAATGGAACAGCTGTGTAAAACTTTCTGTTAATGCAACAGCTGTGTAAAACATTATGTTGAAGAGACAACTGTTCAAACTTTCTGTTACAGGACAACTGTGTAAATTTTTTCGTTAAAGCACCAGCTGTGCAAAACATTCTGTTAATGCTACAGCTGTGTAAAACGTTTTGGTAAAGCAACAGCTGTGTAAAACATTGTTAGAGACAGCTGTGTAAAACGTTCTGTTAAAGTGACAGCTGCGTAAAACTTTCTGTAACTGCAACAGCTGGGTAAAACTTTTTGGTAAAGCAACAGCTGTGTAAAACTTTCTGTTAAAGTGACAGCTGCGTAAAACTTTCTGTTAAATTGACAACAGTGTAAAACTTTCTGTTAAACATACAGCTGTGTAAAATTTTCTGTTAATGCAACTGCTTTGTAATTTTCTGTTAAAGTGACAGCTAAGTGTAATACTTTCCGTTAAAGAAACGGCTGTGTAAAACATTCTGTTAATGCAACAGCTATGTAATACTTTCTGTTCCAGAGACAGCTGTGTAAAACTTTCTGTTCCAGAGACAGCTGTGTAAAACTTTGTTAGAGACAGCTGTGCAAAACTTTTTGTTAAAGCAACAGCTGTGTAAAATGTTCTCTTACAGAAACAGCTGCATAAAACTTTGTTAGTTACAGCTGTGCAAATGTTTCTGCTAAATCAACAGCTGTGTAAAACTTTCTGTTAATGCAACAGTTGCGTAAAACTTTCTGTTAAAGTGACAGCTGTGTAAAACTTGCTTTTTTTACTGAGTGGGTGAGATGTAAAATATATATTTCGTGTTAGTGCTGAAATGTTATTTTTAATTACATTAAAAAAAAAATAAAGCTATTATTGCCATGGCATTCTCAAGTTCAAATTTTTAAGATCATCAGTTGTATTAAGATTGTTAACATACTGTATTTTAGGAATTATAATTTAAACGGAATAGAAAAAAACAAGAATCTTCTTCAGTTTAGTTTTCGTCTCCACTGGTACCACACTTTTCCCCAGTACTCTCTGCAGTAGGAGACAATTTTGGTAGTATTTCTTTCAAAATAATTGGAACTGCATGAGATTTCAGTTTCAGTTGGTTTCAAATCCACTCAGCAGCTTTCTATGCACATTTATGTATCTTCTGGAGCCATTTAAATAATAAATATTTTTGTCTTGCTTTATTTGTCACCAGCTATCATTACTGGGAGTATTGAAGTGTTGTTTCTGAAACAGGTTCTTTATTAAACACTTGTGCAGTATGGCAATAAAGTCTGACTAAGATGACAAGCGTGAGGGTTGGGGGGTGTCTACGCACTTACAATTTAGATATCATTGCCGAATGTCTCTTAGGGACAGTTTAAATCGTACACATTTTCTGCTTCGGGGATGAATATTCAAATATGACAAAAAAAACCTAATAGTGTTTTCAAGATATTTTGGGATTTTACACTATACACCTATGTGTAAAAAAGTCCAGCTTTGCCTAAAATATTATTAAATACAGTGATTTCTTCATAGATGCCACAAATACTGTATGCCTGCATTATATGTAATTATTTCTGCTTTAGACTGAGATCCTTAAATATGTGTGGGGCAGTGGTGGTCTAGTGGTATAGGGCACTGGATCGCTGATCCAAAGGTTGGGGGTTCGAGTCCCACTCTCCACAAGATTGTCACTGTCCCCCCCCCCCAGTGCAGCTAACTGGGTTATCAAAGGCGGGCCATGTCTGTCACTGTCTATGGTGTGAGGCATGTAAAAGAACCATTGCTGACTTTCGTAAAGAGTAGCTGCAAAGTCGTCAGCGTGTTTCTGTCCCTTGCTAAAAGGGTTGTGACAGGAAGGGCATCCGACGTAAAAACCTCTGCCAATTCAAACATGCGAATCAGATGATTCGCTGTGGCGACTCCCGAGTAAAAGGGAAAAAGCCGTAAGGAAGACAGACTGAGATCCTTAAATATAGTTTTTGTTTTATAGTTGCCAGACACACATTATCATAGCAACCATAGATATACATTTACTGAATATAGATAATATAAAACAAATTTCTATCTCAACCCTTTACATGATGAACGTAAATAAATGACCATGTAACCTTCAAACAAGGTTAAAGTGATCCATATAGAGTCCCAACTGAAACCTTCCTCAGGGAAACCCATACACCAAATTTGGTGACCCTAGTCAATTCATTTTTAATTAATTAAATAACATGATTTCCTTTCAAAGTTATTGCCCTAGTAAGTTGTATGGACAAATGGACGGACCCAACTCATTTGAAACAATGTGGGTGGCACAGTGGCATAGTGCTTACAATGCCCACCTCACAGCAAGAGGTCCAGGACTCGGTGAGGATGTTTTGTGTGGCGTTTTCATGTTCTCGCCATGCTTCCATGGGTGTCCTCTGGGTACACCAGTTTCCTCTCCCAATCTAAAGACATGCTCATTAGGCTCATTGACTGTTGAAAATTGCCCTAGGTACGAGTGTGAATGGTTGAGTGTGTAGACCTTGCAATGACCTGGCAAGCTCTTAAGGGTGTACTTTGCCTTTGTCCAGTGTTGGCTGAAATAAGCTCTAGTTTCTCTGCAACCCTAGTAGGATTAAGCAGGTTGACAAATGAGTGAGAACCCAGGGCCTTCTTGCTAACCACCTCGCTTAAATATTTAAAGTTTCATAGTATTTTGGAGTATTAATACATTAACATGTACACTTGTGTTGTGATCGAAGCTGAGCCACAGTAGAACAGGATGAAGAATGAGTGTGGGTAAAGATCTCATAATAAACATATCACAATGATAAGCACAAAATAATTCAAAAGCATAATGATGTTAATGGACAATAAGGTGCTGGGTTTGAGTCCTTGGTTTGGGCTTTTCTTTGTGGAGTTTGCATAATCTCCCTGTGCTTTTGTGGGTTTTTCAATGGGTACTCCGGTTCCTTCAACAGTTTAAAGACATTAAGCTAACTCCTCATTCCAAATTGCTCCTGCAATGGTCTGGCGAGTTGTTCAGGGTGTACCTTGCCTTCGTCCATTGACGGCTGAGATAAGCTGCAGCCTCATGCAGATCAGTAAGTGTGTGCATGAAAGATTTGTACTGTATTTGACAAATAGCATTGATGCAACACTAACCAGATGGAACTTCAGTTGTGACGGAGACCAAAATAATAAACAAAATGGCAGGCAAGCCTCACCAGAACATCTTTAAAAATAGAAATGAATAAAAAGCTTACCGAACTCTTTTACCAAACCCAAAAACATAGACAAATCCCAGCATAGCAGTCACACCATATGCCCAATGTTTTATGACATGACATGACATGACATGACATGACATAAAACAAATGAGTGCAAGTCTTATTTACAAAACAAATATAAACAGTAAATTAACATAATAATGCACAGATGGAACACACCTTAGAGCAGTGGTCCCCAACTTTTTTATCACCATGGACCAGTCAACGCTTGACAATTTTACCGCGGCCCGGGGTGGGGGGTTACTTGTTTAGCGCGTAGGCCTCCGTCAGTCCCGAAGGACTATGGCTGCGCTCTGGCCAGTATCCCGACTGGTGATACTCCCCAGTGCACAGAGCCTGGGTAGGGAGTAATGAGGGACAGGCTGTTACCCAAGCAGCAAGTCCCCCCCTGTCTCGGCGCCACCGGAAGGATCCAATGGAAAGGCAAGTGCCGATACGACTGGGTTCCAGTGCCGCCGTTTATATTGTTACTTGTTTATCTTGTAAATATAATACCCCGCCATTGCCCAGAGTTGGCTGAGATGTGCGCCAGCCTCCCTAATTAGGATTAAGCGTTACATTTTTAATCAAGTTTGAACTCGTCTTAAAAAAAAAAACAAACAACAGGTGATGGTGCACCAGCGGGCAAAATGAAGGCTCAGGCTCAGTCTCACCCGAAATCTCTGCTATTGTTTGAAACATGTCCAACTCGCCTCTGTTCATGTGCCGTCCCCTTATGGGTTACATTTTAGCACTCAAATGACCGACATGTAACTGAGAGAATATGGTCATTTTTCAAAATAAAAGTTTTTTCAAAAATAAAAGATCATTCAGACTCAGATAATAAATAAAAACAGAAATAAATAATAATTTCTTGTGCGGCCCGGTACCAATTGATCCACGGACCGGT
The DNA here is from genome assembly GCA_024760905.1 of Plotosus lineatus. Classification (NCBI taxonomy): domain Eukaryota; kingdom Metazoa; phylum Chordata; class Actinopteri; order Siluriformes; family Plotosidae; genus Plotosus; species Plotosus lineatus. The sequence goes on along the minus strand of CM045751.1, from coordinate 17,014,611 downwards.
ACCGGTCCGTGGCCCGGGGGTTGGGGACCACTGTCTTAGAGGTCATAAGTTTCATCACAACTGTAACTGTTAAAACAAGCCACACAGTTCCATTTAATCTGGCAACTTCTTAAATTAGATTTATCAAATGAGGCCCTGAAACGGGCTTAGCTTGTATTGGAATAACACCGGCAAAGACCGGACTTCTGGGTTCTGGAACAGACTACTCTATACAAACACAAATATATACAAAAGTACTGAGCATATCATACTGCTATATTGGATGTAGTTCAGTTCCCAGGTTAGATGTTCACAGGTTTTCCCTTTCTGTGTACATTAGTGTAGGAACAGGATTTTTCTTAGGTAACAACGGCTGGTCTTATGACGCATTAAGAAATGCAGAGAAAATGAAATCCAATAGAAAGATGATATTGTAAACCTTGTCAAAAATATAACCATTACACGTTTATCATCAGTTAATACAGTAATATAATGTAGTAATAAACTTCAAGAATTAAATATCATCTATCATTTTCTGTAACCGCTTAATCCTAATTAGGGTCGCGGGGAGACTGGCGCCCATCTCAGATGACTCCGGGCGAGGGCAGAGTACATCCTGGACAGCTCGCCAGGCCATCGCAGGGCGGAAACCCGCTGACGGCTTTGCAGCTACTCTTGTTGAAAGTCAACAATGGTTCTTTTACATGAAATCACACACCATAGACAGTGAGAGACATGGCCCGCCTTTGAGAACCCAGTTATCTGCACACGGGGGGGGACAGTGACAACCTTGTGGAGAGTGGGACTCGAGCCCCCAACCTTAGTGTCAGCTATCCAGCGCCCGATACCACTAGGCCACTACTGCCCTTAAATATCATCTAGTTGCACAGAAAGAATTACTCATTTTAGCAAGAAAAGAAAGTCTCTGGATGCTCCCACCAGCAGAGCCACTTCATTCATTTTCTAAACTGCTTAATCTTAATTAGGGTCTGGGCAGACTGATACCCAACTCGGCCGACTCCGGGCGAGAGCAGAGCACGCCTTGGACAGCTCCAGGCCATTGCAGGGCAGAAACACGCTGACAGATATGCAGCTCCTCTTTACGAAAGTCAGCACTGGTTCCTTTAAACGAACCCCCAGCACAGACAGTGAGAGACACGGCTGGCTTTTGGAAACCCAGCAGTAGCAATCCATTGATAATGGGGCTTGACAACCCCCCACGTTGAGATCAGTAATCTAGCACACCATCACTGGGCCACCAGTGCCCACAGGACCATTTCAATTTTGACAAGATGCCATAATGGAATGCCTGCGGTCAGTATCATATTTTAAAAATGTAGATTAGAAAATTTTAGTTTGCCTTTCTTATGTAGACGTATAGGTAGCCACCATGGCAGTGGTGGTTCAGTGGTTAAGGCTCTAGCTTCCTGATCCATAGGTCATGGTTCAAGTCCCAGTATCATCATGATGAGACTGTTGGGCCCTTGAGGAAGGCCTTTAACCTGCAATTACTGTACTCAGTTTTACAAGAAAAATATTAAATAGTAAGTTGCTCTGATAAAGGCATCTACTGAATGATGTAAATGTAAGTACAGTCGGCCCCCACCTTACGAAATGAATCCGTTCCAGAGCCATTTTCGTATTGCGGGGATTTTGTAAGTAGGGGTCGCATCTTACATGTTAAACGCCTGATTCGTTCCAAGGCTCCTGTCTTTGGATTGGATAAACCCCATAAACCCTTTAAAAATGATAAAAGTACACCAATTTTGGATGAAATATGTGTTAAAAGTAAAAGAAAATTATTTATTAAACCATTTAAACATTTTATTAACATATTAAACCAATTTTATTAACATATTTATTAATTGACCCATTATTAAACATTTTTTATTAACACACACACCTTTCTCTCTCTCTCTCTCACACGCCCTCTCACGCCCACAAGACTTGAATTCAAAGCGCCATCCCTGCTTGACCATTTACTGAATTAAAACAACTTAAAAACTAAACTAAAACTAAAGCGTTACTCCTTCTTACTCTGTCTCTCTCTCTCCCACTGTGGGCCACGCCCACAAGACGTGAATTCAAAGCGCATTCCCTGCTTGACAAACTCGACTTTAATTTGATTCCTCGAGGGATCGGAATTCCAGATGAGCTCAAATGCGCCCACATTTATTAAACATTTACCGAATTAAACAACTTAAAAAACTAAACTAAAGAGTGAGGCTTCCTTCTGTCTCTATCTGGGAGGCCAGCGGGGCGGGATGTTAAGAGACAGCCAATGAGAGAGCAACTCGCACGCTGTGTGAAATTTTGATTGGCGCGTTTGAATTTTGAATTTCTTTTCGTAAGAGGGGGTTGTTTCGTATCTCGGGGACGGAAACTCAGGAAAATGTTTTTCGTAACCCGGGGATTTCGTACTCAGGGGTCTTCGTACGTTGGGGGCCGCCTGTATATACTAAAACAATTATAGAGTAACACTGGGGTAAATTTGGTGAACTCCACCCCATATTCAGTCAACAATTGCTTATGGGAAGAGTGTGATCTGACTGACTATCTTGCAACTTTTCTGAGTGGGTAATGCTAAAATCATTACAGCTAACTCATAGTTTGTCATGATCACCTGGTACAAATAGCGTAATCACTTTATGCTTTAAAATATGAAAAAAAAAAAAGTACATTATTATTTTGTTTTCCTAAAATTCCTTAGGGAATACGGTTTCATTTCTGAATGAGTAGGACGAACAGAACAGCCACACAGAGCTATCAACTTGTTCATATTGGATGTTGAGGCTTCCACGTGTGCCTGGGCGATGGCGGCTTCTTCTGGGGCGTCTGCTTCCCCAAACACAAACACCCCACTCCATCCATTGCTCTCAAAACATTTTGGGAACCTTCTGGACTCGTGCAATAAGATTGTGGGATCAAACAGCTCATTATCCATCTATTAAAATATTCATTAATGTTTGTCAAGCATTTGCTGTGCTTGGTTAATGATACGTTACTAAATTGTTTGATTTTGTATTGAATTTGTTTCATTTATTGTGAGTTTCTTTTGTCCAAACTTGTGAATAAATCCATTGCAAATTTGTGAGAATTCAGACTTCTGTAATTCATTCATGTTCTCCTGGTTAATTTGTTATAATGTGAAGGCTGCTTAAATAATAAAAGTCTCATTTTAGGTCGTTTTATTATGCTTTCTGGACAATATACTCAAACCGAGCTGTTTTCCAACTCAAAGTGTGAGGTTCACCCGTCATACTTCAGTGACAGGGTTAAAATACCGTACGCGCAAGTCCATGACAGAATATTCCATGTCAACTTCAGTGCGTAACTGGTCAATATAATTATGTTCTTGTAAGAAATTAACCAATCGATCCTCGTAATTCTCTCTCTATTATCTTCCCATATCATACGCAATGACGAGCGTCACTTGTTCACCTGTTTCACTACCCAGACGCAATATTAAACATGAGCATTTGAAATGTTTGCCACTGCCTGTGAATATTTTATTGCTTTTGGTTATTTTGGGTCATTCTGAGGATTTGGTATAAAAGATCCTGCACTTCTTCATCCATCCGTCCCTGTGAGAGGCAAAGCACAAACAAACACCTTTATTTAAGTAAGCCCAAGAAGAACTACAGTCCTTGTGTAATATACAGACGTGGAAGAATCTGATGGTCCCCTTCCAGTAAAGAAAGAAAAAAAACAAAATGTTAATTAAAACAAAACTGAAACTAACAAAAAATGGCAAATAAAAATATAATGAAAATGAACTAATGAAAGTCAGGCATTGCTTTTTGAAAGAGTAATTTTTGAAAACCAAACTAATGAAACTGGCCCAGACAGAATATCCTTAGAAAAGACGAAAATTAATTTGACCATTCGGGCATGTTAACCTATGGTGTGTCCTGTAATTAGCAGCACAGGTGTCTTCAAGCTTTTAATCAGTCAGTCAGCCTATCTGAAGGGTAAATAGAAGTCACTGTGCTGTTTGTTATCATAGTGTGCACCAGCTTGATGTTCCTGTGACTACAGTTACACGTTTTATTGAGATGTTTGGAGGTCCACGGACTGTAGCCAACGTCCCTGGGTATGGCCACAAGAGGAAAATTGATGACAAACTGAGGAGGCGAATAATCTAAATCGTAACCACGGAGCCCAGAACAACTCCGGAAAAGATTAAAGGTGAACTCCAAGGTGAATGTACAATGTCAGACTGCACCATCTATCACCGTTGGAACCAAAGTTGTCTTAATGAAAGATGACTGAGGAGGACACCACTGTTGAAAGCATGAAGCAATTATGAAAAAGCTAGACTGGAATTTGCAAGGTGTATAAGGACAAGCCTCAAAACTTCTCGGAGAATTTCCTTTGGACAGATGAGATCAAACTGGAGCTTTTTGGCAAGTCGCAACAGCTGTGTGTTCACAGAGGCCAAAATAAAGCAAACACAGAAAATAACACCACACCAACTGTGAAACATGGAAAAGGCTTTCATTGATTATTTTTATTATAGTTTTGTTATTATTACTTTTGTCGGTTTGTCTATTTCACCCACTATTGTGCTATTATTCTTTAAAGGGAACCTGTACCCAAAATCGACAGCGTTAAAAATATATCCACTATACCTTATTATTAACTTTTAAACATCGCGTGACGTCGGTAGTTTATGTATAAGTCCACATTTCCTTTTCTTCTGTATGACATTCCTTGCTCACGAAGGTTGAGCGCGTGGACATGTTGGCTTTTTTTCACCGGGGTTAAAGGTCATTGTGATGTAACATCGTTGACAATCGTATCGCCAATTGCAGAATGTCAGTATATTTTCCTCAAGCAATTCATGTTCTTTACAACAATAGCACTCCTGATCGGTTTTTGGCCTTACGCATTTTCCACAAGAGCACCAAATATTTGCTGGTTGTTTGCTACGATTTTCCCGTGTAAGAGCTTCTGCCGACTCTCCAATATCGTCCTCCGAGTCGTCACTTTCCTGGTCCGACTTCACTAAATGTGGATCGTCTTTCTTCAGTGGTCCATATAAATAACCTTCTAATCCTTCTACGAAATTGTCTTTGTCCATGGTTTAAAAAAAAAAAAAAACTACTATAATGTCTGTTTTTTCCAATTTTCTGTGAGCTTGTGTTGTTGTGTCAGGTAAATAGCCTAACGTTTACATTGCAATCTCGCGGTTCCAGTCGAGGCTTTGTCAACGATATGACGTCACAGGAAATGCGACGCTGCAAAACTCCTGTGCTCTGAAGCTTGACGTTAGTGAAGCCCTTAAATTCGCTAATTTGTGAGAGAATATAATAAACGCCTTATAGGTGTATTGTCACTAGCTATACACAATACATCAAATTAGGTATATGAGCGCTTTCACTAGAGGTACCCTTTAAGGGAAGGGTACCATCAATTTTGTCCATGTCCATTGAGCAATATGAATTTACTGTATAAACTAAAATTATGTGATCAATACCCTTGTGTTTTACAAAATTAGTAACAAATTAAGACAAACTTGGTTAAATGTATGTGTTACTCACTTGTACTGCAGCTAAGAGGTGAGAGCGATACGTGGCCACCACTGATTTATGCTTGCGTTCAAAATCCTGACAAGAAAACAGCAAGACATGTTTTTGTATTAGATCTACAATTATTTGTACTTCATGAGTGTCACGGTAGTGATATAGTTGCTGCACCACAATTCCAGATACACTATCCAATCCTGAACTTGGGTTAATACCAACTTGCACATCTTCTGGGTGTTTGGATTTACTTGTGCTTCCTAAAAACATAGTGCCAGATGAATGGACTGACTGAAATCGTCACTTGGTGTAAAATGGTTTGCATAGTGTTCTGCTGTAGTGTTTCCAGGAATGGCACCAGAGACTGGACTGGACTGGACTGGACAGGACAGGACACATTTCACTCTACAAGTTTTATGGAACAAAATTACAATATTCAAAGAAAAAGCTTGAGATTCATAGTTAAATTATGAACTATCTAAATATGGAGCAATTATCAGGAAATGCCTAGCATCTAAATTAACCGTAAGGGGTTTCCGAGTTAGACACTAGATAGAGAAAGTAAGTACAGCTCGCTTAAAACAAATCAGCATACAAAGCATATATTATACAAATAGCATATCAGCAATCATAGCAAAGCAGCCAGCAGCGAAGCTCAGTGAAGCAAAACAGCACAAAACACATGCACACACATCACACATAAAAGACAATACTGTAAACGAATCATAATCTGTAAGTATTAAAATACAGTATAATAAAAAGAAAGAATTCAAGAACAGATCTTCTTTTTCTTTTCCTTTCGGCTTTTCCCTTCAGAGGTCGCCACAGCAAATCATCTGCCTCCATCTCACCCTGTCCTCTGCATCTTCTTCTCTTACGCCAACGACTTTCATGTCCTCCTTCACCACATCCATAAATCTCTTTTTTGGTCTTCCTCTAGGCCTTCTGCCTGGTAGTTCCAACCTCAGCATCCTACTACCAATATACTCACTATCCCTCCTCTGCACATGTCCAAACCATCTCAATCTAGCCTCTCTGACTTTGTCTCCAAAACATCTTACATGTGCTGTCCCTCTGATGGACTCATTCCTGATCCTATCCATCCTCGTTACTCCCAAAGAGAACCTCAACATTTTCATCTCTGCTACCTCCAGCTTGGTCTCCTGTCTTTTCCTCAGCGCCACTGTTTCTAAATCATACAACATCGCTGGCCTCAACACCGTCTTGTACACTTTTCCTTTTCATTCATGTCATCGATTTCACGGTTTGCCTTATCCATTGATGATTGTAGATCCTTTCTCTGATCCTTAGCTGTTTTAGATTCCGCCAGTGTGTTCGTTGACATTGAGGTTTGAGTTTGGATTTGAGCAAGGAGCTGATCCTACTTGGTTGAAAGAAATTCCAACGAATCATGAAATTCAGCAATTTTGGTGTTGCAAGATTGGAATTTTTCCTCAATCGCGGCTAACTCACTCTTAATGAGCTTCTTGACTTCTTCCAGGGAAATCATTTTTCAGATCCATCACCGCACAGATAATTTCACAGATAAAGTTAGCTGTCCGGCGCTAGATATTAGCTGTTCGGAGCTATGTGTTAGTTGTCCTGTGCTTCACGTTAGCTGTCTGGCACTAAGTATTAACTGTTCGGTGTTAGCTGTCTGGTGCTCAGTCTTCCTTCCACCCTCTGTCGAAGGAGATACAATTGCACTAGTTGCAACGGACTTCTTGCTGAGGTTCGCCAAGAATGGCTACTAGCTCAAGGCAAATGGCAAGGATTTGTTACATACAGTACACCCGGAGTAACACCCGAGAGCAGATACAACAAGCAGCAGTACAGGCATTGAACGATGTGGGATTACAGCTGGCAGCATTAGCAGGAATGATGACGTTTCAACGTGCCAAAGTCGTGTCGCAGTTACTTCATAAAATACTTACTAAAGGTGAATGAAAGAATTAATGAATGAATGTATTTTACATTATACATTTTATCATCATCTTCTTCCAGCCATTCCTTTAGGGGTTAATATGTAGAAAGTTCGAAGAATCAGGCGCCAATGGGGGGTACTGCATGTTTCGAACCCATGAACTGAGGAAGGCCTGTGGCCTGCCGGTCTGAAATGCTGTGATGTCATATATTTGGCCCTCCACAAACCTTATGCAAATTGATGGACTCCCCATCACGTACTCAAATTAATTATTAATCATTAAGAGCATCAACATGACTACAGACACAGAACCTGCAATATCGTTGAAATCAGACTTCCTTGATTTAAACACGTTTGTAATCTTGAAATGGAGAACTGTCCAATGAAGTCATCTCTCATGAAAAATATATTTAAATTGTTAATGATTATACCTATAGAACAGCAGTTATATGATTGAATGCATATCTTAATTGTATTGGATGAATTATGTGAGTTATGTGATTTTATTGGATTATTTATGTGATTATCTATGAGGAATTATTCACTGAAGTGAGTGTAGGATTATTTTATTTTGGCATTTCACTCTGTACGGGTATTGCCTGACTGACCTTGAAAAGAAAACAAAATGATCATCCCAAGCAATGCGAGGTGGACCATTCAAGGCCAAATTGAAGCATGTTGACTTAAGTTGAGAAATGATGTCATGAGGTACCAATCACAAGAAGGCAAAGCTGACAGATTATGTCATTCCAGACCAATCAGAGTGGAATGAGCACTAGATAAGCAAACAAAAGCTGGTAGTCTGTGTCTGAGAAGTTTCTCAACGAAGAACTTCTTTTATGGGAATGAATGTATGCTCTTCTTTATCTAAAGGCTAAATAAACACCTGAAAATCAGTTTGGATAACAATAGGCTCACTACAGCAGATTGCCCTTCTCTCGTCTTGTCTGTCCTCTGCATCCCTCTTTGTCACTAAACTAAACTAATTCTTTATTGTCAAAGTACTTTTACATACATTGAAATTTGGTTTGTGCTCTGGGCACCTGTCGCCACTGTGCAGCGCCAGTTATTGTGTTGTTCTATCCTTTGATGCTGAGCGCCAAGCAGGAAGCAACAACTGCCAAATTTTAATGTCTTATGGTATGACGCGGCCAGATTCGAACTCCGACCTTCCGGAGGATAAAGTGGACGCTCTACCAACTGAGCTAAATCCCCGGTCACACCAATCACTTTCATGTCCTTCCTTCTCCTCTTTGGCATTTCTCTTCACCTAAAAGAGAATTACATTCATCTAACAATATACCCTTCATCCCTCGTCTTGCCCAAACCATCTCAATCTGGCCTTTCTCACTTTTCCCCCCAAACGCTTCTTCCTGTGCTATCTGAACATTTTGTTTCTGATTCCATCTACTTTTGTCACTCCCAGAAGAAAATTGCAGCAGCTTCATCTCGCTCACTTCCAGCATCAGCGTATTGTCTTTTTGTCGGTGCTACCATCTCCAAATCGTACAGCACAGCTGGTCTTCTATCACAAACCACTTCAGCTACCCTTCTTCCACCATTCCAACCTGCCTGCATTCTTTCTTTGACTTTTCACCACACTCTCCATTTAATTTAATCATAAAGTATTTCATTGATTTTTATTAAGTACCTCTCCAGACTCTTCTCAATCTGTTCCATGCACAAACATCATAGCCCATGGTGATTCATCATCTGACCTCATCAGGCAACATGTCCATGACCACTGCATACACTGGTACTGTACATTTAAATCTGTACTAGTATGTATTCTGTAATGTTTGTTGAAGATAGATGGAAAAACAGTTCACTTCTTGATGCAAATGCTATATGTTTAGACTGTGGTGGATGGGAAAACCCATTTGTTTCTTCTTTTTTTTTTTTTTTGGTGGGGGGGGGTGAATCTGATAGATTTTCAAACCTGGAGTTGTTGAGTCAGTGCAGATACTCTGTTCTGAAGTGCAAACTGCTGTCCCGGTATTCCAGAGGAAGACGTGCATGTTGGTAAACCCAGTGGTGGAGTCAGAGCTCCTAGGGCCTCCTTCAAACGGAACACGTCCTTAGACAGCTCTGTGATCTACAAAAGAAAACAGAAAGAGTCAAGAATGAACATCAAGTCTGGAGCTTTCCAAGCACCAAGGATAACTAGGCAATATACCAAATTAAACTCATGAAGTTTAAAATTAAACTCATTAATACATATGATACATATTAACTTGGGCAAATGAAACCTCTGTATTACAGCTGTTCTCGGACTCCATTTCCCAGGGTACACTATGGCATACATATTATGACATAAAATATTTAGATATGATCAGTAATGTACCAAACATGATGCAAACTTAGCAACATCATATCAAGACTGGTGGTCGTCATGCCCTGCTGAGTGCATAATTAAAATATCCGCCATTTTGTTGCGACGTCATTGGCAAAATGCATTTCTACTTGAAGCCTATCAGACGTTATAAAGGCAACAGAGTGCAGTGTGGAAACCGAGTGTTTTTATTTTTATTTTTTTTCAAATTTTCAGACAGTTCTTCTGCAGTTATGCAAGGCATAAATATACCTAATATCATGAAATTAAGTGCTTATCAAAGATTGTTCGTAATTTATTGTATCATGTAGTGTAATGGAGTGTGTCCGAGTGCGTGGGTTGTGTATAAAAATGAGTTGTACATAAACAAAACATTTCTGTTTGTAGTAATTAAGTCCCAAAGTCATCATATTAGCACGTAAAATTATTATTAAGGCAATCTCTGAAACCATATCCCATAACCAGTATTTTTAATGTTCATGATTATGGGAAAACCGTTGATATAAGAGACAGACACTCTGAGCTATTAATAATTATGAGGGAGGCAGCTATGTGAGGAAGCGAGGTAGAATTGGCTGTTAGGAAACTTACTTCCAACTTGGCCTGTTTCTCCAGCACTAGACCTTCGACATGTTCCATGTCTTCAATCTTCTTCTTTTCCTTTCGGCTTTTCCCTTCAGGGGTCGCCACAGCGAATCATCTGCCTCCATCTCACCCTATCCTTTGCATCTTCTTCTCTTACAGCAACGACCTTCATGTCCTCCTTTACCACATCCATGAATCGTCTCTTTGGTCTTCCTCTAGGCCTTTTGCCTGGTAGTTCCAACCTCAGCATCCTATTACCAATATACTCACTATCCCTCCTCTGTACATGTCCAAACCATCTCAATCTAGCCTCTCTGACTTTGTCTCCAAAACGTCTTACATGTGCTGTCCCTCTGACGTGCTCATTCCTAATCCTATCCATCCTCGTTACTCCCAAAGAGAACCTCAACACTTTCATCTCTGCTACCTCCAACTCTGCCTCCTGTCTTTTCCCCAGGGCCACTGTTTCTAACCCATACAGCATCGTTGGCCTCAACACCGTCTTGTACACTTTTCCTTTCATTTTTGCCGATACCCTCCTATCACACATCACACCGGACACTTTTCTCCAACCATTCCAACCTGCCTGCACACGCTTCTTCACCTCTTTTCCACACTCTCCATTGCTCTGGATTGTTGAGCCTAAGTACTTAAATCCTCCACCTTTCTTATCTCTGCTCCCTGTAATCTCACCGTTCCTCTTTGGTCCTTGGCATTCATGCACATGTATTCTGTCTTACTGAGGCTAATCTTCATTCCCCTCCTTTCCAGGGCATACCTCCACCTCTCTAGATTTTCCTGCACTTGTTCTCTGCTCTCACTACAGATGACAATGTCATCTGCAAACATCATAGTCCATGGGAATCTTGTCTAACCTCAGTCTGTCAGCCTGTCCATCACCATAGCGAACAAGAAGGGCTGAGAGCTGACCCTTGATGCAGTCCACCTCCACCTTGAACTCTTCTGTCACACCGACAACACCTCACCACTGTCTTACATCTCTCATACATGTCCTGCACCACTCTAACATACTTCTCTGCCACTCCAGACTTCCTCATGCAATACCACAGTTCTTCTCTCGGCACCCTGTCATATGCTTTCTCCAGATCCACAAAGGCACAATGCAGCTCCGTCTGACCTTCTCTGTACTTCTCCATTAACATCCTCAAGGCAAACACTGCATCTGTGGTGCTCTTTCTGGGCATGAAACCAAACTGTTGTTCACAAATGCTGACTTCTGCCCTTAGTCTAGCTTCCACTATTCTTTCCCATAACTTCATCGTATGGCTCATCAACTTTATCCCTCTGTAGTTGCCACAACTCTGCCACGTCTCCCTTGTTCTTAAAAATGGGCACCAGCACACTTCTCCTCCATTCCTCTGGCATCCTCTCACTCTCTAAGACCTTGTTAAATGTTCTTGTCAGAAAATCTACTGCTACCTCTCTGGAACACTTCCATACCTCCACCGGTATGTCATCAGGACCAACTGCCTTTCCATTCTTCATCCTCTTCAATGCCCTCCTCACTTCACCCTTACTAATCTTTGCACTACTTCCTGGTCCTCAACAGTCACCTCTTCTACTCTTTTTCTCTCTCATTTTCCTCATTCATCAGCTCTTCAAAGTACTCTTTCCATCTTCCCAGCACACTTCTGTCATCAGTCAATACATTTCCCTCTCTGTCCTTTATCAATCTAACTTGCTGCACGTCCTTCCCATCTCTATTTCTCTGCTGTGCCAACCTGTATAAATCATTTTCTCCCTCCTTACTTTCCAACCGAGCATACAAGTCATCAAGCGCTCTGTTTGGCCTTTGACACTGCTACCTTTGCCTTACGCTGTGTCTCCCTGTACTCCCTGTTTACTCTCTTGGTTTTGACAATGTCCCACTTCTTCTTATCTAACCTTTCCCTTTGTACACACTCCTGCACTTCCTCATTCCACCACCAAGTCTCCTTATCTACTTTCCTTCCAGATGACACACCAAGTATTCTCCTATCTGTCTCCTGATCACATTCGCTGTAGTTGTCCAGTCATCTGGAAGCACTTCCTGACCACCCAAAGCCTGTCTCAACTCCTCCTTGAAGACAACCAAACACTCTTCCTTTTCAACTTCCACCACTTTGTCTTCTGCTCTGCCTTTGCCTTCTTCACCTTCCTCACCATCAGCATCATCCTGCACACCACCATCCTATGCTGTTTGGCAACACTCTCACCCGCTACTACTTTGCAGTCACTGACTTCCTTTAAATTACATCGCCTGCACAAGATGTAGTCTACCTGTGTGCTCCTACCTCCACTTTTATAAGTCACCCTATGCTCCTCTCTCTTCTGGAAGAAAGTATTCACCACAGCCATTTCCATCCTTTTTGCAAAATCTACCAACATCTGTCCTTCTGCGTTCCTGTCCTGGATACCAAAACTACCCATCACTTCACTTCATCTAACTCCCTCCAGAATCTCTCCTTCTCTTCTCGCTCACATCCTGTCTGTGGGGCATAAGCACTAACAACATTGACCATCACACCTTTAATTTCTAACTTGAGACTCATCACTCTGTCTGACACTCTTTTCACTTTTAGAACATTCCTGGCAAACTCCTCCTTCAAGATGACTCCGACTCCATTTCTCTTCCCATCCACACCGTGATAAAACAGCTTAAACCCTGCTCCTATGCTTCTAGCCTTGCGACCTTTCCACCTGGTCTCCTGAACACACAGTATGTCCACCTTCCTCCTCTGCATCATGTCAGCCAGCTCTCTACCTTTTCCTGTCATAGTTCCAATATTCAAAGTCCCTACTTTCAGTCCTAGACTCATGCCTTTCCTCTTCTCTCTCTGGCAACGGACACGCCTCCGCCTCTCCTTCTTCGGCGTCTTCGACCAACAGTAGTCCAATTTCCATCAGCACCCTGTTGGTTGGCGGCACTGATGGCGATCGTTGTTAACCAGACCTCGACCGATCCGGTATGTCATTCTTTCTTGTGATTCGCATAGTTTATTTGGCATTTGTTTTACGCCGGATGCCCTTCCTGACGCAACCCTCTGCATTTATCCGGGCTTGGGACCGGCGTGAGGGAGAGACACTGGTTTGTGCCCCCCCCCCCCCTCACGGCTGCATTGTTCCATACGAGTGTATATACAGTATGTGTAAAAACAGTTTTCCCCAAAGTGGGCTGAACGCAGCCTTGATGAACTGTTAGGGTTCCATTTTGTCTCTTGTCCAGCAGTTTTGTCCATTGTTCATGATGAATTCGGGTCTTTAGAGAATCTAAATCAACTAGAGTAGACATCGCATAAGTCAAAGTCGCATAACTCGAATAATCGTGCAACTCGGAGAGCATCCTCAGGTCCTGATTTTTCCCAACTATAATTCCATTAAAATACCATCGCATAACTCGGATTCGGTAAGTCGAATGAAAATATGAGTCATAAGTCGGATTATCACAGGCTCTACTCAGACATACACACACATGCACAACATTGCTGGAAATACACTTACTGAGCTACGGCTGCACTGTAAATTTCTATGTATTATAAACAGCATTGTTTTTGGGTCAGTTAATTGAACTGCTGATCACCAAACACGGAAACCAGTCTCGGGCCCAAGTGAAGCAGACTTCAGTGCACTGTGCTCTTAAGCTATGATTTGCTGTTCCCAACGCGATACATGTTGTGTAAAAGGGCCCTAAAGAGCACGTATGCAGCCCTATGTGTGCTTCATGAATACGGTTCCTGACCTTAGCTTTCAGCAGTTCTGAATTCCTAACCAACGTTGCACAACTCGGGTTTTCTCCGACTTATACTCCCAAGTCGGATTTCCGCCGATTTACATATAAGTCGGAGGAAATCTGACTTGCATGTAAGATGAATTTTCTCTAAGTCATAGCATATTTGCTGGTTCACTTGAATCTAACTTACGTGATGTTTACTTTATAACCACCCTGTCAAGTGTTTGAGAAAAATCCTGCCACACAACGATCTGGCATGTCATTAACAATAAACAGGAAAACTTAAAAACACCACAACAGTAAACGATCAAACCACAAGTGTGGCCTCACAAAACTGAACTTCTGCCAATGACATCATTTCCTACTCTCTCTTCGGTGTACTTTCAGTGCAGGAGTTATCAATTTTTCAGTGGCGCGCAATTCAAAGTTTCCATGCTAGCGCGCTTTCATGTGTAGCGTTATATTTTCTTCAATTTGATAAAACATGCAGACTCTAAATCAATAAACATGAAAAATTGTCATAAGCTCTTTAAACCAATTAATTTTTTTAAATGATTAAATATTTCCTAAGACATGTATTATCTTAATTTTCTTTTATCTTTGTTTTATTAAACAATAGAACTTGTTTAATATTTTGAACTAAACTTTCTTTTATTTTAAATTTATATGTTTATATAAATAAATAAAACTATACATGATGTATTCACGTGAGATTATAGTGGTATAGAATAGATGAGGTACGAATGTTAGCTGTAAAGGTGTTAACATTAGCTGTAAACATCTCGGTTTTCCTGATGAATTTGCCTAACAGTTCACCATCACTGCGTATAAATTCAACTGCTTTCTTTCCTTTTTGATAATGTCATATATTTACGTGTAACCTCCATTTGATTGTCTTTTGTCCAGTTTAACCAGTTGAATTAGTTGTGCATTTCAGCCTGCACTACTGTTTTGAAGCTAAATTGCAGACGTGTGTTTGAGATGGTGGAGTGAGGAGCTGTGCATAAAAACCTGCACCTTCCTCCACGATGCATTCATTCCATGTCAAATCAAAGCATAATTACCTGGACGAAGTGCATTTCTGAAAATATGCTAATCACAAGAACATTGATGTGTTAGAAGCAGGAAAAATGAACAAGTGTAAGACTTTGCTAATGGCCACACTGTGTTGTTTAAATCACTGGGTCTATTCATCTTCACTATCGCAGGTCTTGTAGGGTGTTACTGGTATACAGTGGTAACTACTTACCGTATTCGATGTAATAAGCGCCCCACTCGAATAAAAAATTATGGTGTTTTTTGTTCGTTTTCAGCGTTCATGTAAGTAGTTTGGTTGATACCACAAAATGAATAATACAAATACCAGTAAAACTCTTTTATTGTTCTGTTATTATTCATGTTTTCCATCTCGATGGTAATAAACACTTACCGTTCCACTCCGCTGGTAACATTTTAATAAGCGCCCACCCACTCCAAGTTTTTAAGCGCCCTGGGCGCTTATCACGTCGAATATGGTAATAAAGGTGTAGATGGAAGGACAACCAGTCAACTGGTAAGAATGTCAGTTGGGCCCAAGGTTCAATAATGCTTGTGGGGCGTGAGGGGCTTGTACATTTCTTGTGATTCTACAGAAAGAGCTACTGTAGCACAAACTATTGGGTGTAGACTGATCAGGTGATGTTAATAGCTCTGCTGAGCTCCATACATTGGCAAATATCATAAATAACTGGCATTAATTTTGCTGTCATGTCTGTTCTCATGTGCCCACACATGTAACCCAATAAATGAAGAAAATGGTGGGGAAAATATGTGTCAGCGCTCACTCCACATTTCAGAATTCATCACGCTCCATTTGCTGTAGCTAAAACTCTCTCTCTGCTCCAAATACAATACTACCATCGCTCTTTCCTCCCTCTTGCTTCACTATGCATTTACCATTAATACACACAATAACAAAGTGATAACCCATAAAGGAGATGTGTTACTCTTATAAACCCATCCTCAGACACCGGTCAGTAGCGATATCTATCAGGAGCTTCGCTTTTAGGCACGACCTATACCAGGGATCACCAACATGGTGCCCCAGGTCACCCACAAGGACAACATGAGTCGCCTGCGAGCCTGTTCAAGGGTCGGGAACCTATGGCTCTTGAGCCAGACGTGGCTCTTTAGATCACTGCATCTGGCTCTCAGATAAATCAGGTGGCCTTTCTTAACAGAATAACTAATATATAATTTTGCTGTCCTTCAAATAAAAATACAGGGGAAAAGCCATCAAATAAAACAAAAACCTAAATAAATCTCACCCATTTCTATCTATACATCTATTTTTAATGCCACTTGTTGCTGTGGCGCGCAGCAGAGAGCCAATCCTTTCTGTACGCCAGTGTGTGGGCGGGGCCGATACCTTGAAACTCTAATTTTATTGGATTATATGCAACAGCCTGCGCGAGTTGTTTTGGGGTAAAGAGGTAAATTTCCTCATTTTGATCAGCTCATGCGCAAGAAGCCAAGCAGAGCTGGCAAGCAAAACACAAATGGACAGACATAAAAAAACTTCAAGCCGCAGACCAGCTGATTGCCTTGGGATGCGCTTCCTGTCACAGAAACACTGCATGTGTGTGAGTCGTGCCATACTGACCATGCTCCACATGCGCTCGCGAGCAGTCCTTCTCATACCTGATAAGCATCAAGACCCACCAGCTGAACTTCAGCATGTATCAACCAGATTACAAAGCCATCAGCAAACCATGCTGCACCAGAAGTCGCATTAATAGTAAGAAGTACTTTTGTTATTCATAAATAACTTCGTTATAACAATGTTGTTTAAAATAAATTCAGAGTCATATTATACTCTAAAATTGTTGGTCTCAGTATGAAAAAAATATATTTGGTTCTCAGTACCAGGCAGAAGGCCAAGAGGAAGACCAAAGAGAAGATTTATGGATGTGGTGAAGGAGGACATGAAGGTAGTTGTAATACATTCTTTTGTGATTCGCCACAAGAGCAAATGGAAGAGGCACACACTCACTTTGTGGTCTTTCTCCTTGATAAGCCCCTTTGAGTCCTGGATTTCTTGGTGCAGTTGCTGAATGTGACTGGACTGAGCTTGCAGGTCGGCTAACTGCTGTTGGACTGTGAGCAGTTGTGCCTCAGCTGCCTGACGTTCACTTTTATTGAAAAGCGCCTCCCTCTGCACTTGGAACACCTGCAGTGGGGTGACAGACCACAGAAAATAGAGTATATTAACTCAACCCAAGACAATTATCTGCAGAATATTACTGAATAGTCCCTGAGATGAAATGTCAAAGGAACTATTCAGCAGTATAATCAAATAATAATACAGTCGGCCCTCTACTTACGAAAACCTCTGAATATGAAAAATCCAGGTTACGAAAAACATTTTCCTAAATTCTCGTCCTCTGTATACGAAACAACCTCTTCTTTCGAAAAGCGGCAAACGCGCCATTCAAAAATTCAAACACGCCATTCAAACATTCAAACAATGCGTGAGTTGCTCTCTCATTGGCTGTCTCCCAACATCCCGCCCCGCTGGCATCCCATTGACCAGGAGGGAGCTGAACTGTACCCATTCCTGTACCCATACTTCCTGTTTGTCACACGCGTGAAGGAGAGTTGAACAAGACTGTTGGCTCATGAGTTTTTTGAGAGTGATCATTGCAGCATTATATTTCGTTATCCATCATGGACCCGGTGACACCAAAAAGAAGAAGCGAGCTCCGTTATCAATGAAGTGAAGCAGAAGATAATAAAAAAATACGAAAGTGGGATGCAGTTGAGCGAAATCGCAAAGGAGTATGGCCGAAACCCCTCTACAATCGGGACGATATTGAAGCAGAAGGAGGCATTAAAAGCGGAGATACACTGACGGAGACGATTATTTCGGAAAAAGCAACCACCATATTTAAGGACCTCGTGAAGGAGGGTGGGAGTGAGGGTTCTTCAGACCAGCAACCCCCGGACTTTAAAGCGCCGCATAGGTGGTTTGAGAGATTTAAAAAAGGTAAATAATTTTCTTTTACTTTTAACACATATTTCATACAAAATTGGTGTACTTTTATAATTTTTAAAGGGTTTATGGTGTAGTCTTGGAAGCCTTGGAATTAATCACACGTTTTACATGTAAAATGCACCTCTACTTACGAAAACTCCAGGTTATAAAAAAGCCGCTGGAAAGGATTAATTTCGTAAGTAGAGGGCCGACTGTAGTTGACAGAAGGGGTGTGGTCTAATCCAAATTCAGATATTTAGTTCATATTTTTTTAAATTATTTTTATTCAGAAAGCCTTGAAATGGTCTTGTATTCTCTTCAGAGTGTACCTCACCTTTGCCCAGTATTGGCTGAGATAGGCTTCAGTCTCCCTGTGACCCTAGTAGTAGGATTAATGCTCTTATAGCATTACGGATTTTACTTTCATTTGAATGCGCATTACGATGGTAATACATGTTCTCTTCAGATTCACGGCATAAGAAATTATGAGACATTAGAGAATTAAAAGAAATGTTCATTGTGTCATTTCCTAAGCTTAACATTTGTACTGCACATTTAAGTTAAAAATTTATTCAAATAATTGCAATAATAAATTTTAATAATCTTTATTGATAATTAAGCTAAAACAAAGAAATTTCATTGTATTTTAAATGTATTTTACTTTTTTTTAAAATATTTAAATGAGCTCATTTTGCTCAAAAATGTATTAATAATATAATAAAATACTGTCTCCTGTGACTTTAAAGTCTTTGTTTACATTAATTATTTTTCTGAACCATTTAATTCTAATTAGGGTCACAGGGAGGCTGGTGCCCATCTCTGCCGACCAGGGGCAAAGGCAGAGTACACCCTGAACAGCTTGCCAGGCCATCGCAGGGTGGAAACACACTGACGGCTATGCAGCTACTCTTTGTGAAGGTCAACAGTGGTTCTTTTACATGAACCTCTCACCACAAACAGTGAGAGACACGGCCGGCCTTTGATAACCCAGCAGTGACAACTCGTTGATAGTGGGTCTTGAACTTCCGACTTTGGGATCAGTAATACAGCGATCCATCACCAGGCCACCACTGCAACTTTTTAGATTTCATTGTATATATTCAAATTGAAAGAACCTCCCAACTTTTCTGGCATTTAGGTTGTAAACAGATAATGCGGTTTCGATGTGGCGGGGGCAAAATACACTGTACAAACGTGTATGTTTATATTCATAACCAAATTTATTTACGCTGCAAAATTTCTTTGTTGTGATGAACAATGCAAAAAGCATTATACAAATAGAAACATTAAATGGATTCATAAACTAGAATATTGAGGAAGTTGATTGTAAAGGCTTAATAAATGTGCTGGTTTGAACTATTTGGTGATATCACTTACCTATCAAGTTAAAGTCAATATGTGGCAGGGACACCATGACAACCAGATGATAGTGGAGCTTGAACCCCTGGCCTTGGGACCAGTAATTCAGCACCCTGCTACCAGTCAACCACTGCCTGTATACACACACACACACACACACACACACACACACCAACTGACCTCAGTACACGTTTTCTCATGCTTGCGAGTTAGGTCAGCCAGGTATGCAGTGAGTGTGTTGATCTCAGCCTGAAGTGAGAGCCGCTGAGCTTCGTGGTCCTCTTTAGATATCATGTCCATTTCTACAGCTTTCTGAGACTGCAGCTCCTTCAGCTCCTGCTCTTTAACACTCAGAGCCTCGTGCGCCGCTGTTACAGTACTCTGGCTCTCCTCTAAGCTACGCTGCAGCTCAGCCTGGAAGAGAAACCATGCTTGAATATGGCACTTCAACACATCAGATTCACTTTAACATTGGGTACATTTATCAATCTATTCCTAAAACTGTGTGTAATATGTGTCAGAGAAGCCAAACTTGAGATTTCAACCAAATGTATATTTTTGGAAATGCCAGTTTTGCTGAATGCCAATCACCCATGTATTTACAGCTGGGTCCGGAAGTATTTGTAGAGCACTGGGATGGCTCTCTATGGGTGTACAAGAAATGCAGTGGAATCCAAGGCAGACCACCAACATCTCTGATTATGTATGCCCAAGATGCCGTTGTGTGGCATGCCCTATTGATGGGAAACCAATTGTACAAGTGGAGGTTGATGCAGTCCAGCTTGATGTTGAATCCAGCTTCTGTTCCATGTTTGTGACATACTGTGTGCTGGAGGAGGCTACAAGATAGTCATTGTTCTCAGATGTGCTATTGTCTGAGGAAAGTTCAAGGAGCTTCTGCCAATCCTGATATCCAAGCATGTACAGTATCCCTTGTGACTCGTGGAAAAGTGTTTGTCACCTGTGTGCACGCTGCCCTACTGCATGGTTGTGACATCTGGGCACCTACAGCAGCTCCGCCGAAATGATCGTTCAATGATCAGCTGGATCTGTGCTGTCAAGTCCCATGATGATGATGTCACCACCAGTACACTATGGGGATTCAGATGATATCTAAAGCAATACGTACCAAGCATCTACGACGGTATGGACATTTTGTTTGTGCAACATTGTATTTGAACTCAGTCATGTCTATGCCTATACCTAACTCCAGGAGATGTAGTAGGACCAATGAAGACATTATCCATTTGTGCATTTCTATCAGTTTTGCAGCATTTGACTGAATCTGAGCAGAAAGTATCAGCTTTATACATAGAATTCACCCATGCTTTCAGCAGTTATATCATCACTGCCGAGCAGATTTGAGAGATGTGGAGTGTTTTGGATCGTAAGCCCCTTCCTTAACTTTTCCATTCATGATTCTGTCTATAGCAGTTTCATCCATCTCAAGAGAACTTGTTGCAGATGTGGGCAGGCTTTCTCGTGACTCAGACCTCAGTTCAGTTCATTTTCTGTAACCACTTAATCCTAATTTGGGTCACGGGGAGGCTGGTGCCCATCCCAGCTAACTTCAGGCGAGGGCAGAGTACACCCTGGACAGCTCACCAGGCCATCGCAGGATGGAAACACGCCAATGGCTTTGCGGCCTACTCTTTACGAAAAGTCAGCAATGGTTCTTTTGTATGAACCTCACACCATAGACAGTGGGAGACATGGCTGGCCGGCCTTTGATAACCCAGTTAGCTGCACTGGGGGGGCGGGGGGCAGTGACAACCTTGTGGAGAGTGCGACTCGAACCCCCACCCTTTGGATCAGCGATCCAGCGCCCTATACCACTAGACCACCACTGCCCTGACTCGGACCTTTATGTTCTTAAGTGTTACCAGTGGTTGAATCATGAGGTAAGTGTATAAAACTGAGCAAGACACATGGCATTGTTAACATGTTTGGCGCCACCAACAAACCCTGTGAAAAGAATTGGTTCAAATATCACAATGAAATGTTAAATGTAAAGACTCTCTGATATGAGCTTCATATTACTGTAGTTTGTATTCTCTCACCCTGATCGTTTCATGTTCCTCCTTGCTGATCATGCCACGTTGTGCATCCTGCAGGTCACTTTTCAGCCTCACCAGTTCAGCATGAGCGTGCTCACAAAGTGCCTGCTCAGCCTGGAGTTTATTTTCTGCCTCCTCTAGTTTTTGTGCTAATTCAGATAGTGCCTCCTGGTGTTTGGATAGTGATACTGCATCCGTTATCCCCAGGTCATCCTCAACACTTTCTTTCCCAGCAAACAAGCTGCCCAGTGCTTCCATGTTTGTCTGGCTGGACTCCTCTAGTTCTTCTTCAATTACCCTCAATGGTCTTCCAACAGGTGGCACTGATGAGTGAATATAAAAGGCAATATTATTAATACGCTAGCTTTAATGGGGGCTTTTTGATTGAGGCATACAATACAACAGGAAATATAGTCATTACTCAGAACATTGGATGGCATGTAACCCTTAGACGGCTTCTCATTGTTATCGTCCTCCTCGGCTTCATCATCATCATCATCATCATCATCATCATCATCATAATCGCTGTCATCTTTCCCAGTATGAAGTGGAGGACAAAATCTCTCCAGATCCAGTAGAGCTTGATTGAGTCGTAGGGCCATGTCACAACGCTCTTGAGTTAACTGCTCCAGCTGGAGGCCCAGAGCAACCTGTACCTCATCCAGCTGTTCACGAGGAATACTCATACTTAGTTTAGCTTCCAGCTCTGCCACGCACAGCTTTAATTTGTTCAGCTCATCGTCCTCACCTTCTGCCAAACGCCTTGCCTCAGTACCCTGCTCCAGGGCTCCTTCTAACTCCTTAATATGTTTGGTTAATTTCTCCACTGATTGACTCATATCCTGCACCTCTTTCTCCTTTACTTGCAGCGATTCCTCTAAATCTTCCACCTTCTGCTTCAACTGTTTGATTTTGTCTCCGTCATTCAGCCCTTCCTTCCACGCCACCTCTTTGTTTGCCAGCTCTGCCTCCAGTTCCTGCACCTGGACTCTCAACTTCTGCACATCCACACTCTCTGCTTTCTCTTCAGCTTTAAACATTTTAACTGCTGAGCCTGCTGACACAGAATCGCTCCCCAGTTTCATCTCTTTTCTCAGTTCCTCCAACTCGGCATGAGCACAGGCGAGCTGCTGCTCAAGGCTTTTCTGGTTTTCCTCCTTATTTACTATTTCTCCAGCTAACCCTTCCTCCTCCTTGAACTCCACCTCACCCACACCTTCAATATTTTTCTCCGACCTGAGAACAACAATCAAAATGGTTTTATTAAAATCCTTTAGACAGAAGTAAATTTATCATTTTACCCCAAATTATTACATCAATTTGATTAAACCGTGTGATGTACGTCATTATTACCCAGGGCTCGCTGCTGTTTTTAAGATTTTAGTACTTCTAGTGTGTTCCTGCTGCAGTTTTTCAAACTCTTTCTTTAAGGCATCATAGACAGTCAGAGGAACAAAGTCAGAAGCAGAGCTATGAAAGTCTGTGTCATCCTTTTCAAACATCTCCAGCATCTGTTGAGCACAAGGAAAATTTAAAATGCTTTTTTCCCCCCTCACAGAACACTAAGTGTATCCTCTGCATGGTCAACTAGAGCCTCTATAGTGTTAATGAGCATATTTTGAATCATTGACCTCCGTGACCTTGAAAAACAGTACAAGGTGGTACAGGTTCAATACGCGGGTAGTGTGTACCGATGGGACCATTCAAAATAAATATAAAATAATTCCATAAAGGGCAGTGGTGGCCTGGGGGTTACGGTGCAGGAACACTGATCCTAAGGTTGGGGGTTCGAGCCCCACTCTCCACGGGTTGTCACTGTCCCACCCCATCCCCATCCCCCCTCCAATGCAGCTAACTGGATTATCAAATGCCGGCCATGTCTCTCACTGTCTATGGCGTGAGGTTCATGTAAAAGAACCATTGCTGACTTTCGACAAAAGTAGGCTGCAAAGCCGTAAGAGTGTTTCCACCGTGCAATGACCTGGCGAACTGTCCAGGGTGTACCCTGCCCTCGCCCAGAGTCGGTTGGGATGGGCACCAGCCTCCCTGCGACCCTAATGAGGATTAAGCGGTTAGAGAAAATTAACTGATGAAATAAGAAACTACTGTAATTTAAACTACCAGTTCAGACAATGAATGAATACGTTAATCGCACTGTGTAAGTGAGTATTACATTGTTCATGTATTTGTTTGTTCCACAAGTTTCATATCCCTAACATAAAATTAAAAATCGAGTGCGGGGAGGCTGGTGCCCATCCCGGCCAACTCCAGGCAAGGACAGAGTACACCCTGGAGAGCTCACCAGGCCATCGCAGGGTGGAAACACGCTGACAGCTTTGCAGCCTTCTCTTGACAAAAGTCAGCAATGTTTCTTTTACATGAACCTCTCACCATAGACAGTGAGAGACGTGGCCTGCTTTTGATAACCCAGTTAGCTGCACTGGGGCGGGGACAATAACAACCTTGTGGTGAGTGGGGCTTGAACCCCCAACCTTAGGATCAGTGATCTAGCACCTATACCACTAAGCCACCACTGCCCTTTAGTTTCTTTTTATTTTAGAAATAAAAACAAATAAACTCTCTGACAATAAAATAAGCAGGCAGCTAAAGTTTGATTATCAGATTGCATGGAAAGAAGGAACAAAAGAAGGAAAAGGAAAAAGAAGTGTAGAATAAAAGAAAGAATGGAAGAAAAGACGGTGAGAGAGAAAGGAAACAAGAAAATAGGGCAGGGTAGAAAGAAAAAGAAAGGAGAGTGGGATGGAAATAATGAAGGAAAGGAAGGGGTGACATAAAAGGGAAGAAGCAAGGAAAGAGAGAAGAAAAGATGGAAGGAAGGAAGGAACGAGAGAAAATACTGACAGAAAGGAGAGACAGATGTAGAGGTAGATGTATGGATGTTGGGTTTCAGACCACACTGACCTTATATTTGAATGAAATTATAGATTAGGAGTTTTGGAACGATCGACTAAATCAAAGCCAAGACTTACACCTTTATTTCATCTAATATACATTCATTCAAATATAGATAATATATAACCAGCCTTTTTCAGAAGAGGAAAAAAAGGAAGAAATAGGGATGGATGGAAACAAAGGATGAAAGGAGACAGTAACTTTTTACACAACATTTCCACACCCCACACTAAGTGCATCTATACTACACATCAGGGTCTTCTGGTGCTGTATGGTTTTGCTAATGGCTTTATAGTCTGGTTGATACGTGGTGAGGTTCAGCTTCATGCAGGCGTTTAGGCTTCCATCTGTTATAAACGTGACCGCAGGTTGGTCTTGATGTTTTTCAGGACTGCTCGCATGCATACGTAGAGCCAAACATGGTCAATACGACAGGACTCACACTGCAGTGTTTATGTGACAGGAAGTGCGTCCCAAGTTTTGGCAATCGGCTGGTCTGCGGGTTGAAGTTTTTCCATGTCTGTCCATTTGTGTTTGCTTGCCAGCTGTGCTTGGCTTCGTGCAAGCCGATCAAAAACGAGGGAAATTTACCTCTTTACTCAATAACAACTCGCGCAGTCTGTGGCTGTTGTTATAATCCAATAAAATTTGAGTTTCAAGGTATCGGACCCGCCCACATACTGGCGTACCGAAAGGAGTGGCTCTTCAGTGCGTGCCACAGTGACGTGGCATTGAAAATAGATGTATAGATTTAAATGCATAAGATTTATTCATATTTTGTTTTTGTTTTATTTGATGGCTTTTTTTGTATTTTTATTTAAATGACAGTGAAATTATATATTCGTTATTCTGTTAAGAAAGGCCACCTGTTTTATCTGAAAGCCAGATACAGTCATCAAAAGAGCCACATCTGGCTCGCGAGCCATAGGTTCCCGACCCCTGCTACACATTTTAGTATGTGATCTCACGATCAGTGTGCCACGCCTCTCTGCGGGTTATACAAGACAGGCATACAGAAACAGAAGCCCAGTCTTGAATCAGCTTGAACATGTTTGTAGAGATCTGAAAATGGCTGTGCACCAATGTTTCTTATCCAACCTGATGAAACTTGAGACGTGCTGCAAAGAGGAAGGGGAAAAAACTGCCCAAAGATAAGT
Organism: Plotosus lineatus; assembly: GCA_024760905.1. Classification (NCBI taxonomy): domain Eukaryota; kingdom Metazoa; phylum Chordata; class Actinopteri; order Siluriformes; family Plotosidae; genus Plotosus; species Plotosus lineatus. Next base: position 16,989,038 of record CM045751.1, on the reverse strand, counting down.
GTGCTGCATCATATTCAAAAAGACTTGAGGCTGTAATTGCTGCCAAAGGTGTATCAACAAAGTATTAAGTCTGTGAACACTTATGGACCAGGGAAGTCGTAGTTTTTTATTTTTTAATAAATTTCGAAACACTTCAAATAAACATATTTTTCATATTGACATTATAGTTATAGTGTGTGTAAAATTTTAAGGGGGAAAAATGAATTTTGTTCCATTTTAGAAAAAGGCGGTTACATAACAAAATATGGAAACAGTGAAGCACTGTGAATACCTTCCGGGTGCAATGTAGATTTAATTATTCTTGGATTCTTGGAAAGTAAACACAAAGAATGGATCATATTGGTGAAGTGAAATGAAAAATTGAACATTCTACTCCATTCCATTTTCTTCTACTTATCCAAGGTTGCTTTGTAGAGGAAACTGATCTGGGAGGGAACCCCAAGCATACCTCTCCCCAACCACACTCTCCAGCTCCTCCTGGGGACTCAAGGGGTTTCCTGACCAGACAGGATATGTAATCCCCCTACAGAGTTCTGGGTCTCCCCCAGGGCCTCCTCCCAGCTGGATGTGACCAGAAAACATCTTTTGGGAGATGACCAGGAGGCATTCAAATCTGATGCCCAAACCAACTCAAGTGACTCTTTTTGAAAAAATAAAAACAAAAAGTCAAGAAAAACAAAAAAAACCAAAACAAAAAGCAAACAAAAATAGTTCATTCCTAAGGATTCAGCCCTATTATGTATGTTTTGCATAAAACGTAATGCCTCTCATCGAGAACACCATCCCTGCGATGAAGCACGGTGGTGGTATTACATGCTGTGGGGAAGTTTTTGATTGACTGGGACTGGGAAACATCAGAATTGAGCGAACGATGGATGATGCTAAATTCAAGCAAATTCTTGAAGACGGGTGCTCTCGAAGGAGCTGTTTTGCTTTGAAAATGGGATAAAAACCTCAGTAGCTAGATATCGTTTTCAGTTCGGGGTCTTATGACAAAAAATAGGTGCAATATCTCGAGGGTTGTGCAAGTCATAGTACAAGTATCAAAAAGATGGAGCAGATTGTAGTTAGAGTTAGTGACCAGTAATAATTATTGTTCATAAATAGATATGAGACCGAGACAGGTGTGATTATGATATAGACATGATAATAAGTTGACTAAAATCCTCTAATAGCACAAGGAATTTCAACATTTAAAACTACACCTGTACTTTGAGAACCAGTTCAGCATTCTGTGCAGTCAGCTCCTCCACCTGCCTGCAAAGCTGCTCCCAAGATGAGTTCTCTGCTTGTGCAGGAGGCATCTCCATCTCTGACTGTGACTGTCTGGACAGCAGCCTGTTTGTTCCTATAAGCAGACAGATTAGGAGAAAAAGCAAACCAGATTCCATTGAAAATGCTCAATGAGGAAAGCAGCACTCACCAGGGAAGTCCAGCATATCATCAGTGGTCCTGTTTATATGGCCGGTAGTACTGTTGAGAGAAACACCTCCCAATTCCTTCAGCAGGACTTCCAGGCAATCTCGCTCTGCTTCTGCGTCTCTCAAACACTCTCTCAGTGAGCTCAGCTGATGTGCAAAAGTAAAAGCATACGCAGAAACAACTATGGTATTACAAGGGGGGGTAAGTCTGTTGGGTTTTTACACCCGAGCCTAGTGGCTTAGCCTCGTGGCTCATCAGGCCGGTGCTTATCCCCGGTTTCCGTAGCGTGAAGCGACCAGGAGTTCAACTCCTCCTGGATGGGACGCTAGTCCATCGCAGGTTACCTTCCCAGTATATTTTTACTGGTACCCATTTATACTGCTGGGTGAACAGAGGCACACTTGTGGTTGACACCTTGCCCAGGGGTCTTACCCCAGTTTGGGGGTCTAACTGGGATTTAAACTCACAACCTCCCGATCATGAGCGCAGCACCCATTGACTACATTTCCAAACATCCCACCCCACCAGCTTCCCATTAGCTATCTCCCAACATCTTGCCCCGTTGGCCTCTCATTGGCTAGGAGGGATGACGCAGCTCCCTCCCATTGGCTATTATGGAACACGCATAATGCTTTTCGTGTAAAGGACAAAGTTACTGTTGTTTCATGACTTTTTTGAGTGTGCTCATTGCAACTTTATCTTTTGGCTCAGGCTTTTAACCTTGCATAAACATTTGTAAGATTATAACTCTGCTAAGATGTGGTCAACACATACGCGCATACACACACACACACACACACACACACACACACACACACACACACACACACACGTGTGATTCCCAGTGCAAGTGAAAAGAAGAAGCTGGTGTGCGGTTGTGTGATATCACAAAGGATTATGACCAAACCCGTCTACCATCGGTATGATATTGAAGCAGAAGGAGGCCTTAAAGGGTATACTTTTATAATTTTTAAAGGGTTTAGGGGGTAGTATTGGGGGCCTTATAACGAATTGCCTGTTTCACATGTAAAATGCAGTTTATCTTACGAAAAATCCAGGTTACGAAAAAGGCTCTGGAACGGATTAATTTCGTAAGGTGAGGTACCACTGTTCTTATCTCAGTGCATTATCACAAAGAAGGCCTACATATACACTGAGTGGAAAAAAAAGAAAAGATTGTTTAATCTGAATCTGACTCAGATGACAGATAGATCTGATGGTGAAGTGGTTGATGATAATTAGGAAACACGTATTGACCCACTTCTACACAAAACATTGCTCCATCATATTACATTTTGGTGCTGCTTATTTTTTAATTGTCCAATATTGTGGTGCTACAGATTATTGTAGCTTTTATGTATAAAATTTAATTATTTTCTAGTCAGTTTCTAGTCCAATGTGAAGTCCCTTAGTACAATTAATATATTACATTTTTGTATTAATGTTTAGAGGGGAAATCCAACCAACTTCATGTTTCTGTAAAAATGAATGATATACACACATTCAGGTAAAAGAAAATTTCAACAACTTAAAAGTTGAACTGAAACTCGAACAGAACTTGAACTGAAAATACAAATAATATGATTAGACTGGTTAGGCTTGTGATGTCACTGTAAACCTCATACACGGGAAGTTTCAGTGGATGATGATTACCGGGATATCCCCCAGTGCAGCTAACTGGGTTATCAAAGGCCGGCGATGTCTCTCACTGTCTATGGTGTGAGGTTCATGTAAAAGAACCTTTGCTGACTTTCGACAAGAGTAGGCTGCAAAGCTGTCAGCGTGTTTCCGCCCTGCGATGGCCTGGCGAGCTGTCCAGGGTGTACTCTGCCCTCGCCCTGAGTTGGCTGGGATGGGCACCAGCCTCCCCGTGACCCTAATTAGGATGAAGCGGTTACAGAAAATGATGATTACCGGGATATAACAAGGCTCACAAGTCTCTTTACCTTATTTGTAATTTCTCTTATATTTGACACTTGATGAAATTTCTTTTTCCTGAATATTTTTATATGTATAAATCCTTCATTTTTACAGAAACATGAAATTGACAGAATTTACCCTGTAAATGAAACATATGAACTTAATTGTGCTGTTCAGTTATATTTGTTTTTATAATTCACGTTTGCCAAATTTTGCAACGTTATTTTTGATATTTTTATGGTGCTCTGTGTTGTTTTCATTCATGAATTGAACAACAGTGAACAACATACTCTTGAAATAAATGCATATTTGTCATGCGCATTGGTAAATATAGTCTGCATCATTTTTTACCACCAGTAGAACTCCTAGTCAAATTCTGGCTCGCTGATTTTGTGATTGGCTAGTAATTTTAACAGGTAATAAGTCCAGCTGGTGAGTAAAAAAATAAGCATTTCTAGGCTTGTACGGCCTCTCCAGCCTGAACCCGAATCGCGTTTTGTTGTTGGACTTCTGTGCTCATCATGGTTTGTCCATCACGAACATGTTCAAATATAAGCGTGCCAATAAGTGCACTTGGCACCAGGATCCCCTAGGCCACAGTTCAATGATCGACTTTGTTCTCATGTCACCAGACCTTTGTCCACATGTTCTAGGCACTCGGATGAAGAGTGGAGCTGAGCTGTCATTGATTGCCACCTGCTGGTAAGCTGGCTCCGCTGGCAGAGAAGGCAACCTTCCAGACCTGGCAAGCCTAAGCGTGAGTTCAGGTCTCCTGTGAATGTTTGGCAGAGTCTCCTGCCAGAGGGGTATTTAACTACCACCCCCAGCAGAGCTACAAGCACATTCTGAAGGAGACGGGGGACCTGGAATCTGAATTCCGAATGGGCCATATTTCGTGTTTCCATTGTTGAGGTGGCAGCCCATAGCTGTGGACAGAGGTCATCGATGCCTGTCGTGACGGAAACCCCCTAATCCGGTCGGTGGTGGACACCTGCGGTGAAGGACGTTCAGCTGAAAAAGAAGGCCTATCAGGTCTTATTGGTTTTGGGACTCTCGAGGCAGGAGACAGGTGCTGGCAGGCCAAATGTGCTGCAGCCTGAGACGCTCATTGGGGATGTGTAGGGATCACAGGAAATGTTTAAATTATTTACACTTTGTAAGCCTTTACTTTTACTGTTTAAAGCTGCTTTGAGACAATGTCAATTGTAAAAAGTGCTATACAATAAACCTGAATTGAATTGAACTGAATATGCATACACATACATACTAGTACTGTATATACGAGTCTGATCACGAAACAGGTACAGTTTTTCCAACTGCCCAACTTCAAACCTGAATAAATACTTTTTATATAAATACTAAATAAAAACTACTTTTTCTAAATTTGCAGAAAGTGTAAAAGATCAGTGTCGACATTTCAGTACCAGTTTTGTGATCAGATTCAGACATATACACACACACACACACATTATATATACAGTATATATATAGCATATACAGCGGCACGGTGGCGTAGTGGTTAGCACGTCCGCCTCACAGCAAGAAGGCCTGGGTTCGATTCCCGGCCTGGGCGTTTCTGTGTGGAGTTTGCATGTTCTCCCCGTGCTTGTGCGGGTTTCCTCCGGGTGCTCCGTCCGGTTTCCTCCCGCAGTCCAAAGACATGCACTGTAGGTTAATTGGCCGTTCTAAATTGACCGTAGATTCTCTCCTGCAGCATCACTGGAACCCAGTCGTATCGGCATTTGCCCTTCCATTGGATCCTTCCGGTGGCGCCGAGACAGGGGGGGACTTGCTGCTTGGGTAACAGCCTGTCCCTCATTACTCCCTACCCAGGCTCTGCGCACTGGGGGGGTATCACCAGCTGGGGTACCAGCCAGAGCGCAGCCATAGTCCTTCGGGACTGACGGAGGCCTACTATATATACACAGTATATATATATATATATATATAAATTTCTAGATTTTCTGGAACACATAGAGCCCCTATAACCTAATCCAAACATGTGACTAGTGCATTACCTCCTCCAGTGCAGTGGTGGTGCTATTATGTTGCTGCTCCAGAGCCTTGATCTTCTGCAGTAGATGCCCTCTTTCAAGCCGTAGCCTGCGTATTTCCTCAAACACTTCCTCATCCTCTGCCTCACTCCATAAACCACATATGTACAATAAACTCAATAATGACTTTGTATGTTTTCAGACAAAGCTATCCCAAAATAGTTTAAAGTGCTTGTAATTCAGGAGACTTACAGATGATCAGCAGTAAAATTGATCTGCATGGACAAATCCGCCGTTTGCTCTGGAGAGAGTGTCTGGTTTGCCTGCTTTGTACACTACACTTGGGTTTGATGTTCATTCAGATACATGTTAAATGTTTAATGCTAACCCTTTCAAGGCTCAATAAACTATTTGACAGTAAAGACAGAACTTGCAGATTATTAAACCTACAGTGATGCTTGAAAGTTTGTGATCCCTACAATACTTTAATTTCTGTATAAATATGACCGAAAACATCATCAGATATTCATACAAATCCTAAAAGAAATTACAGTTAATTTTTTTTTTTTTTTACATTTTTTACTTTATCATTTATTTATTGAGAAAAATGATCCAATATTACATATCTTCAAGTGGCAAAGTTTGTGAATCTTGAGGAATAGCATGAAGGTGTAGAGCCAGGAGTTTCAATCAATGGGATGACAATCTGGTGTGAGTGGGTTCCCTATTTGATTAAAAGAACACAGATCTTTCAAGTATATAATTACACAAACAGGCAATTTCTGAGGACCTCAGAAAAAGGGTTAGTGATGTTAATCAGGCTGAAAAGGTTTATAAAACCATGACCAAGGGGAGCCACCACCAAGGGTTTGGACTCCAGCAACCCACAGTAAGAGAGATTGTGTACTAATGAAAGAATTTTATGGCCATTGGTAGTTGACTAACTAATATCAGTTCAAGAGCAAGGTATGTCATAATAGTTATCAAAATTATAAAGAACCCCAGGTTAACTTAAGAAACTGAAGGCCTCCCTCACATTGGTTAATACTAATGTTCATGAGTCCACCATCAGAACACTGAGCCAGGATGGTTTCCAATCATTGATGAAACAATGAATTCTGAACAATACCAGCAAATACTGAAGCTCAAAAGAAAATGGGTTATGCAACAAGACAATGATCCTAAGCACATATCACAAGCACACAAGTTAAAGCATGGTTAAAGAAGAATAAAGTTTATCTTTTGAAACTGCCAAATCAAAGTCCTGACCTTAAATCAATTGAGATGTTGTGCAAAGACCGAAAATAAACAAATCATATGAGGAAACTAAACAACACTGTACTTCTCTATTAACATTCTCATAGCAAACACTGCATCTGTGGTGTTTTTTCTTGACATGAAACCAAACTGTGGTTCACAGATGCTGATCTCTGCCCTTAGTCTAGTTTCCACTATTCTTTCCCATAACTTTATTGTATGGCTCATCAACGTTATCCCTCTGTAGTTGCCACAACTCTGCACATCACCCTTGTTCTTAAAAATGGGCACCAGCACACTTCGCCTCCATTCCTCCGGCATCCTCTTACGCTCGAAACTCTTGTTGAATGTTCTTGTCAGAAAGTCTACTGCTACCTCTCTTAGACACTTCCATGCCTCCACAGGTATGTCATCAGGACCAACTGCCTTTCCACTCTTTACTTACTAATCTTTGACCTTTCTGGTCCTCAACGATCACCTATTCTATTCTTTTTTCTCTCTCATTTTCCTCATTCATCAGCTCTTCAAAGTACTCTTTCCATCTTCCCAGCACACTTCTGTCATCAGTCAATACATTTCCCTCTCTGTGCTTAATCACTCTAACTTGCTACTCGTCCTTCCCATCTCTATTTCTCTGCTTTGCCAACCTGTATAAATCATTTTCTCCCTCCTTACCATCCAACCAAGCATACAAGTCATCATACGCCCTCTGTTTGGTCTTTGACACCGCTACCTTCACCTTATGCTGTGTATCCCTGTATTCCTGTGTACTCTCTTCAGTCTTCTCAATGTCCCACTTTCTTAGCTAACCTCTTCCTTTGTACACACTCCTGCACTTCCTCATTCCACCACCAAGTCTCCTTGTCTACTTTCCTTCCAGAGGACACACCAAGTACTCTCCTACCTGTCTCCCTGATCACATTAGCTGTAGTTGTCTAGTCATCTGGAAGCACTTCTTGACCACCCAAAGCCTGTTTCAACTCCTCCTTGAAGACAACCTGACACTCTTCCTTTTTCAGCTTCCACCACTTTGTCTTTTGCGCTGTCTTTGCCTTTTTCACCTTCTTCACCATCAGCGTCATCCTACACACCACCATCCTATGCTGTCTGGCAACATTCTCACCCACTGGAACTTTGGAGTCACTGACTTTTTCTTTAAATTCCACTAGCACCCTGTTGGTTAACAGCACTGATGGTGGTCCTTGTTAACACAGGCCATGACTGATCCGGTTTGGAAGTCACATTGATGATCCCTATAGTAGATTTGGCACAGATTTTACGTCGGATGCCTTTCCTGACACAACTCTCTGCATTTATATGGGCTTGGGACCGGAGTGAGAAAGAACACTGGTTTGTACCCCACTCACGGCTGCATTATAAGTTGTTCTGAGCAACTGCATCTGAAAAAACTTTTGCTCTATATCTTAATTTCAGGTGGCCGGGAGGGGTCTTTTTTTTTATACCCATTGTACCTCTAAAATTAGGAATCTTTGTAAAATATATTTTGTTTCTAAAATCTGCTCCATCCTAGTAGCTCTGAGCTTCAAAATTCATTAAGCCAGTCAGATTCTCTACTATACAATCATAGAGTTCAATGTTTGTTTATCTATTACTGAATACATAGATTAAAATATTAAATCAGTTTATCAATATTATGCTGTTCAAACAGAAATTTTACATTTTATTTTCCAAACTGCTTCATATCTGTCATGCCGGAGTCCCTGCTTGCACTCAGAAATAAATTATTCTATTTCCATTTAACTATTATGAGTATACAGAACCTAACAAAATTGCTCTATCACGCTCTCCCGCTTTCTCTCTCAGTAGGGATGTATAGGGGTTGTGGAAAATGTTTAAATTATTTTATACTTTATATATTCATATTTTTTTGCAACAATGTCAATTGGAAAAAGCGCAATACAAATAAAATTTAATTGAATTGCATTGAACTTTGTACAGTTGCAGAGAGGCCGGAGCCTATCCCTGTTTACTCTGAGCAAAGGCAGGGTACACCTTTAACACCTTGCCAGGCTATCACTGGGCCAACACATTCACAAACATAAAGGGACAATTGAGAATATCCAATTAAAATAGCTTGCATGCCTTCGCCCATTGTTGGCAAAGATAGGCTCCAGCCTCCAGGCAATCCTAATAGGATTAAGTAGACCGGATATGAGTGGAAGTGAATGACTAAATTGGACTTTGCAGATTTTTGGTATGAGATCTTCATTTGGAAATAGAATACAATAACTCTATGAATGATCCCTTATTTGTCTTTATCTTGAATGTCTTGATGTAGAACCGCTTTAACCTTGTGGTGATAACACTAATGATTTGTACTGCCGGTCTACTTTCATAGGGATTAATATGCAAAATGCTGATCATCTGTAGGTTCCTTTCCGGCCTGAGTAGTACAGACTCGTTCCAGATAGTTAACCTGTTAGACAATTAGCACTGTCCACTCACAAGGGTGTCTGGAAAGGAATGTTGTGTCTTGAGGCCTGTGGACGGAGAAGTAGAGATATCTGGCACTAAGCATTGGGTGGGGCCAGGGTGCAGGTCTGGAGAAAATTGTGGGCCCTGTTGTATTCCAAAGCATATACAATAATGTTTAATCTCAAACTGTGAATAGCGTGATCATCAAAGTATGAATTAATCGTGATACCTGTCGAGGAGACTTTGGGGGAGGAGGGGCTTTTCTTTTCTGACCTGAAGTAGCCCCAGACAAGGTTGGGGTTGTAGGAGGCACAGGACTATAAGGGGAAAAAAAACAGGTAAAACTGTAACTGCCTAACATCCTTAAATTAATAAGTAGTGTGATGTAATATCAAAATACATCCCCAACTACAAAGAATTTGGGAAGCTGTGTAAAATTAAAACAAAACGGGAACACAAAGAATTGCAAATCCAATAAGCAAACTGATCTCACAGATAATAATTTATGGACGTGTTTCTGAGCTCAAGCAATGATTTCTACAACAGAATCCTGTCTGTTTTTATGCAGTGCAGCCTGAGGGCCTGAAGAACACAAGCATCTACTATTGATTTTTTTTTTTTTTATGATATGTTTTGATATTATTGATTGTATCCTCTACCTGGCACATTTTAACGTTTTCCAATTTCCCAACACACCTGATTTAAGTAACTGGTTAATTAACAGCTCTTCATGAATTAAAGAGGGTGTGACAGAGCAAGGAAAGCAGTAATACGTCCTGCAGTTTGTATCACAGTTTATTGCAGTTTGGTGAACCTCTGTCCAGATGACATTTTTAAATATTTTTTTTACTAATTATGTTACTGATTTGCTGCCAGTTAATCAAATTCTTTACTAAAAGATTAATCAACTGTTTCTTTTTACTATCAATTAATTTTCTGGCCTTTTTTCTGCACCACTGGTCCCAGGTGTTGCTGCCATCAAATTCAAAACAAGGTAATATTCAATATCTTCTTCTTCTTCTTTTCCTTTCGGCTTTTTCCCTTTTTCAGGGGTCGCCACAGCGAATCATCTGATTCGCACATTTGATTTGGCATATAATGTGTTTTTAAGCTCAACTATTTGAAATTTGTAAATGACTGGAATCAGAATCGGATCAGCTTTATTTGCCAAGTTTGTGAACATAAACAAGGAACTTCACACACACACACACACACACACACACACACACACACACACACACATATATATATATATATATATATATATATATATATATATATACACACATATATACAGTTGGCCCCCTACTTACGAAAACCTCTGAATACGAAAAATCCAGGTTACAAAAAACATTTCCTGAAATTTTCGCCCTCTGTATACGAAACAACCTCTTCTTATGAAAAACACCAAACGCGCCATTCAAAAATTCAAACAATGCGCGAGTTACTCTCTCATTGGCTGTCTCCCAACATCCCGCCCCGCTGGCCTCCCATTGGCCAGGAGGGAGCTTATCTGTACCCATACTTCCTGTACCCATACTTCCTGTTTGTCGCATGTGTGAAGGAGAGTTGAACAGGACTTTTGGCTCGTGAGTTTTTTTAAGAGTGATCATTGCAGCGTTATATTTCGTTCTCCATTATGGACCCCAAGAAAGTGATTCCCGGTGACACCGACAAGAAGAAGTGGGCTCCGTTATCAATTGAAGTGATGCAGGAGATAATAAAAAAATATGAAAGTGGGATGTGGTTGAGTGAAATCGCAAAGGAGTATGGCCAAACCCCCACCCCCCCCATCCCCCTACAATCGGGACTATATTAAAGCAGAAGGAAACCTTAAAAGCGGAGATATAGTGACGGAGGCGATTATTTCGGAAAAAGCAGCCGCCATATTTAAGGACCTCGTGAAGAAGGGTGGGGGTGAGAGTTCTTCAGACCAGCAACCTCCGGACTTTAAAGCATCGCATGGGTGGTTCGAGAGATTTAAAAAAGGTAAATAATTTTCTTTTACTTTAAACACATATTTCATACAAAATTGGTGTACTTTTATCATTTTTAAAGGGTTTATGGGGTAGTCTTGGGAGCGTTGGAATGAATAACTGGTTTTACATGTAAAATGCACCTCTACTTACGAAAATGCCAGGTTACGAACAAGGCACTAGAACGGATTAATTTCGTAAGTAGATGGTTGACTGTGCATACACACATATAGATAATATGGTTTAAATTCAGTCACTGTACAGAGAAGCATTTGTGTAGCTTTTTACAAGAATTTAAGGAAATAACGGTAAGTACAGACAATCACTGCACTCTGTTTTTATTAATATTTCACACTGGGTCCCAACTTATTTGGAATTAGTGTTGTTGTATCGGAAACAAATTTGGTGTCTAATGTACTGTAATTTTCGGACGATAAGGCGCACCTAAAAGCCTTTAATCTTCAGAAAAAACCCGACGGTGCACATTATAATCCGGTGAGCCTTATGCATCGATGAGACCACGCTATACAAGCTCGCTGGCACCATCAAAACCCAAGTGAAGCAAACTAATTTAGCGCTTACAATCATTCCGGTGGATTAACCAAAGAGCTCCAACTACTAGATATTGGTGTCAACAGGTCGTAAGTTAGAGGGATCCGGGCTTTGTGTCCAACTTGTGCAACTGTTAAATTCAGACATTGAAGATGAAGAATTTGATGGATTTGTAGAATAGAAAAGAACTAAAAAGTAAGTTTATTGTTTTATATTGTTATAACAGAACAATGTTGAGAGTTATTGTTCAGTTCATCAATTCATTTTCTGTAACTGCTTAATCCTAATTAGGGTCACGGGGAGGCTGTAGCCCATCCCAGCTGGTTCCGGCCGAGGGCTCGTCAGGCCATCACAGGGCAGAAACACAATGACGGCTTTGCAGCTACTCTTGTCGAAAATCAGCAATGGTTCTTTTACATGAACCTCTCATCATAGAGAGTGAGAGACATGGCAGGCCTTTGATAACCCAGTTAGCTTCACTTGGGGGGGGGGGGGGGGGGGGGTGGCAACTAGTGGTGAGTGGGGCTTGCACCCCCAACCTTAGGATCAGTGATCCAACACCTTTACCACTAGGCGACAATGTTGACAATTATCGTGAATGAGTTGAATCAAGTTTGACTTCTGTTTCTTTGCTTAGTGCGCCTTATAATCCCGTGCGCCTTGTGTGTGAAAATAGACTATTCGATGTTCATTCATTGATATTGCACGTTATGGCCCGAAAAATATGGAATAATAATAGTTAAATACCTTGTAACTTGTTCCTTCTGTGCACTGTGAGTCTGTCCATCAAGACACAAACATGTTTACAAACATAACCAAACAGTTAATAAAATGCAAGCCTACAAAGACACCCATTATTCAACACTCAAAATGGTACTGAATGGCCCAGTGAAAGTATATGTACTGGTTCCACTTTCTGTGCTGGTGCTGGTTCCATGTTCATGTTGATTATGTGTTCGTACTGATTTCGTCTTAATGCTGGATCTACAGTTATGTGGGAAAAAAAAATTGGACACCCCATTACATTGTCAACTTTTTATTAAGGAATGTTCACAGAACAATGGCCAATATTATTTTTATTTATTTGTGGAAAAGAAAGAGATTTAAGAGCAGTCTGGAAGATGCTAAAAGAGGTCATCAAAAGCCCTAAAATATCATCATGGCAGCTACAGCAGGTTCTCGCTACTGTTGATGTGAAAGCACAGGTGTCCATCAGAAAGAGATGGCACAAGTTTGACCTTCATGGGACATGTGCAAGGACCTTTCCTCTTTAAAGAACATTAAAGGACAGACTGATTTTTGCCAGTGAGAACATGGAGAACGACCAGGTCTTCTAGAATAATATTCATTGGACATTCTTTGGAAGTGTAAAGTTTAATTATTTTGACACCAGAACAGAAGACCTGTTTGGAGGAAACCAAATAGAGCATTCAGGGAAAGAACGTCATGCCAACTGTGAAGTATGGAAGTGGAAGTGTGATGGTTTGGAGATGCTTTGCTGCAGCAGGACCTGCCCAGCTCACCATCATAGAGTCCACCATGAATTCTACTGTATATAGAGGGGGCTTGAAGAACATGTGAAACCATCTGTAAAAAAAATTAAAGCTGAAGCGGAACCAGACTGAAACATGACAATGACCCAAAACATAAGTGAATCCAGTAAATCCACCAAGGACTGGCTGAAAGCAAAGAAGTGGAGAGTCCTGGAATGGCCCAGTTAAAGTCTGGATCTTAATCCCATTGAGACGCTGTGGGGCGACTTGAAACGGGCTGCACATGCAAGAAACTCCTGAAACATCCCACAGCTGAAAGAATTGTGCATTGAGGACTGGGGCAACCTTTCCTCAGATCGATGGCAGAGACTTCAAGATGCTACAAGAAGTGTCTTACTGAAGTTATTTCAGCAAAAGGTGTTAACGCTAGTTATTTTCCAGAAAAAAAAGCTTGGACATTGTTCTGTGGCCATTTCTTTAATAACACTGCTTCGGTGTTGGCACGGGCTCTGTGCTGGTACTGATTCGGTGTTAGTAATGGTTTCGGTTTAGCTCTGTGTTAGCTCCAATGCTAACAAAGAATCAGTACATACACAGAACCCAAACTGTCTGTTTTCCTTTCGGCTTTTTCCCTTTTACTCGGGAGTCGCCACAGCAAATCATCTGATTCGCACGTTTGATTTGGCAGAGGTTTTTACGTCGGATGCCCTTCCTGTCACAACCCTTTTTAGCAAGGGACAGAAACACGCTGACGGCTTTGCAGCTACTCTTTACGAAAGTCAGCAATGGTTCTTTTACATGAACCTCTCACCATAGACAGTGACAGACATGGCCCGCCTTTGATAACCCAGTTAGCTGCACTGGGGGGGGGGGCACAGTGACAACCTTGTGGAGAGTGGGACTCGAACCCCCAACCTTTGCATCAGCGATCCAGCGCCCTATACCACTAGACCATCACTGCCCGTATACATCGAAACCCAAACTCATCTCATCTCATCTTCTTCCGCTTAGTCCAGGGTCGGGTCGCGGGGGCAGCAACCTTAGCAAAGAGGTCCAGACATCCCTCTCCCGAGCCACTTCCTCCAACTCTCCCGGGGGGACACCGAGGCGGTCCCAGACAAGCCGAGAGACATAGTCCCTCCAGCGTGTTCTAGGTCGACCCCGGGGTCTCTTCCCGGTTGGACATGCCCGAAACACCACACCAGGGAGGCGTCCGGGGGGCATTCTAACCAGATGCCCGAGCCACCTCAACTGCCCCCTCTCAATGCGGAGGAGCAGCGGATCTACTCCGAGCTCTCCCCGGATGGCGGAGCTTCTCACCCTATCTCTAAGGGAGAACCCCGCCACCCGGCGAAGGAAGCTCATTTCAGCCGCTTGTATCCGTGATCTTGTTCTTTCGGTCATTACCCAAAGCTCGTGACCATAGGTGAGGGTTGGAACGTAGATCGACTGGTAAATTGAGAGCTTCGCCTTGCGGCTCAGCTCCTTCTTCACCACGACGGACCGGTACAGGCTCCGCTTAACAGCAGAGGCTGCAGCGATCCGTCTGTCGATCTCTCGCTCCATCCTTCCCTCACTCGTAAACAAGACCCCAAGATACTTAAACTCCTCCACTTGGGGCAGGACCTCATCCCCGACCCAGAGGGTGCATTCCACCATTGTCCGACTGAGAACCATGGCCTCGGACTTGGAGGTACTGATCTTCATCCCGGCTGCTTCGCACTCAGCTGCGAATCGCTCCAATGAGAGCTGGAGGGCCCGACTTGATGAAGCCAAAAGGACAACATCATCCGCAAAAAGCAGAGACGATATCCGATGGCCACCGAACCAGAACCCCTCATCGCCTCGACTGCGCCTAGAAATTCTGTCCATAAAAATTATTTAACCCAAACCCAAACTGTTTGTACTTATTATGAATACAAACTGCTTCCATGTTTGGGCTGGATCTGAGCATTACAGATTCTGTGTTGGTTCTGGATCTGTATTTTTACCAGTTCCATGTTAGTGCTGGATCCGTATCAGTCATGATTCTGTGTTGGTGTTGATTCTGTCCCAGGAGAGAAAATTTTGTAAATTCCTTAAGATAAGGCCTTCCTATGAATTTTCTATAAATGCTGCCTATTATTGTGAGATGAAAGCATCTGTCGCAATTTAAATAAAAATAACATTTGTGACTGATGCCTAGGTGAATTAATTCAGAATTATTTAGTAATTTTGTAAATTAAACAAGTTCTGTTATAGTTTTCTTTGTTTTCCCCAAAATTCAAATGGCTAAAGTCATTAAGGTAAAGTCATAAAGGAGCCTATTTCAGCCGACTCTCTGAGAAGACAGGGTACCTCCTGAACAGCTTGCCAATCCATTGTATAGCCAACACAGAACCATTCACGTTCACACTTGCCCCTATGGAGGAACATTCTGGGGCGCTCGATTAGCATAAAGTGCAGTGTGGAAAGAAACTGGATAATCAGGAGGAAATGCACACAAGCACAGGGGCGATATGCAAAGTCCTCACAGAAACAACCTCACCAAGCCTCAAACCCAGGACCTTCTTGCTGTGAGGTGGACGCGCTAACCACTACGCTACCGTGTCGCTCCTTCCCCAAAACCAAGAGTGTAATTCGAACGCTGCAGTTGCAGCAGTACAAAAAAAAAGCTACAAATATTAGTATAGTGTCAGTAGCATGGTGTAGCATGGACTGAAAATGGACAAACCAAATATTATCTGGTTGGTGGTAGTCATGTAGTTGGGTTTTTACACCATCAGAAAAGGGTTGAAGGTTACTGGCAACATAGAAATGAACAGTTTATGGACACTATGGAAGGTTTAAATGCATTTCTGTGTGAACATGGGCTTTTAAATAATTGAACTGGTTGAGATCTCAGGTTACAGCTGAGCCCATCTGCAGGACAGACTGTTTTCCTAGTAAATGAAGCTCTGGTTATATGTTGTAATGTTTCATTATGACAAGTTAAATATAACATGAAAATGAGGTCCAAGGCTATTGAGGTCTGAGGTATTGGGTCAGGCGAAAGAATTCGGAAACGCAATACGGAAAATATTTCATTAGGTATTTACTTACCTCAGTCTTCCTAAACTTTGCTTTTAAACTCTTCATTGTATGGTAGAGTGTACAGTATAATCTGAAACAGCAGGAGAGAAGGTCATGTTGTACTCACTGCCCATCATATGGTCCAACATCTACTCCAGTGTTTCAGAGAATACTTTGCACTCAGTCTGTTATTTATTTTCTTCAACAAACATATATAAAAAAAAGTATGATGATGATGATAATAATAATAATAAAAATAATAATAATAATAATAATAATCTGTTAATAGATGTCATTTAGTTTCAAACATTTCGTAATTTCTTATCCATATTTTTATATTAAATACACATAAAAATGCAAAAATTAAAGAAAAAAATAGGACTCACGTTTAATCCACCGAAGCTGTAATGTTTTATTCTACTGTTGGTTTAAACACG
>CM045751.1:16922500-16960000 GCA_024760905.1 Plotosus lineatus | reverse complement strand
AGTTTTGGCGACATTGCATTTTTATCCAGGTACGCTATTTCCAACTTTCTTTGGCTCTTCCTCAAAACACGACATTGCAACTCAACCTGTCATTCTGGAGGTGGGTCACATATATTCTATAGTACGTGGATATGGCCAAATTGCAAACCCTCGCTTGTCTGTCAGATTTAAAAGATGGCTGGAGTTTGACCTAAAAATGTCACTGAAGGCCAAAGGTGAGAGGTCAAGTCTGATTTGAAAGTCCATATGTGTTCCATGGTAACAGCATGTCTATCAGTACTCATTTCAAAATTACACACACATTATACAAAACATTGTGGCCTTGCTCTGACCTTCACCTTTGACCTTGACATTCCAAAATTCAAATCATCTAGGGGACACAGGTAGGGTAGTGTCCCCACCACATTTGGTGAAAATCTGTGCACAGATGTGGTCAGGATTTTGGTTGCAGACAGGCTGACAAACAAACTCACAAATATGTGTGAATATAATACTTCCCCAACACCCCCCCACCCAAAAAAAAAAATAAAAATAAAAAAAAAACAGGAATAACTACATTTCCAAATAAAGACTACACAGCAGCTTTTCAGAAATATTCTGTAAAGGCTTGCTTGCTGTCCACCCAATCCACACACTACAGTTCCCATCATCAGTGATGGTCTAGTGGTATAGGGCACTGGATCGCTGATCCAAAGGTTGGGGGTTCGAGTCCCACTGTCCACAGGGTTGTCACTGTTCCCCCCCCAGTGCGGCTAACTGGGTTATCAAAGGCGGGCCATGTCTCTCACTGTCTATGGTGAGAGGCATGTAAAAGAACCATTGCTGACATTCATAAAGAGTAGCTGCAAAGTCGTCAGCGTGTTTCTGTCCCTTGCTAAAAGGGTTGTGACAGGAAGGGCATCCGACGTAAAAAACCTCTGCCAAAATCAAGCGTGCGAATCAAGATGATTCGCTGTGGCGGCTCCCGAGTGAAAGGGAAAAAGCCGAAAGGAGGACAGACAGTTCCCATCATCCCATTCACTGTTGTCAATCACCTAACTTTAGAGTCACTCATCACATGATGTCATACCCCTGAATATCTGGCGGCATTCTCACCTGATCCCCATACCACCATATAAAGTAGGCAGTGAGCAATGTTCATTGTGTATTGCTGGTATTGCTCCACAGTTTATTCGCGTACATACTGAGCTGTTTATTCTGTCTGACTGGTTCCCCTGTGTGACCAGTTTTGACCTTAAACTTTGCCTTGCCTACATCTACCCTCAAGTTGCCAATGTTGAGCCATGAGCAAGGCCTTTAACCCTCACCCAAGCTTACAGTAAAATTCTTTCGGACTTACAGCTGTGGTAGAAACCAAACCGGACTACATTTTGTAGTGAAGTTTTGTATAGTTTATATCATATTTATGGTTGCATGGGTTTCCGTTCTGGACCTGGTTCCTCTCAAGGTTTCTTCCTTGTGTCAACTGAGGGAGTTTTTTTTTGCCGCCGTCACCGTAGGCAACGCTCATTCGGGATGTGTTGGGGTTGTAGAAGATGTTTAAATTCTGCTATACTTTGTAAAGTCCTACTTTTAATGTG
Organism: Plotosus lineatus; assembly: GCA_024760905.1. Classification (NCBI taxonomy): domain Eukaryota; kingdom Metazoa; phylum Chordata; class Actinopteri; order Siluriformes; family Plotosidae; genus Plotosus; species Plotosus lineatus. The sequence goes on along the minus strand of CM045751.1, from coordinate 16,958,420 downwards.
TAAAGCTACTTTGTGACAATGTCAACTGTGAAAAGCTCCAGACAAATAAAATTGAATTGAATTGAATTTAAAGGTGGTTGCAGGTACCTGAGACAAGATTACATGTTCTGCTCCTTCTCGGGTGTGTGGGTTAGCCTTGACACTGCTTATAATAAAGTATTTTAAAATACCTGGGGAAGTCTGTGTGAAACTAAAAAACGTTTCTATGAATGTCTCACGAGTTAATATGAATGTCTCACGAGATCACACTGCCAAAAATCTCTTCTGATAAGAATCTAATGAAGCTTGTCTGCATGGATAAGAACCTGAGTCTTTACGTGTTGCTCAGGTGCCGTTACCAGGCTGGCACAGCTCAGCCACAGCATCACCATGATCGATAACAACAGACATGTAGCCAAGATCCAGCGCGGCAGACCCGATCGCCTGCAAGACAGAAAGACCAAAATCACCATATACTTATATAAGTGAATTCGGATATAAATATTTAAGGTGTCCCCACACAATACCTATTGGGGCTGGTGGTGTAGTGGTTAGAGTGCTGCGCTCATGATCGGGAGGTTTTGAGTTCGAATCCCACTGAGACCCTCACTGTGCTAAGACCCCTGGGCAAGGTCTCAACCACAAGTGTGCCTCTGTTCACCCAGCAGTATAAATGGGTACCAGTAAAAATGTACTGGGAAGGTAACCTGCGATGGACTAGCGTCCCATCCAGGGGGAGTTGAACTCCTGGTTGCTTCACGCTACAGAAACCGGGGATAAGCACCGGCCTGATGAGCCACTAGGCTCGGGTGGAAAAACCCAACAAACTTTACCTTTACACCATGCCTATTATGATCCCAATTTGATCCAATCATACGCTGATGTCATTCGTAAGTGCATGCGATGTTCCAGCCAATTTTGTTCCAATACGTATTGATGTTTTCCGAGTGTAATCTGATGTTATTCCAATCTATACCAATACCGCTCCGATTTGTATCGATGTTCTATCGATGTCGCGCCCATTTTTAAAAAATTCATCCCAATGTTACATGAATTACGATGTTGATGCTTTCGGAGATGTATCATCAGAATGTGATCGGGGCAATTCAAGTTCACGATCAGTATCTTTAAGAGATTTTAACCAAAGTTAACTCTCCCGTTGTGAATGAATCCGGCCCCTCTTACCTTGACATGCAACCCAGGAAGTCGTGGTCTGCAACCGGGTCATCGCCACGTTGCTGACTGCTGTGTTTTCCCTTACTCACAACTTTGGGTGCCTTTCTCTCTCCATGCACTTTTTCTCCTGCAAGGCATTCATTTTAAAGAAACAACAAAGAATTCACAGTCTCTTTCAAATTACAGTCAAGTCAGAAGATAGAGTTAGCTCAGTGTATGTACTAGCACTGATCTTAAAGAGGAAAAGACTGTTTATAGCAGCCCTCTAATCTAAAGGTACAGTATTCAATCTCACCAGATTGTAGCCTCTGTGTCTGTGGACTCCCTTCAGACCAGGGTTTGTTTGCAGCACTGGAGTGTGGGGCCTGCGCCTCCGACAAATAATACTCGATCTCTGGCTCGCTCTGAAAGAATCAGCAATTTAGCATATAGACATTTGTAAAGATATTTGACTAAAACACTACCTTTCTGTGGAAGTCCAAGGCCTCACACTTTCCCTCATTCACTTGCTGAACGACTTGGCTATGGTCATAGGCAGCCTATCTAGCTGACACTGGGGTACAATTTGAATGAATCAATGCCAACACGCGCACAACTATTCACACTCACACACTTAGGGGCAATTTGTAACAACTAATTAGCCATCTGTGCATGTTTGTTAACTGTGGAGAAAAACTGGTGTACTCAAAGGAAACTAGCGCAAGAGAACATGCAACCTCCACACCGAGCCCACGACTCAAACCCAGGACCTTCTTGCTGTGAGGCAGACTTGTAAAACTCAACCCAATACCTATAGTGATGACAAAGATGAAAGGGATATCTTCTTAAGGTATACTTGAACAAGCATCTGAAACACATCGAAGCATTACAATGGTGAGCAGAGAAGTTCATAGGCTGACCATGATGCGTTGTGGTTTATTTTTCAACATTGATTTCCCTGCGGTCTTCCATCAGTGTTTACAGTGCTTAGATCCCATTGACAAATAGTGAGTATATTGGCAGTAGGATGCTGAAGTTGGAACTACCAGGCAGAAGACCTAGAGGAAGACCAAAGAAGAGATGTATGGATGTGGTGAAGGAGGACATGAAGGTCGTTGGAGTAAGAGAAGAAGATGCAGAGGACAGGGTGAGATGGAAGTGGATGATTTGCTGTGGCGACCCCTGAAGGGAACAGCCGAAAGGAAATGAAGAAGATCCCATTGATATGGAAGCTGTCAAGTTTCACTGCCCTGGAATTATTCATTTCTTCATTCATTTTCTTAGCCACTTAATCCCAATTAGGGTATCGGGGAGGCTGGTGCCCACCTCAGCCAACTCTGGGTGACGGCAAGGTACACCCTGGACAGCTCACCAAGCTATTGCGTGAGCTATTGCATGGCCAAGAATCACACAACCATTCACACTCACACTTAGGGGTGATTTGGCGCAACCAATTAGCCTACCTTGCATGTTTTTGTAAAAATCAGGAAACCCACACAAGCATGGGGAGAACATGTAAACTCCACATAGAAACACTTGAGCTGGGAATTAAACCCTGACCTTCTTGCTGTGAGGCGACCACTACTCCACCGTGCCGCCACTCTTTAGAATTATTTCTCCTCTTAATAAACTTATGAACTTTTTGGCCCACCTTCTTCAGCTGGTTAATGAGACCTCTCGTGTCTCTGCCAGAGGATATGCGAGAGATTAGGGGGAAAGTTCTGATATTAATCACTGACACTCATGTTTAGCACAAGGGGGTACTCAAATCAGTAAGGAATATTAAGTCAAGCGCTAAGGTCAGATAAAGATGGGGAACACTTCTCCTGTTTCAAGTAACAGTGGGAAGGACAGAGGAATCCACACTAATACAGCCTGAAGATTTAACTGTTGATCTTCGAGTTAAGTCAGTACAGACGCTCCCCGACTTACATTCATTCGTTTTACGTATTTTTCGATTTTACCTTTAAAAAAAAAAATTATGTCAAATTTTGAGTTCATCGTGCTCTCTGTAGTACAAGACATACCTACGTAGTACACTAAGGTAATGATACAATGATGTAATGATGCTGCGTCCATTGTTTACAAATGACAGACTGAACGTGCCCCTCCTTCTTCCCAGTTCACTGCGTAGTACCCTTCTGTTAAGACGTCATCTCTGTGAGCTTTGTGTTTACGCTGTTTTGCGGACTTTTGTAACCCTAAGCAAATATGGTTGGTCAGAAGCGTAAGCCTACTAGTGATGGTGGTAATCAGAAAAAGCGGCAAGCCATCTCGTTAGAAACGAAGATGGCTATTATCAAGAAAATGGATCCTGGTGAAAAACATGTGACTGTTACACGTTTCTTCCAAATGGCTCCGTTGACCATCGGAACCATTTACAAGCAGAAAGATCGCATCACAAAGCATGTTAAAGGTTATATTTGATACTGTATTTGATGAGTGAATTTGATTAAAATTTATCTATTTGAAATTATTTTGCTTGAATTTAATTTATTTGAAATTAATGTTGATATTATTATATTTGATATTATTTTACAATGTTATGTTTATAATAATTGATTTGATTTAGGGGTATTTTATGAGATCCGGTAATGGTATTTATGGATGTATAGTACAGTATGAACGTCATACGTCACTGGAACATACAGTAACAACTTACATTTTTTTTCACCTTACGTTCGGCCGTCCGGAACCGAACTAAAACATAAGTTGGGGAGCGTCTGTATTTCACAATTTCTGGATGTTGATAATGTACGCTACATTAGCATAACCTTTAGCCTATAATAACTCTTGAGAGCTAAAGCTTGTTTGATCATTTAATGTCCCAACACGGTCAGACATGCAGAGTTAAATTTTTGTAGTTGAATTTTTACAGACTTGACAGATTGATGATTACAGATCAGAAACTTTAGTCAGTCTAATAATTACGAGTCAGGATAGACCGTTATGTGGCTATCATTGGAATTTTCTTCAAATCACTGACAAAAGAAAAATGCAAGAATAGCAAATACTGTATGGGGTGTTCTACATTCATATACATCCATACCGGTATATTATCTATTAATATATAAAGACATGTCAGGGCTAGATAAAGTCCAATCCAGCACCTGCAAACTCTTCTTCCGCAGCCATATCTTTGTAATGTGTAAAGGGCGCGGTTTTACATTGTCTCGTTGAAATATACATGGGTGACCCAGGAAAAGTCTGTCTGTCTTCCTTTCAGCTTTTTCCCTTTTACTTGGGAGTCGCCACAGCGAATCATCTGATTCGCACATTTGATTTGGCAGAGGGTTTTTTTTTTACGTCGGATGCCCTTCCTGTCACAACCCTTTAGCAAGGGACAGAAACACGCTGACGACTTTGCAGCTACTCTTTACGAAAGTCAGCAATGGTTCTTTTACATGAACCTCTCATCATAGACAGTGAGAGACATGGCCCGCCTTTGATAACCCAGTTAGCTGCACTGGAGGGGACAGTGACAACCTTGTGAAGAGTGGGACTCGAACCACCAACCTTTGGATCAGTGATCCAGCGCCCTATACCACTAGACCACCACTGCCCCAAGGGTGACCCAGGAAAAGATTTTACTTTAAAATCAAAGAGCACATTTCAACATTAATGTACCACAGAAGTGTAAGTTACCTTCAGCAAGGGCACTGATACAACGACACATCCTGATTTTTGGACTGTTACTAGTAATAGTCTGAATGATCAACTTTTTCGTTTGAGCTGGAACACATGGTAATCATCCCACCACCACCCCACCCCAAAAGGATCCAGAATAATCTTGACCACCCATTTCATCTGTTTTCCACATTTCCGTAGCATCCTGAATAGTGACCAAAAAAAAAAAAATCCTGTGCACTGTGGCCAATTTTTCAGGGAGCTCCTCTTTCTTTGCTCCAAGTCATTTGTCCCTGCCTTGGTGATGATCCACTCCCCAGCCTCCACATCTATTGTCTGGAGAATAATGGCCTTGTGACTCATAATGCTTGCATATTCAAGGTTTTTCTTTCCTGCAACAACAGAATTTTCCTGTGGTCTGCTACAAAACTAGCTTCTTCTTACTATATGCAACTGAAAGCACAACAAAGAGTCAGGCTCACAGACCCAATATTTAAGCTTCCTGTAGGACGAAAATTTGGTTTTTGGAAATTTTCTCCCTGTCAGATTTTTACCTGATCTTAGGTATAGAATCAAATCAAGTGGTGTGGTAGTCTTTTTACATTGTGATGTTTAATACATTCATTCATTCATTTGTAGAACCACTTAATCTATCTAGAGTCACAGAGAGGTTGGATCCTATCTCAGCCAACTCTGGGAGAGAATGGGGTACACACTGGGCTGCTTGCCAGGCCATCAAAGGGCCAACACATATAACCACACCCACAAATCTAGGGAGAATTCAGAGCATAATGTGCATGTCTTTCGAAACAAAGAGGTAAACAGAGTACCAGGAGGAAACCACCGCAAAACTGGGGACAGAATGCCACATGTAAACTCCACACAGAAATGCCCTCCCTAAGCCTGGGACTTAAACTCAGCACCTTCTTGCTATGAGGTAGATGTACTACACTGCATCATGAACAATATAATAATTTTTTATCTGATAATGTTTAGTCTGAAATAGACCTTTTGAAAAGGAACTCACCTGGAATACAACAACTTTGCCATCATCAGCCTGCAGGTAGAAAGTCCATGTGGAGGACATGAAACTTTGAGCAGAGTTGACGATGTCGTTACACCAGCCAAACAATGCGTCCATTACCGAAACAGGTTTGGGGCGGTTGGTCAAGGCCTTGAGCTGCAAAGAGATCAGGTAGGTGTGATAGACACCTGATTTGTAGACTAAAACAAAATTATGGGAAATAAAGGAATCCAAAGGTGTTCACTGAACACTTCGTGTCTTACCTTCCTCCGTTTGATTTCAGGCTCAGCAGGTTGGCTGCTACAGCCTGTGCTACAAGCCTCCTGCTCCAGTAACTTAATGTACGCTTCCTGGCAAGCTGTATACACACAGATAGACACTTAGAAAGAGACACATGGTATCATCACCTTGCTTAGCATCATCCTGATTCAAAACACAGTTCATAAAAATCTGCCACCATCATATAGCCGAGCAGCTCCAGCAGATAGTTGCAAAGTTATATATCTATGCTACATTGGCTCACAAGTCCTCACCTCCCTGACATTCTTCCTTGCTGTTGTTGAATCCCGAGTTCCCATTCACAAACTGACAAATGGAATAAAGCCTGCAGCCACGGTAGCATGCATTCATTATGGAGTCCTGAAAAATAGTTGAGCTTTGGTGAGATGTAGGACCAACAGCAACAGCAACAACAATACATTTTTCAAACTTACTTTTAGTCAAACAGGATTTATTATTTTTAATTTTTTCAGAAAATGGGCGGCACGGTGGCATAGTGGTTAGCACATCCGCCTCACACAGAGAAAGCCCGAGTTCGATTCCTAACTTGCATGTTTCTGTGTGGAGGTTGCATGTTCTCCCCGTGCATGTGTGGGTCTCCTCTGGGATCTCCAGTTTCCTCCCACAGTCCAAAAAAATGCACAGCACTGACTGTTCCACATCACTCCTGGGGGGGGGGTTGGTTGTATGTATGTTGGCCCGGCGATGGCCTGGTGAGCTGTCCAGGGTGTACTCCACCCTTGCCTAGCGTCAGCTGAGATGGGCACCAGCCTCCCGATGACTTTAATTAGGATTCAGCAGTTTATAAAATGAATGAATTAAATTTGAAAATGAAAATAAGAATTTTGTTATGTGGCAAAGCAATTTTACTTATAGCAAAGCTCCTGAGCGGAGCCCCATAGGCTTCAGGCAGTGCTGAAATCTCTATAATTTTTAGTTTATACTAATAGGTTTACTTATTAATATATTTTTTCTCATAGTCTTTTCACAAAATTATTCTTTATCTCTTTTTTACACACTGCCTGGCCAAAAAGTCCGACATTCTAGAGTGCCTTTAGCTTTGTTTACAGTGTGTAATTGCCATGGAATTTTTGCTCCAGTTGGTCAGGTCATGCCTCATAATGAAAAAGTGGTTCAGGCAGCATAAGGAATCATTTTTGCATATGCACTGGTACCCCAGAGTCCTGACGTTAATTATATCTATTGAATGTGTATGGGATGTGCTGGGTAAGACTTTATGGAGGGGTTCATTTTTTCCCTCATCGATTCAAAACGTTGGTGAGAATTGAACAAACACTGGTTTGAAATAAAATGAAGCCGTGGGGGGAGGGAGGGGTGGGGGCACAAGCCAATGTGCTTTCTCACGCCGGTCCCAAGCCTGGATAAATGCAGAGGGTTGTGTCAGGAAGGGCATCCGATGCAAAACCTGTGCCAAATAAGCTATGCAAATCATCAATATGGCTTCCAAACTGGATCGGTCAAGGCCAGGGTGAACAATGACCGTCATATGTGCTGTTAACCAACAGGGTGCTGGTGGAAACTGGACTACTGTTGGTTGAAGAAGGAGAGGCGAGAGGCATGTCCATAGGTGGAGAGAGATGAGGAAAAGCATGAGTCTAGGACTGAGAGTCGGGACTTTGAATGTTAGAACTATGACAGGAAAAGCTAGAGAACTGGCTGACATGACGCAGAATGCAGAGGAGGAAGGTGGACATACTGTGTGTTCAAAAGACCAGGTGGAAAGGTAGCAAAGGCTAGAAGCTTAGGAGCAGGGTTTATGCTGTTTTATCATGGTGTGCATGGAAAGAGAAATGGAGTAGGAGTCATCTTGAAGGAGGAGTTTGTCAGGAATGTTCTAGAAGTGAAAAGAGTGTCAGACAGACTGATGAGTCTCAAGTTATAAATCGAAGGTGTGATGTTCAATGTTATTAGTGCTTATGCCCCACAGGAAGGATGTGAGCGAGAAAAGAAGGAGAGATTCTGGAGTGAGTTAGATGAAGTGATGCAGAGTACCCCCAGAAGGTGAAAGAGTGGTCATTGGTGCAGACTTCAATGTACATGTTGGTGCAGGCAACAGAGGGGACGAGGAAGTGATGGGCAGGTTTGGTATCCAGGACAGGAACACAGAAGGACAGATGTTGATAGATTTTGCAAAAAGGATGGAAATGGCTCTGGTGAATACTTTCTTCCAGAAGACTTATAAAAGTGGAGGTAGGAGCACACAGGTAGACTACATCTTGTGTAGACGATGTAATCTGAAGGAAGTCAGTGACTACAAAGTATTAGTGGGTGAGAGTGTTGCCATACAGCATAGGATGGTGGTGTGCAGGATGGCGCTGATGGTGAGGAAGGTGAAGAAGGTAAAGGCAGAGCAGAAGACAAAGTGGTGGAAGCTGAAAAAGGAAGCGTGTCGTGGTGTCTTCAAGGAGTTGAAACAGGCTTTGGGTGGTAAGAAAGTGCTTCCAGATGACTGGACAACCACCGCTAATGTGATCAGGGACACAGGTAGGAGAGTACTTGGTGCATCCTCTGGAAGGAAAGTAGATAAGGAGACTTGGTGGTGGAATGAGGAAGTGCCGGAGTGTGTACAAAGAAAGAGGTTAGCTAAGAAGAAGTGGGACATTGAGAAGATTGAAGAGAGTACAGGGAGATGCAGCATAAGGCGAAGGAAGCAGTGTCAAAGGCCAAACAGAGGGCGTGTGATGACTTGTATGCTAGGTTGGACAGTAAGGAGTGAGAAAAGGATTGATACATGTTGGCACAGCAGAGAAATAGAGAGGGAAGGACATGCAGCAAGTTCAAGTGATCAAGGACACAGAAAGAAATGTATTGACTGATGGCAGAAGTGTGCTTTGAAGAGCTGATGAATGAGGAGAATGAGAGAGAAAAAATAGTAGAACAGGTGACCCTTGAGGACCAGAAAGTAGGAAAGATTAGTAGGGGTGAAGTGAGGAAAGCATTGAAGAGGATGAAGAGTGGAAAGGCAGTTGGTCCTGATGACATACCTCTGGAGGTATGGAAGTGTCCAGGAGAGGTAGCAGTAGATTTTCTGACAAGAACATTCAACAAGGTCTTATAGAGTGAGAGGATGGCGGAGGAATGGAGGCGAAGTCTGCTGGTGCCGATTTTTGAGAACAAGGGAGATGTGCAGAATTGTGGCAACTACAGAGTTGATGAGCCATATGATGAAGTTATGGAAAAGAATAGTGGAAACTAGACTAAAGACAGAGGTCAGCATTTGTGAACAACAGTTTGGTTTCATGCCAAGAAAGAGCACCGGAGATGCAGTGTTTGCTTTGAGGATGTTAATAGAGAAGTACACAAAAGGTCAGAGGGAGCTGCATTGTGCCTTTGTGGATCTGGAGAAAGCATATGATAGGGTGCCGAGAGAGGAACTATGGTATTGCATGAGGAAGTCTGGAGTGACAGAGAAGTATGTTAGAGTGGTGCAGGACATGTATGAGAGATGTAAGACAGTGGTGAGGTGTGCTGTCGACATGACAGAAGAGTTCAAGGTGGAGGTGGGACTGCATCAAAGGTCAGCTCTGAGCCCCTTCTTGTTTGCTATGGTGATAGACAGGCTGACAGACAAGGTTAGACAAGAATCTACATGGACTATGATGTTTGCAGATGACATTGTGATCTGTAGTGAGAGCAGAGAACAAGTGGAGGAAAATCTAGAGAGGTGGAGGTATGCCCTGGGAAGGAGAAGAATGAAGGTTAGTCTCAGTAAGACAGAATACATGTGTGTGAACAAGAAGGACCCAAGAGGAACGGTAAGGTTACAGATAAAGAAGGTGGAGGAATTTAAGTACTTAGGCTCAACAGTCAAGAGCAATGGAGAGTGTGGAAAAGAGGTGAAGAAGCATGTGCAGACAGGTTGGAAAGATTGGAGAAAAGTGTCCGGTGTGATGTGTGATAGGAGGGTATCGGTAGTTGGTGTCAGAGAAGAAGATGCAGACAATAGGGTGAGATAGAGGCAGATGATTTGCTGTGGCGACCCCTGAAGGGAACAGCTGAAAGGAAAAGAAGAAGTAGACTGATTGGAAATAAATGTTATGATAGTGCTTAAGTTTGTTGAAACAAAGCCATGGCAGTTACATTTTGTAATCAACGCTAATGTTCAAACAAAATATTAGAGCTCACAACTTTCTTTGTGGAGGATATTTGCTTCATGTCTCTATTATATTTTTAAAAATGTAATGTTTGATTGTAAAGTTGATTTTGGCAGCACTGTCAGCATGTCTGCCTCACAACAAGATGGTCTGGGGTTCGAATCCTAGACTCAGGTGTTTCTGTGTGGAGGTTGCATGCTTGTGTGGATAGGCCTCTCCAAATTACTCCTCGGACTGAGTGTCAGTATGAATATTTGTTGTCCTGCAATCGTCTTGCGAGCTGCTTAGTGTGTACTCCGCCTTTGCCCAATGGTGGTTGAGATAAGCACCAGCCTCCCCACGACCTTAGTCGGAGTAAGCGTCTCAGAAAATCAGTGAGTGAGGGTTTTCATTTTATCACATCCTCAAATGGATTTTATGGTTTTTTTTTTTTTTTTTGAACTGCTTAATGCTGTTAAGGTTGATGAAAGGCTGGTGCCTATCTGGGAGAACCTGGCGTACACCATGAACAGCTCGTCAGGCCATGGAATTGTCCAAATCGTTTTTGGACTGTTGGAAGAAATCAGAGTACACGGAGGAAACCCATATAAACATGGGGAGAACATACAAAACTCTACACAGATACATCCCCACTGAGCCTGACACTCGGACCCAGGACTTCATTGCTGTGAGGCGAGTGCGCTACTGGTTGCGCCACCAGAACCCTGCTCCAATGGTTTAGCTTCTCATTTCTTGGTGCTTTTATTTCAGGGATGTCAGCAGCACACACCCCACCCCCTTCCTCCACCTTCATAGCTGAAGTGCCCTGTGAGCCGCACTGTGACTGCCCACTGCTCCCTCTGTGTGTGTGTGTGTGTGTGTGTGTGTGTGTGTGTGTGTGTGTGTGTGTGTGTGTGTGTGTGTCTTACAAGCTTTACCAGCCCCACTACTCTCCCTTTATTATTTACCAGTTACAGGCAACACGGAAAGGATAAAGAGACAATCATTGATGGGTGACAATCAAAAAAATAAAACAGAATTTAAAACAGAGGGACGTTCTTAGAGTGCAAAGTATCTCCGCCAGGTAGAAATGGATTATAGTGAGGAGTGCATTGATTAACCTGAAAAATCTATATAAGAAGGCACGTTTTTAAAACTTGGCATACTTATAATGAAATGTCTCCCCCTCCTGGGCGTCTGAATAACATTTCTTATCATGTCTAAGAAAACAATTTTTTTCAGGATTTAGGAATTTTTTAGAATATGATCCCATGCATGGATCACTTCCTAACTTTGTTACTTGTACCACACATTACTCAAGAAAATAATTTTATACAAATCCATGCATAGCTTTTTGAGTTATACTGCACACAAATAAACAAACTGACAGACAAACCAACACAAGTGAAAACAATGCAAGTGAATAATGGTTATAAACATCATACAGGCGAGACAGGACAGGAATGATCAGAGATCATTTGAACAGTTGTGTAACAAGAAAGAATTTCGCCATTGGTTATACTGTACAGTACTTGCTCATGTTGCTTTAAGTACCAAATAAAGAGAATAAAGCAGGTGCTGAAGGTGAAAGTACATTGCAGAAGAATGCATCGGGGTTAAGACATCCGTTCTTTCATTTGCCGATACGCTTAATCCTATTGATGCACTGGGTGCCAATTGTGGGCAAAGTCAGGGTACATTGTGAATAGCTCATCAGACCATCACAGAGCCAATACACAAACAAAACCATTCACATTCACAGCTGGGGAAATTTGTAACAGATGTTTAGTCTAATATGCATGTGTTTTGACTGTAGGAGGAAACTGGAGGACACAGGGACAACATGCAACACAGCAACAAAATCACACCCTAGTTGAGCCCTGGACTCGTACCATATTAACTTCTTGCTCTAAAGTGAACATGTGAGCCATTACAGAAACAGACCAAAGAATTTGTGAGTTCAAGTTGTGGTTGAAATCACATAGAGTCGGCTGAACTCTCAGGAAGGGTGGGATGGCATACGTCTACCTATCGCTCACTTTATTTTTAAAGCATGACCATTTACAGAGTTGATAAATAATGATTATTCACTGATGGTGAGGTGCATATCCCTGAGATAGAATTCAGCAAGTATTAATAATACCGCATAATCCTAATTAGAGTCACTTGGAGGTCGGCGCCCATCTCAGCCAGCTCTGGCTGAGGGCAGAGGACACACTGGATGGCTAGCCAGGCCTGCGCAGGACAGAAACACGCTGAGGGCTAACGAGCTCTTTCTTATCAATAAGGTCAAGAATTTTTTTTTTTTTTTTTTTTTTTACATGAACCTTTCACCACAGACATCACAGGCAGTGAGTGACATGCCAGCCTTTGATAACTCAGCGAGCTGCACTATGGGAGCATCTTGTCTGTCGGTGCTAACTGAAGGTTATATATTATTTCTAAAGGAAGCTTCATTAGAGTTGATTCTGTCTGATTGTACCTTTCAGTAAAAAAAAAAAAAGGGGGGGGGGGGGGGCACTGTGGAATAATCAGCACATCTGCGGAGTACTTGGATGTCATCATTTTCCAAGAAAACATGTAACATGCTTCTACTGTTTGATGACGTCATTATTTTAATGGAAAACAGCGCCAACCAACGGACGAAAGAAGGACAACAGGAGTATGAAACTTTGATCAGCATTACAATTTAATCCAGCAATAATAATAATAATAATAATAATTATTATTATTATTATTATTGTTGTTGTTATTATTATTATTATTATTATTATTGTTATTATTATTTAAAGTAAACAAGCTGCATACTGGATCCTGATGCATCTTCCATCTCAGGATATTACAAACAACCTAATAACGGGACACACAATACTGTAGTGTACACTCATTTCTATTCCTCCTTTAGTTTATGCTCACAAGCATGATGATGATGATGATGATGATGATGATGGCCCCTTTAAGCTGCCTAATGCAGATATAAATGCGACATGACACGCACCAACTGGAAATCCCTAAATTCTTCTGATTATAAACCAGTATTGTGCACCTTTAATTAAAACGACCGCTCCATTGTGAATTAAATACCGAACAAATGCCCCATGCGCTCGCACCGTGGACACCATCAGATGACAGCTCGTGCGGAATTAAACAACCCTGCACTCTTGGTGGTGGACTGGATGCACACGAAGAATAATCATCAGATACCATGCACAAAGCTTTCGGTTCTACGAGGCGTGAGGAACAATAAGCCTGAGGAGGGTCCTGTGCAGGATTTTGCGCAGTGTCGTCATTGGCAGTCTGGGGTTCAAACTGCTGAATAGGCGACAGGAACGTGCTGAAGACTCGTGCGCAGCCCCACCAGGAGCCTGTGATTACCACCGCATCTGCTTCATGTTTAATATCAGGACAGATGTAATAATGCGCACATCTGGTTTATTGGTGTATTATCGGTTCATGCAGTCTGTATAAATCACTTACTTTGGAGGCTTTTTTATTTCTGATGGTGATCTGACACTGGTTTTTGCAGTAGCTGATATCTCCCAGTTGGTTATCAAACAGATCGGATGCTGCCATCGCCATCATCACGAAGAGCAGCAGCAGCAGCAGCAGGAGGAGGACAACGGGAACACCGCACACCGCGCGACCGGCCCGAGCCATCATCGCCCTGATCACTCGGAGTGCACTGGCCTCGGATCTGGATCTGATCCCCCTCCACCCAAACCGCCTCGGGCACGCGCAGTGCCGTCACGCGCAGCATCATCACGCACGCATGCGTTGACGCTGGAATCAGGGCCTTGAAACCGCACACAGCAAAATATTTACTATGAAAATGTAAAAAAAAAAAAAAAAAAAAAAAACCCACACACATGTGTGTGCGTAGTGGGCATAGTGGTTAGGATGCTGGGCTCATGATCAGGAGGTTGTGGGTTCGAATCCCAGTTAGACCTCCACTGTGCTAAATGGTGTCTATTCACCCAGCACTATAAATGGGTACAAGTAAAATATATTGGGAAGGTAACCTGTGATGGACTAGGGTCCCATCCAGCCGGCCTGCTCGGGTGTAAAAAGCCCCACAGACTTTAATGATGAGGTTGTCAGTGAGTGCCATCACTCACTCATTCTGCAGAACCACTTAAATTCTACTCAGCTCACAAGGAGCCTGAAGCCTATTTCAGCCGACAGTGCTCTTAAAACAGGACCAAAACAGGACCATCACTGGGCAACACGCACAACCATTCAGGCTCAGCCCAGGGATGATCTACAATAACCAATTAGCCTACTGACCTACCATGTGTTGGGACTGTGGAAGGAACCCGGATTACAGTACCTGGATGAAGCCCACACATGCACGAGGAGAACATGCAAACATCAAACAGAAACGCCCTAGCCCAGGACTCGAACCCAGGACCTTCTTGCTGTGAAGTGAGCCATTAACAACGATACCACTATACTGCCTTGTTAGTCCTTAGAGCTCATGAAATGCAGTCTTTATTCATTAAAAAAAAAAAAAAAAGAAGAAGAAATTAATATACTGTGTCCCACTTTATTAAACTAACAAGAGTCCTAAAGATAGCTACACTAAAGTACTGGTACTGAAGTACCTGGAGGAAACCCACACAGGCATCAGAAGAACATGCAAATTACCCTCAAAAAAGCCCTTGGGACTCGATCCCAGAACCTGCCTGCTGTGACGTGGAACCATTGTACCAGCATCACACACCCCATTAAAACATATTACAAAATCCAATACAGAAAACTAAGATACGAAACAACAAAACATTTTATTATGTTACTGGTTGGATTCATTTAAACACTTATTTCTGTACAAGACTATTAGAGAATTAAAAAAAGATAATCAGAACGTGTATCTTTCACAGCAGCACACAACACATGGCACACAAATGTTCAAACATTTGAAATTTTGGAAGAAAATATTGTACCTATAAAAGAACTCTACTGTATACTGTGTGCCTTTACTTCAGTTTATCAAAATATTCTTTATTTTCCGAAATAAAGACGGGATCAGAAGGTTCAGTTGTTCTACACAGTGAATCATTCAGAACCTTGCAGATTGTTATGATCTCAGTCCAATCGCTCAGACTGGACAATCATTTACAAACCAATAAACAGAACATGTACATGTTCAATCTCTCCGACTGGACCGATCCGCAGTCTGTTCTTCAAGGCAGCTTTCTCCGGTCCTTACCAGCGTTTCTTTTACGCTTCTTGCTCAAGAAATTCTGCAGCTTCCCACTTCTTTTCAGGTCGTTGTACTTCTCAGCCAATTCCAGCTTCTTCTTATCAGCTACAGAAATATAAAGAAGTAGAGTTTATATTGGCACTGGAGAACTTTTGGATCACAATATGAGCAACCAGAGCGCCCAGGGAACCCAAACCTCTGCCAAGTAATAACCATTAAGTACACAGCAAAGCACCACAGCACAAAGCAAACCCCCCCCCGGACGCCAACCGCCACCCCCGCCCCTTACTCGGCCTGCTGTGTTGCCATCGTTCCAAAAAAAATGAGATTTCCCCCCCATGTTAAATTTAAACTGCTGCCAAATGTGCAAATTATTTCAGGGAAAGTGGAAACTTAATTTGGCATCAAAGGTTGTGATCCTGAATATCATAAATCAGAGATGTTTCAACAGAGATATTTTAAAAATATATATTTTGCCCAATATAATAGATAAGGAATACTTGAAATTATTGTAATTTATTTTAATTTATATTGTAAGGCAGCATGGTGGCGTAGTGGTTAGCATGTCTGCCTCACAGCAAGAAGGTCTGGGTTCGAATCCAGGCCTGGGTGTTTCTGTGTGGAGTTTGCATGTTCTCCCTGTGCTTGCGTGGGTTTCCTCCGGGTACTCCGGTTTCCTCCCACAGTCCAAAAACATGCACAGTAGGTTAATTGGCTAAAATAATCTGTGGAGAGGGCTTCACTAAGTTGGATGACTTGTGCCCAATCCCTTTCTTCAATGAATAAAATATGTTTCAATCAATCAATCAATTATTGTAATTTCCATGAGCTCATCAATCATCATGAATCCTTACAAAAATTTAATGGGAACATCTGTTGAGTGATCACATCCCCATCGGAAACATTGCTGATACAGCTGCCAAATACTGTGTCCAGGAAGTTGGTAACAGCCAAAAAGACAAACAAACCAGCCCACATCATCTTCTTTTCCTTTCGGCTTTTCCCTTCAGGGGTCGCCACAGCGAATCATCTGCCTCCATCTCACCCTATCCTTTGCATCTTCTTCTCTTACACCAAAGACCTTCATGTCCTCCTTCACCACATCCATGAATCGTCTCTTTGGTACCATGAATCGTCTCTTTGGTAAACCAGCCCACATCTATGAAACCATAACCTCCTTTGCCGAGGTAAACATTCTGCTTGTACTGTAAAGTCGGGATTCCCAAAAACCCAGTCAAGAGAATCAGCTGGAACACACTCTTGATGTCAGATTCCTGCATCAGGAAGTTGAGGGAACCTCACCAAGCATGTCTGTTTGGTGCATCAACAGAGTGATTGCTGTAGTAATAACGTTGTCTATTACAACTCCCGTCTTAATTGCATCTTATAAAATTAGTCTGTCCACACAGTACAGTCCAACTTCTACAGTCCTATGAAAACGTTTGGGAACCCCTCTTCATTTTTTAGGATTTTTGTTCATCATTGGCTGAGCTTCCAAAGTAACTACTTCTTTTTAATATATGTCATGCCTTACGGAAACAGAAATACGTCAGCAGTGACATTACGTTTATTTAATTCACAGAAAATACACAATACGCATCATAGGAAAATTAGACAGATGCATAAATATAGGAAACCCAACAGAAGTATTACATAAATCCATAGTGGGGTCTTCCTGTAGATGCCTCCTAAAGCCTTTAATGAGTGTCTGGCTTCTGGATGGAGGTATTTTTGACTATTCTTCCATATAAGATCTTTCCAGTTCAAATGCATTTGATGGCAACCAAGCATCTGCTTAAAATTATCCCATAGATTTTTGATGATATTCAAGTCAGGGGACCGTGACGGCCATTACAGAACATTGTAGTTCCCCCTCTGCATGAACGCCCTGGGAGATTTCAAACTGTGTTTTGGGTCATTGTCTTGTTGGAATATCCAATTCCTACATAACTTTAACTCTGTGACTGATGCTTGAACATTATGCTTTAGAATTTGATGATGTTGGAATTAGCCCTACAACCCCACAGCATGATGGAACCCCCACCAGATTCGACCGTAGGTAGCAGGCATTGTTTTTGAGATGTGGTGTTGTTCTTCCTCCATGTAAAAAGCGCCTTTTGATATGAACAAATGACTCAATTTTTATCTCATCAGTCCAAAGCACTTTGTTCCAAAATGAATCTGGCTCGTCTGAATCAACTTTTGTATAAAATAATTGACTCCGTTTGTGGCATGAGTGCAGAGAGGGCTTTCTTCTCATCGCCCTGCCATACAGCTGCTTTTTGGGTAAATTGCACTGAATTGAAGAATGATGTACAGATACACCATCTTCAGCAAGATGTTCTTGCGGGTCTTTTGAGGTGATCTGTGGGTTGTCTGTAACTATTCCATACCTGTCAACCCTAGGCCGTTGGCGATCTTACAAATGGCTACTTATGCCCTTACAAAATAGCAACTAATCTTACACGTCTTATTATCGCGTGCAATATGAAACAAAAATTAAACTCTATTTTTAATATAATATGAATTTATTGGTAATGTTGTAACATATAACCTGGTGCAATCAAATAAAAGAGTAATATCTTCAGCTGCATGATTAAGAAAATTTAACAGTGATCTTTATTATAACTATATGTAGCACTTTTGGCACTTTCAATCATTTCTTTTGATGGCTTCACTTCATGGCACTTGAGCTCGCAATTAAGTTTGACTTGAATGATGGCGGAAGTGAAAGTGCGGTCACGTGGTCGGAAAGAGCAGACGATAGCAGACGATAACGCGAACGCGCGATTCTCGCGAGAAAACGGCTACAGACCAATTCGGGCGATCGCCTCTTTACCAAACGGTGACACAAAAAACGGAGTTAAAAAAAAAAGACGAAATTATCGAAAAACGTACAGATTTCGGACGTACGGCGTACACATTTAAAAATCAGTGCTCACTTGTACAAATTACGCCAAAACCGTACAACTTGACAGGTATGCTATTCTGACAATCCTCTGCATATTCTGCTCCTGTATTTTTCTCAGCCTGCCAAGACCTGGGTAAAACTGCAACAGTGCCTGTGGCACTGCTTTTCTTGATTACATTCCTTACGATTGAAACTGACAGTTTAAACCTCTAAGGCAGCTTTTTGTCACCTTCCCCTAAACCATGATACTGAACAGTCTTTGTTTTCAGGTCTTTTGAGAGCTGCTTTGAGGATCCCATGCTGTCACTCTTCAGAAGAGAGTCAAAGAGAAGCACAGCTTGCAGTTATCCACCTTAAATACCTTTCCTCATGATTAGACACATCAGTCTATGAAGTTCAAGGCCTAACGAACTAATCTAACCAATTTGGTGTTGCAAGTAATTCGTATTAAGTGGTTACATCCATTCAAATTAGTAAAATTACAAGGTTTCCCAAATTTTTACACAGCCAGTTTTTCACATTTGATTTCAATTATACAACTTAATACAGTACTACTTAATTAAAAATCTTTGTTTGGAAAACACCCCATTACTCAGATGTTCCTTGGAAATGAAAGACATACCAACTGTTATTTTAAATTATTATGCAGGCTGAGAGGGGTTCCCAAAGTTTTTCATACGACTATATATATATGGGTAGTTTTATAGTCAGGGAGCAAGTATCATATCTGAAAAGTAACACCTATACATTTTTATAGAACTAACAAGAATATTAGGGTATTTACTGTTTAATACCCCCATATGTGCACTATCATCTGTATAAATTTTACAGGTCTCTGGCTAACAATTTCTTAATTATTGCAATTTGTACAGGCATAATAATCCATATACTGTATTCGATATAATAAATGCCCTGCTCCAATAAGCGCCCCCGTGTTTTTTATCTTACGTCTAATAACCGCCCATGTGTACTGGGAACAAAATGATAGATCAAACTTACCAATTTTATTCGATCAGTCTCTGTAACCATAAAATAAGGCGTTCACTGCCTGTAAAAATGAGTTTACACGGTATTTCAAGACCCCCTGCCTCTGGGGAATGTCTATAATGTTCATCAGTAACAACACATTTGATTGCTCCGCCGTGCTTTAAAAAGCAGGAAAATATTTTGCTGTGTTCTCTTGGTAAATGTCCAACAACCGATGAACCATTAGAAACTGCTACAGCAAAACTATGGGATGCTCTGAATGAATGGAGCGATGAGCCAGATATGGACCTATCAGAAAGTGATGAGTATTTTTCACCCGATTCTCCTGCTCACTAACTTCATAAATTTAAGCACGTTCCCGGACATGTGCTTTTGTTTATGTTCATGTTGATTGGCTCAATTTTACTTTGAGAAAATGTTTAAAGGAACAGCACCGGGAGGGAAAAGTAAGGGCTTTTGTTTTATTATTTTCAGATTTCATGGGAGTAGTTTGGTTGATACCACAAAATGAATAACACAAATACCAGTAAAACTATTTTATTGATCTGTTATTATTCATGTTTACCACCTCAATGGTAATAAGCAGTTACCCTTCCACTCTGCTGGTAACATTTTAATAAGCGCCCATTCACTCCAATTTTTAAAGCGCCCTGGGCGCTTATCACGTCGATTACGGTATGTTGTGTCAAATTGTTTTTATGTTATATTAATACATGTGGAAAATAAAAAGTGATTAATGAGTTTGTTCTTTTTCATTTTGCATGCTGTATCTAAGTCACTGATTTTGGCATACTGGCTGGGCACTGTGTACAAGAATTTCTGGGAACCATCATAAATGTTCCTTCCTCAACAAAGGCTCTGACCTAGACTTTAAATTTTAGTGTGAAACCAAACACCACACGACCTGTAAATTCATTGTTATCAAAAGTAATTGGAGTCTCCTGCAAAGCGTGGTACTGTCAAAGTTGGCGAGTGACGAAGTTTGCTGTCAAAACATGTCCTCTACATGATTATATATTTACATATACATACACATATATATATATATATATATATATATATATATGTATATATATAGAGGATTTTCTGAGTAGATCCTTCCATAGGAGAGTGCTCAATACTTTTTGGTAGAGCAAATAAACAAAAATAAAAGGACAGGACAAAGACTTTCTATTGAAACTCCATTTATCACTACAGATCTGTTTCGAGGGGTGGTGAAACCAGCCTCTCTCTTCAGGTGATTATAGAAGAATCTTAGAATTATTCTTCTATAATCACCTGAAGAGAGAGGATGGTTTCACCACCCCTCGAAACAGATCTGTAGTGATAAATGGAGTTTCAATAGAAGGTCTTTGCTGTCCTTTTATTTTTGTGTGTGTATATATATATATATATATATATATATATATATATATATATATATATATATATACACACACACACACACACACACACACACACATCCATACACATATACACACACACACACATATACATATATATATATATATGTATATATATATATATATATATACACACACATATATATATATATATATATACACACACATATATATATATATATATATACACACACATATATATATATATATATATACACACACATATATATATATATATATATACACACATATATATATATATATACATATATATATATATATATATATATATATATATATATATATATATATATATATATATATATATATATATATATATACATACATACACACACTCGGTATTAAGTTGCTTAAGTTGCCAATAGAAAAATTAAAACCACACACTATAATATTTTGCTGGAGGGCATTTATCTCCAATCACAGCACGTAATCTTCATGACATTGCTGCTCTGGTTGTTCTGGTCGAAGCTCAGCAACATTAATGTGGTAATAAAATGAAGCAGCTGGTGAACAGAATGTACTGACTGAGCAGGTTATCACATCAATGCACTTTTTCTTCCCTGATGGCTGGAATACAAAATGGGGACTCAAATAATGAAAGAGTGGTTCAGGGAGCATGAGGGATAATTTTCATATGCATACTGTCCCCCCCCCCTTATTGAAAGTGTTTTGGATGTGCTGGAGATGACTTTATGGAGGGGTTCAGTTTTCCCTCATTAGTTCAACACGTCAGTGAGAAATAAACCTGACACTGGATGGAAATAAATGTCATGTTGCTTTAGTTTGTTGAAACGATGCCATGACGACTATGTGCTGTAAGCGACGGTAAAGGCAGAACAACAACATATTCGTGTGGGTGACTGTTTTTTTGTTTGTTTTTTTCTATGCAACTAATGAAGTTCACTTTTGTCTGCCTAAAGTTTTATTCCTCCAACTCTCATTTCAACAAATTTGTGTCACCCGCAGGCCATTACTACAAACTGTTTCCATGTTTTTATCTCATTAATGAACATTGTGTCTGCAAATCAAAGTTATTCATTAGATATACAGTGTATCCAAAATAAAGTGGATTATTTTCCTTCAAAACTGCCTAAACATTTTAACGTACATAGAAATTTAAAATTTTAATACCAGTTGAAGTGTAATTCAATTCAATTCAATTTATTGTAAATCAAATGGCTACAGGTAAACAGGTAAACCCATCCCGCAAATAGGAAAACTAATCGAGGCGGGATGGGTTTCACAAGATATATTATCCTATACAGTCTATTTTCCATATTTGTTTTGTTGTGTTTAATTTAAATAGTTATTTGTATTTTTTTTTCAATCAGTTTCCTTAAAATATAAAGGGGAAAGGTTGAACAGAAAACGATTGTGAATGGAAAAGAAAGCAGATGCAATTTTACAGTACAACATACTATTGAACAAAGAAAGGAAAAAAAGAAAAAAGGAAAAAAATTAAATACGAATATCAATTGTACAATTAAAAAAAAATATCAGATAATAAATTTATCAGATTAGAAACATCCGCGTATCTCTCCTCAGTCTCTATCACCCGAAAAAGTATGAGATTGATGTTGTTTTTGAATATTTTTCTTCCTTTCGCTCGAAATGATTTAGGGATTTTGTTCCACAACTTAACACCAAGACGTGAAATTTTTATATAACCTATTTAAATGACATTTGATGCCCCTTCGGGGAAGAAAAAGTACATTGATGTGATTAGTTGCTCATTCAGTACATTCAGGTTACGTCCGCCGAATTCATTTTATTGCCACCGTAATGTTGCTGAGCCTACACCCGACCAACTGGAGCAACAGTAGTATGACAATTATGTGCTGAAGGCTTTGCAACAAAATATCAGTGTACACAATTTTTTTGTCCTTATTGTTTATAATGTACAGTCACAGGAAACGGTAACTATAAATGGGTCACTTGTGGCTTCAGTTGATACTCGAGAGGGTTGCTAGCCCCCCCATAGAACCTGTTCTCAACTCACATTCATGCTTAGGGACAATTTGGAAAAGCCAATTAGTCTAGTGTGCATATCTTTGAAGGAAACTGGAGAACACAGAAGAAACCCATTTGAGCGTAGGGAGGGAAAACATGCAAACTCCGCACAGAAGTGCCATTGCAAAGTCCAGTGCTTGGACAGAGGACGTTGTTGTTGTTGTTGTTGTGAGGATGAGATTACAAACCATTACACCCCCCCCCACCTGGAATCTGTAATTATGGGTGTAATTATTCTTTCTCATCTGAATACTGTTGAATATTGGTTTACAGTTTGGAGAAAAATGACAACATATTAAAATAACTAGATTTTTTCATCTGAGGTTGAATGCTAGCAAAGTTAGTACGGACTGCACAGTTGATTGTTGACGGGAGGGTGTGGGTTTTTTCCCCGTTGACTACATGTATGAAACTGGATGTGTAGTTATTTTTTCAGGTTCATAGTAGCGAATAGTGAAGAACTTACATTTCTTGAGATAGAAAGGTTTATGTCCTTCTCCCACCAGCTCCCTCTGCTTCCTCTTATAATGCAGCTCTTTCTCTCGCTGCTGCTCTTGTCTTTGTTGGCTACGCTTTTGATTCTCCTGTAAACACATAACCACCGTGTAACAACAGTTGAAACCAAATAAGTACTGTACAGTAGTTTTATTTTCTCTTTAGAATAATGCTTTACATTAATAAAACAAAATTCATGCCACACCGCTTCATCCCACTAGGGGCGCTCGGAGGCTAGAGCCTCTCAGCTGACACTGGGCAAAGACAGCTCCTGAACAGCTCAACGGACTATCACAGGGCAACACACACAACCATTAAAACGCACATTAGGCTCATTAGCTGGTTCAAACTGCCCCTAGATGTGAATGTCTTTGAACCTGTGGAGGGAAACCGGAGCACCCGAAGGAAACCCACGCAAGCACAGATAGAACTCGTGCAAACTCCATACAGAAACAGCCTCACCAAGCCCACAGGACTTGAACCCAGGAATTTCTTGCTATGAGGCAGACGTGGTAATATAACTTAAGATCATCTCCATTAAAATGTGAACTTGCCATTCGCTTCAGTAAAGATTTCAATTCTTGTTTTTTCGCAGCTGATTTCACTTTCTTCAGCTTTTTCTTCACCATCTGCATTTTTTTAAAACAAAACAAAGCAGGACAGAAACTCAGGAATAAAGAAATCTGTAAAAGTATGTTTCAACTTCTGTCTTTCGATACAAACCTCTGCTTCTTGGTGTCTGATGTCACTGATAAATTTGTATGTCTGACTGAACACCTCTGGCTTAAATTCACCTGAAAGATCATCAAAACGGGGATCCCTCAAAATCTGCAAGATTTAAAAAAAATCCAAATAATACAATGAACTCTGAGGGTATTTACATTCAGAAACACATACAGTAAACACAATATATACAGTACACTCGTCAGGGACATGAACATCATGATAATCAATGCTTTCAGGAATATCTCTCAAGCGCACAGTGTCCTGTCCAGTATCTCCTTGCAATTTATTATTACTACACCTAAACTACATTACCCAAGATGCACTACACGACACTCACACCTCTCTTTTCTTGGAGGATTAGGTAGAACACCAATTTGGTTTTCAAGGAGAAGACAAAAAACATAACAGTAATGTTGGCAGAGCTATAAAAGGGCATAAAGAGGGTGAGAGTTGAAATGGAGGTGGATGCAGACAAATGGGGAGCAGGAAGTTAATACAGTGGTACCTCACTTTACGAAATTAATCCATTCCAGAGCCTTTTTCGTAACCTGCATTTTTCGTAAATTGAACAGCATTTTACATGTAAAACATGTGATTGGTTCCAAGGCCCCCAATACCACCCCCTAAAGCCTTTAAAAATTATAAAAGTATACCTTTTAAGACCTCCTTCTGCTTCAATATCGTACCGATGGTAGACGGGTTTGGCCATATTCCTTTGCGATATCACTCGAGCCCTTTTCTTCTTCTTCCTTGCACCGGAAATCACACGCGTGCGTGTGTGTGTGTGTGTGTGTGTGTGTGTGTGTGTGTGTGTGTGAGCACGTGTGTTGACCATATCTTCTTAGCAGAGTTATAATCTTACAAATGTTTATGTAAGGTTAAAAGCCCGAGTCAAGAAATAAAGCATAAAACAACAGTAACTCTGTCCTTTACACGAAAAGCATCATGGTAGATGCAGCTCCATAATAGCCAATGGGAGGGAGCTGCGTCATCCCTTCTAGCCAATGGGAGGCCAGCGGGGCGGGATGTTGGGAGATAGCCAATAAGAGGGAGCTGCGTCATACCTCCGAGCCAATGAGAGGCCAGCGATGCGGGATGTTGGGAGATAGGCAATGGGAGGTAGCTGCTTCATCCCTCCTAGCCAATGGGAGGCCAGCAGGGCGGGATGTTGAAAGTCATTGATGGGAGAGCAGCTCGTGCATTGTTTGACTGGTGCGTTTGAATTTTTAAGATGGCGCTTTCGGAACGTGAACTTGTTTCATATCCAGAGACAAAAATTTTAGGAAAATGTGTTTCGTAACCTGAATTTTTTGTTTGGTGAGACTTTCGTGTGGTACCACTGTACTCGCATATGGGAGTATCAGCACCGATTATTTTCCCATTTAAAGCTTTGGGGTAATATCAGACTTTCAGAGGCTTTTTTAAAAATGACACGCACACCCACTTCAATATTAATTCTAAAATATGTAAACTCACCTTGGTGAGCCTCTTTACTTCCTGTTCATGATCATGATTGGTTAGCGTTATTCCTCTGTGTAAATAGTCTTGGACAGCACCCGTTAGCTCGACCAACACACAATACAGTGCGGAAATCAAGGAGTGTGGCGCATTCATTCGCCCGCTGAACCAATTAATGCTCTTAGGGTCACTCGGAGGCTGAAGCCTATCTCAACCAACACTGGGCTAAAAGGGTACACCGTGAACAGAATGTACTAAAGGGGAGACCCAAAAGTACATACTTAGCCGATGTTGGAATATATTGAGTATTCAGACTTGTGCTGGGAGAAATATCGATAAATTATTGTTATCGCAGTACAGTATGAGCATTTGTGCCATCGGCCAACAGAATATCGCCAGTATTGAGAACATTTACCACAATGCGATGCTCACAAGACCATCGCAGGGCCAACACACGCACACCACGAACTCACACCTAAGGGGCAATTTGGAATAGTCATTTAGCTTAATATGTAGTGGAGCCGGTGGCGTAGTGGTTAGGGTGCTGCGCTCATGATCAGGAGGTTGCGAGTTCGAATCCCACTGAGACCCTCACTGTGCTAAGACCCCTGGGTAAGGTCTCAACCACAAGTGTGCCTCTGTTCACCCAGCAGTATAAATGGGTACCAGTAAAATATACTGGGATGGTAAACCTGCGTCCCATCCAGGGGGAGTTGAACTCCTGGTTGCTTCACGCTACGGAAACCGGGGATAAGCACCGGCTCGGGTGTAAAAAACCAACAGACTTACCTATTTAGCTTAATATGCATGTCTTTGGACTGTGGAAGTAAACCGGAGTACCTGGTGGAACCCACACAAGCACCGAGAGACCATGCAAACACCATGTCCAAGCCTGGGGCTTGAACCTAGGACCTTCTCGCTGTGAGGTAGACATGGCAACTTTATACAAAATGTTTCGAAAGGCTTTCAGTGAATTATTTTGCAGGGGTGGAAGACAGCCCAGGAAAGATATGGACATGATCCGGATAAGATTCTGGATTTTTAAAATGGTTTTTGAAAGAGTGTGGTGTTACCACAACCCAGGAAAGGGGTGCGGTGGCCGTTTTTTTTAAGGGTGTTGTACAGCTTGGTGGAGGTTTGTGCTCTCTGGGTAGTCTTTTACAAATGTATATTGTACAATGATTCTATCAGAAAAGAACAATTTAAAGAAGGCTTGATATTACCATGACATTCATGTCCATGAAGAGTGTAGACTTTGATGATATCAGATTCATTACAAAACAAAAACACCAATGTAAGTGTAGGTAGGAGGTGTAGGAGACTTACAGGTGCTTTAACAGATCCCGCTTTCCTCAGAAAAGAGACCGGTTTCTTGGACGACAGCTCTTGAGGTCTGGAGTATATAGGCTGTTATAAGGAGGTGATGGAGGAATAATAATATAAACATGATGCTGATGACCTGCACCGTACCTGTCCTTGTTCACTCGTTTCGCAGGTTCTGAATGCTGCCTTTTCTTTTGTTGTGAATGAATATATTTGTTACACGCCTTTCTTCCAACTTTATTTTGTAACTTCAGGATCTCTTCAAATGACAGTGTTGACAGATCTGGTAATAAATACAGAGAAAAAAAGGTGAACTTTAAAAACGGGAGAGAGATTTGTAGACAATTAATGGCGCAGCAGCTGAAATCTCCTCACCTGTAGTCTTGGTGTGGCTTCGTCTGCAGTCTTGGTTGCGTGAATCTTCTAACCCAGTCATGACTGTATTCAGGGGTTGTCTCGGCTCAGTCACAAAATCCTTGCTGTACTTGTATTCATCATCATCATCATCATCATCATCATCACCTGATTCATCAGATCCCTCTACGCTCGTTTCTTCTTCGTCCTTCTCGTTCATCTCGGATTGTTCAACAGGAGTGTGCTTATTCAGCAAAGCAAAGTTTCTTTCCATCTCGAAAATATCTTCCTCCTCCTCCTCCTCCTCCTCATTAAATGGTGCTTTGTCATGCGCTTGGTTTCGTTTTTTCATTGGAATTGACCTTGAAAACCTTTGCCTTTTCTTCGGGGCCATCAGATTGGACACTGGAAAAAAACAAACAGACTCAGACTTCAATAAAGTTATTGTGCCATATTCTCTTGAGTGCATCTCTCGTTCCAGTGTGATATCAACATCCGGTTTTGTGTGGTAAGTGTTGAGTGAGTGGGTTATTTCAGTCATATGTTTATTTAGAACCTCACCATCCGGATTTGACCACCATTACAAAATCTGTGGCATCGTTAAAAAAAAAAAAAAAAAAAAAAAAAAAAATCAAACCCTGTAAAAATATTCCATGTCCACCTCAAACTTGGAGGGCTTTTACAAACAATCTGACTGGCTCAACACTGGTCCTGGATTCTGTAGCATGAAGCAACTCCTTCTGGATGGGAGGCGAGTCCATCACAGATTACCTTCCCAGTATATTTACTGGTACCCATTTATACTGCTGGGTAGATAGAGGAACACGTGACCTGATGCTTAAACCTTGCCCAAAGGTTTTTGGATGGGGGTGTGGGGGTGAGGATCTAACAGGGATTCAAACCCACAAGCATTCATGCGTGAGCCCAGCACCCTAACCACTACACCACCACCCCATCCCAGATCAATCTCCATCAGCAATCTCATACAGCAAATGTATATTGTTCTGACTCTCAACACAATCTATTGTGGGAATCTTCAATTAAAATCACAGGGTGTACCCAGAACGGTTTACCTAACCATCACAGGGCAAAAACACCTACACAACCATCACACTCAGGCCTAGCGGCAATCTGAAACAGCCAGTCAGCCTGATGTGCATGACTTTGGAATGGGGGAGGAAACTGGAGTTTATAAATTAATATACAAATTACATATTTGTATATTTATTTTATTACACCGGTAATACAAAGTTAAATTTTAGGTGGCACCCGTGGCATAGTGGTTCACACATCTGCCTCACAGCAAGAAGACCCTGGGTTCCATTCCCAGCCTGGGTGTTTCTGTGTGGAGTTTGCATGCCCTCCCTGTGCTTGTGTGGGTTTCCTCCCACAGTCCAAAAACATGCACAGTAAGTTAATAATTCTTCTTCTTTTCCTTTCGGCTGTTCCCTTCAGGGGTCGCCACAGCAAACCATCCGCCTCCATCTCAACCGATCCTCTGCATCTTCTACTCTTACTCCAACTACCTTCATGTCCTCCTTCACCACATCCATAAATCTTCTCTTTGGTCTTCCTCTAGACCTCCCGCCTGGTAGTTCCAACCTCAGCATCCTACTACCAATATACTCACTATCCCTCCTCTGTACATGTCCAAACCATCACAATCTAGTCTCTCTGACTTTGTCTCCAAAACCTCTTACTTGATCTGTCCCTCTGATGTGCTCATTCCTGATCCTATCCATCCTCGTTACTCCCAAAGAGAACCTCAACATTTTCATCTCTGATGCACAGTAAGTTAATTGGCTGTTCCAAATTATCCCTAGATGTGAATGGTTGTGTGAGTGTTGGCCTTGTAATGGCCTGGAGAGAGATGTCCAGGGTGTACCCCACCCTCGGTCTTAATCCGCTGAGATGGGCACCAGTCTACCCATTCAGAAAATGAATGAAGTCAAATTTATGTATTTTTTAATCATGTTGTTTGACATTTATAGTTAAAAAAAGGCAGTCTTCATTGTATGGATATTTTCGGATAAAAATGTATGTGCACTCTACAAGAAAGTAATGATCCTCCATTTTTTGCCTTCAGTTACACCAGTTTTACTTGCAACAAAAACACACCTGCGGATGCTGACCTCGGACTCTCAGCCGCCAAATTAAACCGGGAAAACGTAACAAATCTGTGCCATTCTATACGGCAAGATGTAAATATTGGGATAAATATAGTAAAAATAGGGATAAGAATGTAACTACCGGAACAGGATATACAGTACCACAATCCAACACATTCAAGATCAGGATCTGAAGAATTCGATAAACTATTACATTAGACTTCGATTTACGTAAATTACACATTTACATGTTGTTTAAACTATTAGATAACAAAATATAATGTAAAAAATATACTGTACATCGCATATAAAAACCTCCCCATAACTAATCAGAAGGTTTTTTTTTTTAACATCGGTCAGGTAAAAGTAACCCTCAAGCATGTTCGGTGTAGATTAAAATCACAAGTCACGAAATTTTCCTTCAAATACATCTGAAACATCTGATCAGAGAAGGTTCAATACACTTACTTCTGATTCTGCTCAGAATAATCAACACGAAAACATGTGCAATGAATCGCCAGCAAATACTTCCGGGTAATGAAGGTTAGTCACGCCCTCTACTCGGTATTGGCTATGTTCGAGTTCAGCTTGACGTGATCGACACTGCCTGCCACCAATCGTGTCACTGTGAACCAAAACTGATGACGCCACACATCAGTTCCAAAGGAAAGATGAACAAATACTGTACGTTTCTGTTGATACCTCACAGCCTTAAAAGAAAAAATCAGTCATTGAAACATCCATGCCTTGTGCCTGCCACAGACTCGTGTGGACATGTAGCACTTATAGATCAGGAATAAACATGACCATTCATGTGATAATTAAAAAAGAATCTTTGGATTGTTTGTTTATTTTTCACATCTTAGTTCTATCACTACTAGTAAACAGTGAACACCTGATGTGTTTTATCTTTTATTTCTTATTCGTTTTTAATGAATATAAAGCTTTCCTGGAGAAATCACTTAAGCCCCCTTGTCTTTTTAAACTTTATTTATTTATTTATTACCTATTTTACATCTTGTTTTGGTTCCACGTCTGTTTACTGCACTTTGATTCGGCTGAGATGAGCACCAGCCTTTCTGCAGCCCTAACTAGGCCTAAGCGAATGACAACAGAATAATTATTGAATAGCTGTGCTGTAAGCGAGGCAGTGGTGGTCTAGTGGTTAAGGTGCAGGATCGCCGATCCTAAGGTTGGGGGTTCGAGTCCCCACAAGGTTGTCACTGCCCCCCCCCAGTGCAGCTAATTGGGTTATCAAAGGCCGGCCATGTCTCTCACGGTCTATGGTGAGGGGCATGTAAAAGAACCATTGTTGACTTTCGTAAAGAGTAGGCTGCAAAGCTGCCAGCGTGTTTCTACAACCTGGAGAGGCCAAATCAGCCCAAGTCTCACCACGAAGGTGCCCCAACGACATCCCTGGATGTTAAGGGATAAGTGAAGTGTGCTGTAAGTATAATGTGCATCAACATGTAACTTTCACTGCTATGCATATTGAGTATGCAGACATCCAATGTGCTATTTTTTGCATATGGATTGAATGGAGGTATGATGTGGACCCATGAAATACTGCAGTCGTGTTGCTATGCTGAGATTTTAATGTTGGTGTTGTAGTAGTAAGCACACCTGCCTCACAACAACTCAAACTCTTCATAGACACATATTTACAAATACAGCATTTGGCAGATGCTGTCATCCAGAGCGACCAGTAGAGGGTTGAGGGCCTTTATTCAAGGCCCAACAGTGGTGGTGATAGTGGGAATGGAACTGCTGACCTTCGGATCAAATGGCAGTGGTGGCCTAGTGGTATAGGTGCTGAATCACTGATCCTAAAGATGGGGGTTCAAGCCCCACTCACTACAGGTTGTCTCTGTCTCCCCCCCATCTCCACCCAGTGCAGCTAACTGGGTTATCAAAGACCGGCCATGTCTCTCACTGTCTATGGTGAGAGGCTGTAAAAGGTCCATTGCTGACTTTCGACAAGAGTAGGCTGCAAAGCCGTCAGCGTGTTTCTGCCCCACGATGACCTGGCGAGCTGTCCAGGGTGTACTCTGCCCTCGCCCGGAGTCGGCTGGGATGGGTGCCAGCCTCCCTGTGACCCTAATTAGGATTAAGCGATTACAGAAAATGAACTGAACCTTCGGATCAGTAACCTTATCCACAAAGCCACCACTCCCTGGGCCTGGCAACAAGAAGGTTGACCTCCCAGGCTCAGGGTATTTCTGTCTGTCTGTAGCTTACATGTTCTCACTGTGCTTGTATGGATTTCCTCTGGATACTCTGCCCCCCCCCCTCCAAAGGCATGAACATTAGGCTAATTTTCTGCTTCAGATTGCCCCGAGTGTGAATGTGAATGGTTATGTGTGTTTTAGCCCGACAGTGGCCTTGTTGAGCTGCTCAGGGCGTACTCGGGCTTCAAACAGTGACAGCTGAGATAGGCTTCAGCCTCCCTACCACCCCAGTAATATTAATCAGTTTAGCAAATGGGCCATGTTTTGCAGCAGCAGGAAAAACGGACACATTTTATAACCAGCATACATCCATTAAAGCTGTGCTGCACTGGATAAAGTCAAACGCACCTATCACAGAGGATTTAAAAACAGCTCTCGAGTGGACCAATCAGACAGCGGCAGCAACGTAAATACTCAGAGCCGGCCAATCCGCTGGCGTTGCATCAATGAGCGTCTCTGTTTTGGTTCGGGCAGCGGCGATGGCGTCACAATATGCGCATGCGCGCTGGCGTTCGAAAACCTGCGCATGCTCAGTGTTGCACCTGTGCGCACAGAGTCTGTGAAGGTTGCAGTGATTGTTATTGTACAGAAGCGGTTTGTTTTTCTGTAAGAAAGCTCACAGTCCGTGTTTAGTTCGGGAGGTTGTGTTGGGATAAGGTAAGCTTCTGTCTTTCTCCTAGTCTCTGTGTCCTGTGGGGAATTCAGATGAGTGAAGTTCGCCATCTAGCTGGCGTGTTAAAGCTAGCAGCAAAGTTCCTCGAAAGTTCTCGAAGGACTTGACTTTAAATAATTAAAATACATCACTTTGTTGGAGTATCTGTGACTGTTGGAGAACAAACACTTGCTCTAATCTACAGAAGACTCCATCATTCATTCTCGTGTCGGTTATACTCAGGTTTGGTGGTGTGTAGGTCACGTCATAATACTTGGATTTACTGAGAGACTAGTGTTCTGAGGTACAGATCCTGAGGTGGAGATCCTGAGGTACATACTAAGACAGTGAGCTATAGATTCACAGGTACTCACTGTTGTAGGCCATAAGGTACACAGCGATGTACTGCACTCTCTTAGAAAAATAGTAAACTTTGTGATGTTAAATTACCATGTGGAGTCTTCAGTTCAACCCTTGAAGATGTCATCTTCACCAAGATCTGGAAGACGCCCTCATCCAGAGCAACATATATATTTTTAAGGGTTGTCCTTATCTTCAGATGGTTCATGTCCATGTCACAGCAAGAATGTCCTTTTGCATGTTCCTTTCATGCTTGTTTGGGTCTCCTAGTTTCCTTTCACAGTCCAAAGACATCCACATTACAGTACTAATTGTCTGTGGTTATGTGCATTGGCCTTGGGATGTAGTAGCCTTTATCCAAAGTTGGTTTAAAATAGGCTCCATCCTTCCTTAGTAGGATTAATTGGTTTGGCAGATCTTCTTCTTCTTCTTCTTCTTCTTTTACTTTCGGCTTCTCCCTTC
Source organism: Plotosus lineatus (assembly GCA_024760905.1). NCBI lineage: Eukaryota > Metazoa > Chordata > Actinopteri > Siluriformes > Plotosidae > Plotosus > Plotosus lineatus. Next base: position 16,925,564 of record CM045751.1, on the reverse strand, counting down.
AGGGGTCGCCACAGCAAATCATCTGCCTCCATCTCACCTTGTCCTCTGCATCTTCTTTTCTGACTCCAACGACCTTCATGTCTTCCTTCTGCCTACAGACACGCCTCCCACCTCTCCTTCTTCTAGGACTTCAACCAACAGTAGTCCAATTTCCATCAGCACCCTGTTGATTGACAGCACTGATGGTGGTCGTTGTTAACCCGGGCCTAGACCGATCCGGTATGGGGGTAATACTTCTGATTTGCATAATAAAAGTTTGGCATTGGTTTTACGTTGGATGCCCTTCCTGACACAACCCTCTGCATTTCTCCGGCATGAGGGGGAGAGACACTGGTTAGTGCCCCCCACCACCACCTCATGGCTGCATATGTGCATTGGCCTTGCTATGTAGTAGCCTTTATCCAAAGTTGGTTTAAAATAGGCTCCATCCTTCCTTAGTAGGATTAATTGGTTTGGCAGATGAATGAATGAATTGTTTCTAGAACTTAACTTGAGTCTGATTTGGCAACGACACACATTTGAACCTGCAGGTGGGTGGGTGCAAAAGACAGGTGCTGCTCTTCAGTGAAGAAGACTTCAGCTTCTTCAGCTTCCACGAAATGTGCTCATTGTACCATTAATCTAGACTTAATCATTTTGACAAAAATAATACAAATTGTTTCATTCGTTTGTTTTGTAGGTTAAAGTGTTTTATATATTGTGCTCCTGAGTTATTGCTGATCAATTTGAATTTATTATTATTTAATTTTATTTTTCAGTATCGAATGGTTTAAATTGTTGGTTTAAATAAGGATACTTTTTTTATTTCAGGCAAATTGATGCACTTTAAATCTTTTTGTTCAAAGACTAAAAAATTCTTAATAAAGTTATTTGTTGGAAGTTGATCTATATTTCTTCTTTTTTTTTGTATTCCATAAATAGAATAAGGATTTATGTTAATAAGGATAAAGTGTTATGCAGAGGATTACTTATAACAAATTTTTAGACAAATAACACTAGGGGGGCAGAAAATCATTGAGAAGCACTGCTCTATATGTTTGAGAGGTCCAGCCGAGCCCTAGAGTTAATCCTGATGGAAGTTCTGTGGCAGTAAAGTTACCATTTACCATCCAGTCTGATTATTCATTCATTTTATGAATCGCTTAATCCTAACTAGAATTGCAAGGAAGCTGGTGCCCATCTCAGCCGACTCAGACCAAGGGCAAGGTACTCCCAAATAATTGGCAAATGAGTGAGCTTAGTGTGAGTAAGAAGAAAGTGTTCAAATCGTTAAGGGGTCTGTTTTTCTGAAGATCTTCTGCGTTATACCCCATCGTGTGTACAATGGGGCCGTTTGCAGGTGAATGTGTGCTGTGGTCTTAACCCTGAGTCTCATGAGGATTTCTTTTTAGGATGGAAAATGAAGACAGAACATTTCTGAAGAGTCAACACTCTGGGCAACCAACTCTCCTAGACAGCATGGAAGATTTTGAGATGTTACAGGAAGTTGAAGATGGAGTGGATGATCTGCCCCCTTTAGAAGATACAGGTGGTGGAAAGAAAGAAAACCACCAGGAGAGTAAATTGGAGCAAGAAACCACAGACCCCAGTGAGGACCAACCTCAAGAGGAATGGCTGGAGGTCTTGGGTAAGATTATAACTTCATGTACAGTTGTGCCTTATCAGATCCCTCACCTATAATAATCAAGAATGAAATGGTCTTCGGTGCGCATACTTCATGGAATCAAGTAATCTGATTGGTTCACTATTGGGGGAAAGGACATGATACTATACTCTGCAAACTTGGCATAACAAGCCATTATTAAATGAGGTGAAGTATATGAACATTATTGGGATCGTGATGGCTTCATCTCTTGAGGTCAAAGGCAGATAAACCCTCTGATATCTGGGTAATTCTTGATATAATGTAAAAACTATATTTGAGAATTGTTTGTTTCTTTATTCAAAATATTTTCAAGTCTGGGGAAAAGCGGGTCTTAGCCGTTGTGTGTGCAAAATGCTATTCCGTGCCAATGCTGGTTCCAACTCACTTAAGACACATTCTACAGTAAAGACATTTTTGTTTTTAAGAATCCCCCCCACCATGAAATTCTTGGGATTCTTTTCTGAGCTGACTTATCTATTTGGCATTGATGAGCCGAATAATTACAGCAACATGTGCACCACCTATGTTCGTCTTCGTGGATATCATAAAGATGGACAATGCCTCAGTATATGGCTCTGTCTGTTTAGCCATCTTGGTTAGTTGGTGTCCCTTACATTGGCAGCTTTTGACAGACTTACAATAATGATTTTTATACAACTGAGCAATTGAGGGTTAAGGGCCTTGCTCAAGGGCCCAACAGTGTGGAGTGAACCCCTGAACTTTGGTCAGTAACCCACCACCATTACCACTAATCCATGACTGCCCTGGCCTCTCATTTTGTTCTCTGTCTGGGCAAACTGCTGTAAGCTGTATTTGAGAATGGCAATGACTGGCGTAGAGTTCTTCCACCCAATAGTGCTGTCTGCAGAGTGGAGCCTATTTATCTTATTTTCTGTCTGTACTTTACACCTCCTGAAGAGAAAACGTTCTCAGTATGAATAATCCTCCAAATCATGCTTCACTTCAGTGAATAATTACTTGTTATCCACCTTTCAAACTTGGCATCATGCTTCAAGCAAAAAAGGTAAACACTCAGAGTTTGTTACGGTCGCTGATTTTGGAATCACATCATGCTTTAAAAATGTAAAAATAAACTGTGAGTTTTGTTCTAATTTGCTTTTTCTTAGGTTCCTGTGTAGTACTAATCACCTTTGCCTCAGTGGATATTGCTCAATACTAACCTCGATGTTCCATTCGGCTGTATCCACCTCTCTTGAGGTGAATAAATGTTCAGTAGTTGTGGTTTCATATTGTAATAAACATGTGTACATAGGAAATAAGCAGCTGAGAAAGAAGGTTTTAGAGGCTGGGTCTGGTCCTGATACTAAACCACAGAGAGGCCAAAATGTCACCATTAATCTGAAAACCACTCTGACTGATGGATCTCCAGTAGACCAGGAGCACAACTTCTCTTTCACT
>CM045751.1:16865000-16917500 GCA_024760905.1 Plotosus lineatus | reverse complement strand
TCAGCTTATGAGCTTGTCCTCGGAACGGACTAAATTCGTTAGACAAAGTGTGTGTGTGTGTGTGTGTGTGTGTATATATATATATATATATATATATATATATATATAGTATTTGACGTAATAAGACCCCCCACCCCACCCCCCCCCGTGTTTTTTATCTTGCGTCTAATAACTACCCATGTGTACTGGTAGCAAAACTTTCCAATTTTATTCGATCAGTCACTGTGATCATAAAATGAGGCATTCACTGCCTGTAAAAGTGAGTTTACATAGTATTTCAAGACCCCCTGCCACTGGGGAAAGTCTATAATGTTCATCAGTAAGAACACATTTGATTGTTCTGCCATGCTTTAAAAAACAGGAAAATATTTTGCTGTGTTCTCTTGGTAAATGTCCAACAACCGATGAACCATGAGAATCTGCTACAGCAAAACTGTTGGACACTCCGAATGAATGGAGCGATGAACCAGATATGGCCCCATCAGAAAGTGATGACGAGGATTTTTCACCCGATTCTCCTGCTCACTAACTTCATAAATTTAAGCATGTTCCTGGCCATGTGCTTTTGTTTATGTTCATGTTGATTGGTTCAATGTGCCATGTGCTAAAGTTGACATTCGTGTTGATTGGCTCGATTTTACTTCTGGGAAAATGTTTAAAGGAACGGTACCAGGAGGAAAAAGTAAGGGGTCTTTTTTTTTAATGCTGTTTTCTGTTGATTTTCAGCTTTCATGTAAATAGTTTGGTTGATACAACAAAACGAATAACACAAATACCAGTAAAACTCTTTTATTGTTCATGTATTATTCTTGGGGGGGGCACACATCAACTATTTGACTTTTTCTAACTTCCATATCATAAAGGTAAGGTAAGGTAGGTAAAGTCTGTTGGGTTTTTACACCCTAGCCTCGTGGCTCATCAGGCCGGTGCTTATCCCAGGTTTCTGTAGCGTGAAGCGACCAGGAGTTCAACTCCTCCTGGATGGGACGCTAGTCCATCGCAGGTTACCTTCCCAGTATATTTTACTGGTACCCATTTATACTTCTGGGTGAACAGAGGCACACTTGTGGTTGAGACCATGCCCAGGGGTCTTAGCACAGTGAGGGGCTCAGTGGGATTTGAACTCACAACCTCCCGGTCATGAGAGCAACACCCTAACCACTACACCACCGGCCCCTCCAGATCATAAAGGTTTCATGTAAAGTTTTGTTCCTGGTGATGTGTTTATACTTTCAGTTTGTATCTAGCCCACTACAGGGATCCCTCACTTTCCGTGGTTAATTAGGACCGAGATCCTCACGCGACCATCGAAACCCGCGAAGTAGGATCACCCCTCCACCCCCGACTGACGTATACGTAAATGTATATGTGTATATAATATCAATAAATAGATAGCCAATGCTTATAATAATAATTAAACATTGAAAAAATTATATAAGATATAAATAAAATATAAATACAGACGCTCTCCAACTTACCAACATTCGTTTTGCAAACATCCGGAGATATCAACATGTCCAAGGTCAAAAGTGAAATGAAATTGAAGAACAAGTAGAACTAGAAATGGAATAAAATCTACAGAAAATGATTAAACATTATCCTAAGGTACACTTAATACTAGGCTCTGGCAGAAGGGGGCGTGGCTGCTGTATCCAGTTTTAATGGGAGTTTTTGGGTTGTTGTTTTTTGTTCTTTTTTTTTTTTCTTTTTTGCATAATTGGCCTTGTTTTTGTGACATTTTCCTTCACTTTTCCCACCTATTTTTTCTTAATTTACTTATTTTTTTTAATTCGATGAATATTATTATTATTATTAAAAAAAATGCACTGAAGCTGCATTAATTGAAGCGCGAAGTAGAGAGGGATCCCTGTAGTTCATGTCATGCAATTCGGACCTGCAGTTCAGAGGAATGGATTTTTTTGTTGTGTGTATTAAGTGGCTTGTGAACATCTCTAACGGATACTTTTCTATATTTGTTTGATTATTAGCACTTCGTCTCCGCTTGTGCCTCCCAATGCGGATTTGATCCTGGAGGTGCATCTCCTGTCTGTTGCTGATGCCCCTGACATGGAGATTCTGCCTCCCTCTGAGAGAATCAGTCTGGCGAGCAAGAAGCGAGAGCAGGGCAACGTTCACTACCAGCGTGGTGATTACACGCTTGCTGTTAACTCCTATGGGATTGCCCTGCAGATAACCGAAGCAAGTTCAAGAGGTAAAACCACGTATGGGGATGTAGCCTGGGGTGAAGAGCTCGTCTGTAGTTATGGTTACAGTATACTTTGGGAAAGAGCAAATGCTGACCTTTGATGCTTTTATTGTCATGTGGAGACTATTAAAGGTGGTAAAGCTTTCAGCTGTGGGGTGTTTCTATACTGAACACACTGGGATGAATGGGGTGTGAATTACCTTTACATTCAGTCATTTGTATTATATACGCAAAGCCCAAGAATTACTGGCACCCTTTAAAGCTGGGGTGGCTAATCAAAAAGTTTAGAAAAATTTGAAAGCAAGTATTCTGGGTAAGCCCTGCAATTAAGGGCCCCTAATTATACCTTTTTTCTAGCTGTGGAAACCCCATACCAACTTTTTTTCTTTTGTACTCACGACCATTCATGAGTATTGGTCGACATGGAAACCCACAGTGAAAACCATGTTTTAGTTACATCTTTATTACACGTTTAGCACATTGCCTCATGATGTCATCAAATTTGTGTCTTGATCTGATGAAGACGTAGCGCTCACATCCATAGTTGAAATAGAGCAGGTAATCTAAACAAGGTACTCACCGCAAGGCATATCAATTCCACAATGCATTGTGGTGATTAAGTGGCGGGGGTGGCCTGGTGGTAAAGGACGATGGATCGCTGATCCTAGGGTTTGGGTTTCAAGCCCCACTCTCCACAAGGTTGTCACTGTCCCCCCAACGCAGCAAACTGGGTCATCAAAGGCCGGCCATGTCTCTCACTGTCTATGGTGAGAGGCATGTAAAAGAACCATTGCTGACTTTTGCAAGGAGTATCAGTGCAGAATTTGCCATAATTTCCATAATGCAACAGAATTATTATTATTTTTTAATTGTCTGTATCAGTTTGTAAGTTAAAGTGTATGACCTGTGATCACCACAAGGTGGCAGTACAGATAGCCACAATTTTATTTCTTCCCCAACTGGAATAAATAGTTTATTTAACACTAACTTCCTCTTTTTCAATACCATCAGCCACAGTTTCACATTTTGTAGAGCATCCAACACAATTACTCTTTGCTCACTCTTCACATCAAGCAGTACAACTTGAACAAGAAAGAAGAACCTCCCCCATGTACCTTTTCTCTGCACAGCAGCCAGTTCTTCAACATGAACACGTTCAGTACATCAATATGGGGGAGAGTTCACCCTTTGATGACATTGGGCTTTCAGTTGTGGGTTTTTATTTTATCAGTTAATTGAATCTTTGAAAATCGTTTTCATGTACCAATGTTATTACACGGTGTAAATCGGGGTTAAAGGCTCCCACAAATTATTAGAATGTTGGACACTTTTGGCCAGTCAGTGTATGTGCACATGGTCAGCGAGTGCAGCGTGAAATGAAATGCAATAACATGAGAGATCTAAGAGTTTTATGTTTATTCGTGAGAATAAACAAACAAAAAAGTACAGACAGTCGTCGACTTACGACCTATGCGAGTTACGTCTGATCGACTTCACGACCACAACCGTCGTGACAGCATGATTCATGGCAGTGCAGTGCGAGTGTTGCGTATGACAGTTGTTTACACTGCCGGCAGCGCCAGCATCTTAAAAGGCCAAGCAGGAGATGATGCAGCTTCACTTTCTAACTGCTCAGAGCAGCGTTAAAACTAGTAAAGTACAAGCTACTTAATCCTTCAACCCCTACCTCGAGATGGCGACCAAAAGAAAAGCTGAATTTTCTGTTCCTAAGCCTGCCAAGAGAGAGAGAAAAGCCATTGAGGCTGCAGTGTTTGTGACAGGAATCGCGTCCCAAGTTTTGGCAATCAGCTGCTCTGCAGGTTGAAGTTTTTCCATCTCTGTCCATTTGTGTTTGCTTGCCAGCTGTGCTTATCTTTGTGGAAATGAGCTGATCAAAACAAGGGAAATTTATCTTTACTCAAAAACAACACGCGCAGTCTGTGGCTGTTGTTATAATCCAATAAAATTAGAGTTTGAAGATATCGGACCTGCCCACACACTGGAGTACCGAAAAGATTGGCTCTCCGCTGCGCGCCACAGTGACGTGGAATTGAAAATAGATGTATAGATTTATCAGTCGGGTACTTCGGACCAGTGTTTCCCCCTATTAGTCCGATAAACCGAGGCATGAGTGTATTTGGATGGAAAGTTGATATACGACCAGATCGCCTTATGACCGGTCGGTCGGAATCAAAAGTGGTTCTCAGTCGACGACTGTCTGTATAGATTTAGGCCCTGCGTAGTCACTTTCATGTAATTGTGGTCACTATAAGCTAAAATGGCATTTTTAGTGCTCTATAACCCAAAAGGGTTCATAAACCTTTTATATAATTAAAGCAACATGTAAAGAGTCCATTCTCTGCTGTCGTGCTCAGGTTGAGATGAACCATTACCATTTAACCCATTCACTACCGCAATCCACTGTATTGGTGCTGATTTTATTACCCCCCACGTCTCCCCGAACCATTGTGGCGGCAATGAAAACTGAGATTTCAAACCCTGGCAACCACTGATGTGGTTAAGTACACACAGTCTGATTGGGTTGTTTGTTCATCTTCCGATAATACATGTACTTCAAATATCCAATCAAAACAACCAATATAAAGGTTTTGGCAGTGTTATAACTCCATATTTGTAATTTCCACAGTGATAATATACCGGAAGTAATGAATATGGTGGAAACGTCTGATTGCAGAAAAGATGTTGACAGTTTGCTATTAAAATTAACACTTAGACCTTTCAAATCATGTACTTTCACTTTACATGGATTAGAACTCAAACGCACCGTGTAAATCTCAGCTATCTGGGGTGTTTCTCGGTCTTGTGATCGACAAGCTGTTCACAAAAAACAGACTTTCAGTCTGTCTTCCTTTCGGCTTTTTTCCCTTTTACTCGGGAGTCGCCACAGCGAATCATCTGATTCGCACGTTTGATTTGGCAGAGGTTTTTACGTCGGATGCCCTTCCTGTCACAACCCTTTTTAGCAAGGGACAGAAACACACTGACGACTTTGCAGCCTACTCTTTACGAAAGTCAGCAATGGTTCTTTTACATGCCTCTCACCATAGACAGTTAGAGACATGGCCCGCCTTTGATAACCCAGTTAGCTGCACTGGGGGGGGACAGTGACAACCTTGTGGAGAGTGGGACTCGAACCCCCAACCTTTGGATCAGCGATCCAGCACCCCATACCACCAGACCAAAAAACAGACTTTCAGTAAAGTCCGATATATCACATTTATAACACTCGATACAGTGAAAAAATAGTTCCACGTCAAAATTTAATCTTCTGAAGTATTTGGAAATATGAAAATCCCAAAATCGACATTTTGAAGCGATAAATGTATTTTTTGCTGAGGTTGAAGGCTCGAACTGACCCCAGTGCTCTCAGCTATATGTGACTGCAGTAGCAAATGAGTTAAACAACATTCAGACAAGGCACTTCAGTTTTTTTTTCTTCTCATTACCAAGCTGGTCGAGTTTCTATTTCATGGTCCGAAATGTCCGGTATCACATTGTGATCTGTTATCAGCTTTTGTATTGTTTTTCAAACACAAATTATGCAAGCAGAGGCAAATAAATAAAACTGAAACAATTCGACTGTTAAAATAAGTGTGGCAGTCTTCAAACCCTGTGTGTTAAATTTGTTGTGCACCAATATGTCTCGTAACAGTCCTCTGAGAGACCAGTGAAAAGTTTATTGCTATATTTTCTCTTGAAAACCATGTTGCGTGCTAGGCTGTCTGGATGCCATATTTTCCAGGCCATAGAAAGCAAACTGGGTTATCAAAGGCCGACCATGTTTCTCACTGTCTATGGTGAGAAGCATGTAAAAGAACCTTTGCTGACTTTCGTAAAGAGTAGGCGGCATAGCCGTCAGCGTGTTTCTGCCCCTTGCCAAAGAGTTGTGTCAGGAAGGGCATCCGACGTAAAAACCGATGCCAAATCAAATGTGCGAATCAGATGATTCGCTGTGGCAACCTCTGAAAAAGGTAAAAAGCCGAAAGGAAAAGAAGAAGAAGGAGGAGAAGGAGGAGGAGGAGGAAGCACTGGATTATAAGTCCCCCAACATCCAAGAACGAAGAGCGAACATCCATTTGTCATACCTAAAGTGGACCGGCTTATAAGGCGCATTAAGCAAAACAAAACTCGGATAAATCAAACTTTATTCAACTCTCACAATAACTCAACATTGTTCAGTTAGAACAATACAGTATCTTCTTTGCCTTTCGGCTGTTCCCTTCAGGGGTCGCCACAGCGAATCATCTGCCTATCCTCTGCATCTTCTCTTACACCAACTACCTTCATGTCCTCCTTCACCACATCCATAAATCTCCTCTTTGGTCTTCCTCTTGGCCTTCTGCCTGGTAGTTCCAAACTCCGCATCCTACTACCAATATATTCAATATCCCTCCTGTGTACATGGCCAAACCATCTCAATCTAGCCTCTCTGACTTTGTCTCCAATACCTCTAACATGTACTGTCCCTCTGATGTACTCATTCCTGATCCTATCCATCGTTGTTATTCTCAAAGAGAACCTCAACATTTTCATCTCTGCTACCTCCAGCTCTGTCTCCTGTCATTTTCCCAGTGCCACTGTTTCTAAACCATTCAACATCGCTGGCCTCAACACGGTCTTGTACACTTTTCCTTTGATTCTTGACGGTACCCTCCTATCACACATCACACCGGACACTTTTCTCCAACCATTCCAGCCTTCCTGCGCACGCTTCTTCACCTCTTTTCCCCCTATTAGTCCAATAAACCGCAGCATGAGTGTACTTAAAATCCTCCACCTTCTTTATCTTTGCTCCCTGTAACCTCACCATTGCTCTTGGGTCCTTCTTGTTCACACACATGTATTGTCTTACTGAGGCTAACCTTTATTCCTCTCCTTTCCAGGGCATACCTCCACCTGACCACCAGATTTTCCCCCACTTGTTCTCTGCTCTCACTACAGATCACAATGTCATCTGCAAACATCATAGTCCATGGAGATTCTTGTCTAACCTTGTCTGTTAGCCTGTCCATCACCATAGCAAACAAGAAGGAGCTCAGAGCTGATCCTTGACACAGTCCCACCTCTACCTTGAACTCTTCTGTCATGTCAACCGCACACCTCACCACTGTCTTACATCTCTCATACATGTCCTGCACCACTCTAACATACTTCTCTGCCACTCCAGACGTCTTTATGCAATACCACAGTTCTTCTCTCGGCACCCTGTCATATGCTTTTTCCAGATCCACAAAGGCACAATGCAGCTCCCTCTGACCTTCTCTGTACTTCTCCATTAACATCCTCAAGACAAACACTGCATCTGTGGTGCTCTTTCTTGGCATGAAACCAAACTGTTGTTCACAAATGCTGACCTCTGCCCTTAGTCTAGCTTCCACTATTCTTTCCCATAACTTCATGGTATGGCTCATCAACTTTATCCCTGTGTAGTTGCCACAACTCTGCACGTCTCCCTTGTTTTCAAAAATGGGCACCAGCACACTTCTCCTTCATTCATCTGGCATCTGCTCACTCTCTCAGACCTTGTTCAATGTTCTTGTCAGAAAGTCTACTGCTAGCTCTCCTAGACACTTCCATACCACCACAGGTATGTCGTCAGGACCAACGGCCTTTCCACTCTTTAACCTCTTCAACGCCCTCCTCACTTCACCCTTACTAATCTTTGCTACTTCCTGGTCCTCAACAGTCACCTCTTCTACGCATTTTTTTATTTCTCATTTTCCTCATTCATCAGCTGTTTTCAGTGTACTCTTTCCATCTTCCCAGCAAACCTCTGTCATCAGTCAATACATTACCCTCTCTGTCGTTTATCACTCTAACTTGCTGCATGTCCTTCCCATCTCTATCCCTCTGCTGTGCCAACCTGTGTAAATCCTTTTCTCCCTCTTTACTGTCCAACCTAGCATACGAGTCATCATACACCCTCTGTTTGGCCTTTGACACCGCTACCTTTGCCTTATGCTGCGTCTTCCTGTTCTCTCCCTGTACTCTCTTCAATCTTCTCAATGTCCCACTTCTAAGCTAATCTCTTCCTTTGTACACACTCCTGCACTTCCTCATTCTACCAATAAGTCTCCTTATCTACTTTCCTTCCAGAGGACACACCAAGTACTCTCCTACCTGTCTCCCTGATCACATTAGCTGTAGTTGTCCAGTCATCTGGAAGCACTTTCTGACCACCCAAAGCCTGTTTCAACTCCTCCTTGAAGACAACACAACACTCTTCTTTTTTCAGCTTCCACCACTTTGTCTTCTGCTCTGCTTTTGCCTTCTTCACCATCAGCGTCATCGTGCACACCACCATCCTATGCTGTCTGGCAACACTCTCACCCACTACTACTTTACAGTCACTGACGTCCTTCAAATTACATTGTCTACACAAAATGTAGTCTACCTGTTTGCTCCTACCTCCATTTTTGTAAGTCACTCTATGCACCTGTCTCCTCCGGAAGAAAGTATTCACCATAGCCATTTCCATCCTTTTTGCAAAATCTATCAACATCTGTTGTTCTGTTTCCCTGTCCTGGATACCAAACCTGCCCATCACTTCCTGGTCCCCTCTGTTGCCTGCACCAACAGGTCCATTGAAGTCTGCACCAATGACCACTCTTTCACCTTTGGGGGTACTCTGCATCACTTCATCTAACTCACTCCAGAATCTCTCTTTCTCTTCTAGCTCACATCCTGCTTGTGGGGCATAAGCACTAACAAGATTGAACCTCGCACCTTCATTTTCTAACTTGAGACTCATCGCTCTGTCTGACACTCTTTTCACTTTTAGAACGTTCCTGACAAACTTCTCCTTCAAGATGACTGAAACTCCTGTTTCATTTCTCTTCCCATCCACACCATTATAAAACAGCTTAAACCCTGCAATTAAGCTTCTAGCCTTGATACTGTTCCACCTGGTCTCCTGAACACACAGTATGTATCCCTTCCTTCTCTACATCATGTCAGCCAGCTCTCTAGCTTTTCCTGTCATAGTTCCAACATTCAAAGTCCCTACTCTCAGTCCTAGACTCATGCCCTTCCTCTTATCTCTCTGCCTACGGACACGCCTCCCGCCTCTCTTTCTTTGATCAACAGTAGTCCAGTTTCCAACACCACTGATGGCGGACATGCTGCCCTCGTACTGAATGTTTGCCTTCATGTCATCATGGAAAGATCTTATCATACTGTGCAGATTCAGGGGGCATCTGATCTTCAGGAGGATTTTGAAAAGCCCATCCTGGCTAACCAGGTCAAATGCCTTGGTTAGAGCAATGAAGGCAATGTAGAGGGGTTTCTGTTCTTCCCTGCATTTCTCCTGGAGTTGGCAAACGGAGAAAATCATGTCCACTGTTGAGCGTTCTGCGCGGAAACTGTATTGGAATTCAGGATGGACATGTTCAGCCAGTTGCTGTAGTCGCACGAGCAAGACACGAGTGTACACTTTGCCCACAATGCTCGAGAGAGAGATGCCTGTATAGTTGGTACAGTCGCTCCTGTCCCCATTGTTCTTATACAGGGCGACGATTTTGGTATCTTTCATGTTTTGAGGAATGCTGCCTTCACGCCAGCACTGGCAAAGGGTGTTGTGTAGTAGCTGCAGTAGGGCAGACTTTCAGCGCTTGATGAGATCAGGAAGGATGCCATCTGTTCCAGGGGCTTTGCCGCAGGCCAAGCTGTCGGTAGCCCTGCTGAGTTCTTCCAGTGTTGGTTCGGTGTCTAAGTCCTCCATGATAGGTAGAGGTTCGATGGCATCCAATGCTGAGTTAACAACACTGTTCTCTCTGGAGTAAAGCTCTGAGTAGTGCGCTATCCATCACTCCATTTGTTTCCCCTTGTCAGTGATCACTTCCCCACTGATGGATTTGGGGGGTGCTGTCTTGCTCTGAGTTGGTCCAAGAGCTTTAGTGATACCATCATACATGCCTCTGCTGTTACCTGTGTCCACTGCAGTCTGGATGTCGTGACTGAGCTCTCGCCAATACTCGTTGTCACATTTCCTTGCTGTCTGTTGGACCTTGCTCTGAGCTGCTCTTAATGTCTTAAGGGTCTTTTCGCTTGGAGAACGATTGTATTCAGCGAGGGCCGCCCGTTTTGCTTCTATGACGGGTCATCGCTGCGGACTTTGCATCGAACCAGTCAGAGCTCTAGGAGGTCTTCTTTCTGAAGATGGCTAGTGCTGATGTATGAATGCACTCTCTCAGGTGGATCCAGGTGTCTGATGCTGTACTTTTGAGGATGTTTTGTGGAGATGGCTTCTTTGAAGGTTTTTGCAAATTTCTCAATCATTGCTTCTTGTTGCATCTTGATGGTGTTGATGCAAGGCTTCCCTTGAGGCTTGGTGCGGTGAAGTGTCTTTGATGTCAGGTGGATCTTGCAGCATACAAGAGAGTGGTCAGTCTGCGCTGTGACAGGTGCGGGTAAGAAGCATGTGCTTGAGGCTTGTGCGCCTGACGATGATCATGTCAAGCTGGTGCCAGTGTTTTGAACGTGGATGACACCAGAACACCCGGTGTTGCAGCTTTGTCTGGAAGAAGGTGTTGCTCACACACAAGCCGTGGTAAGAGAAAAACTCTAGTAGACGCTGTCCGTTGTCGTTGACCTTGCCAACTCCAAAGGAACCAAGGCAGGAGGGCCAGGAGTCTCGGTTGGCACCCACCCTGACATTAAAGTCACCCAAAAGGACGAGTTGTTCGTTGTTGGGGATGTTCTTGATGACAACATTCAGGTTGGAGTAGAATTGGTCTTTAGCCCCAATTGTTGATGTCGGAGTAGGAGCGTAGGCACTGATGAGGGAGATTGGACCGTCCGGGGTGTAGAGGCAGAGAGTCAGCGGTCGTTCACATCCCTTGTCTCCTGGTTCAACCATTTTCAACCAGGTGTTCCTGACTGCGAAGCCCACCCCGTGTTCTCTACGATGCTCAATGCTCTGTCCTTTCCAGAAAAAGGTGTAGTCCTTTTCTTTCAGCCTTCCAGAGTCTGCTAGACGAGTCTCCTGTAAGGTGGCGATGTCTATCTTTAATCGCAGAAGCTCATCGTTGATGAGATGACCTGACCAATTATAACAATATAAATATAAAGTAACTCTCAGCATTGTTAAGTTTAACAATGTAAAATAAAAGATAATACACTTCACAATAACGCTCATTGTTCAGTTATAACAAGATAAAAGAGCACATATACACTTCACAATCGCGCTCAACATTGTTCAGTTATAACAATCTAAAATATAAAATAATACACTTCACAATAACTCTCACCATTGTTCAGCTGTAATAATATAAAACAATAAACTCACTTTTTCAGTTCATTCCTCTTCCACAAATCCATTAAATTCTTTATCTTCAGTGTCTGAGTTTCAGTTGCGCAAGTTGGATATATAGCCCTGATCCCTCGACTATTATTTTAAATTACATTATAATATATTTTCATTTATTATTCCCTCGTGTGCAAGGAGTCGCAGATCAATAGAGACGGAGATTAGGTGGGAAAAGTTGTCCAGAAAAAGTCTTCCAGGGTCATGATCTAAACTTCTCTCAGCCTTAAAGCAATAACGTTGTCACAGTAACAAACATTTGCGGCACTCATTCACAGTGTGAGTGTTGTGTTCATTAAAGAACAGTGGACTTTACTCTTAAGGAGCTGTAGCAGTGTAACTGTAAATTCAAGAATGTTAATATCTGGTTATAACTAACACCAGTCCATTCTTGTTTCAACCGCTCAATCTTCAGATAATTGAAGTAACGAACATCTTTATTCCTTCCTGGTTTTAACAACCAAAACCCATACAGTGGCGTGTTACCAATTCTTTAATGTCTGACACTACCATGCATATTCCACAATGGATCATCGACTTTCTGAGTCGACAGAGACACAAAAATGATCAAATTCCTGTCATAGTTTTTCTGATGAAGTCACTGGTACACAAACCAGTGATGACAATCAATAAAAGTAAACATCTTGTTTTAGTTTGCCTATGTTTCAGTGTAGTATATACACTCGATTTATTCATCTCAGTGTCTGCATATCACTGAATATCCTACACGCATTTTGGTGTATATTTGTCATACATATACATACCACATAATTGTCTCGTACAATTATCTCAAGCTCATGTCCTGACATGATTGTTTCAGTGGACATCAGCCCTCAGGAAGAAGAGGGACTACTGGATATAAAGTTGAAATGCCTAAACAACATGGCTGCTGCTCAGCTGAAGTTAGACCACTACGAAGCTGCACTGCGCTCCTGTGTCTCTGTTTTAGTTTATCAACCAGACAATATCAAGGCTTTGTTTCGTCAGGGCAAGGTAGTGTACTTTCATTCCTATTTCCATCAGTTGCTTAATTAGGTTCCCAGTTGGTCAGTCAATAAATGTTTTAGAAATGTTTTGACTTGTCTTTATTTGTGTCTTCAGGTCTTGGCACTACAAGGAGAGTATGCAGAGGCAATTAGAAGCTTGAAAAGAGCCTTAAGATTGGATCCCAGTAACAAGGTAATGCTGAGTCTTTGCTAAATGAGCTACAATAAAACACATAGCACTAAACACAAGATTCTTCTGCCACGAACATACCTTATCCTGCTATATTGAGAATATTGAAATTCCCTTATAGATCTTCCTGAAACAGGACGAGAGCTGTTAGTCTTATTATATGCAATTATTTTATTTATTAAATTCTATACAGAAATGCTGCAATCTCATTGGTGTGATAGTAGGATTAAAAAATGTTATTCCCAGGGGATAACGTTTTAATCAAAAAGTGTGTGTGTGTGTGTGTGTGTGTGTGTGTGTGTGTGTGTGTGTGTTGGTCCTATGATGGTCTAGCGAGATATTTAGGGTGTACCTCACCTTTTGTCCAGAGTTGGCTCAGATGGGCTCCATCCTTCCCATGGCCCTAATAGGATTAAACAACTCTGCATGCGAGTGAGGTGAATTTCTGCATAGTATTAGTCCTTCTCAAAAAATTAGCATATTGTGATAAAGTTCATTATTTTCTGTAATGTACTGATAAAAATTAAACTTTCATATATTTTAGATTCACTGCACACCAACTGAAATATTTCAGGTCTTTTATTGTTTTAATACTGATGATTTTGGCATACAGCTCATGAAAACCCAAAATTCCTCTCTCAAAAAATTAGCATATCATGAAAAGGTAGTCTAAACGAGCTATTAACCTAATCATCTGAATCAACCAATTAATTCTAAACACCTGCAAAAGATTCCTGAGGCTTTTAAAAACTCCCAGCCTGGTTCATTACTCAAAACCGCAATCATGGGTAAGACTGCCGACCCGACTGCTGTCCAGAAGGCCATCATTGACACCCTCAAGCAAGAGGGTAAGACACAGAAAGGAATCTCTGAGTGAATAGGCTGTTCCCAGAGTGCTCTATCAAGCCACCTCAGTGGGACGTCTGTGGGAAGGAAAAAGTGTGGCAGAAAACGCTGCACAACCAGAAGAGGTGACCGGACCCTGAGGAAGATTGTGGAGAAGGGACGATTCCAGACCTTGGGGGACCTGTGGAAGCAGTAGACTGGGCTACAGGTGCCGCATTCCCCAGGTCAAGCAACTTTTGAACCAGAAACAGTGGCAGAAGCGCCTGACCTGGGATGACTGAGGACAAGGAAATGCCAAAATGCCTGAAGTCCAGTGTCAAGTACCCAGTCAGTGATGGTCTGGGGTGCCATGTCAGCTGCTGGTGTTGATCCACTGTTTTATCAAGGGCAGGGTCAATGCAGCTAACTATCAGGAGATTTTAGAGCACTCCATGCTTCCATCTGCTGAAAAGCTTTATGAAAATGAAGATTCCATTTTTCAGCACGACCTGGCACCTGCTCACAGTGCCAAAACCACTGCTAAATGGTTTACTGATTATGGTATTACTGTGCTCAATTGGCCTGCCAACTCTCCTGACCTGAACCCCATCGAGAATCTGTGGGATATTGTGAAGAGAAAGTTGAGAGACACCAGACCCAACACTGTGGATGAGCTTAAGGCCGCTATCGAAGCATCCTGGGCCTCCGTAACACCTCAGCAGTGCCACAGGCTGATTGCCTCCATGCCACGCCGCATTGAAACAGTCATTTCTACAAAAGGATTCCCGACCAAGTATTGAGTGCAGAACTGAACATAATTATTTGAAGGTTGACTTTTTTGTATTAAAAACACTTTTTTTTCTGGGTCCGATGAAATATGCTAATTTTTTGAGATAGGAATTTTGGGTTTTCATGAGCTGTATGCCAAAATCATCAGTATTAAAACAATAAAAGACCTGAAATATTTCAGTTGGTGTGCAATGAATCTAAAACATATGAAAGTTTAATTTTTATCAGGACATTACAGAAAATAATGAACTTTATCACAATATGCTAATTTTTTGAGAAGGACTAGTATAGACGAAGTAAAAGACTAAAGTGTAGACTAAAGTGTTTAAATGCGCAGTGCTATTTGCTCAGACTGGACGCGAAGACTTCACCTTACCTGCCTCTGTTATGGTTCAACTAAACTATAAAAATACCCGGAGATCGCAAGTTCAAATCCAGGTTAATGCCACAGCCATCTGTAGCCGGGAGTTCATGGAGCTAATTGGCCGAGCGCTCACGGGAGGGAAGGATGGCATACGCTCACTTCCCTGTCACCCACAGCGGTCACCAGCCAATCACGGCCGTCTGTGAGCTCATTCGTACAAGGTGGCAGATAATGCTTTCCCTCGGAGTGTGTTAGACCTGTCCCTAAATACGCATAATACACAAATACCCAAAAGAGCAGGTGGCTAGCACTGCAGGACACAGAAGCATATAGTCTTTTGCCCTTCCCAGATTACTGGCAATTAAAAATTAGGGAGAAAGTGTGTAAAAGTCCACAATAAACTATAAAATTTTCATTTTAATTTGCTCTCAACTCTCAACACTGAAGTTAATGTGTTAGCCAACAAATGTGAAACTTTCCTGTAACCACAAAGAGCCTATGCTGTAATCTTTCACCCTGACCCAGTGCTGGAGCGAGGGATGCACGCTTGTGTCCCTCCTACTATCTTATTTCTCTCTAAAAATAGCAGGATCCCTTGCCCTACTCTGCTTACACAGGCAGAGAAAGAGATGTGCAGGACCCCACAGTACAGCCTTGTGAATAGATTGAGGCAATTATGCTACCTGTCCCACTTCCTGTTCCTTCCACTCAGTTCATGTGTCTGACCCTGTTATAGGTCATTAATCTTGACTATTTAGTAATGTGTCGGGTCATGTTTTTGTTCCTGTTCGCGTTAATCAGTTTTAAGTATAGTCAGGTTTGTGGTTAAATACCGACCCCTGAACAGTTCACTTAAAACAAGTGTGGAAAAACTAAACTGGAGATTTAACCTGGGTGATCACAACCTTAAAGTGAGACAGGCCATGTAGCACCTTCGAAACCTTACACTGGCAAACGGCTCATGTTAATGGATGTAGCAGCTGTACATAAGAGCCTGATGGAACATTCTCTACTTTTCTTCTTCTTCTTCTACTTTTAAACTCCAGAAATTCTTTTCATGAAAACAAATTACGTTTAGTGTTGTTTTTTTTTGTTTTTTGTTTTTTTTGTTTGTTTTTTTTATTATTATTGCAGGGAGCATGTAGTGTTAGTGGACCTTCCCGGTATATTTTATACTCATTGTGCTCGTTCTTGTTCTTTTAGACAAAATAAATGTGTTGCCAAATCAGGAGATGTTCTGAATAACTGGGTGTGAGCTACAACTATATTAGCATACATTTCACTCCCACATAAAAGACAACCCCTCCCTCTCTCTCTCTCGGACAGACCATCCACGCCGAGCTTTCAAAACTGGCGAAGAAACACTCCGAACAGAAGGGTGCTGAGCAGGCTATGTACAAGAAGATGCTTGGAAACCCACCTAACATCAACACTGTACCAAAACCCCAGGCTAAGTCATCTTGGGTGTGTATGGTCTTATCTGCACCCTTCGATAACATCAGCAGAGGGTAAATCGGGCTGTAGTAGCTGAGGAAGCAGAGTCTTTCATAGATGCCAGCATCATGGCGTTTATTATCCAGAGATTTTTTTTAATGTTGAGATTTTAGATGAATTGCTCTTATTCATGCCTGGTTCAGCACATACTAGAGGAAGGATTATTTCAGCTTATTTAAGCATCTAGCATAATTTTTTCCCAATTCATATATGGCTCTGATCACGGAACTAGTACATTTTCCAACTACTCAACTTCAAACCTGAATAAATATTGGCATGTCCAACTTTGTTTGTGAATCAGTGCATCAGACTCTTTAGTACATGCCTGGGAGATAATTTCATATTAAAATATGTACAAATGTTGGCCAGTTTCTGAAATAATTCAAATATTTCCTAGTTTACACCTTTTTCATGCTCAATTTTGTGATAAGAGAAATACCTCATTATTTTTGCATCCTGCTGAGCCTCTACTAAGGTCTGGAGGACAGGTGGCGCACCTTGAACAATGGAATCTCCATGTGTGCAGCAAAAGGTGTAAATAAGCACCAGCCTTAAAATGGGTTCGATGATATACATAACTTTTCCTGTCCATGTTACATGGTGTATCTTGTGCTCCCACCGATCACTGATCGATTGGCATTGATTGACTGTACATAATAAAGAAAAGTTGAACATGTCAAACACCATCAATCAGCATAGTGCCACTAATTACATAATTATTATCGAAAGTTGTTATTCAATAGAAGGCTGTTCGTTCTGTACATGTTACTTACTGACTTTCTGAGTCTCCTATTGATAATTTGATGCTGCTGCTTCTTCTCCAGGGAATATAATCTGGTATCAACCAGGATTTACTGCATATTGGCTGAATAGATTTTTTAAAATGGGGGGGGACTTTTTTTCTAAATCTGTAGAACATGTAAAAGGTCAGTGCCACACATTTTAGTACCAGTTTCATGACCAGACCCATATGTTTTTATTTTAAACCCATTCAGCAATCCACAAGGAGACCATGTTCAGCGTTTTCAGCTCACGGTCACATTCTGGGGAAAGTCGCGAGTTCTCTTTCACTCGCTGAGAACCTTTCCTGCTTTCACTCCAGACCGTAATTGAGAAATGCTGAGATTTATTAATGTGTTTCCTGAAAGACTGAAGTTGATTCAACCACGTTACTCTTCGAACACCAGCCATGACCACTTTATATATTCACATACATAATTTATTTATTTAAAATAAGCAGAATGTCTTGGCGGACGTTGCCCAGAAATTTCTCACTATGTTGTAGCCTCCGTTATGAGTGTGTGTGTATATCATAGAAAATAAGCTAAGTACCTTACGGCACTTTACAGCTTGAGAGGTATCAGGTTGGTGACTTATTGAGCACTTAGTCCAGACTCTGATGAAGCGTTACACAGTAATAAAAATAAAGTGCTTGGCAAACAGTGCAGACTCATAGCCACCTGAGCCTGTCCTTGTCTTAAGAAATGACATTTTCACATAGCCACCTGAGCCTGTCCTTGTCTTAAGAAATGTCTGTCTGTCTTCCTTTCGGCTTTTTACCTTTTACTCGGGAGTCGCCACAGCGAATCATCTGATTCGCACGTTTGATTTTGGCAGAGGTTTTTACGTCGGATGCCCTTCCTGTCACAACCCTTTTAGCAAGGGACAGAAACACGCTGACGACTTTGCAGCTACTCTTTACGAAAGTCAGCAATGGTTCTTTTACATGCCTCTCACCATAGACAGTGAGAGACATGGCCCGCCTTTGATAACCAAGTTAGCCGCACTGGGGGTGGGGTGGGGGTGGGGGGCAGTGACAACCTTGTGGAGAGTGGGACTTGAACCACCAACCTTTGGATCAGCGATCCAGCGCCCTATACCACTAGACTACCTCTGCCCTTTCCTTGTCTTAAGAAATGACATTTTCTTTTTGGTAAATGCTGTAAATATAAAAAGAACTGGGTCTTACAAAACATCTCAGTATATTTGTATGCAACTAAAAGACACAAGCTGCATTCCCCTCGAATTGTATCGGATCGGTGTAGATCATTTTTTTTTTTTTAAATATATTTGCTGTGTACCGAAGATATCCAGGTTTAAAGTTCATACACGGGGTGACAGGTCAGGATTTTCATTTCATCATATTTCAACTAATTTTGATGTAAATCTCAAGACAAACAATATGCCTTGCTGACCTAGAACCTACAGACAGGACTCTTTGTGGACTCACCTGTATAAAAGTGCAGTCGCTCCACAGATTACATTCTCATGTGGGAAGGATTCAATATTGGGATAAAAAGAATATATAATACTTCCAGGGTTTTTATGAGAACTAAATGTCTTGTGCATGCTTTAATTAATGATTTTATGAATAACTATATATCTGAGTATGTAAACAGTAGTTAATGTCTCATTCTGTGTGTATTAAATCCATAACAGCTGCAGACCAGGTTCCTCAGCTGCTATTAGGTATAGGGTGTCCTACCAAAAATTTGCAAAGTTAATCATATTTTACTTTTTTCTTTCTTTCCCACAGAGTATAAGCTGGAAGTGGCTGTTTGGTGCTACTGCCGTTGCGATTGGAGGTGTAGCCTTGTCAGTCGTCATTGCTGCTAGAAATTAATTGACGTTTAGGAAGATGAGCTTTATTTTAGGTACACTGTTGTCCATTTACAGTACTTTTTTTTTTTTTTTTTTTGGCCCAGAATGTAACTTTAAATTAACATTTCTTTAAATGCTTAAAGGATGATTGGTGAAAAGGTTGCTGTATGAGGTGATAAATTCTTATACTGGACAAATTGTTGTGGAAATGAATGAGCTTTTAGTGCAGCTTTTTTTTTTTTTTTTTTTTTTTTTTTTTTTTAACATCTATCCATCTCTTTGGCCTGATGAAGTTTCTCTGCATAAGTCAGACTGTAACTCGCATGTATGCTGCTCGCTTCTATTTATATGGGGATCAGTTCTAAGCAATTACATGGATTCACATTTTTCACCGCAGGCTGGGAGATATCACTGAATAGTCTTTGGGGCGGAATGTTCAACTGGTTATTTGATGATCTCCACCAAGTCTGAGGTGAATAATTGTTTTAGTATATACTACACAGGAACATAAGTAAAAGAAAAACAGAACTGAGATTTTTTTTATGGGTTATTTATAGCCTTTTATTGATTGAAGCATTATCCTGGGTATGCAAGGGGGTAATGTTTATAGTGTACCACACAGCTTGCGCCTTTCCCTTATAACGTACAGTATATACCTTAGAACATTTTATTATTCATTCAGGAGATTTTCTCATTTTTGATTGGGGGAATAACTAGGCGTGGTATCATTGTCATTGGATAATTTGAATTATTGCATTCTTTCCACTGGATAAGTTGAAGGATTATTGCACAATAATGTGACTACATTGTGTAAAAATATTTTTGAATGAATAATAGACCAGTTATTGGACTTGGCTTTAGTATGATTTGAGAATGTTTTGAACTTCAGCCTCAGTGGATAATAACCCCTCGACCGAATAGTTCTGTACATCTTACACCACCTCAATAATTACCTGCTTGTTACAAATTTTCAAAAATATTGCAATTATTTCTCCAGTGTTTAACCAACAACTTTACTGACCCTCTTTCTCCTCTTTTGCAGTCAGTGGGGTTTACGTTACCTTTTAACCTCTCTGACCAAACACTGTCATATTTTCCAAAAAAAAAAATGACCAAATTCGTTTAGATTTGTCATGTCTAAATATGTAAATGGTATTTATTTAAAATATATCATTTTGTATGTCTAATTTTCTGATGACGCTTATGTAAACGATTTGGTTACTCGGTTGAAGTAATAACATTCCTGATCAAATTTGTTGAAATAAACATTTGCACATTCAGTCCATCCACCTGTAGTGTTCCATGAGTAGAAATGCTACTTAGAATTTGGTTATATATTTCCCGTCCCCTACAGGAGTTTCTCTTTACGTTCTGTCCTACATTTTCCACTAGACTCCACGATCCCTGTCAGTACATCAGGAAGTGTAACGCTTAACCATCAGAGGTGCATGATGTCGAGCCACGCTTTTCACAATGAGCTCCAGGAGACTGATGTATATCCTGCAGCTTCTGGAGTGCAGCGACTCATATTTCCATGCAATGACCCCTGGAACTGTAAAATAATAGAAGTAAATGCCAAAACCCTCTCACTGTTGATTTGTTTCATGAACATGGATTGACTCTCCATGGACTGAAATTTCTCTGAAGCGTTTGGGTTCACCTAATAATTTACTGTTACACATTAAAGTTTGTGTTAAATTAGTGTTGTGGCATGTTGGTACCTGTTTGTTTCCTTGGGTTCTGTTTCTCAGAGTCACTCCGTCGTGTTGAATGCATAGAAGAAAGGAGGACTTTTCTCCATCCTATTGCTTAACTCTACACCTGTGTGGTGTGTCCCAGTGTCAGTATGGACTGAAATAACACACTTTCCCTTAATTTAAGTGTGAAATGAGAGTCCTTGTAGGATTTGTACGCAGTATCCTCTCCTTAGAGAAACAATTACGGTTTAATATTAATCTGGGAAGAGAGAGTAAAAACAATCAGCTTTGTAAAGCAAAATATTCAGACTTGCCCTTATGATGCACTTCTCTCATCTTGTCAGTCAGGTGGCCCATGATGGGCTGCTGTGGCCTTCATGGATAAACACATTGATCTCAATTCTGCACCAGTTGTGATGCTTGATGCAGACTGCATTCCAACCATTCTTCAATGTCTGACTGCCATGCTCTTCTGGACCGCCTCTTCCACTTTGCCTTCAATGATGGATTTCTCGAGGCCAGTGTGCTTCATGGTGTGGATGCAGGAAATACCGTTTTCTTCTGACAGTTTGTTGGACGAGCATCCTGTTTGTTCTCAGTTGTTGAATCGCCCTGTTTTTGGTATACTTGTCCCTCCAAAAGACTCGCAGCAACCATCAATGCTCCACAGCTCAAATATATTGAACTTCTCTACCACTGTCTTGGAGATGATTCCATGATGCATTTTCATAAGATGCCGTGGATAAGGCCACTCGAAGCTCGAGGGAATTTTTGACCGCTCTGCTCATTTACAGCTAATCGATTTTCCATATTGTTGTTTAAGCAATGTTTATTGTTAGCACTACAGGTCAAAAAATTTAGAACACCCTCTTTTTTCCCCCGTTTTATTAAAATTTATGCAGTTTGAGTTCATTGAATGAGCTGAAAAGAAACAAAAGAACTCACAACTCACTCAAAAAAAAAAAATACAAGATGGTGGTCTTCAAATTATGGAATGTCCAGCAAAGTCCCCAAGACTTAAAACCCATCGAACTGGTTTGGTATGAAGTGGACAGAAGGGTGAAGACAAAGCAAACAAAATGCAACACATTTATGAGCGCTTCTGTAACAGTCCTGGAAAGAAACTTCCTTTCATTCATTCATTTGCTGAATGTAACCGGAGTTTATTTCTGCCGACTCTATGCAAAAGCAGGGAACACCTTTCACTGCTCACCAGTCCAACACAAGCAACCATTCTCACTCAGACCTAGGGACAATTTGGAACAGCCAGTTCGCCAAATGTGTGTATTTTTGGACTGTGGGAGAAAACTGGAGTACCCGGAGGGATCCCATGCAAGCCCAAAAAACTTGGATGTGAGGCAGCTCTGGCTTGGTGATAAGGTGATGTATCACTGATCCCAAGGTTGGGGGTTCATGTCCCAATCTCAATGGGTTGTCACTGATTCCCCCCCAGTGCAGCTAACTGGGCTATCAAAGGCCGGCCATGTCTCTCACTGTCTGTGGTGAGAGGTTCATGTAAAAGAACCATTGCTGATTTTCATCAACAGGAGCTGCATAGCCATCAGCGTGTTTCTGCCATGTGACGGCCTGGCGGGCTGTCCAGGGTGTACTTTGCCCTCACCCAGAGGCAACTGAGATGGGCGCCAGCTTCACCGAGACCATAATTGGGATTAAGTGGTTCGGAAAATGAATGAATGGTTGGAAGTGTCTGACAATTGTTGTTTTTTTTTTTTTTGTCAATAGTAAACATAGCTAACTGTGTGGGGTTGGTGGTGTAGTGGTTAGGGTGCTACTCTCATGATCGGGAGGTTGTGAGTTCGAATCCCACGGAGATCCTCACTTTGCTAAAACCCCATAGTCAAGGTCTGAATCACAAGTGTGCCTCTGTTCACCCAGCAGTATAAATGGGTACCAGTAAAAATATACTGTCCTGGGAAGATAACCTGCGATGGACGAGCGTCCCATCCAGGAGGAGTTGAACTCCTGGTCGCTTCATGCTACGGAAACCAGGGATAAGCACCGGCCTGATGAGCCACTAGGCTCGGGTGTAAAAACCCAAACATAGTTAACTGACAATGAGTGAGTGTTGCATAATGGTGTAGATTATCTGTAAAGGTTCAGGATTTGGACCTGCTGGTTGATCGAATATGTTGTGTTCCCCCTGGGCTTCCTCGGAGTGCTCATGTTTTCTTCTACGTTCCAATGATACATACAGGTCAACTAGCTACTCTGAATTAGCCATAGGTGTTGTTGTGCATGGCTGACTGTGTTACACCTGTGAAAGCTTGCCAATGTATTTAAGATGCACCCTACCTCTCACAAACACTGTGTTGGGACTGGCGTCAGCTCAAACCCTAAAATCTTAACTAATGGATTTGTTGGCTCTGCTCTACAGACCACACTTCAAGAACCAGGATCTGGGAATTACCGTTGCAGAATGGCACAATTGTGATAAAGAATAAAGATCACACTGGTCAGAGGTTTACGCTCGTCAAGTCTTTATAGTTTTTATTGGATTATAGTGGGTGAACTTCACTATCGTAAATCTCTATACACCCTCCGACCATCCTAAGCATCCCTGACCTGAACATTTTCGTGTTTTATTGCTCAATACTACGTCAATCCAGAATGGGCTTTTACTGAACTTCTTCATTGGAGCAGGTGTGTTGAAAACAGGGGATGCTCTAAAATGACCAGGACAGAGGTTAAGACCAGCATGGGGAACTTACAAACCCAATATCAAGGTTGATATGGTGTTTATTTAATTATCATAGTTGTTGCCTGGTGCAATATTTAAAGCCCTGATCTCACAGGTCATGTTCCTCCTGCCTTCATGGTGGTTTCCTCCAGAGACATTCAGGTGAAACATGGAAGTGGACTGGTCCAGATAATAGACCCTGTGTCTGGGAGACTGCTTGAAAGTATGATTCCCATCAGGTCCAAGTCAGCCCTGATGATAAGTTATGCACCAAGTGAGTTGTGAGCCCTCAAGTGAAACAGGTTTTAGAAGTGCAAATATTATTAAATTCAATTGAAATACAGTATTGTTAATGTTTGGTAAATTTAATGATAATGTTAAATGGATGGATTTGAATGGAATTTTATTACTCACTGAGCCGTCCTCATATCCACCCATACACATAATGCTCACCACCCAAATCTGATTCAACGACTGAGTGACGTCATTCATACATTCCTCGGCATCAAAGCAGCATTACAGCGCTATATGAACATACAGTACACTTTGTCCCCAACATAGTCAATGGGAATTGAAAGTGGTGGTGGGGTGAGATGTAAACAATTGCATCTGTATCTTCTTTTCCTTTCGGCTGTTCCCTTCAGGGGTCGCCACAGCGAATCATCGGCCTCCATCTCACCCTATCCTTTGCATCTTCTTCTCTTACACCAACGACCTTCATGTCCTCCTTCACCACATCCATGAATCGTCTCTTTGGTCTTCCTCTAGGCCTTCTGCCTGGTTGTTCCAACCTCAGCATCCTACTACCAATATACTCACTATCCCTCCTCTGTACATGTCCAAACCATCTCAATCTAGCCTCTATGACTTTGTCTCCAAAACATCTTACATGGGCTGTCCCTCTGATGGACTCATTCCTGATCCTACCCATCCTCGTTACTCCCAAAGAGAACCTCAACATTTTCATCTCTGCTCTCCTCCAGCTCTGCCTCCTGTCTTCCCCAGGGCCACTGTTTCTAAACCAATATGTATGCTGTATGTTGACCCAGAAATAGTCTGGTGAACTGTTCAGGGTGTACTCGCCTTTATCCAGTTCCAGTGTTGGCTCTGATGGACTCCAGCCTCCCTGCGACCCTAATATGATCTGGCAAATAAGTGAGTGAGCGACTGAAATCTTTAGGAAATTAAAAAAATTAAAGGCTGGATTAAATGAAAATAGCACAACACATTTTTTTCATATCACAGCTAAATTATAATTAAAAAACAAAACAAAACAAAACAAAAATGTTGTGCTCAGGGGACGTGAAATACTTTGTTACTCTCTTTTAAGGGTCCCTCTGGCATCAGGACCCAAATGTCTTGCCAAGAATTTCCCATCATTCTAAAAGGAGGTGCTTCCAGTCGAAGCCACGCCCCCCCACGCGTCACCTCAACGCTATGCATATTCATGAAAACGCACGAGCGGTCTGTGGGGTTTCTGAGAAGTGCGTGAGCGTGGAAATGGTAGCAAGATGGCGGCGCTGAAGGAGGAGCAGTGTTACGGACTGTCTTGTGGAAGAGTGAGCAACGGCAGCAATATCTCGGTTTTCCACGTTAAACTCACTGACAGCGCGTTGAGAGCGCTGGAGGACTATCAGACCACTAAGGTAACGGACCCCCCCTTCGGTTTCTCTCACCGTCAGCTCTGGCTGCTTTTCTGCTAGCTGAGTAAACACTGCTTCCTGCTGCAGTCCCTTATGCTGCCTCCCAGCTTTTTTTTTTTTTTTTTTTTTTTTTTTTTCTGGGGGCTAACGTTAGCCTAGCTCGGTAGGATAGTGCTAATAATCCGTCGGCCAGCTCCAGGCTGTTAGCAAGCGACAGGTATCCACTGACAGAAGATTAATTAACGAGAACAACTCATGAAATGACCAGTTTTACTGACTTGCACGATGGTGTTGGGTGTTTAACGGAAGCACTGAAGTTATTTCCAAGAATATAAACATTTGGGGGTTGGGGGGGGTGTGGAAGAAAACTAGACAAACTGTACAGGCTAGAAACATGTTAGTAAGTTAGATAGTTAGCCAGCTAGTGTGTGTGTGTGTATAAAACACCTACCTTGGTGTAAAGTTTTAAATCTAATCTCACTTATACCTCGAGTTTATAAAACCTTCCAACTGTTTACTAAACCTAAAGAAACTTCCTGGATGGATGGATGGATGGATAGACGGATGGATGGATGGTTTGCCTTGGCCTGCTTGTTTCTGTGGGGTTTGAAGCTCCATGTTTATTCCATCCATGTGCTGTGAAAGTCCTTTTATAACTGAACAGAAAACTCCAGTGTGGTCCTCAAATCCACCATTTTAAAGTTACAGAGCTCTCAACAGTCACCTCTGAACACCCAGTACATGCCTGTGTTTGTGTTCTAATGAAAGCTTTCCTGATAAAATCTACATATTTTATTTATTTATTTACCATTTTTAAAGTTTTTTAAGATCTGATCCTTTTCTGTGCTGGATTATATGTTGGTAGCCATAGGTATGTACTGAGGCTTGGGTTGATGAAACCAAGTCTTACTCATGTTCTATTCAGTGGACAGTGTATGTGAAGCATAGACTTAGGTCATAACATCATGACAGGGTGACTTCGATATGTAAAAGAACATATTTTTAGTCCCCCAGAGGACAGTGTGGAAATGTTTAGCAGCAGGTTTACAGAAAAACCCAGTGTTACCACTTCTTCAGTGTGGTGAACTGTCACACCACTTCATCATCATTTCCTTGAAAAGACACGCAGGGACCCGTTTAAAGATTATTCAGCAACAATAAGTCAGCAAACACTTCACACTTTCTTTTATAATGGTGCTCATTATAAACCATTTGGATCAGAACAAGATCTTAGTTGTGGTACATATGTAATTATAATAAATAATCAGACAAATAATACAAACTGGAGAGCAAACAAATTGTTTAGAGATGTGTGTGTGTGTGTATAATATAATATAATATGTGAGAGAGCGAGAGAGAAAAAGCTTCCAAGTGTTGAATTTCACATTTCGTAGCTCATGGGAATTTTCAGTTGGAGTTCTGAAGATGTGCTGCAAGTAAACACGTTCATCATTAGACTGAAAAACTTAACACACCTATCAGATAGTAGACCCTCAGTGGACCTTTTGAGATTTGCCAAATAAATAATTAGGTGTGTTCTTAAAATGATGGAATACACTGGCGAGCTCGACAACATCAAAAGACCTGGAAGACCACAGGAGAAACACCAGGCTGGATGGTCAATGTTTTTTTTTTTTCCTGGTGGTGGAAAAACTCATTCATTATATCCGATCAAGTCAAAAACACTTATAGGTAGAATTATGAAGGGCAAACTGTACAAGCAAGAGACACCTTCAGGAATGCAAATGCACAGGGTTTATGTCAAGAGGCAAACCATGAGTAACACTCACGAACAGAGAGGTCAGACTGGACTTTGCTAGAAATCCTATCGGTGCTGGAATAGAATTGTTAGTTTAGTTGGAAGAGAGAAGATGACATTTGGAACCACAGTGATTTAAGAGAAGGGATGGAAGGGCTCATTATTTGAAGCATATCACATCCACATCATCTGTCAAACATGCAGGACATGAACATGTATTGCTTCCACTGTTATTGGTGTTTGTAACTCAAGCAGGATGAATTCTAAATTCTAAAGTGTATCAAGCTGGACTTTCTGCTCAGAATCCGTCGAATGCTGCAAAACTAATCTGAATGCATTTCATATTACAAGTGGATAACACTAAACAAACAGAAGTGATCCAAGCGTTTCAAGTGTTCTGTGTCTGTGAAGTCAACTGAGCAGCTTTTCATTTACTCAAGTCCAAACTGAAGGCAGAGAGACGCAAAACATGCAGCAGCTGAAATTGGCTACAGTCTGTCTTCCTTTCGGCTTTTTCCCTTTTACTCGGGAGTCGCCACAGCCAATCATCTGATTCGCACGTTTGATTTGGCAGAGGTTTTTACGTCGGATGCCCTTCCTGTCACAACCCTTTTTAGCAAGGGACAGAAACATGCTGACGACTTTGCAGCTACTCTTTACGAAAGTCAGCAATGGTTCTTTTACCTGAACCTCTCACCATAGACAGTGACAGACATGGCCCGTCTTTGATAACCCAGTTAGCTGCACTGGGGGGACAGTGACAACCTTGTGGAGAGTGGGACTCGAACCCCCAACCTTTGGATCAGTGATCCAGCGCCCTATACAGTAAAAGCCTGAAAAAGCACTTCAGGAGCGGAAAAGCTGTACATGGGTTCCAGGCATCAGGTGGTTTCTGACTAGAAAGGATTTGGATCCAGCTATAAAAAGTTATGTACTGTATATCTTTATCATTGATATTTTATCAAATTACATTTGAAGGTGAGAAAATGGCCGTAATCCATGAAAGGTGAATGCAATAGTTTTGTAAAGCCCCTTCAATTGCAGCTAAAACTAGAAATTAGGAAGAGCCAACACTACAGTTAAAAATATCATGGTGGCCTTTGTGTACTCACTGTCAGTGGTATTTGGGAATTTTTAAGAACATCTTCAGACAAAGGTAGGTAAGGTAGATAAAGTCTGTTGGGTTTTTACACCCGAGCCAAGTGGCTCATCAGGCCGGTGCTTATCCCCGGTTTCCATAGCGTGAAGCAACTAGGAGATCAACTCCTTCTGGATGGGACGCTCGTCCATCGCACGTTACCTTCCCAGGACAGTATATTTTTACTGGTACCCATTTATACTGCTGGGTGAACAGAGGCACACTTGTGATTCAGACCTTGCCCAGGGGTTTTAGCAAAGTGAGGATCTCTGTGGGATTCGAACTCCCAACCTCCCAATCATGAGCACAGCACCCTAACCACTACAACACCAGCCCCAAATACCAAAGGGGCAGAGCTTATTTTCTGAACTATGTGTTGTATGTATTTTTATGGGTGTTTTAATGACATTTAGATTTCAGTGATACTGTAAATACTTTAAGCAAAATATCTTAATAGACCTAAAGATGGATTTAAAGTCCTATTTCTCATGTCCGGTCACCAGTTTAACCTACAGTTTTTACGTTTAATCTTTGTGTGCTGTTTACATCTGAGTATTATTAATTTTAGTTTATTACAATTGGTAGAATTGAAATGAAATTTGATGTCAGTTATTTTTGTAGGAAAATGAGATGATTGCATTAATGGAATAGTTGGCATAACCGATGAGAGATTAATGATTTTTCTTCTGTCACTGCTCACAGCACTTCCGCAGTGTTTCATAAATCAGCTCGTAGAATTCACATTCCCAGTCAGAGTTTTGTTCCTGTTGACTGACTTTTTTTGGATGATTAGAGCAGACGCTTTGGAAAGAAGACACCTGAAGAATATTCCTCTGTACTGCTTGTCAGAGAATGTATGGTGTGGATTGGGAGGCTCTAAGAACCTTCAGAACAAGCAAAGCCAATATGCTTGAATTGAGCACTAACAAAATTGTTTTCAGTGGGTTCCACAGCGTGATTGAATTGGGGTAAATGAGTTCATATCTCCCCCACTTCTTATACATTTCACTGTTAAGGACAAAAGGCAGCCGACTCGATTCAGTTCGAGCTACATTCGTTACAGTCATATACGATAGAAGGTCAGAGCAGGAGCTAAGAAATGGGTCCGTCCAGCCGTACGACTTGAGTTTGTGATAACTTTGGAGGGAAATGATACAGAATCACACAATTCTGTGTATACTGTTGGATGGATCACATTAACTGTCAAGCGCCTAGAACCCTGTGGTCTAGTTTTGAAAGGTAAATGCCATGACTGCATTTACTTTAACTTTTTTTTATCTAACGTTACCTATGAATCCCTTGCTTGCTGATGGCTGTGTAAAATGTATTCGAACAGTTTGGTCACTGAGGGCGGGTGGAATTCTTGTCTGGCTTTAATGATAATTCATGAAATCTCTTTTTATTTTCTTTGTATTGTGTTTCCATGAAGTAGAATCGAAGTATGAGTTGAGTGTAAACTCACCTTGATAGAGCATGGTTTACTTTCCTATGTGATCGAATCTCATTTGCATATTTATTGCAAAATGATGCAATTTCATTGTATTGTGGTGGCCATATTTTTGCCATTGACACTTTTTTCTTCACAGTTTAAGTTTAGAATTTATTCAAGATGGTGTGTTTCAGTTTGTATTTTACATGTCGTCCTAATAAACTAAAATTGGCACATAAATATGTATTTATCACCAATCTCTATGGCATATGGTGCATCGAGATAATTTGCACGGACCTAGCCGTGATGTCTGTCGGCCCCACCATTATCAGCTGATGCGTCGTGAATAAATGGAGAAAGTGCACAGAACATAGTGACGTTTCCAAAAGTTCCGGCAGATGGGAACCACTGTTTAGAAAATGGTGTGTTCTCATCAACATAATGAACTCTCAGTGGAAACGGCCCCTGGTGAGCACCAAACACCCTGAAACACCATAGATCATCAGCGGTGAATTTTGCTTCTCTGAGCTACTGTTTGCTCACTGAGGATAAAGAAACTGCCAGGCCAGCCTTAAAAGTATCTTTGTTGGTGGTGACACGGCTGGTTGAGCCGAAATTATACATAAAAACTCCGCCTGAGCATTCACAGATGCAAATAATAAAAATATACCGGCCAGTTGTGTTGAAAAAACACAGGGGGGGAAATGTCTGTGTAGTCAATGTGTCCCATATCATGAATCGTACTAAAAAGTGGCCAAAGTGAAATTTGTATCAACCAAGCCTTGTGATTGGTCAATTTCACAAGTTTCGTAAAACAGCTATTCTCATTGGCCAGTACTTTCTTAATAAGAATGATGGAAAGCATAATGGAAGGGGACAATGATGAGGTAAAAAACTGTTCGGTTATTATTAAAGGTCCCAACGTGAAAATAATAAATAAATTAATGCGTTTCAAATTGAGCAACACGTTTGCTGACATGTTCAAACAAATGCAAGTTAATTATAAACTGCCAGCAACAGCACGGAGCGTGATGAAGGTATTTGTTGGTTGTTGACTGCAATATTAATATTATATTAAAAGAATAAGCTTTGATGTTCAGTATGTTTTCAAATATAAGGTATTTATTTAATTCTTCTGTATTTACATCACATACATAATATAGCTTGATATATGACGAAATGTCCCCGCGAATCCCTGGTGGCCATCACAGGCAAAAAAAAAATCCCTCCCTCCCTGGTGAGTTTTTTTTTTTTTTTTTTTTTTTTAATCCTGTTATTGCCAATAATTTTTTTTTTTTTTTAGCCTGGCCACATGTTCACTCAGTAAACTGAAGGAGGTGAAAATCGGGAAGTGTGTTGTTGGGTCGGAGGAATTCACTGGATGCGAATACAATAAGGCTTACTGCTGCTGCTCTCCAGGGAACTTTTTTTTTTTCCTTCTTTTTTTCCCAAAACAAACTGTCTAAATTAACCCTGTATTGAGCTCCAAGCACAGAGAAGAAATATTTGTAGTCTAGCAATTTTCATAATACATTAAGCTGTCATTAAAACAACCTGAGTGTATTTAATGTGGAATATTTATGTATTTCTGTGCAGCATTGTAATAAACTGAAATACAGTATATGAACCGAAAGGTGGTCACAATTAACACAAGGTCAATTAATTTGAAATCACCATAGTGATCACCTGGTGATGGAGTTATATTTCCTTGACTTATATATGGCGTGTATATATGTATATGTGTATATGTAGTTGCCTGTGATGATGGAAGTAAAAAGAAATTGGCTTCAGGTCAAGATCTTTATCCGTTTTAATTTCAGAGGGGTTTGAAAAGGGTCTGTCCACGTTAACGCTCAGTGTGCCATTTGTAACCACCTAGCAATCAAACCCATGGCTAGCAATCAAACTTTGATAACTGCTTGATTTCTTCAGAACTTGTTTATTCTGTCTTAAAGTATATGAAAAATGTGTAATTCAACAGATTTGACCCCCTTGTGGCCATACAATAATTGACCAAAAACCAGAAATCTGCTGAAAGGTTCCAAAAATAAGCCAAATTCATGCTGAATTTTAACCAACATGCTTCATGAAATTTGCCAGTGTGATCACATCCACGAAGGGCTTTCAAGGGAAGCCAAGAGCTCCATATCTTCATTGAGAGTGGCCCAGTATTAACCTTTTTCAGGTCATTTTTTCCGACATGCCCATTTGGCTTTTGAGCACGTGAGCAACACTTTAGTACAGTGGAACCTCGGTAGTTGAACAATTTATTCCAAAGATTTGGTCGATTACTGATCGAGGTATGAAGCAATATTTCCTATAAGAAATAGTTAAGTTGATTAACGTGTTCAGATGAATGTCTACTTCCTGTGATACAGTTGAATATACTTTGAAAATGCGGTGTATTTATGAAACATTTTATTACACAATACGTGGATTCCTCACTTTCTGCGGTTAATGGGGACTGAGACCCCACCCGACCGCCAATTTCCACGAAGTAGGATCAACCTCCCCCTGACTGATGTGTACATACATGTATATGTGTATATAATATCAATAAATACATATTCAACGCTATAAATGCTTATAATAATAATTAAGCATTCAAAAACGATGCATAAGTTGTAAATAAAATACAAATACAAAGACACGCGCACGCACACACTCAGATGCGCACCTCACTTAAAAATGTAAGTAGTTCTGTTGGGGGGTTTTAGGTTGTGGGGTTTTTTTTTTTTTGTTTTTTTTTTGATTTTGCTTTGAAGGGGTGGTGGTTTTTCCCTTCCGACTCTTCATTGCAAATGATTCTTTCACATTCTTCTGACACATCTTTCTTTCACATTCTTTCACATTCTTCATTCACATCTCTTTTCCTTTCCAGTAGAGTTACTGCTGCTTTTCTTAGGACCCAGGGTTACGGGTTGAAGTAGCTGTAATGTAATGAATAAACACGATGCACAGTATGAGACTCTCGCTCAATGGCTGTTCAAAGTACTGAACACTGAGCAGCGTTCAACACGCTTGGCTCTAATCCGTTCCGACTCTGATCATTTGTTCCAACAACAAGGCATGTTTTCCTCATATTTTTTGATAGAACTCTGATTTGTTCGACTAAAGAGTTGTTCAACCACTGAGGTTCTGCTGTGTTTGTTTTCTTTTTAAGTCTTGAGTATTTCAAATTAAACTCAATGGCAACTTCTAACCAAGTGGCCTGATGGAAAAACAAGTGCCTGTTTAGGGGTAATTTTCAGTTACCGAACCTTTTTAAAATGTACATAATGTTTGTAAATGTAAAAAAAGCTACAGGATATTCTTTTCTACGTCAATGGAATAGAAACAATTGAAAAGGTGAAGGTCTTAAGTAGGGGCAGTGGTGGCCTGGTGGTAAAGGGTGCTGGATCACTGATCCTAAGGTTGGGGGTTTGAGTCCCACTCTCCACAACGTTTTAAATTGTGACATTTCTGTAGTTAGATCAAGAGTAATCATACTAATGTTTATATTTAAAAAAGTTATACAGTATATGGTGTTCATTAGCACTGACTTATTACCTGACTACAGTATGAAGATTTACTACCTTTTAAATTGACTCATTCACTAATTTATCTGATTGACCTGAAATTTTAAACAGAAATTAATCAGTTTACTTTGAGATAACTATGCATTTTTTTCTTCTTGCAGTCTCATGTTAATCTGATGACTGTGAACTTTATCTTAAATGCTCAAAAAAATTTAAGTTGGCCATAATATTTAAGTGGTTCAGCAAATGAGAGCGTGTGGTTTCGTTTTATTTGTTTAAACAGGACATGCACAGGTCAGTTCCCAGCACAGGGGGTTGTAGAATCGACAGTCAAGGTAACATTCCTTGTTAGATGTTGTATTTTCCCCGAAACTGTCATGGTTTAAGGGTATGATTGTCATACCATGTTGCTGCTGTCTGCATTCTTTTGGTTGTATGTTGATCACATTGGTTAAAAAAGAATCCCCCATCACAATGTCTGTCCCCAAATGGTAGACCAATCAGATCACACCATTCCCCTGTATCTTCCCCCAGATCGTAGACCGGGAATATCATGCTGTTCCTGTGTGCTGTATGTGCTAATTAGCAATATCCACAGTGGCTTGTTGTCTTCTCGGTTCCTTACTCTGGGTCATAGGATAAGAGCACGTCTCCTCCTGTTCCATCCATGCGTCCCTTTTATTTATATATATATATTTATAATTAAATACTTTAATGCTTCTTTCAAGTAAGCTTAATTTTTTTTTGTACTGTTAAGTGTGTACTTCAAGGCATTGATGTTTCCACTTTTGTACTCCGTGCTATTTCTTCTGTGTGCTGTTACTGTTGCTGCTGCCGCTCAGTGTTCAAGAGGCAGAATCCTGCTGTCCGTCCTAGTAACCACAATCGTAACTATCTTCTCTTCTGTTGTGAGCAGGGATCCCAGATCTCTGCTATTTAGCGGCATTCCGCTATTTTTACTCGCCTACTGTATTTAACGGAATGCCGCTATTTGTATAAATTTATGCAATAAATATAGTGTCGGACTGTTTACGGGTGCAGAGTAAATGTTGTGACATTTTGAATTAGTGTTATACTATTAACATACTAACTTGTAGCAGGTATGCTCACGAGTTGAACACAAATGTTTGTTGTGATAATATAGGTCATGTGTTATGGGATCGTTCTACAAATTAGTTCATAATTATGTTACACATGAATGACGAGCCATAGGGCTACGCTACTTGATTTATGTGTTTATCTACACTGAAATAACCTTTCAGTATTTTTTACATGATTTAAGCCGTTTTGTTTAGTGTTTATGGATGTTACAAAACAATGATTAACTTGTTTGCATGATTTTTTTTTTTTTTTACACGGCAAGCTCTGCCCCTGTACCCCGCAAGGAGCCCTGCGCCCCTTTGACACCCAGCTGAAATATTTTGTTTCCTCTATTTCTAAACCCGTTTCCTCTATTTTTTTTCTAAACCTCACTGGGATCCCAGTGTGAGGTGCTGTGTAAAATTCTATCACCCTAGTGTGCTTAATAGCCTTTCTAGATCAATAGTTTTGCCTATGGCTATAAAAAGGGTGTGGCCAGACAAACATGACATGTTATATAATTCTATAAATTTTATAAACCCATGTCAATAATCCGGCTTGCCAATCACTTCATGTTTAAAATTGTTCCTTTTGATTCGAAAAATGGCTCTCAGTTAGACCTTGAAGATGCTGGTGTTGGTTTTTTCACTCCTTACATTGTTCACATTTTTTCATTCTTATGTGAGTCTGTACAGTTAAAAGCAACAACCAATAAACTAACTGGAATGTTGATGCCAAAATATTCCTGTCTGTCCAGATTCCAAGTTTTACAGTAAAACATTTCAGAAATTTATCCGCAGTGGTGTTGAACTTGCTGACGAATCCATTTCACTTAAACATTCTGATGTTGTGACTGTTCTGTTGAGCTGCATGTAAAAACAAGGAAACACTCACCTGAAATGATAGTATTTATTAACTTAAGTTCTGATCTGTGGTGCATAACGTCAATGAAACTAATATAGATAAACAACATGGGCACTCAGAGAACATAAATCTACGAAAAGCTGAAAAACCTCCCAGTTCACAGCACCTCCTTTTGGTCCTGCTGTAATATTCCTCGACTTCCAAAAGCAATGTCCGAGTTCACACTGTTAAAGAATCATTTTTAAAAAGTTCATGAATGTGTAACTTGATTGGTGTTGCCTTCAGAGGTGCTTGTTTTGTCTGCTGTACAGTGGCATGTTGTGTTGGTATTATATAATATGGATACTATGTAGTCTGTCTGTCTGTCTGTCTTCCTTTCGGCTTTTTCCCTTTTACCCGGGAGTCGCCACAGCGAATCATCTGATTCGCACGTTTGATTTGGCAGAGGTTTTTACGTCGGATGCCCTTCCTGTCACAACCCTTTTCGCAAGGGACAGAAACACGCTGACGACTTTGCAGCCTACTCTTTACGAAAGTCAGCAATGGTTCTTTTACATGCCTCACACCATAGACAGTGAGAGACATGGCCCGCCTTTGATAACCCAGTTAGCCGCACTGGGGGGACAGTGACAACCTTGTGGACAGTGGGACTCGAACCGCCAACCTTTGGATCAGCGATCCAGCGCCCTATACCACTAGACCACCACTGCCCTTGGATATGTAGTAATAAATATAAATACAATATAATTTCAAAATAAATTCTATATCACTATGACTTAGAATATGTAGGTTTAATGTAAATTAATTTGTTCAATTGCTCCTGAAGCCCTGATTTTCCGTGACATTATTGTATTTGGTCATTGGGAAATTGCCGGGGTGTTTAATCTGCCCTGTTATGAAAGAGTAGTTCAGCTGATACAGACGAATGAAAGGAAAGCCTTCCCAACTTTTCTGTGAGACTGAAAATGTTTTTTCATTATCAGGTGGTTTTTATTTGCATCTACGAAGTTGCTAGTTTGCAGTAGCCTGTTTGAAAAGGGCCGTCATTTGTAGTTCATTTCCATCTCTCGAACATGCAAATGAGAACAGAACATCGAAGCGTCCGTTCCAAGAAGGTGTAATAACACACGTAAGTGTATACAGATGTTAAACTAACACATCAAAGTGAATGGACTTCTGAATAAAGCAGTCCCAGGCTTTTTGGTTGCCTTTTTGTGACACTCATTACAATACATTTACAAACATTAGACAGGCACCTTCTCGTTTACATTTAAGCATGGTAAATATCCTTGTACATAGTGGAGCCGGTGGCGTAGTGGTTAGGGTGCTGCGCTCATGATCAGGAGGTTGTGAGTTCAAATCCCACCAAGACCCTCACTGTGCTAAGACCCCTGGGCAAAGTCTCAACCACAAGTGTGCCTCTGTTCACCCAGCAGTATAAATGGGTACCAGTAAAATATACTGGGAAGGTAAACCTGCAATGGACTAGCTTCCCATCCAGGGGGAGTTGAACTCCTGGTCGCTTCACGCTACGGAAACCGGGGATAAGCACCGGCCTGATGAGCCACGAGGCTAAGCCACTAGGCTCGGATGTAAAAACCCAACAGACTTACCTTACCATTTCTCTGTACATGTCATGCGCACCACTTCCGTGGTTAATGTTTATTTGGTGTCACTCTTGCCTCACTTTTCACACTACAGTGGTGCCCCCTGTGTGTGGATTTATTACCGTTTTTGTTTGTCTCTTTATTTTCCACGATGTAGATGTCAATACAGTAAGCCCTTGCCCATTCGCAGTTCTGTGCTCACGGCCCCGCATACTCCCAGATTAGCGGCAAACCTGGAAGTGTGCAGGCGATTCACATTTAGCCGATGGCTGAGAGTTTTTGTTTCTCCCTCCTGCTGATTGGTTGCAGATGTGTACACCCCCCCCTTTTCTCCTTTGTGCACATCAATGTAGTCATCAATGTGACTACAGTCAGCCCTCTACTTACGAAAACCTCTGAATACGAAAAATCCAGGTTACGAAAAACATTTTTCTAAATTTTCGCCCTTTGTATACGAAACAACCTCTTATGAAAAGCGCCAAACGCGCCATTCAAAAATCCAAACAATGCTCGAGTTGCTCTCTCATTGGCTGTCTCCCAACATCCCACCCCGCTGGCCTTCCATTGGCCAAGAGGGAGCTTATCTGTACCCATACTTCCTGTTTGTCACACATGTGAAGGACAGTTGAACAGGACTGTTGGCTCGTGAGTTTTTTTTTTTTTAAAGATTTATCATTGCAGCGTTATATTTCGTTATCCATCATGGACCCCAATTCGATATTGAAGCAGGAGACCTTAAAAGCAGAGATACAGTGATGGAGGCGATTATTTCGGAACGATATTGAAGCAGAAGGAGGCATTAAAAGCAGAGATGCAGTGATGGAGGCGATTATTTCGGAAAAAGCAACCACCATATTTAAGGACCTCGTGAAGGAGGGTGGGGGTGGGGGTGGGGGTTCTTCAGACCAGCAACCCCCAGACTTTTGAGCGTCGTATCGGTGGTTTTAAAGAGATTTAAAAAAAGGTAAATCATTTTCTTTTACTTTTAACACATTTCATTGAAAAAATTTGTACTTTTATAATTTTTAAAGGATTTATGTGGTAGTCTTGGGAGCCTTGGAACGAATCACGCGTTACATGTAAAATGCATCTCTACTTACGAAAACCCCAGGTTACGAAAAAGGCACTGGAACGTGTTAATTTCGTAAATAGAGGGCCGACTGTACTTGAATTTTTTATTCATGATTTTTTTAGTGTGTTTTTAATGATTTAAGCCCCATGATGCCACTCAAATGCCCTATATTTTCTCTAGCTTTTGATAAGGAGCCTAACTGCTTTATTCATGAATAAATATTATCACAGTACAAAATTAAAATGTTTTTACTTAATTACTACATTTTACTGCATTATTACTGTATTAATGAGTAAGACTGTCTGTATAATGTGTTTTAAGAAGCATATTTTGACATATCTAATATCATACATAGGGTTTTAAACCCACATCAATAATTTGCGGATTTTCAGGATCGGTGGGAAGGGGTGGAACGTAACCCCCAGGAATAACAGGGGGTTTCTGTATGAACGGTTTTGTGTTGTTCCTGTGATGAACTGGTTAGCTGTATTGTGTGTGTGTGTGTGTGTGTGTGTGTGTACACCCCACCTTTGCACAGTGTCGGCTTACATGTGTTTCAGTCTGTCATGTTGATTGTCAGTTTGAACTCCACTTTCTTAACAGTCAGGGTGATTTGTCCAATTAGTGATGAAGTCCAACCGTGACCTCACTCCGATTAATTGTGTTGTGAATTTTATTCCAGTGTTTTGAGTTATATTTGTTTCTGTTTTTCTGCACAACTATGCCGCAGACCATGAGCCATGATCAGGAGCCACCCTCTGTCCCAAAGTTAGCACTCTGCCAGTTCGGTGTGGAACATTCTGGGCTCCAGTCCCAGATAACAGTGACGTGTCAGCAATCCATTCAAATGGTCAGGCTGAGTGTTACATGGTGTCTATGATGAGACAAGTGAAGTTAGTCATGTATTTTTAATAGTGCTGGATATCTGTGATGTCTTCAGTTTAGAGCACAATGAACTCTGAGATATATTTTTATTCTTAAGGCAGATGTTTGCTTACATGTTCTATCATGTGGACATATGGTTCTGAGTCACAACACCCCTCATTCCTAGGTCTTATTACAGTGCCATGTGGTGGTAGGCATCCAGCTGTAACATCCTCATCACAAAGTGTCTGTCCCCGAACCCAGGTCAACAAGTTCCAAGTGACTGAGAACTCTGGCTGTTTAAATGCTTATAGACCCACAGCTGCAGTGCTTTGCCAAGTTTGTAAATGCCAAACCATCACATGTACTTGTACAAATTTCTGTTTTTTTTTTTGTTTTTTTGTTTTGTTTTGTTTTGTTTTTTTTCTTATATCCTCTACTTTTCTGTGAGAGCTGTCCACTAGTGTTTAATGTGTGGTCATTGATCTACCGCTTCCTTTTTGAGGTCGGCTATTGATTTTGATGAGGAGGTCTGGGGTGCAGCCGTGGTTCAGATCAGTTGCAAAATTCATGCAGGACATGTGAGTTCTTCCACGCCATCCATACCTCATGATGGATGATGGATGTTTTGAGACCTCGTTGTGCTCCTGTGCTGTGTTGTCCTGTTCGAGTTTGATTAATCCTCTTGGTTTTTAATTCCTGCCATCACCTCCTGTAGAAATGGACTGTCTGTCTGTGTATGGATTCAGAGACCTGTGTTTAAATTCTTTTGAGATTTGTTTCTTCTGTTTAAAACTGCTTTGTGATGTCAATTGTAGAAAGACAATGTAATGGAACTGATGTTTGACTTATTATTGCCATAACTATGGAAGTAAATGGCTTAATGACTAAACCTGGTGTATGGCTCCACTCAGGAGCCAGATGTCTGGAATTGCGTATTGCTCACTCTGACTTTGTTTTAAGATCACAAGGAGAGAGGAAACATGATCACCAAATTTGTTGCCTGTGGGTAGTTCTTGGATGGGATTGTATATGGTCACCTCCCAACAGTCAACTTGGTGAATTTTTTGTGAACATATAAATGTAAAGAAACACTAATTTGTGAAACAGTTCTTTCAGCAGCATCTAGACCCCTGTGGTATTTTTGTCATGAAAAGAAATTCATCATTAGAAGTTCTGTCCAATCCTGGGGGTTTGGGGAAAGGTCTACAAGTGTCCAAAGTTTTGGCCACATGTTGTACTGTATATAAGCAGCTAGAACGGTCAGGAGGGGGAGAGAAAGAGGGACATTTTCTTGTTTGCAATTTGCATTTTGAAATACTGTGATCACTGACGGCATCATCCAGGTCTGAAAGGCTAGAAAACAAGTGATTGTGTAATTTTGGGTTTCCAGAGCACAGAGGAAGTGTGTTGTATGAGCTGGATGGAGATTCTGGTTGTTCTGGTTTCTGACTTTTAATATGCTCTTCTCTGCAGGGTGTCTTTGGCTTCAGGTATGTTTGGTAGGTCTCTTAGTTTTTGTACTTATCTGACAGAATAGGTTGTACCAATCATGCCTGCCTCTGTCTTTTATTCATCTGATCTGTCCTGCATGTCGGATTAGGAGTCCAGGAGGCAGCTTTCAGTCCGTTTGTACTTGCAGGTTGGAGGGATTACTGCAGTGTGAGAAGCACATCTGCTTAGAACGTGTTTGTGCATGCCAGGAATAAGTCAGTGAGTGAGGTGTACTTCTGTAAGGTAACGCTCTACCTCCACGAGGCTATGAGTGATGTGCTGTACATCCTGTGCTGCAGATCTGGCACTGTCCGGTTACTGTGCACCGAATTTCAGGGAAACGCATCTATTAAACTATTTCTCAGATGGTGGAGACACCATGTTGTTGCTGGTGCTACTTTTATATTTGGGGCAAGGGCATTCAGGAATCACTTGATTATTTCTGGAGGGTTTCTGCTATGTCTGATTTGTTTCCTGAGTGGTTGTCCTCTTGCTTCTCATGATTACTGTTTACAAATCAGTCAAATTTCTTTGAAATTAAAACGATCTTCAGATTGAGCTATACCAATATTCCTTTTTTTCATTGTGAAATGTTTTCTATCATTCAAAATTTTGGCAGTTGTATTCAAAAAGTCGTGATCTTATAACGCTCAACTTCCTGGTTTGGTTGCAAGCCTCGACAATTGACACGATCCGACAGTCAGTCTTGCAACCAGTTGGCGTTCCTTCGAAACCTATGAACGACAAAACGGTCGCATACATATTTTACTTTCATAATGCAGTGTGTGATACCGCACACTGCCGAAAATTGGTTCGTATGTTGGAACCAAAAATGGTCAATATGGCAGGTACACGCCAAAACGTTCAGAAAATGTTTGTTTAAAAACGACTTAATGATGATGGATATGTTACCAAAATAAGACCCAAGATTTGCTCCAAGTATATCATACAAATTAGGGAAGAATTTGTTCTACATTTTATTAATTAATACCTTGTGAATGATCAAAATAATGTTCTAGCGATACAATAGAGTTACAGGTATTAATGTTAGCAATTAGTGAACATCCCAGCTCAGCCAGTTAAAGGTTCCAAGTTGGTGCTGCTGGTGTTTGACGTTTATGCTGATTGATTGAAACTTTCCAGATTTATATATTAAAAGTATTCCATCAGTTTTATCAGAATACTTAAATTATATATTAAAATTTAATGTTTCAAAATTAGTTTTGTTGTTAATTTAATTTTTTAATATTAGTAAATTCAACAATAAGATATTATAAATACATCTACTGAACTTAAAAATACAAGTCTAAAGCCAGCCTTAAAAATATCTTTGTTGGCGATAACACAGTAGGTTGGGTCGAAATTGTACATAGAAACCCTGCCTGAGCATTCACAGATGCAAAAATTAAAAATATCCCGGCCGGTTGTGTTGGAAAAAAATGCGAGGGGAAAAAAAAAAAAAAGCTATCTGTATAATCAATGCATCCCCTATCATACACCGTACTAAAAAGTGACCAAAGCGAAAATAGTATGAACCGTCAATCAATACTGTAACAATGCACAGCATGAATCACAGAGACTCGTGTGTGTGTGAAATTTTTCTCTTTAAACTGTTGTGTAAATGATAAATGCTCCACAAGGTTTGTTTTTAATTGGTAACTAACTTCACCTCGTCTCTGTACCCTGTGCGTGTCAGCTTATCAGCGTGACTATGATTAAAATAAGACATTTAACGTAGTTTCTACAGGTATTTTTGTTTAAATGTTATGAATTGTCTTAGCTATCCTTACAAACGTCATTTTTGTAATGTTATTGCATACAAGTTGATGCAAGTGGTTCTTGAAAATGCAATATCTGTCACTGAAAAGTGCTTGAATTTTATCAAGCCTTTGTTGTATGAACTCTGTAAAAGAGGTCTCGAGTCTTGTAAAATTTCCAGAGGATATGGCTAAGGATATGGCTAACTCTGATGTGACATGATATGTTGAAGAAACTTGGTATCAAAGTTGATTACAATATTAAAATAATAAAATTTGATATTCAGTATGTTGATTTCAAATACAGGCATCCCTCACTTTCCGCGGTTAATTGGGACCGAGATCCCCATGTGATCATCG
Source organism: Plotosus lineatus (assembly GCA_024760905.1). NCBI lineage: Eukaryota > Metazoa > Chordata > Actinopteri > Siluriformes > Plotosidae > Plotosus > Plotosus lineatus. The sequence continues at coordinate 16,875,740 of CM045751.1, read as the reverse complement.
AAATCCATGAAGTAAGATCACCTCCCCAACCCCTCTGACTGACATACACATATAGTTGTACGTATACGTCGTCTTTTCTTTCGGCTTTTTCCCTTTCTCGGAAGTCGCCGCAGCGAATCATCTGATTCGCACATTTGATTTGGCATAGGTTTTTACGTCGGATGCCCTTCCTGTCACAACCCTTTTAGCAACGGACAGAAACACGCTGACGGCTCTGCAGCTACTCTTTACGAAAGTCAGCAATGGTTCTTTTACATGCCTCTCACCATGGACAGTGAGAGACATGGCCCGCCTTTGGTAAACTGGTCACCGTCCCCCCCAGTGCAGCTAACTGGGTTTATCAAAGGCGGGCCATGTCTCTCACTGTCTATGGTGAGAGGCATGTAAAAGAACCATTGCTGACTTTCGTAAAGAGTTGGCTGCATAGCCATCCGCGTGTTTCTGTCCGTGTTGATGAACCTTAAGGCTCAACAAAAGCAGCATGATTGATTTAACATATCCAGTTGAGGTGTAGAGCAACTAAATAGTTGTTTGCTGCTGCAGCATCTCATGGGTTTCCCAGACTGCCCCTATTATTGTTTTGCCATGTGCCCTTGTTCCATCCCTGCTGAGATTGTGTTGTGGCTTGTGGGGAGAGCACAGGCTTAGTAACAAGCTGGATGTCAGTGTTTAAAAAAAGCCTGAGTAGGTGGAGCTGGAAGAGGTGAAATAATACAATTGTTATTGGCATTTGTTGTTTACCTTTATGCATTAAAGTTTACAGGATCATGTAAACACATGTATGGAAAGAAGGTTATTTCTTGAGTACGAGTACAGTCAAGGCCTGAAGTTTACTGGTTCAAGATATTCAGTGCCTGTAACACCCCCCACCCCACACACACACACACACACACACACAAACATACTTTGTTACTTTTAATTTTCCGACTGATTTATATCGGTGTTAATTCTCTTTCCATATTTTAGAAACTTTAGAAATTGTTGTGATGACTTTTGGAAGCTTCTGATTGGTAGATTGTGATTTAGTTACCTGGGTGCATGCCTGTAGCCTTGAACAGGTCTACCATGAGTCTGTCTGTCTTCCTTTCAGCTTTTTCCCTTTTACTTGGGAGTCGCCACAGTGAATCATCTGATTCGCACGTTTTTGAGAACCCCCTGTAATTCCCGGGGAAATTTCACACAACACGGCCAAAACCACAGAACCTAGACTGTAGATTTCCACTTGGCAAGTCTCCATCTGTACAAACATTTGTGTGTACGTCTAAAAATCCTGAATACATGAACACGCCCACTCAACACTGGAAAAGTTTGCCATGGTGACCTGCAGGGAGTTGTGATTAAGCTTTACTTACTCCACTCTCAGTCGTGATCATATTACAGGGAGTCGCCGACTCATGACCTGCGTGACTTACAACTGTTCAACTTCACTGCTACCACGACTAAAAAAAATGTAATCAATAGCTTATATACTTGAGTATCATGAATGTGAATATCATCAGCCTTGCCGAGCTGATTTGAGTCTATTTGTCAAGATCAAATGGGTGAAACCGTGTGCACGTGTATATCCATCATGTACACTTCCTCTTTCCAGCATCTGAGCCGAACAATGACTCCGGTGCTGTGGAGTCGACTCATGATGCTTTGATCCACGAACTGATTCGCGAGAAATTATTCCTCTCCCACGTCCTTTATAAAGAGACGCATTCGGTTGGAAATACATGTACATCCCCCTCCTCCTCCATCTATTCATGTCTAAAGAAAGTTTAAAAGATTGCTGAAAGGTCCCGTATACTGTACAGACTGGTAGTAATCCTTGTACGGACCCAACTTGCATCCAATCCGTCTTACGACTTGTTGGTCAGAACCAAATGTATTCGTAATTCGGACACGGCCTGTACATTTTAATGGCAGCTTTCGTTTCATCAGATGCGCTGTGAAGGATCTGAATTGATTCAAAAACCGTAGCTACGTTTATCCTCACTTTTTTTTTTTTCCCTCCATCCCAGGAGGTATGAAATTTTAATCAGAGATGGGGTTTTGGATAGGGAAGACTTCATTAGGTTTTGAAGATCACCCATCTAAAATTCTTTATATTTATGAAATAGGGTGTTTTGTTATTACACAAGGTCCAACAGGAGGTGTGGTGAATTTTTTTTTTTTTCTTTCTTTCTTTTTGACTTGGAGGAGGTTTTTGCTCTTGTGCTCCTTGTTTACTTGAATTCTTTCTGATCGGTGGTTGTTCATGTGTGTGAGAGAATGACACACGCATAATCCCAGTTCGGCAGGTGGTTTTATCAGACGTCTTTGTATCTGGTTTAATTTATTTGAGGCAATGGTAATTCAAATTACCAGTATCACTATATTTACCAATTTTCTTCTTCTTCTCCTTTCGGCTTTTCCCTTCAGGGGTCGCCACAGCGAATCATCTGCCTCCATCTCACCCTATCCTTTGCATCTTCTTCTCTTACACCAACGACCTTCATGTCCTGCTTCACCACATCCATGAGTCATCTCTTTGGTCTTCCTCTAGACCTTCTGCCTGGTAGTTCCAACCTCAGCATCCTACTACCTATATACTCACGATCCCGCCTCTGTACATGTCCAAACCATCTCAATCTAGCCCCTCTGACTTTGTCTCCAAAAGCTCTGACATGTGCTGTCCCTCTGATGTGCTCATTCCTGATCCTATCCATCCTCGTTACTCTCAAAGAGAATCTCAACATTTCCATCTCCGTTACCTCCAGGTCTGCCTCCTGTCTTTTCCCCAGGGCCACTGTTTCTAAACCATACAACATCGCTGGCCTCAACACCGCCTTGTACACTTTTACTTTCATTCTATATTTACTAATGTGAATGGAAAAATATAGAAACATGTAATCCCAGCTAGGTGATATCAGGGAGGATTTTCCTGGTCACCATGTGACCTCATTCCCAACACATCATCAAGATTATGTGCAAACAGAACCGTTGTTGTAACCTTCATGAGGTTTAATATATATTGCAGTATAGAAACTATCGTACTGAGAAATCACTAAATGAAATGTCGCCAGATTTGAATATTGTTTATTCCACTGCTTTACATTCTGCTCTACCTCCTGAGGCAGGTCTCATGCAGAGAGACCTCCACGAGGGAGAACACTAGCCACATAGCTGCATTCTGATACCTGATATCTATCAGTGGCGCAAACACCAGCGCAGTAATGTGAGCATTGATTTATTGAGAGACACTGAAAATAAAGTGCCACCATGCTGCATTTAAATGTGGAAGTGCTCCCATACTGAAAGCTTCTCTGTATTAAACTGATCACTGAAGAGTAATTCCTCAATCACTGAAAAGTTAATGGAACGTTAGCACTTCATTGTTTTTATGGAGTGCGGACGTGTTTGAGGGTGGGTATGTGTGCGAGGGTGTGGAAGAGAACATTCACGAGGATATATATGGAGGTGGGTGTATGTCAGGCGTGTAGGAGGGTGTGGGTGAGGCCATGCTCCGTTTGTTTTGAGTTGATCATAGACCCTGCTGACACCCCGAAGTCACTTATAGGCATCATGTTACTCGGCTAGGTTTCCATAAGGAGTTCCCAGCAACTGAGTTGAGGTTATCAGTGACTTCAGCCAAGACAGCATGCTCCCGTCAGTGAATTTTTAGAACTGTTGGGAGGTGCGAGTACGTTCTTTCTTATGCAATTACAAACAAGAGCCTTGGCCTCTGATTAAAATTTCCTGAATAAATAAAAATCAGTCAATCTTTTAGTGTAATTCTATAAAAAAAAAAAAAAAAAAAAAAAAAAAAAAAGATGCACCCGACAGTGTTAAACTGATCCGCTTGGCGGAGTTTATAATTGGAGCGTCCTCCTTTAACTTTGCTGTCCATTTCTGAATTACGTTGTTTGGACTAGTGTAAGCCCTCTGACACTGAACTTTCTGCTCAGTCCCTGTAACCCTCCAGGTGTGACGTGTGAATGCGTCACAGTGTAGTTTTGCTATCGGTTGATGTTCCTCTAACGTTTCTCATCTTTCCTGTCATTCTCAGGGTCTCTCTGCTCAGCCACTCATCCGATTCACTGGAAACCAAGGGGTAAGTGTTCTGTTCTCTTTTTCCTCCTGATGATTGTGTTCATGAGAAGTGCACTCTGTTAGAAATGTGGTGAAGGCTGAAACTCTGCTTTGATTTGGAACAGTATGAGGAATTCCCCTCACAGAACAGTTCAGCAAAGGTGAAACAAATCGCTGATGTAGCTTTTTGCAGCACATTGAGATGTTGATCAGAGTGTGAAGGAGGTGCATGTACGGGGTTATGTTGGTGGATTAAAGGATTAATAATAAAAGGATTCATATCACGGGGGAATATGTTCAGTGAGTGTCCTACACCTCTCGGCTCCTGGTCCAGAGGTTGGAGGAAATCTTTCACTGGGAACATTCTACGGCGCACTTGCACTTTCACTCAGGAAAATACCCAAGCAATGCTGAAGTTTGTGTACACACTATTCAATGATGTCACAGAAACACTAGTGTTAATTTCCTATTGGAGGTGACATTATTGCGCTAGATGGACATCTTGACATGCGTCAGAGGGGATGGCTGATGCAACTGACCGTCTGGGGATGTGAGGGAGGGGTGAATGATGGTGTTTTACTTACCAGTCAAGTAAAAATCCATCTGAATGTGTTTGACGACTTCTCTCTTCATGTAGTGCCGCTTCCTTTATCAATGATCTGGGATACATGTCCTCATTTTTCTCTCATTCCTTGTTGTGTTCAGGTCTCGCTCTTTTCCGTTCAAACTCGCTTTTGAATGCCCCCCTCCACTTTTTTTTATTCTCTTCCTGGTGCAAGTTTGTCATGCGGTTTCTGAAAATGTCAAGTTTTTGTGTACACTAACCACGAAACCCGAGTCAGTTAACCCTTAGGTTGGTTTTTGTTTGCATTGCTTAGCACTTTGAAGTGTTCTTATGGGGAAATAACGGTCAGAACAGCGTGCATGTTTAGTTAATTTTTACATATAAAATGTTGCAGTTATTTGTCTTTCGTAGGACGTGCCTTTTATCAAATAGAATTTTAGAAATGTTCCAAGCTGAAATACCTGCATAAACATTTTGTGATGTCATTGGTAAACGTACATGCAAGCTTTTTCAAATTGGACATTTTTGTCAGGACTGCTTGGGGGCATAGAGGTTCGCATATCTGCCTCACAGCAAGATCATCTTTGGTTCGAGTCCGGTGCGCAGGCATTTCTGTGTAGTTTGTGTGCAATCCACATACTCAGCTGGCTTTCTTTCTGGTACTCCAGTTTCCTTCAACAGTCCAAAGACATGCACATTAGGCTGTGTGTTTGTGTTGGTACAATGGTCTGGTGAGCTATTCATTGTGTACTCCACCCTCGCTCAGTGTCGGGGAAGATGGGGGCCAGCCTCCCAGTAACCCTCTTAAAAAAAAAAAAAAAAAAAAAAAAAAGTTACCTACTCATTTTCTAAACTGTTTAATTTAATTTTATTTTTATGTTTTTATTTCCAGTTTATTGCTATTGAACGTCTCCCTCATTAAAGGTTCTTGCAAATTTACCACCCTGTTTGTAAGGGCACTTTGACATAATATTAGAATGAAGTGTGTCTGGTCTTCATAGCTTGATAGAGCGTACAGATGGGCAAGTGGGGATGACGGGGACACGTCAGTAATGACGGTGTTATCAGAGAATTTGTGGTTATAATAATTAAATAACCATCATGCACTGTACTTTCTTCTTGTGGAATCACGTACATGGTTCTGTCCTGGTTTCAGTTCCTCATTTAGACGATTGTTGGGTTCAACTGCAGCTGAACTGGGGACAGCTGATCTCCTGCAGCTAAAAATGCTTAAATGCAATTTTTTTTTTTCTTGATGGTTTAACACTGGTTTTATTTCAGCCATTTCTGTGAATATAAATCGGTTCCATTCCTATCCACTAAACCTTTTGACTGTCGTTATCCAATTGTGCTGTGTCCACCTGTTGTAATTATAGGACCGGCAGCAGTCGTCACAGAAACGGAAGCCATGGCTGCACACAGAAGAAAAAAAATTGAAGGTTAAAGTGGTACAAACTTGATTTGGTGGAAATGGACTGCCGTCTTAATCAGTGACCGATCTTTAAAAATATAAATACAGACACTCCCTGACTTACGTTTTTAATTGGTTCCGGACGGCCGAAAGGATTTTCTTGCCACCGTCGCCATGTGTGAGACTCATTAGGGATGGGTAGGGGTAATGGGCAATGTTTAAATTCTTTGATACTTCGGAAACTCCTGCTTTTATTGTTTTTGCTGTGTAAAGCTGCTTTGTGACAATGTCGATTGTAAAAAGCTACATAGAGTAAAACTGAATTGAATTGCGCTACTGTGGTTCTGATTGCTGGTGTCAGACTCGGAGTAATGTAACAACCAAAAGTATTTATTATTAGAAAAGTAAAAGTGATTGAATCTCAAAATAAAACACCAGATTTACTTGGACCGTTTGAGCTCTGTTTTATTTTCATAAACCTGTTGAAGCCATCGTATTATACAGTGAGTCATTGACTTCCGATCGCTTTTGGTTCTGGCAGACCGGTCGTAAATCGATCTGGTCGTATATCGACTTTCCATGCAAATACACTCACGCCAAACAAAAACACATTAATAAATCTTGCGCATTTAAATCTATACATCTATTTTCAATTCCACGTCACTGTAACACGCAGCGGAGAGTCAATCCTTTCTGTACTCCACTGTGTGGGCGGGTCCGATAGCTTCAAACTGCAATTTTATTGGATTATAACAACAGACTGCGCGTGTTGTTTGAGTAAAGAGGTAAATTTCCCTCGTTTTTGATCGGCTCATTTCCATGAAGCCAAGCACAGCTGGCAAGCAAACTCAAATGGACAGACATGGAAAAACTTTAACCCGCAGACCAGCTGATTGCCAAAACTTGGGATGCGCTTCCTGTCACATAAACACTGCCGCGTGTGAGTCCAATAAAATTAGAGTTTCAAGGTATCGGACCCGCCCACACAGAAAGGATTGGCTGTCCGCTTCGCGCCACAGTGACGTGGCATTGAAAGTAGATGAATAGATTTGCTCTGAGCAGCTATAAAGTGAAGCTGCATCATCTCCTGCTTGGCCTTTTAAGATGCTGGCACTGTCAGCAGCACAAACAGCTGTCGTACACAACACTGCACTGCCAAGAATCATGCTTTACGAATTTTGCAGTCGTAAAGTCGATCAGATGTAACTCGCATAGGTTGTAAGTCGATGACTCACTGTGAAATCACTCCTGTGTTTCTGTTCTACCAGAGTATTCTCACTGTTTACTGATGCATTCATGACGGTACTGTATTAGTGCCTCAGCTGGAGCCTGTGCTCATGATTAACAGCTGGTCCAGTAAATGTGAGTGTTGTGATGTCATCTTCAGAGGGGTATCCGTTTTTTTTGTTGTTTTACAGTTTTAAAGCTTTCCATTGTTCCAAAAGCACCGAGTGTGTGTTTTAACACTGTGGTTTCATCACCGTATGTTTTGCCTGACTCATCTTCTGTGTGATTTGTCCGCCTTAGAGTCTGTACAATCAGCTGCAGGCTCAGAAGTTGGGTGACTACGAGACATGTTTTACTTGATCAGCTTTCAGTTTAAGTGCAGAGAGATCGAACTGTAATCTGTAAATAAGACGTCCTCAGTACAGTTGGAGCAGTTCTGGGTATGGCACTGCGTGTTCTTTCATTTCTGTCCTGCACCATTGATGCCTTGCTGAGATGTGGCTGTTGGTGTAAATGTTATGCAAGTATGACTGTTGGACCCCGTTGTTGTTGTTGCCTGTAACTGGTAATGATTTGGTAAATTTGCGTGAATCAGGTCAGGATATTAGGACTTGTACAGGGTGAGAAAATAGGCTGAAAGGAAGTGAACATTATGAGCTACAGCTATTTTTAAATTTAAATGGTCCGTGTTGAGATCCGGTGCAAGAGATTTAACGAAAGCATGGTTCTGAACATGCACTCTGTACAGAGACCACCACGGAGTTCTGCACAATAAAAAAAAAACAAAGCCTCATACTATGAGGATGAGGAGCATGAAAGGAGATTTGCATTCAAATAAAATGCAAGCGTAACAATGACCGTTTTAATACATTTTTAGATTAACGATGTACATTTTGAATGGAAGAATTGTTTATGGGCGGCATGGTGGCGTAGTGATTAGTACGTCCACCTCACAGCAAGAAGTTTCTGGGTTAAATTCCTGAGCTCGCATGTTCTTTTGTGGAGTTTGCATGTAAATGCGTCGATTGTAAAACAATGTTAAGAGCATGAAATTAAATACAGAGAGTGCAAGTTTGAATCCGGGTTAATGCCACAGCCACCCGTGGCTGGGAGTTTGTGGGAGCTGATTGGCCAAGCTCTGATCAGAGGGAGGGATGCCATACACTCACTTCCCTGTCAGTCACAGCGATCACCGGCTAATCACGGTTGCCTGTGAGCTCATTTGTACGAGGAGCAGATGGCGCTTTCCCTCGGAGTGTGTTAGATCCGCCCCAAATACGCATACACAGAAGTTCGAAAAGAGGCAGGTGGGAAGCATTGCTCGTCACAGAGGGGACGTGTACATGCTTTCACCCCTCTCTCATGAGAGTTAGTGCCTGGACAGGCAAATACGGATTTGAACATAAAAACGGCAGTATTCTTTTACAACATCAAAGTAACTGTAATCATATGAACATTTTTTTTTTTTTTTTTTTTTTTTTTTTTTTTTTTTTTTTTTTTTCCCTAGTTGGGCACCTGAAGCCTTCTATATATCTTGCCGTAGTTCAGTCTCAGGTGTGTTCGTATGTTGTTGCACTGTCTAAAAAATCCGAACATTGCCGAACTGTATCTTAGTAACTAGATCTATCAATCTTCATGCATGCTTGCTTTCCGAAAGGTAAAAAAAACGATTGAAGTCTGGCAAGTTATGTAATGGCAAATTTCCTGGAAATCGGTACATCAAAAGCCGATATTAAGAGACTATAGACAGTGGTATGTAATATCGTTGGCGAGATGACTGATTGAAGGAAACTGACAGTTTTGGAAAGCCTGTCAGTACATGGTGTCGAAAGTAAGCATACAAGACAGGAGTTACATTTTGTTTATTGTGTCAGTAAGATATTAGATATGGACAGAATGATGCCACTTTAACACGCAAACGATGATAAAACACACCAAAAAGCCATCCGCCAGCAAGCACTGACACAAACTTTGCCTGGTTAGTACATTTATATCTGCTGCAAAAATGTGAATGGCTATTTGGCATAACTGGACAGTTATACTATGATGTGTTTTGCAGCATTTGATAAACTAGTTAAACCATTAATGAACAGTCTTGAAAATAGTGTTCTATGAATATTTGAAATTTAATATTTTAATGTAGATATATACAAACAGGAATGAGAAAAGTTGATTCATTATCACTGTGTAGTCCATGGCATAGTAAAATAGCTGACTATTAGCTACTGTGGGACTTTACCTGTATAGGAATTCAAAGTTGTTCTTAAACCATTAAAATCATTGTGTACATATTGACCATATACGTGTTGAATACTTCTTGAATACTTACTGTTGTTTCATTTATAACCTTGTAAAAAAAATGGGCTCAGAAAGCACTTCAAAGCACACTAAATTTTCAAATATTTTCTGGGGGTGACGACCCCCCTTGCAGGAGGGGGATACTCCTCCCACTTCGCACACCCAAGGTGCTGCTACACGCCTCGCCAGTGTTGCCGACTCGCTCAGCTGGTTCGCAGGCTCAGCCTCCAGCTTCAGTAAATGTTTTTGAGTTAAAATGATTTCTGCCTGCTAACACCCATGCCCCTCTGGGCGGTGGTGATCGTGTGATATGGGTGGGAATTGGATACAGCTGAATTAGGGAGAAAATAAGGGGTACACACACAACCATTTGTTTTATTTGCCTTTTAAAATGTGGGTTTGTCTTCACTGATGGGGAAGAACATCCACACTGGGAATCAGCATGTGCATGGAGTCATATAGGGCTCAGGATAGAAAATATGTGAGACTGCATGGACGATCCCTGGTCAGGACCGGTTACACAGATGGTCTGGTTCCAGTCTCCAGCTGGTTTCTTGGTTCATCTCTAAACTCGAATAGGTTTCCTTTTTCTTATTTAATCTGCACACCCAAATCACGATGGGTTTCCCATTTGAGTCTGGATTATTCATGATGACTGAGGGGCTTTTTCTTTGCCACGTCGCTGCGGGTTTGTTTATTATGGGGTAGGGTTTATAGAAATGTGCAACTTTTACAAAATTAGTTTTTCTATGTAAAGCTACTGTTTGAAGTTAGGTGTGGAATTGTAAGACTGATGCAGCCGGATTTAAATGCTCTTACTGAATACAAATTACTTACTTTTGTAAAAAAAACACGCTGTGCCTTTCTGAATACTGTATTCGGATTTGACTCCACCCCTATTGTCACCACTTCCAGTTTTAACCCTTTCTCTCCTACAGTAAATAACAGCCCTGAATTTCAGCCTCCGTTCCTTTTCACTTGAGGATGAGCATGTCTATAGACTTGGAAGAAACAAACTCTTGCATGGAACGTTTTGGAGAGAAGATTTCAGTCGTAACATGTAGTGTTTCTGTTAAATTTTGTGATCAATCTTTTTTTAAAGTCCATGGGCGAATAAGAGTGTGTAGTGAGGGTTTGGCACAGAGCATGGGGCTAAAACACATTTTAAGTTCGTCTACCTGCA
>CM045751.1:16770000-16857500 GCA_024760905.1 Plotosus lineatus | reverse complement strand
ATGTTTGTAAAATATTTTTTTACCTGTGCTAAGGCTTTTAGAACACACATGATTTTTGCTTGGGCCTGGATCGAAGCCTTCCTTGTTTATTTTTGCCAGCCAGAGATTTGGCCTTTTGTGAGGATAAAACACCAGGGAGACCAGACTAAATGCTTATCACCTTTTGAATATCAGACTAGTGGTTCTTTTCACCAGAATTGGTGCAGATTAAACTCGCACCACGTGTATGTGTGTCATTGCTGCAGTTTGTTTACAGTTGAATGGCTAACTTATGAAATGGCAAGTGCAGGAATTAGGAGTTACGTGTTGTGATAAGAAACCCATCGATAGAAAAGCAGCCCTGTTGCAAAAATATTTAGAAAACAGAACTAAATTGATCTCAAAATCACAGCATCCAGCAGCGGCACACCATTTGTGTTGTGCTTATCTTAGCTGAGGCGTTTTCTGAGGCTTTGAGGCTGATCGCGTTTGCCACAGGTAAAGTGATTAGTAGTCTCTCTACTTGGACCCAACTGTACCTAGTGGATTTTAAGCCAGTGTTGCTCCTGCAATGAACTGCAAGCCATTCAGGGTGGTGTTCTCCATGCCTTTGCCCAGAGTCAGCTGGGATAGTCTCCTGTGGATTAAATGGTTTGCTAAACGATTGAATGAATGTTTTTGTGTAGATGAGTGTTAATGTTTAGGTGGTGTTTTTTTTTTTTTTTTCTTTGTAGGTGGCGACTCTAAATAGCAAGGACAACACCTTCACATTGAAGGACAGTTTGTTTAAGGAGGTTCAGAAGGATTGGCCTGGTTACACTGAAGTAGACCAGCAGATTCTAAAGAGGATCCTTGTACGGTAAGAAAAGAATAAAAAAAAAACGAGTCTCAAAAGCTCACTTTGATATATTTTGTATTTTTTTTAGTCTGCTGTTCTGATTTATTTGTGAAATAATTGCACTTCCCACAGTTCCTTGGTTTTGGTTGAAGCCTGTAGTGGCATGTACTTCATACCTTGGCTCCATCTGTAGTGTAAAACGTGCCTCGTGTCCTCCATCCACCTGCTCAGACTCTTGGTTCTAAATTAGTGGCTGTTGTGCAAGAGTCACAGTCAAATAGTTCAAGTCCAAAGTTCTCATAACACTACATATGTGTTCCAAATGCTGTGTGGTCGGCAGGGGGCCAGCATCTGTTTGTTGCCAGGAGCCACGTATTTGGACAAACCGCCACAGAAGCTTTTCCGAAGCCCATCTTACACTCCTTCTGTTCAAGTTTCATGTCCGGTTCAGAGCTTTCACTACATAATGAGTCTAAGTGACCCACACTGATTTTTCTAGTGACGCTCATAGAAATAATGAGCATGTTTAGCTTTAAAATGACCCAAATATTTCTCTAGTTATGGCCAGGATTGCAGGGATTGTTTTCGGCTTGTCCATTCATACGCAAGTACATCTGTTTGTCTGGCCGGGCCTTTGCTGTCAACAAGGGAACATGGATTTTCTTCCAACTTCGCCAGCTCTGACTCAGGGGAGAGACTGATTAGATTTTAGAGGTTGAATTCACGGTGCTCACATGTGTGCTGGTCTTGAGTATGTCTCTATTTATTTTATTAACAGTCTAACCCCACCACCACCGCAAAAAAAAAAAAAAAAACCCACAGGACTATCTGTAAACCAAGTTATATTTACTGAACCTGTGTGATTTGTTCTGATTTTTATTATTATTATTATTATTATTTTTTTTTTTAAATTGATGCATCTCGTCTCTCTGCAGGAAACTGTGCAAGGTTCAGAGCAGTGTTCCCATGCCTGGGGAGAATCCCGTCAGCCCGCACAAAGAACAGACCAGTAGCTCTCCCTCTCAGGTCAGTTTCTACACTGCATTCCACTGAGCTCGGCTTACGTCCAATTAAATCCTCTCCTTTTTCATTTTGTTTTTTTCCCCCACATTTGGATCCCCCATGTGCTTATCAGCTAGCTCTCTCCTGATATTCAACAGCTACAGTACCAACCGTGGAAGAAGGAGGTGACTGTCTCAGACGACCTCCAGTGGTTGACTGCAGTTCAGTTTTTAACTTCGCCCATTCCCGGTTGTATTTTAAATTACAGCTGCACTGGATCAGGAACAGTATTTTCAGTTTTGCACTTATATCCATCCTGATATTTAAAATTTTCCTTTGAGACGGACTGTAGGACACCCAGAGTTTCAGGCTTATCAGTTCACTTTTTAAAATGAATTGCATTGCCCGAAAGTACTTCTCCATACAAAGAATGACTCGGGCATGCTCTTTCCATGCACTCACTGCCAGGTTGAATCATTGATGTGCACGTGAGAAGTTTTGGTGATTGAGGGATGGAGCTACTGTGCGAACTCTCCAGGGGCACAAATTTAAACATGGTCACTTTTCTAAAATAAGAAGTCCAATAACATTACATTTATAGTTCAGGAATTGCAGCTGGATGCTTTAAAACCCAGTCCCCCACAGGATACAGGACTCACCTCAGTAACTGTGGATGTGCAGGTGTTCCAACTTGCGGCATCGACTGCAAAGGATGATTAATTTCAAAGATCAAAAATAATTCTTACAATTAACTTGTGTGGCAAAGGTTAAGAGTCTGTCACTACTTGGTCCTCTAGACAGAACCTGATACGGAGGATTCAAATTAGCGACATCTACCAAACAATCCCTTCAGAAGCCTCCAGGATTTCGGTGATTTATTTGTAACAGTATATACTACATGGAAATGGAAGACAAGGAAAATGAAGAAAGTATAAAAGCACCTATACAAAAAAAATCACATTTGCATTCATCTTTGTGGAAACCACAGGGACACTTAATGCTGTTATATCATAGAATAGATTTAAAAAACATTTTTAAATGATCATCAGAATTGGTTGAAGGTAAACTTGATGTATTGGTTTATACAGTGAATTTGCCACGACCAATATGGTTGATGCCCGGATATGTCATGCTTATAGATGAGCGAAGAGAATGTGGTGTGAAATAAGAGGTGTGTGTGTGAGTGTCTGATAATGAAACTGGTATATTTTCTAACTAATCAACTTCAAACCTGGATAAATATTTCCATGTCCAAGTTTGTGAATCGGTGCATTTGAATATTTCGTACATGCCTGGGAGATATCATATCTAAATATGCACAAATGGCGAACAGTTTCTGAAATACCGTATTTGATGTAATAAGCTCCCTGCTCCAATAAGCATCCCCCAATGTTTGTTTTTTTTTTTTTAATTTAACAACCGCACATGTGTACTGGTGGCAAAATCGTGGATCAAACTTACCAATTTTATTTGATCAGTCTCTGTAACCATAAAATGAGGCGTTCACTGCCTGTGAAAGTGAGCTTACACGGTATTTCAAGACCCCCTGCCACTGGAGAATGTCTATAATGTTCATCAGTAACAACATATTTGATTGTTCCACCGTGCTTTAAAAAACAGGAAAATATTTTGCTGTGTTCTCTTGGTAAATTTCCAACAACCGATGAACCAGTAGAAACTGCTACAGCAAAACTATGGGATACTCTGAATGAATGGAGCGATGAGCCAGATATGGACCTATCAGAAAGTGATGACGAGTATTTTTCACCCGATTATCTGCTCACTAACTTCATAAATTTAAGGACGTCCCTGGCCATGTGCTTTTGTTTATGTTCATGTTGATTGGTTCAATGTGCCATGTGCTAAAGTTGACATTCGTGTTGATTGGTTCGATTTTACGTCCGGGAAAATGTTTAAAGGAACAGCAATTTTAAAAATTTTCTGTTTATTTTCAGGTTTCATTTAAGTAGTTTGGTTGATACCACAAAATGAAAAACACAAATACCAGTAAAACTCTTTTATTGTTCTGTTATTGTTCATGTTTTCCATCTAGATGGTAATAAGCACTTACCGTTCCACTCCGCTGGTAATATTTTAATAAGCGCCCACGCACTACAATTTTTAAATCGCCCTGTCGAATACGGTAATTCAAATATTTCCGTGTATACACCTTTTTAATGCTCAATTTTGTGACAAGAGAAAGACCTCGTTATTTTCATGTCCCGCTGAGCCTCTGCTAAAGTCCACAGAATTTACATGTGTGCACGGCAAAACTGGTAAATAAGCACCAGATTTCAAAATGGTTCGATGATGTACGTAACTTTTCTTGTCCATGTTACATGGTGTATCTTGTGCTCCCACCGATCACTGGCATTGATTAACTTGAGATAATAAAGAAAAGTTGAACATGTTGCCATCAATCAGCTCAGTATAACTAATTACATAATTACTATCTAAAGCTATTATTAGTGAATAGAAGGCTATTCATCCTGTCCTTCTTACAAAATGTCTTTTTGAGTCATCCTGCTGATAATTTGATGATGCTGCTTCTCCAGGTAATATAATCCTGCATCGAGCAGGATATACTGCATATTTAATTCAATTCAGTTTTGTTTGTATTTGTGCTGTTTACAATTGATATCGCAAAGCAGATTTACACAGTAAAACAGTGAAAGTTGGGGCTTACAAAGTGTAAAGGAAACATTAAACATTTCCTATTACCACTACATATCCATAATGGGGCAGTGGTGGTCTAGTGGTATAGGGCGCTGGATTGCTGATCCAAAGGTTGGGGGTTCGAGTCCCACTCTCCACAAGGTTGTCACTGTCCCCCCCAGTGCGGCTAACTGGGTTATCAAAGGCAGGCCATGTCTCTCACTGTCTATGGTGAGAGGCATGTAAAAGATCCATTGCTGACATTCGTAAAGAGTAGGCTGCAAAGCCGTCAGCGTGTTTCTGTCCCTTGCTAAAAGGGTTGTGACAGGAAGGGCATCCGACATAAAAAACCTCTTGCCAAATCAAAATGTGCGAATCAAGATGATTCACTATGGCGACTCCCGAGTAAAAGGGAAAAAGCCGAAAGGAAGACAGACTACATATCCATAATGAGCAAGCCGGCAGCGACGGTGGCGAAGAAAATCTCCCTCAGTAGTTGCGAGGAAGAAACCTTGAGAGGAACTACATCCAAAAGGGAACCCTGTCCTCATTTGGGTGGAACCATAAAAGACATAAACTATATGTGTGTGAGTGAGTGAGAGAGAAATTTATTACAGTCAAAAAAGTAGTCCGGTTGGTTCTACAACTGTAAATCCTAAATAATTGTAGGAAAGAGTTTATATCACCAGCAGTGAAAGCTCATGTTCACAGTCTGTTAGTGCACACTCGGGTTCATTTAGATCTTCATCAGCAAGAAGTAAGGGCTTCCAAGATGAGGACTCCATTCAGCATCAGCACACCAGGACAGATCACAGGACTCAGGAAGCAGGAGGATCAGGCTCATGGGCATCCCAGAAGAAGAATGTGGACCTCAAGAAAAACGGGGGGAGGGGGGTTGTTAGTTATATTCATAATCGCGTAATGGAAATAGATTTTATTATTTGCTGAGTGCAGCACGGACTCCAGCATGACTCTCTACGGTAGCATAACGAAAAGAGAGAGAACCATGTTATGAAATTTTGATTGGCGCATTTGAATTTTGAATTTCTTTTCGTAAGAGGGGGTTGTTTTGTATCTCGGGGATGGAAACTCGGGAAAATGTTTTTCGTACACAGGGGTCTTCGTAAGTTGGGGGCAGACTGTATATCACGTTATTGTTTTGTGGGTTTCATAATTCCATGAGAAATTTTTTTTTTTGGTTCTTGCATTACTTTTATTTAGTGTAAAGTGAAAATGTAGTCTTTTCTATAATTTACTGTATGTGGATGTTTTAAACAGCACATGCATGCAAATAATTACTTTTGTGCACCATAACGTTTTACACCATTTGAGATTTTCAGCTTTTTCATTTGTCAATAGTATAAATCAAATTTCCTGGGTCATACCCTGAGTATGTGTTGCACATGAAGAGCGTACACATTGAATGCTTGAACTATTAAGTCCCTTCAGGATTTGGCATGATTTTTTGGAATTGTTTTGGTCTAAAGTTTTGTGGCAGATTTTTTTACCCTAAATATTTTTATGCATGTTGTGATGTTTTGAGCAATGAAATTCTTGGATTATGCAAAAATTGGAAAAATGTTTACGGATATGATCACATATTGATGTGTTCAAAATTATTAATAATGTGATGACTATTGGAAGGTTGTCGGAAAAGAGCTTTTAATTTCATATTTGTATGACCCACACATGTTAGAATTCAGAGTGGATAAATGAGGCTATTCTAAAATAGTCCTACAGATTGTGCACTCTAAACCAGCAGTCACCCAACATGATGCTCACGGGCACCAGGTTGCCCACAAGGACAACATAAGTCGCCCAGCGGGGCCTGTTCACTGCTATTTTTAGAACAGGCCAGCGGCTCCGTAGCGCCACTCTCCATTAAGATGCATCTTAATTTTTTTCGATTTTCTTTTCTTTTTTTTTTTTTTTTTCTTTTAATCAAATCAATATCTTCTCATTGATGAATATCATTAATTATTAGTAATATCATTTAATTAAAGGTTTTGAGCAAATTTGTTATTTCAGAAGTGTGTATCTACCTGGTAGCTCTTCACAATAATTGGTACCCAAGAAGTAGCTCTCAGCTTCAAAAAGGTTGGTGACCCCTGCTCTAAACTATTCACACACTTTCTGGTAGCACAGCATCCTGTGTGGTAGGAGAGAATTATGTTTTAACTTTGTGTAAAAATAAGTCAGCAAACTTTCATTTGCATGGCTGAAGGTTTTACGTTGTTTCAAAAAAAAGAAGAAGAAGAAATCAGGAAAATTATCAATTGGGATTTACACAGTTGCAGTACAGATTGAATTTGCACCTCGGTGTTATTACTGTATCTGGTGGTCCCTGGTGATTCCCATCGCTGGAGATCAGTTGTGCAGGGAATTGATTTGGTTGGTGAAGCTCACAGTACATAACGATAATGGGCCGAATTTGTGGAAAAATTGCAATGATTTGCTTAAAATTGCAGAGTTGTGCCGAGTACACAAAGATTGCTATAATTGATCATGTCATGGAGAGAATGTTTTAAAGTTCTTTATTTTGTTTGATACCTTATTACATACAGCCATCTTTCTGTTCTACAGAAAAGAACTACTGATGATTTTATCGACCCCTTGGCAAGCAAGAAGCCCAGGATCTCGCACTTGATCAGCAAAGGGTCAGCTCCCATCAACGGAAAGTTAAACTCAAATGGGAAGGACTCGTGCAGCTTATCCAGTGCCCCGCTTCCCCCTTTACTGGATCTGTCTCAGCATCTCGAGCCACTGTCAGACGTCAGCAATGACTCGAGCCACAATGGCAGGGACTCTGAAAGCCAGGACGCGGCGCTGGCTGAGAGACTTAGCCAGACAGCCTGCACATGGAGCTCTCAGCAGCCAGTTGCCCTGTCTGGCTCCACAAATTTGGTGCCATGCCACCTGGAAAGATCAGCGGACCATAGCAGTTTGCCCTCATTGCATGGCAAGTCCAAGAAATCCAAAAAACACAAAGATAAAGACAAGTCCAGAAAGAGAGATCCAGAGAAGGAGAAGAGGGAGCGGAAAGGAGCGTCTGACGTTGATGGGTTACAACTGAAAAAATTATACAAGGTTCCTACAAGTCCGGACCAGAGCGTGATGAGTATTCCACATAAAAGCACAGGTACAAATGGTCAGGCTGTAATAAGTGTGGTGTGTATATATACACCCATAAATATGAAGCATGCATGCTGGTGACGGAGGTTCTGACATTGTCTAACGGACTTGTTTTAGCAGACAGAGTTGTGCAGGAAATCACACGTGAAAAATTATCTGTCCAAATGAAGGGGCACACAGGTCACATGTTTAAATATGGTCATATATGTCGTTATGCCTAGGTTTCATTTATTCATGCATTATTAGGTTATATTTTGTTTGGGGGAAAATGTGGTGTTCTCTAATCTTGCTTAAATTTACACTGAAGGTTAGCCAGGTGAAGACAAATCCAACAGTGTGACTTTTTTGGTTTGCTGTCATGTTCCAAGGCTGAGATCTGAGGCTTTAAATGCCTTCAATGGTCATTGATATCTTGGATATTTGAGTGCTTAGTTCAAGTCGGACTCGTCATGAAAATGCAGATTGTGTTTGATGCCTAAAATATCAGGGAGTTTCGTTTAATCTGCGTAATATATTATGGCTGTTATCCAGTAGTTAGAGGACCTCCTTTGGGACAGAAAGGTTGCTGGTTCGATTCTTGAACCAGCATGAAAAACGAGTGGCAGTTGGAAATTGAACAGCACCTTCCCTTGCTCCACATTAGTAACTGAAGTGCCCTTGATCAAAGCACCCAACCCTCAGCTGCTCTCTGGGTGTCCCAATGGGTGTGGCAGTCCACTGCTCCATGTGTGTTCACTTTGGATGGGTTAGATGCAGAGGAAATTATTTCCCTTGTGGGATTAATGCAGTATATATCAAAATCCTCCCAAAAAAAAATCACTTCTCACCGCTGTCAAATCAAAACAGATGGAAATAGTGTTCTTCAAACTAAGCCATGATTTCATTAATGCCTGATTTTACAAAGCATGTTTTTTAGCTTACCCTCTCTCAGGCATGTCTCTGGTTCTGATGTTATAAACGTCTGGTTTTGTACAGTAATGATTGCGTGTGATCAGGAGTCGAAGGTGGAAGACTCCTTGTCCACTGCTGTGTACCCTTGTTAGCGCTCAGTAGTGTGTCATTTAAGGTACCTTTTTTTATTATTTATAATTATAGTGCGCTGACTTTTATTCTAAAATCTGTAGTGCCATGAATATTAAATATTTAACGTCCATCCAAGTGAATCAACTGTATCAGCTTAGGACCATAAAGTGTCAACAAAAGTTTCGGGATTATTTAATTTTTTTCTCACTCAAAAAAATCTATTAGAGTAAATTAATATAATTACAAATGTTTCTTTTTTATTTACTTTATTGCAATAGCTTTTAAAGTTCTGAACAAATTATGATGAATCGTGAGAAATAATTTCATATTTTTAAACTTGTTCTCACTAAATTAATGTATGTAAAATTAAAAAAAATTAAATGAAAGTTCTTATTCAATTAGTTGTATTTAATAAAATTATTTTGTCTTGTAAGCATATTGCATTCATTTTCTGAACTGCTTAAACCTGATTTGAGCTCATCTCGGCTTACTCTGAGTGAGAGCAGAGTACAGCCTGGACAGCCCGCCAGGTCATTGCAGTGCTGATTAAACCAAAACACGCAGGCAATTGTGTCACGTTTCAAGAATTAAATATGTTGATTTAATTTATTTTAATCATATTTTATGTAATCAATTTTGAACATTTGTAAAATAATAGTTGGTACCAGTAAAATTGAAAACTCGACTATCTTTCAAAAAATAAAGAAATTCAAAATAATTTCCTCTCATACTATCAAAATAAGCCTGAAACACTGCACAGAGCCATGTAGTAGAAACAACCGTTTCCACAATGTATTATTTAATGATTTAAATTGATTTGTTTCGAGCCAGCGCAGACATGCATGGTGTGTGTCCATCCCCCCAGCCCCTCCCTCTCACGGGATTGTAGTTTGTTCTACATATGTTTAAATCTTGTTTGAGTTTTGTGTGTGGGGGTGGGGGGGGGTTCCCCAGTGTATTTGTACCTTATTTTAGACTGAGATCTGTATAAATTGTAGCCTAACATTTAGCAATTTTTTTTCACTTTTAACAAAATGGGGACTACCACCTCGGTTTGCCAATCCAGAGGCACGGCCCCGATCACCACGCATTGTTGCAGAGATATCCTCTCCTGAGGCAGATGGTGGTACAGATCCTTTTCACGGCCAACCGATATTTGCTTTCCAGGCTCTCACCAAACTCCTCCCATGCTTAAGATTTTGCATCAGTGACAGCTCGATCTGCAGCACGTTTAGCCTGCCGGTACCTGTCTTTTGCCTCAGGAGTCCCACAGGCCAATAAGACTCGATAGGCCTCCTTTTTCAGCTGGACAACCCCCCTTCACCACAGGTATCCACCACCTGGTTTTGGGCGTTACCGTCACGACAGGCACGAATGACCTTCCGGCCACAGCTATGGGCTGTCGCCTCAATAATGGAGGCACAGAATAATGTCCCATTTGGATTCCATGGCCCCGCCTGCTTTGGCATGAGGTTGTAGCTCTGCCGGACATGGGAGTTAAAGGCTCCTCTGACAGGAGACTCCGCCAAATGTTCCCAGGAGACCCTAATTACATGTTTGGCCCTACCAGGTCTGAAGGGCAGCCTCCCTTGCTATTAGAGCCTGGTTACCGCCAGGTGGTGATCAGTTGACAGCTCAGTTCCTCTATTCACCCGAGTGTCCACTCCATGCAGACACATGCTCGTCGCCCCACCCGAAGGCGATGGAAGCTACCCTTTCATCAACCGGGGAGAACCCCAACATGTGGGCACCGAGACAGGGGGGCAACAAGAATGCATACACTGGCTCACCACCTCTTCCCATGGGCAACTCCAGAATGGAATAAGGTCCAGTCCTTCTCGAGATCTGTTGTTCCAGAACCTGTATCTGTAGTTGGGATCTCTCCACATCACGCACCAGCTCAGGCTCCTTCCTCACTAGAGAGGTGACTTTCCATGTCCCATGACTCGGAGTCAGAAACAGGGGATCGGTCTAACAGATCCCAATGTCTTTGACTGCCCCCCAACTTACAATGTACACAACTCCTATATCCCCTCCCGCAGGTGGTGGTTCCATGGGATAGCAGACCCATGTCTCCTTTTCAGACTGGCCCTGGCCGGACTCCGTGGGCAGAAGTCTGGCCACTAGGCTCTTGCGTTCAAGCCCCTCCCCCAGGCCTGGCTCCATAGAGGTGACCCATGTCTGGGCAAAGGAAACCGTGTCCTTATGTTTCTTAATATAGGGGTCTTTTGAACTGCACTTTATCTGGACCTTCACATAGGACGTGTTTGCCTTGGGTGACCCTACCAGAAGCATAATGCCCCGACAACATGGCTTCTAGGATCAGTAAGACATGCAAACCCCTCCACTTGGATAAGGTGGCAATTCAAGGAAGGGGATGTTAATTTCTGTAATTTGTTAAAAATGTAAAGAAAAAAGCAACTACTGTAGATTAAAAAATATTTCACTGCTAAAAACAAGTCGAGGCAAGTGCAGTATGTTTTAGAAGAATACAGTACGTTGATCATTTGAGATGATTTTCATATCACTTGTAGCAACTAGAAAAACCTGAGTTATGGCTTCATCATTTTTTGACTCACATGTCTGGTACTTACTTTCACCTCTTACAAGTTTTCTTTTTCCTTTTTAGATTTGAATGGAATGTACAGCAGCTCCAGTATTTCTACATTGTCACCTGTGACAGCTGACTATTTACTGTAAGTACTGATGTGGCATTGGGTTCCTGTTTTTTAATCCATGTTATATTTGGCAAAGGTTTTTTTTTTTTTGTTATTTGTTTTAATGACAAGCCTGTCTTTACCCATCTGAACAGAAAATACACTGAGATTTGCTCCCAAGAGCAACGTCAGAGCTATAAGAATGACTTTAACGCTGAGTACAGTGAGTACCGGGGACTCCATGCTCGAATAGAGGGCATCACCCGGCAGTTTACTGTGCTGGATGCAGAGCTTAAACAGCTCCAACAAGGCACAGAACAGTATAAGGTAACCAGTGAATCACACACATGGATTAGCTGTAAATATCAGTGTATCACATTGGGTCATAGTTATCTTTTTCTTATTATTTGATATCTTTTAAAAATCTTTTCATAATAAATTGGGCTCTAACCTGGAGATAAAATGGATCTCATTGAAAGGACTATACATGATTTGGTGTGCACTGCAGGAAACAACACTGTCTCTGCTTCTGAAAACAAAAAAACCTACATATTACCTTGAACATCATGATAACTGGGGTGTGGGGCCCCTAATTTCAGGTCGACCAACAACAATTAAAACACCTGAAAGAAAATACTTTGCATTCCTGGCTGTGATGTTTTATAGTCTCAGTATAATCAGGTGCTCTACTGTGAATAAATATATGCGAATGTGCCTTTCCTGTCTTTCTGTGTCTTCAAATAGTTTGAGAGAAGAGGGGAAAAATGAATAGGAAATGAACTAAAATATAAATAAGATTGTAGAATGGGAATGAACTGCACATCTGTAGGAATTCATGGTGTTCAAATGTATACTCATTCATTCATTATATATTTTGAGACCATAATTTTTATTATGGAACCCAAAACTGGATCGTTATAATTTGTTTATGCATGTTGGCTTCAACAAACAAACATGTCAAGCATAAATTATACACATCAGAAACAACAAAACAAAAAGATATCTTCCAAAATAAGTGACAACAGTCAGTATTGGGTATGGCCTCCATTTGGTGGTTCAGGTGATGCAGGTAGTGATTTGTGGTGATACAATGCGGCAAACAGAACCCGCATGTGCTGCATCCAGGTGGGGTGATCCTGATTGAGAGTCATCACTCTCTCACCCTGGGCATGGCCTGTCTTCAACTGATCCTGTCATGTCGTGGCAGTAAATCAGGCTTCTGATGGTGGTTTGTGTACAGCTCATATGCCTTGCTACTTCACTGTAGTTCAGCCCGGCTTCCACCATACCCACTGCCCGGAGATGATGTTCACATGATAGACGTGGCATTATGACGTGCACTAGATAGTGGAGATTTTTGAACATTTATAGGAGCTTTTCCAAACCACTACTCAAACTGTACATATAACAGATACATGTGTTTTGCTCAAACTGCATTTGCTTCACTTTTTCAAAGTGACCTACACATGTACAATGAAGCGATACAAAATGACAACTCTGAATTTCCCATGTAGGGTTAACTCCCAACACCCCTACAAGTACAGACAGATACACAGAGTTTTTTCTTAATTCAGTCATAGCGGCCACAGCCGAGCTACACGCCTGGCACTCCATAGTATTTTTTGCTGTTCTTGTACTTTGCATAGTGAGCAACCTTACAATGTGAAGATAGAAGCAATGGGGTCGCAACTCCACACATCGCCATTAGAAACACGCTGACGACTATGCAGCCTACTCTTGACAAGAGTCAGCAATGGTTCTTATACATACTTCACACTATAGACAGTGAGAGACATGGCCGGCCTTTGATAACCCAGTTAACTGCACTGGGGGAACATTGGCAGCCTGTTAAGAGTGTGGCTTGAACTCCCAAGGATCAGTGATCCAACCGACCTTACCACCAGGCTACCGCTGACTGTCAGTATACCTGATTATAATTATTGGCGTGCTGGATGTGCCAGGTTAGGAATGCTAATTGTGTATGCAGTAAGGTACAGGTGTCTCCAATGGCTTCTGTGAGCTCAATATCTTGATGTTCTGGTGATTAAACACCTTTCTGTGGTGTTTGTGGTGCTGCAGAGATGTCTGCTTCACCTTTGTATTTTCAGTATGAGAGTGATTCACTGTGGTCATGGTGCTCTCAGACTGATTTGGTTCCTGCTGAAAAGTAATTAATGGTCCGATTGTTCACTTTTTGGCCTCCAGTTCCTGCCCACTAGCTACTAAGGCCCAGACAAGACCAACACTCCCTTTCTCTGAGATGTATGCAGTGGAAGCTGGGGTGTGGGCAAGCACTGCTTGAATGGAGGGCAGATCCTGAAAGATGAAGTGGGCAGATTTCATGAACGTGGCTATACCTATCTGACGAGTGGGACTCTTTATATGCTGTGTATCTCAACATGAATGGATGATGAGCTAAGAAAGCCTGCAAGGCAGAATTAGTGTAACTTTCAACAACTTGCTTCAAAAGTCCTTGCCATATTCGAAAGTAATTCAGAACTTTGAGAAATAATTCCAGCACAATAACGGGATAATTCACAGGATCATTCTGGAATTTACCCAGCGTTAGAGTTCAAAGGGATTTTATCAGCTTGATTTTCATCCATGCTCTGTAAACTGCCAGATTCTCCGTATTCAAGACTCCTTGGGGCTTATTCCCATATTACAATTACACAGGGGCTAATCCCCCAAAGGCTTTTGGGAACTTTCTGTTTTCCACATATTCCATTTCTGAGCATCACCGAATTATGAACAATATTTTTAGAAGTGAGGTGAATTTGATTGAGCAGACTTGTCTGTCTGAATGTGAATAGATGTAATCCCTGTGAGCTGTACATGGCCCGGTTGGTCAGAATCCCTTTTTGTTTCTGAAAAGTATTGGGATGGTAATAAAAGCCGCAGCTACTATCAAATGTATTGTTGTTGTTGTTCATTCTTCATGATCGAAGATGACACTGATTTAATATCAGATCAATGATCGGTGACTGTGGGTCCGGAGATGGCTAGTGAGGCCAATTCGGGCCCTAAATGCTCACCCACACACAAGGACATGTGTGGTTGGGTGCTGTGATGGAAGTGAAGGCAGCTCGAGCTTTGTCTGCTGCGTGTTTCTGCTGCTCCTCTGCAGTTTGTCGCTTCTTTGCTGCACAGGCATCTGTGAAGACTTTGCTTCGCCAAGCTGAGCAGTTAGTAGCAAGCTTCTCCCAAGTGCTACTGTTGATGTTCATGTCCTTGAGGAATGCTTTAAGGCCATCTTTAAAGTGGTTCTTCTGTCCCTCAACTGAACGCTCATCTTCACAAAGCTGTCTGTACAGTAGCTGTTCAGAAATTCGACTTGCCGTCATTCTGACATGGCCTGCCCATCTGATCTGCGCTTTCTGTAGGAGTGTGTGGATGCTGGGAATGCTGGCTTGTTCCAGGACTTCCGTGTCAAGGATTTTGTCCCGCGACTTGACGCGGAGGAGTCTGCTGAGGCAGCTCAATTGAAAGCGGTTGAGCTGTTTGCCGTGTCTGCTGTAGACAGTCCAGGTCTCACAAACGTAGAGGAGGGTGTCATGACTGTCCGCATAGCCCTGTATTTCTTCGGCCTTCTTGCTGTACCACGAGTCCTGCATTTCAGAGTTTCTTTTGTTTCTTGCTTTTGATGCTGGCATGATGAGGGGTTGTTCTGATGTGCTCTGAACAGCTGATGTTTCTCTGACAAGAGTGTGTATCTCTTTCCCATTCTCATCAAACCATTCCTGGTGCTTTTGAGTTGCTGGTCCAAAGTGTTCAAAGGTACACCGCATCCCTGAATGCTGCCCACAGATTCTCTGTGCTGTCCAGATCATCCTGGGGTGTGTCTGGCAGCCTGTTGTCGAGGTCCCTAGCAAATACTTGTGCAATGCTGCTGTTCTTCAGCTTGGAGATGTTCAGCCTCTTTGCAGTCTTCTGGCCTTGAGGTCTTCTCATGGACATGATGATAAGTTTTCACTTGGACGCTATGAGTCGATGATCAGTACCGCAGTTGTCAACACACATGGCCCTTGTCACTCTCACGTCCTGTACGTCGTCCTTCCTGATGATAACATAATTAATTAGATACCAATGCCTGGAGCGTGGATGCATTCAGGATGTCTTGTTATGGTTTTGGAGACTGAACAGTGTGTTGGTGAGGACGAGGTCATGGGTGGCACGCAAATTGAGGAGCAGGAGGCTGTGGCTGTTGCTCTTGCCAGTGTCGTGACTTCCGATGATCCCTTTCCTGGTTTGGTGATCTGTCCCTTCTCTGACATTGAGGTCCCTGTTCTTTATTGAACTTGTCCTTGATGTACTCTGGGTTGGTCATTGTTGGAGGTTATATACTGATCAGCGTCACACTTTTCTTGGTTCCAAGTTTGAGCTGAAGTAACAGCAGACGATCGTTGATGCCCTCTGGAAGTTTCATTAGTTTCCTGACGAGGTGGGATCTGATGGCAAATTCAATGCTTGCATCTTGCCATTCGGTGCTGCTGCCTCCACTCCAGAAAAAGGTATACCCACCACCATACTCTGTGAGCTGACCCTTGTCCGCAAGGCGTGTTTCGCTGAGGGCTGCCATTTCGACGTTCTAGTGAGCTAGTTTTTTAGCAACTAGTGTAGTTCTCCTTTCTGATCTGGCTGCCTTGGTGTTATCCAACAGAATTCGCATGTTCCATGTGCTATGATTGAGTACCCGCACTTGTTTAATCTTTATTGTTGTTCGACCACTTTTGGGGATCCTCGCCAGCCGTGGTTTGCTGGCCAAGGTGAAGTGAAGCAGGCTATGTTTAGGGCACCCTTTTTAGCTTCTTCCTTCATGGAGGTGAGTAGAGTGAATCCTAAAGAGGACTGCTCAGTCACCCAGGGGGGCTGCAGAACTCCACAGTTGCTTCGGTCCAATAGAGAACTACCCTATGGCCTGGGCCTCCTGTGTGGTAGGTCCGTGACTACAGCTTCCACTGTATCCACACCTGCTGCTTTGCTGCTTGCCCATCGCCACAGGACTTGAGGTTGTGAAGTATGGGTGAAGTCATGACTTGCACTTGACTTGGTAAGGGAGAGTTGCGCAGAGAGTCAGCCTCACTCTCTCGTCCTGATCTATCTGGGCCCAGTGGCACAACATAGTCGAGACAGCTTGGGATAGGTCGGTATGCAGTGGATCGCCAGCAGTGTCCAGTGTGGCTCACTCTGCCCTGCTTGCACTCCACTACACTTTGCTGGGTCTGCTTTCTTGTCTGTTGAACCAATTTGGTTTCTTTCGCATAATCAGCCGGATTCAGTCTTCACATGTGTATGTAGACAGGCCCTTCTCTTATCGACTGTCTTGTGGTATGCACACGTTTACAGTGGAGACACGTGGTGGCTGGGATGCCTAACTTCATCAGAGGTCCAAAAGACCTGCTCACTGCCCTGTCAAATGTATTAGATGCCCCAAGAGAACCTGCAAACTGATGACCTTGTGCACCTCATTCATATTCTATAGTGTGAACCTGGGGTAAACTTAATGCTGGTGGCCAAAGGCAAGTTCTTCATTATTGTGTATTCATTGTCCTTCTGTTAGGCACCACTGAGATACCCCAGTCAGCGTGAGGAAAATGAGGTCCTGTTCAGCGTACCAATTATCTTTACTGAAATAATTAAGCAAACGCTTCCCTGATGGAGGTTCATTTTACTTCCTAGTTGAACCTTAAAAAGCAGAAAAGTTCAAGTACTGATATTTGATTTTATTTTCTTTTTCCAGACAATCCACAATCAAATACTACAAGAGTATCGCAAAATAAAAAAGGTAAGTTTTTATTTTCTTTTCCCCCAAATAATGATTGACTTGGGTAATGGTCATGTGCTTTGTCAATTATGTTGCTGGGAAACTTTTGACAAATATCAGGCATTACAGTCCATATAGATATGGCGGTGACATAGTGGTTAGCACGTTTGCCACTCAGCCAGAGGGTCTTGGGTTTGCTCTAGGTTCTGGTCTTTCTGTGTGGATTTTACATATTCTTTCTGAGCTTGTGTGGGTTTCCTTCAGGTACTTCAGTTTCCTCCCACAGCCCAAAGCTGTGCACATTAAACAATTTTGCTTTTCCAAATTGCCCCTAGGTGGGAGTGTAAGTGTAAATGGTGATATGTATGCTGGCTCGCAATGGTCTGGTGAATCCGCCTCCCCTCTACTGTAATAGGATTAAGTAGGGGGGGGAAGGGGTGTTGTGTATATATATGTTTGTGTGTGTATGTATATATGTAAATATGTGTGTGTGTGTGTGTGTGTGTGTGTGTGTATATATATATATATATATATATATATATATATATATATATATATATATATATATATATATATATATATAATATACTTTTCTGAGTAGATCCTTCCGTAAGAGAGTGCTCAATACTTTTTCGTAGAGCAAATAAAAATAATAATTTATTAATTTATTTATAGGACAGTTTGTCATATATAATATATATATATATATATAATACATACACACACAGACGCTTCCCGAACGTAAGGTGAAAGTGAACGTAAGATGTTAGTGACGTATGACGCTCATACTGTACTATACATCCATAAATACCATTACCGTATCTACCCCTATATGTATATATATGTACCGTATACCGTAACACCCCTAAATCAATTATTATTAATATAACATTGTAAAATAATTTCAACATTAATTTCTAGTAAATTTAATTCAAGCAAAATAATTTTAAATAGATAAATTTTAATCTCATTCACTCATCAAATATCAAATACAGTATCAAATATAACCCTTTAACATTCTCTATGATGCGATCTTTCTGCTTGTAAATGGTTCCGATGGTCAACGGATGGTCACTTTACATGAAGCAGAGTCGAGTCACATTACATTAAGCTGAGCCGACTCACTTTACATGAAGCTTAAAACAGCCCTTACGATATGTGAGGCACTCAAAACCAAAAGTAGTGTACTTGCTGTGGGTTATACGGACCTCCGGTCTTTCAAGTGAGCAAGGGCGCCGTTGAACTCCTTTAGAACTCAGCCTACACTGATGTGAATCACCTGCAGAGTGGAGAGTTCTCTTTCTTTTCTGGATTCGGGTTTTCGTTCATTTTGCAACTCTCTTTACTTAACTGAGTATATATATATATATATATATATATATATATATATATATATAGGGCTTTAGAACGGATTAATTGGTTTTCTATTGTTTCCTATGGGAATTTTTGTTTCATCTCACGAACGTTTCCAAATACGAAATTCAACCGTTCCGAGGGCAAGCTCATAAGTCAAGGGGTGTGTGTGTGTGTGTGTATTTATTTATATATAAATATATATATATAAATAACTGAACTGGGAAGATGGAGGGGCACATTCCATCTGTCGTTTGTAAACATTGGACACATTGTCATTACGTCAGCATACTACGTAGCTACGTCTAAAAAAACAAAAAAAAACCGGATGAACATAAGTCGGGGCACGTGTGTGTGTGTGTGTATATATATTTCTGTGTGTGTGTGTGTTACCTCGACTTATAAGTGTCCCTTATAATAAATTTTCCATGATTCGAGCTTTGAGCCCATGAAAAATCTGCTCCATCCAACAAGCAAATTTTCAACTTATGATCTCTGCTCGGGAAATGGCTTTTCTTGGCCGATTAGCCTTGTATTCTTCAGCGTGTATTCCTCCATGCTCCGAGAATGCATTGTGCAGTGCTTCTCAATTATTTTCTGTCATGCCCCCTATAGGAAGGGGGGGGGCTTTTTTTACACACCCCCAGCACCCCGTGTGGGACTGTAAATAGTGTTTATTGCACTTCATTGGTGCTTTTTCCCCTACACCATAGGGAACACAATGAGAGCGTTACTGCCACCTACTGTAGGGGATGCGCAATCACACCTAAAGCTGGTCCAC
This sequence comes from Plotosus lineatus, assembly GCA_024760905.1. Classification (NCBI taxonomy): domain Eukaryota; kingdom Metazoa; phylum Chordata; class Actinopteri; order Siluriformes; family Plotosidae; genus Plotosus; species Plotosus lineatus. The sequence continues at coordinate 16,838,316 of CM045751.1, read as the reverse complement.
CAGTATGTTAAAAAAGCATGTTCCCCAGGGTCATACGTGCCAAATAGCCTCATATTCTTCCACTTGTACTCCTCCGCACTCACTTCCACGCTGGCTTTTGTAGCATGTACATGCACAGAAGTTTTTCTTTTCTGTGGATCGGATTTTGTGACTTTTTAGTCTTATTTTTTATTGCGCATTTCTGTTTTTATTATTTTATTATTATTGTGTGTGTGTGTTTTTAAGATGGGTCGTAAGAAGGTGGCTGATGTATTCAAGAGGAGAAAATTAATTTCTCTTGAAACGAAGCTTGAAGTCATAGCTTAACATGAAAAAATGATTCCGTGTGGTCAATCTGTGTAAGGAGTATGGGAAGAATGCATCGACCATCTGTACAATTCTCAAACAGAAGGCCATGTTGAAGAGTATTAAATTAGCAAAGGGGGGGTTTACTATTTTATCTAAGAACAGATCAGGACTCAATAATGAGATGGAGAGGCTTCTCCTATTGTGGATCAAGTCGAAAGAGATCAACGGCGATGGGAGTGCGGCCAAGCAGTAAAAGACAAATTATCAAAATTAGTGAAGTGAAATGAAACAGTTACAAAAAAAATAATTAATTGAAAGTTTTTTAAAAATTAGTAGTGTAAGATAATGTTAAGTGCTATTCTTCAGTTCAGACGAACTTACTGTATTGTTTATTGGCTTATTGTTTATTTTTGTTGTTTATTGTTAATTACAGTATTAATGTTACTGTACATGTGTTATTGTTGTGAAATGTTTGTTACATGTTTATAGTGTCAGGTTATGACTTTGGGAGGGCGTTAGAACGGATTAATTGGTTTTCTATTGTTTCCTATGGGAATTTTTGTTTCATCTCACGAACGTTTCCAAATACGAAATTCAACCGTTCCGAGGGCAAGCTCATAAGTCAAGGGGTGTGTGTGTGTATTTATTTATACATATATATATATATATATATATATATATATATATATAATATAATATAATATATATATATACACACACACACACACACACACACACCTTAGCAGAGGCTCAACGGTACGTGAAATTAATGAGATCTTTTTCTTATCACAAAATTGAGTGTAAAAAAGGTGTAAACTAGGAAATATTTGAATTATTTCAGAAACTGTGTTCCTAATCCTAATGTATTTTGATATGTAATTGTCTACCAGGCATGTACTAAAGACTCTGACACACTGATTCACAAACTTGGACCTAGAAATATTTAATCAAGTTTGATGTTGGGTAGTTGGAAAATGTGCCGGTTTCGTCATCAGACCCGTGTGTGAGTGTGTGATTTATAGATGAATAGATTTGGGCTGTGCATAAATGCTGAGCTTGTGTATGGCGTCCTTTTACCTTTTGTAAGTGTTTCATGGGAACTCTGAAACCCGATACATATATCCTACTTGTATCAAGATAGATTTTTTTTAAAATAACTTGTTTGTAAGTCCTTTGATGACCTGGCAAGTTGCCCAGGGTGTACTCTGCCCTTACCCAGAGTCGGCTGAGATGGGCGCAAGCCTCCCCGTGACCCTAATTAGGATTAAGCAGCTTCGAAAATGAACTGTGTGGCACTTAGTTATTTTGAAATGTAAAAAAATTGTATTTAATTTTATTTAAAAGGTGCATTTAATTTTATTGCTTCAAACAAGTAAGAGCTTGGAGTGGAAAATGGAGTAGAAGATAGCATTACTCGATGTTCATTCCCCTCACCACAGTTATATACTAGGGTGAGAAATATCACCACAGGGTTCCCATGTGTACCTGCATGCTGGAGGGACAGACACTTCTTGATGTTTCAAAAAAGATGCTTTTTCCTTATCTATTGGGATCTCCTCCCGAGAGCGTCACTAAAAATGCCCAAACAAAATATTCCACTGCCGGTCTTTTTATCCATGCAGTGTTACACCAGACCAGTTTATAACACCAGACCACAAGCAAGAGGCAGAGGAGTACTAATAGTCTGTCATACACATGACGACCATAAAATCTAATGATGAAAACATTTAAGTCTGGTTTAAACATGTTCCAAGCGATTAATGGTGTGCTTGGATTCATCTTTGTTTCTTTTTCTGAGGCATTAGTCTGTCTGCTATCTTCAGATTTGGATTCATAATTTCTACTATACCCACAGCTGTCAGTGTTTAGAGGAAGTTTTCTGGGGCAGTGAGGCGGGTGGGACTTGTCTGAAGTTTAATGTTTGGTAAAAAAAAATAAATAAAATGATCAAACTGTCTCCTGTTCCTTTACAGACTAATCCCAACTACAGCCAAGAGAGGAACCGTTGTGAATATCTCCACCACAAGCTGGCACATATAAAGAAACTTATAGCAGGATATGATCAGCAGCAACTTCAACAATGGCACTAATCATGTATTTTTCTTTCTTTCTTTTCTTTTCCCCACATTTTATTTTCTGGAAACAAGACTGAGAGGAAAAACTCTGGATTGTAGTTTTCCTTATTTCTGTTTTCTTGCTCAAGAACAGCAACTGCAGTAAGGAGAAATAAGGAGGGCCTGTATACTGAGGACCTGCAGTTCTAGTGAGAGCACTACAGGTGGTTATCAGTTTTCTCCCCCCCCATTTTTGCAGGGGGTTGGTTGGGTGGAAAAGTCTTCTGGGCATCAGTTCCCTCTCCAATAGCACACAGGTCTCAGACAGAAGAGAACATCTTGGATTTTTATTTGTGTTTTTTTTCTCATTTGCTTTATAAACTGGGGCAGCCAACACTGAAACTGACTTCTCAAAGTTTCATACTTTGTTTAGTAAAAGAAATTAAGATAACAATCATGATCAGGTTTCCCAATATATAAAACTGAAGGTACTCCTATTTATTCTTTTGTCTTCCTCGGGTTTTATTCCAGATTTGTTGTACACACCTCAGTATGAGCGCTAAACTTTTTCCTTCTCTTCAAGCTTAAAAAAAAAACAAAACAAAACAAAAACAAACAAAAAAAAACAGTATTTTATGCAAATGCTGCCTTTGGGTTTCAGGTAGTCTATAGTTTGCAGTTTATCAAGTTTATTCAGAGGCTTATGCAGGGACTCTGCGGAATATAAGCCAAGCCTGTTTTAAACTGTGTGTGATATTGTGCATCATGCATTGGATGTTGATGACGTGCGAACATGGGGAGAGTGGCTATAGTGTTGTCTTGGCTCAGTCTGCTTCACCAAAAATGGTGGTTTACCTTTTATTTAATTGAGAGTCTGGGTGATAGACCAGTGCTACGATTGTAGCTATCTGTGTTTGTGGCCATCTTTTTATTATGAAGTTACGTATTATTATTATTATTATTATTATTATGTATAAAAGCATTGCACCAGCTGACAAGATAGACTTGATCGTTTTCAGGTCATATTTATCAGGTACATTCTATATAAAACTCCCTTAAATATGGCTGTATCCCTTTAAAGTGTCAAGATTGTGCACACATGAAGAGATCCAAACAGGAAGCATTATTATTAGCTGGACATGTGCTGTATTGTATTTTCATTTTGTTTTATTTTGACCCTGTTTTGTTAATGTAGTTTTGTTAATTATAAGCCAACTGGAGAAATATGTACACAGATCTCGCCAGCATTTTAACCCATAAGGCAGGATCAGGCTCTGAAGTGTTCATCATCCCTTAGTATTCACCTTCCAGCTACATAGAAGAGAGCTGTCAGAACTCCGGTCATGTCTGTAAAGCTGTCTGAGGAATGGTTTTAAAATTTAACCTCTGTCAAAAAAAAACCAAGCGAACGAGACCACCTGTTTGATCTGGTCATATCAGAATATTCACCTTTACTGATACTGAGCTTTTTATTATGTTTCAAGATTAAACTTCTGCACTTTGCACAGCCTCTTGCTGTTACTCTTCACTGGGTTTTTGCTGCAAGGAGACATTTGTCATGTCCATCTTAGTGCATGCTTTTGTGAATGTGTTCAGGATAAGACAAAAAAAAAAAAAGATAAACAGACCAGAACATGTACTGTAGTTTCATTACTACTGTCGAAGGCATTTTTTTTTTTTCTAATAAAACCTGATGAGATCATATCTGAAGACATTTGAGCCTGGAGAACAGCTTCTACCTTCCTTCGTCTCCCCGTCAGTGAGTCGAGCAACTGCTGGTTATGGATTCCATTCCTTCTGATTACAGTATTCATTTGATGTTTATCTGATTTGACGCTGCATTGTGATTGGTTGGATGGTCCCATGTTAAGCGAATATACTTGTAGATTCCGGTAGTAATCTTGTGCCCTTTTCTAAATTAAATTATATTTTATTATTAGATCCTTGTTTTTACAACTCACCAGGATGTAATTTTTTTTTTTTTTTTTGGGATGTTGTTTTGTTTTTGATTTTTTTTTTTTTTTTTTTTTTCCCCACTCCTAAATTGGTTTTAATTGGTGCTAAAGGGTAAGTCATGCAAGCCACAAACTAACACTGTTAAAGCTTTGCATTATTTTAGTGCCCAAATTGGTTTTCAGTCTTCGGTCTTAATTTCAATATTTATATTCCCCTTTAGTTATGCCGGGGGTTTCTGGGTTTTTTTTTGTTTTTGTTTTTTTTATGGGGGGGAGGGGACCTCAAAAAAACTTTATATGCCAAATGACCTGTTGAATAGTAAGTATAGGATAAAATATGCTGCTGTTTTAACAAAGGGGAGGGGCTTCTGAAAATTATTGCTAGAACCGAGTGGATTTTTTTTTTTTTTTTTTTTTTTTAATTAATTAAATGTTCCGGAACTGGAACTAAGATTTGTCTTGGGGTTCAATAAAATTCTCTCACCTTTTATATTTTGCGGCTATTTGAATGTTTCTTCACCCTTATCCTGATGAACAGTAGTGCTTGATATTTTTCGAATCCTTTAAATTTTTCTTTCTGTATATAAATAACTTAAAACCAGAAAAGCAAAAAAAAAAAAAAACCCACAAATGAATTAGTAAGGATTCAACATGCAGAAAAAAATATATACTTTTTATTAATTAAAGGAATCTATTATATCTTCTTCTTTTCCTTTCGGTTGTTCCCTTCAGGGTTTGCCACAGCAAATCATCTGCCTCCATCTCACCCTGTCCTCTGCATCTTCTCTACTTTCATGTCCTCCTTCACATCATAAATCTTTTTTTTTTTTTATAAATATATATATATATATATATATATATATAAAACACTTACTATCCCTTCTTCATACATGTCCAAACCAAAGAACGGACAGGAATATAGCGCGAAGTGGCAATTTTCCCATACAGAACAACTTCAAGTTTGGAATGTTGGTGGCTTTCCTCACATGAACTGTTCGCCCAACACCTTTATTGGATTATCATGACTTTGTCTTGGCTCTTCCAAGCATTACATTTATTCTTTCACTCTTCTTGGGTAGGGTGACTTGTGTCTTATGGGTTGTTGTCTTTTTGAATCAACATTCAAGACAATTGACCCGTTCTCCACCCAATATCATGCCTAGACCACAATTAGTACATCAGGCCAATAGCCCATGAGGTCTGAAAGGAATCTATTTAAATCGTACGTACTGTATCAAAGTATCACATTCTAAACAGTTCGCAAACTTTTATACACGACTGTACCTCTGCTGGGTCCCTGCTCTCGACTCGCACGGTGTCGGTGAATGAAGCCTGAACTACACTGAAGTCGGTGAGATAGAAGAGAGAAAACACTACAGCGATTAAACGCATTGAAAATATTCTCTTGGTTCACTAGGTGGAAGCAAAAGCTTGTAAATTGTTCCTCATGTGGTCTGATTGGGTGGCAGGGAAGAGTCCTGAGAGGTCATAAGACTAAAAGTTCTGAAGATGTGAATGACATGGGTCCAAGCACTGCAGTTTTCTTTTTACGAGGACAAACTTGAGCAACCTCGTGTTCGATTTATACAATAAACACAATTTAGACAATAATTTCGGCAGCGGTGTATCACAGACACCCTGCAGGCCCAGTGTTACAATCTTGTCATCCACTGATGTAGATACAGGGATCCCTCACTTTCCACGGTTAATTGGGACCGCGATTTCCGAATTTTGCGAAGTGGGATCAGCCCCCCCTGACTGATGTATATGTACATTCATATATAATCTCAATAAATACATATTCAACGCTATAAATGCTTATAATAACGAACATTCAAAAATTATGCATAAGATGTAAATAAAATATAAATACAGACACATACAGATGTGCACACACAGATGGTTGTTTTATTTTGGGGTGGATGTGTGTTTGTTTTTTTTGTTTTTTGTTTTTTTTTTTGCATAATTTGCCTTATTTGTGGCATTTTCCTTAACTTTTCCCCTATTTTTCCTTAATTTCCTTTTTTTTTTTTTTTTTTTTTTTAAATTCGATGACTACTTAAAAAAAACAACGTGATGCACTGAAGCCGCATGAATTGAAGCACAAAGTATCGAGAGATCTCTGTATTCAACTTTTGATTTAAGGGATTATCAATTCAATTCCGTTTATTTGTATAGAGCTTTTTACAGTTGACAATGTGTCAAAGCAGTTTTACACAGTAAAAATAGTTTATAAAATATAAAAGAATTTAAACTTGTACAGGTCCTTCTCAAAAAATTAGCATATTATGATAAAGTTTATTATTTTCTGTAATGTACTGAAAAAAATTAAACTTTCATATATTTTAGATTCATTGCACACCAACTGAAATATTTCTGGTCTTTTATTGTTTTAATTCTGATGATTTTGGCATACAGCTCATGAAAACCCAAAATTCCTATCTCAAAAAATTAGCATATCATGTTCAGGTAGTCTAAACGAGCTATTAACCTAATCATCTGAATCAACCAATTAACTCTAAACACCTGCAAAAGATTCCTGAGGCTTTTAAAAACTCCCAGCCTGGTTCATTACTCAAAACCACAATCATGGGTAAGACTGCCGACCTGACTGCTGTCCAGAAGGCCATCATTGACACCCTCAAGCAAGAGGGTAAGACACAGAAAGGAATCTCTGAGTGAATAGGCTGTTCCCAGAGTGCTCTATCAAGCCACCTCAGTGGGACGTCTGTGGGAAGGAAAAAGTGTGGCAGAAAACGCTGCACAACCAGAAGAGGTGACCGGACCCTGAGGAAGATTGTGGAGAAGGGCCGATTCCAGACCTTGCGGGACCTGTGGAAGCAGTGGACTGAGTGTGGAGTAGAAACATCCAGAGCCACCGTGCACAGGCGTGTGCAGGAAATGGACTACAGGTGCCGCATTCCCCAGGTCAAGCCACTTTTGAACCAGAAACAGTGGCAGAAGCGGCTGACCTGGGCTACAGAGAAGCAGCACTGGACTGTTGCTCAGTGGTCCAAAGTACTTTTTTCGGATGAAAGCAAATTTTGCATGTCATTCGGAAATCAAGGTGCCAGAGTCTGGAGGAAGACTGGGGAGAAGGAAATGCCAAAATGCCTGAAGTCCAGTGTCAAGTCCCCACAGCCAGTGATGGTCTGGGGTGCCATGTCAGCTGCTGGTGTTGGTCCACTGTGTTTTATCAAGGGCGGGGTCAATGCAGCTAGCTATCAGGAGATTTTGGAGCACTTCATGCTTCCATCTGCTGAAAAGCTTTATGGAGATGAAGATTTCATTTTTCAGCAGCACGACCTGGCACCTGCTCACAGTGCCAAAACCACTGGGAAATGGTTTACTGACCATGGTATTACTGTGCTCGATTGGCCTGCCAACTCTCCTGACCTGAACCCCATAGAGAATCTGTGGGATATTGTGAAGAGGAAGTTGAGAGACACCAGACCCAACACTGTGGATGAGCTTAAGGCCGCTATCGAAGCATCCTGGGCCTCCGTAACACCTCAGTAGTGCCACAGGCTGATTGGCTCCATGCCACGCCGCATTGAAGCAGTCATTTCTGCAAAAGCATTCCCGACCAAGTATTGAGTGCATAACTCAACATAATTATTTGAAGGTTGACTTTTTTTTTTTTTTTTTTTGTATTAAAAACACTTTTTTTATTGGTCGGATGAAATATGTGAATTTTTTGAGATAGGAATTTTTGGTTTTTCTTTACTTTTTTGCCAAAGTTATCAATATTAAAACAATAAAAGGCTTGAACTACTTCAGTTGTGTGTAATGAATCTAAAATATATGAAAGTCTAATGTTTATCAGTACATTACAGAAAATAATGAACTTTATCACAATATGCTAATTTTTTGAGAAGGACCTGTATATAACCCCTACACATCCTTAATGGGCATCGACAGTGTCAAGGAAAAACCTTCCTCAGTAGATGCGAGGAAGAATCCTTGAGAGGAACCAAGTCCAAAATGGAAACCCATCCTTATTTGGGTGGAACTGTAAAGATACAAACCATATACAAGAAGCTTCATTACAGTCCAAAATGTAGTCCGGTTGGTTCTATAATTGTGGGGGAGAAAATAAATATTGCCAGCAGTGAAAAGTCATGTTCACAGTCTATTAGTGCACATCTGAGTTCATATAGATCTTCATCAGCAGGATGGAGGGGCTTCCAAGATGAGAACTCCAGTCACTATCAGCACACCAGGACAGATCACAGAACTCAGAAAGCAGAAGGATCCTGGGGGCGCAGTTCGTTATACTGATAATAGTGTAATGCAAATACATTTTATTATTGCCGAGTGCAACAGGGATTCCTGTATGACTGACTATTGTAGCATAACTAAAAGAGAACCAGAAGAAAGGCAAACAAGAAGACATTAATCTTTGGAGTTTTCACATACGTGCTCAAAGGTGAGCAGTTTCATACCCAGTTGTAATTGAGACTGAAACTGTACCACGGTGTAGCAGGACATTCACAGTGTTGAGGTCATGCTATCAGAAGAATACAGAGGAAAACTGAACCGGATGTTCGAACTCCTTCGTTGATGATGAAAAACCCATTCACTGTATTCATTCAAGTACTACAAGACTTCATTGGTTCCGTGAATGAATGAGAATAGAGTTGAAAGCCTCCTCTAATCACATCTTGTTTGCAGGAACCAAATTCATTGTGATAACACAACGATGTATACAAATGTTTCTGAACCTGTGTGTGAATGATAAACAGTGCAGTGTGTGCACAATTTGAATCCATTTGCCTTCATAGAGTTGAAATTTTGATGTTTGATATCCCTATACAGTGGCGCCTCACCTTACGAAATTAATCCGTTCCAGCGCCTTTTTCGTAACCTGCATTTTTCGTAAGTAGAGGTGCATTTTACATGTAAAACACGGGATTCGTTCCAAGGCTCTCAATACTACCCCATAAACCCTTTAAAAACTATAAAAGTACACCAATTTTGTATATACAGTGATACCTCTGCTCACGAACATAATTGGTTCCCAGAAAGTGTGTGTGAGGCGAAAAGTTCGTCTTCCGAACATTTATTTCCCATAAGAAACCATTAAAATGAGAATAATCCGTTCCCAGGTCCCCATAAAACATAATTTTCTACTAAATAAGCCTTAAAACTACACAAAATATACCTTATTTTATGTATAATAAATGTACTATTGTATTGTAATTAAAGAAATAAACTGTACTGTATAATAAAGTGGTTTTATTTACCTTTGTGATGGTAGTTGATGGCTTGACGGAATGGAGTGGGAGGAGGAGGGAGGGAGGGAGGGACTTACTGTTTGGAAGGCGTGTTTGGAAACGCCTACTGTTTGGAAACACGCATAGCCACACACGCACCCTTAATAGCTTCCTTGTTCTTAAGGATGGGAGCAATGGTAGACTTAGCGTACTGGTACTGGGACGCTGAGTCACACAAACGCACACCTCGTTCGTGTTTTTCAATGATCTCCGCCTGTGGTGGGGTCTTTTTCGGTCCCATAATAGCAAAAGTACACTCAATATGGTCCAAAATGTCTATCAAACACAAACCACTTCCGCATTCAAAGAAAGGGGTGATTTAACTGTGACGCCGTGAGCGTGCGTCAGCTTCTCGTGGCCGCCACCGTGGCGCTGTTCGACCGCGTGGTTTGATTCGTCCGCCAAAAACTAGTTCGTCAGCAGAGACTATATGCTCGCAAATTTAATGTTCTTGAGGCGAAAAGTTCGTGAGCTTAAGCGTTCGTCAGCGGAGGTTTTACTGTATGTTAAAAGTAAAATAAAATTATTTACCTTTTTTTTATCTCTCAAACCACCCATGCGACACTTTAAACTGGGGGTTGCTGGTCCGAAGAACCCTCACTACCACCCTCCTTCACGAGGTCCTTAAATATGTCGATTGCTTTTTCCGAAATAATCGCCTCTGTCACTGTATCTCCGCTTTTAAGGTCTTCTGCTTCAATATCGTTCCGATTGTAGAAGGGTTTCAGCCATCCTCCTTTGCAATTTCACTCAACCACATCCCACTTTCATATTTTTTTATCATCTCCTGTTTTACTGTTATTGATAACGGAGTCCGCTTCTTCTTTTCAGTCTCAACGGGAATCACTTTCTTGGAGCTCATGATTAATGACGAAAAATAACGCTGCAATGAGCACACTCAAAAAAACTCAGTACAACTCTCCTTCACACTTATGTCGAACAATGGGTCGAAGGCACATGAAAAGCATTATGGGTACAGTACTGTATTATGGAGATTCAGCTCCCTCCTAGCCAGTGGAAGGCCAGTAGGGCGGGGTGTTGGGAGACAACCAATGGGAACGCAACTCGCGCATTGTTTTAATGTTTGAACGTTGCGTTTGAATTTTTGAGATGGTACTTTCGTAATGTGAAATTATTTCGTATCCAGAGACAAAAATTTTTAGGAAAATGCGTTTTTGTAACCTGCATTTTTCATTTGGTGTATTTACATTTCTTAAATCTTATTGTGTTACTTAATTCACTTCAAAGGTGGTTATTCTTATTGATGTACAATATGTGAGTTTAAAGCTGAAGAATCTACCAATGGGCAGCGGTGGCTCAGTGGCGAGGTTCTGGCTTACAAGGGGTTCCAGCCCCCCGCTATCATGGAGTTGTCACTGCTCCCTCAATTTATATCAGTGACAAGTGTATGAACTTTTTTCATGTTAAAATTGTAAATATCAGGAAAAAATTGATTCCCCAAATTTAAAGACAGGTTTGTTAATAACTAAAAAAGTAAATAATACAACAAATAGTGTTTTAGTCCCATTCAAAAGGCAGAACTAGTCTCATTAATTTTCTCATCAATCATCAACCTGTGTGCTTGATCCAGTCCCTCCATGTTTCTTTTATACCAGTGCTTTTCAAATAGTGGGGCCTCTTGGGGGGGCACGGTATGATGCCAGGAAGGGCGTGGTATGATGCTGGGGGAGCGTGTATGACCCTGAGGAACATGCTTTTCTGGAATTGTGTACAAGAACTAAGTGTGATTGCACCTCCACTCCACTAGTTGGCAGTAGGGCTCTCGTTGTCGCGCAATGGTGTTGCGGAAGTGCAGTAAACAACCCCTCAAGAAACAACACAAAAAAATTTCTAACGAGTGGAGAGAGATGGAGAGATGGAAATATTAAGACATAAATAAGTTAAATGAGTTTAAATTAGGATTTATTTTTTATTTCAGGCACATTGGTGCACTTTAAATCTTTTATTAAAAAACAATGTTAATGGAATTTTCTTTATTGTAAGTTGAACTATATTTCTTTCTTCTTTTATTTTTAATGTTAATAAAGATACAATATTATGTAGAGGTGTACTAATAACAAGTTTATAGACAAGTACAGGGATCCCTCGCTACTTCGCGCTTCAATTCATGCGACTTCAGTGCATCGCATTTTTAAAAAATATTCATCGAATTTAAAAAAAATAAGGAAATTAAGATAGAATAGTGGAAAAAGTTAGCGAAAATGCCACAAAACAAGGCCAATTATGCAAAAAAAAACAAAAAAACAACCTTAACCCATCTAAACTACGTACATTTTTATGTGAGGTGCACATCTGTGTGTGTGAGTGCACATCTGTATGTATGTGTATTTATATTTTATTTACATCTTATGCATTATTTTTGAATGTTTAATTATTATCAGCATTTATAGTGTTGAATATTTATTTATTAATATTATATACACATATGGTAAGGTGAAGTCTGTTGGATTTTTAAACCCGAGCCTCATGGTTCATCAGGCCGGTGCTTATCCCGGTTTCCATAGCATGAAGCGACCAGGAGTTCAACTCCCCCTGGATGGGACGCTAGTCCATCGCAGGTTACCTTCCCAGTATATTTTTTACTGGTACCCATTTATACTGCTGGGTGAACAGAGGCACACTTGTGGTTGAGACCTTGCCGAGGGGTATTCGAACTCACAACCTCCCGATCATGAGCGCAGCACCCTAACCACTATGCCACCGGCCCCACATATACACATATGGTAAGGTAAGTCTGTTGGGTTTTTACACCCGAGCCTAGTGGTTCATCAGGCCGGTGCTTATCCCCGGTTTCCGTCGCGTGAAGCGACCAGGAGTTCAACTCCCCCTGGATGGGACGCTAGTCCATCGCAGGTTACCTTCCCAGTATATTTTACTGGTACCCATTTATACTGCTGGGTGAACATAGGCACAGTTGTGGTTGAGACCTTGCCCAGGGGTCTTAGCACAGTGAGGGTCTCAGTGGGATTTGAACTCACAACCTCCCGATCATGAGCGCAACACCCTAACCATTACATCACCGGCCCCGATATACACATATACATGTACGTATATATCAGTCAGGGCGGTTGATCCTACTTCGCGGAATTCAGCTGTCGTGGGGGGGTGGGGGGTGTCTCGGTCCCAATTAACCACGGAAAGTGAGGGATCCCTGTAAGACTATTTGTAGTCACTTGTGGGGGGAGGGAGGCATGAATTTTTTTTTTTTTCCTAGGGGGGTCGCCACAGAAAATAATTGAGAAGCACTGCGTTTAAACAAATATTATCAGAAAGGATCAGCCCTTTTTAAAAATGTAATTAATTCTTCCCTTCGCATTGACTATGTACCGAAATCCTTTAAAATAGCAGTTACCAAACCACTTATTAAAAAAAAATCTGATCTCGACCCATATCAACTGTCCAACCATAGACGGATATCCAGACCTCCTTTTGATCTCGAAGATCTTAGAAAAAGCTGCCGCGCAGCAGTTATGTTCATATTCTTTTTTCTTATGGGTGTGTTTCCTGGCAACCAGAACAAATGCATTTAATTGGCTGGTTGAACGTCACCATCTTTTGAAGAAGGTAAGCGTGCGAGGTACTTCAGCAGTGATGTAACCCGAAAATGAGTAACCAGCTTTGCCAGTGGATTAAGAAGTGCAGCAGACGTGTTCAGTGTGGGTGGAGGGTTGTGAAGTGCCAAAGCTTTGGACCACCACTTGCGTCCTGCTAATTGTCTCACAGCTACTGATTCACCGCGGATTTTGTACTCTTCATGGAAGAGGAGCACAGAATATCAGGCATCGATGACCCGAGTGGTTATGCAGTACCGTTGTGTGTCTGATGCGTACTAAGCATGACCATCGTTCAAGTGTCCCATATATACTGCAGGAACGTTCAAACTTCTCATGCTCTCCCTGTGCTTGTGTGGGGTTTCTCTGTGTACTCCAGTATCCTCCCACAGTCCAAAAGACTGCACATTAACTCACTGGCTGGTCCAGATTGCCCTTGGCGTGAGTGTCAATGGTTGTGTGTTTGCCCAGCAATGAAATGAGAAGCTGTTTCACTCACTCATCCAACTCATCTGCCAGATCCCTTAATCCTATTAGGGTCACTTGGAAGCTGGAGACGATCTTACTCGACACTGGACGAAGGCAGAGTACAACCTTGAACAGTTCCCGGACCAATGCCGGACCAACACACATGCAAGAATTCATACTCACACTCACACTTGGGGGCATTTTGGAAAAAAAAACAATTAGCCTAATGTGCATGTGTTTTTTTTTTTTAATTATGGCAGAGTACCTGAGGAAAATCCATGCAAACATTGGGAGAGCATGCAAACTCCACACAGAAGCACTTGAGGCAAGGAATGGAACCCAGGAGCGCCCATCTTAGCTGACTCTGGGCAAGGGTGGGGTACACCCTGGACAGCTCGGCAGGCCATCGCAGGGTAGAAACACACTGACGGCAACCCAATGGCCTACTCCTTATGAACGACAGCAATGGTTCTTTCACACGCTTCTCACCACAGACAGTGAGACACATGGCAACACAGTTAGACGCGATATGGATACTATCACTCACTTATCCCTTAACATCCGGGGATGCCGTTGGGACGCCTGTGAAGAGTTTGCCACCATTCACCTCCATCCACCGCTTTCGAGGACCCCGCCAGGCCCAATCCAGTCCATTCCTGGATATTGTATTCCCACCTCTTCTTCTGTCTTCCCCTTCTTGCGGCTTCCTCTGACTGTACCTTCTTCTTCTTTCTTAAGTCTGTTGGGTTTTTACACCCGAGCCTAGTGGTTCATCAGGCTGGTGCTTATCCCCGGTTTCCATAGCGTGAAGCGACCAGGAGTTGAACTCCTCCTGGATGGGACGCTAGTCCATCGCAGGTTACCTTCCCAGTATATCTTACTGGTACCCATTTATACTGCTGGGTGAACAGAGGCACACTTGTGGTTGAGACCTTGCCCAGGGGTCTTAGCACAGTGAGGGTCTCAGTGGGATTTGAACTCACAGCCTCCTGATCATGAGCCCAGCACTCTAACCACTACACCACTGGCCCCACCTTCTGACTGTACCTTGAAGGATGGTTCTTTTGCAAGGCCAATATGTCGGTACCATTTCAGTTTCTTCGTCTACCAGCAGATCATCGTGAGGTCCAAGTGCTTCTTGTATTCTTCTTCTGACCTCCTCATTTGTCACATGATCTGTGTAGTGGATGTCCAGAATCTTACGGTAGCATCTCATCTCATGGATACTTTACTTGAAGTAAAAATATTTGAAGTAAAAAAAGAATATTGCAGAGAATAAATATTGCACACGGACGTTATTGAGTCTGAAGACAAAACATGATGTCACAGAGTCCTGATGTGCCTGTACCAGGCTTCAGCTGCTGCTAAGTGTACCCATTCAGGTACTCGTGGTTGGCTGTGTGTATTACACAGCTGCGTTTATCGTCCCTCTGTGACCATTGCACAGTCCCAAGTGGTCGCCTATTCATATACAAACCACGCCCCACCCTGCGTAGCTTAGATCAGACAGCATTGGGCATTCACAGTAAGCTATGGTGGCACAAGGCAGGTAAGTGCCACTAAATCTGATAGCAAGTGAAAGAAATCTTACAGTGTTCATCAGTTCATTTTCTGTACCCGCTTAATCCTAATTTGGGTCGCGGGGAGGCTGGTGCCCATCCCAGCCAACTTCGGGGCGAGGGCGGAGTATACCATGGACAGCTCGCCAGGCCATCGCAGGGTGGACACACGTTCTTACGCTCTTACAGTGCTACAGTATAAATACATGGAGAACCACCCAGAGGGCATAAATCTCCACCAACTACACCCCCTGCTGGGCCTGCTGCGACACTTCAAAAAAATTATTCCTTTCTCACAATGATAAAGAAAAAAAAAAAAAAAAAAAAAAAAAAAATATATATATATATATATATATATATATATATATATATATATATATATATATATATATATATATATATATATATATCCTGGATTCAGATTTCTCTCAAAATCATCTGCAACATTTAATGCATGGTTACTTGGGGTGTACTCCACCGTTCCAAAAAAACAAAAACAAACAAAAAAAAACGTTCAGCAAGACTCGTTCATAACTTTTGTTGTAAAACTGCTGACAAACAAACAAGCAAACCAATGTTGACAAAAAAACCCCAATAAAACTTCGCCACCTTGGCAAGAGGTTATAACTTCTGAAAAGCACCAGCATACAAAACTAACCACAACAATAATAACAAAGATTCCACTTAATTAGTGAAATATGCATTGCTGAATTATTTGTTTACGCATTTGTCCTCTTTTCCTTTATTTGCTTTCCTTTTCTGACAATGCTCAGCAATCACAAGCTAGCTTACAATCTTTGGTGAGTCATGAACAGCTAGCTGTACACTTGAAACAGGTCGGCTCCACCTAGTTGAAAGATGATGAATTACATTTCATTGTAATTATTAATGTAAGGAATGAACAATACTGTAGTCATAAATAAATCATGAGCGCAGCACCCAAACCACTACACCACCCGCCCCACTCCTACCCAGTAAAAGCAGCAGCTTTTGAAATATGATGATTTAAAATGTTTCTGATTAACTAAATTAATAAATATTCTATTATGGTGTGAGAAATTTGCTTTCACTTATTCTCACATTCATTGGAAAATACATTAGTTCAAATATGACAAAGTCTGATCTCTGATTTCATGGAAAGCTGTTTTTCTTAAATATCCAACCTTGAAAAAATTGACAACTCCAAGTTTATCGGTTTCTTCAGATTTACAATTTATAGGTGTGTGCTAAAGACACATTGTCACTTTTGTTTTATTCTATAAACAATTCTTCTCAAATTTCACATAAAGGGTTATCGCTTTAAGGCGTCACTATAAGGCTTAGAGAAGTGGCTTTTGGACCGAAAGGGAACATATGTGTAAAAATGTGAAGCTTCTCTTCCTGAACATAAATGGTTGAAGTGCCCTTATACAAAGCACTCAACCGCCAACGGCTTTCTGTGTGGCCCAGTGTGTGGCTGCCCACTGCTTGGAGTGTTTTGATAACTTTGGATGGGTTCAATGTAGAGGAACTAGTTTATTTTATGGCATTAATACAGTACACACACACACACACACACACACACACACACACACACACACACACACACTGTGTGTATATATATATATATATATAATGTGTGTGTGTGTGTGTGTGTGTGTGTGTGTATATATACACTGTATATATATATATATATATATATATATATATATATATATATATATATATATATATATATATATGTGTGTGTGTGTGTATACACTGTATATATATATATATATATATATATATATATATATATGTGTGTGTGTGTGTGTATACACTGTATATATATATATATATATATATATATATATATATATATATATATATGTGTGTGTGTGTGTGTGTGTGTGTGTGTGTGTGTGTGTGTGTGTGGGCAGTGGTGGTCTAGTGGATAGGGCACTGGATTGCTGTTCCTAAGGTTGGGGGTTCAAGTCCCCACAGGGTTGTCACTGTCCCCCCCAGTGCAGCTAACTGGGTTATCAAAGGCGGGCCATGTCTGTCACTGTCTATGGTGAGAGGTTCATGTAAAAGAACGATTGCTGACTTTCGTAAAGAGTAGCTGCAAAGCCGTCAGCGTGTTTCTGTCCCTTGCTAAAAAAAGGGTTGTGACAGGAAGGGCATCCGACGTAAAAAAAAAAAACATGCCAAATCAAATGTGTGAATCAGATGATTCGCTGTGGCGACTCTCGAGAACGGGAAAAGCTGAAAAGAAAAGAAGAAGAAGAATATATATGTGTGTGTGTGTGTGTGTGTGTGTGTGTGTGTGTGGCGCTGGGGAAAAGACAGGAGGCAGAGTTGGAGGTAGCAGAGATGAAAATGTTGAGGTTCTCTTTGGGAGTAACGAGGATGGATAGGATCAGGAATGAGTCCATCAGAGGGACAGCACATGTTAGATGTTTTGGAGACAAAGTCAGAGAGGCTAGATTGAGATGGTTTGGACATGTACAGAGGAGGGATAGTGAGTATATTGGTAGTAGGATGCTGAGGTTGGAACTACCAGGCAGAAGGTCTAGAGGAAGACCAAAGAGAAGATTTATGGATGTGGTTAAGGAGGACATGAAGGTAATTGGAGTAAGAGAAGAAGATGCAGAGGATAGGGTGAGATGGAGGCAGATGAGTTGCTGTGGCGACCCCTGAAGGGAACAGCCGAAAGGAAGAAGATATATATATATATATATATATATATATATATATATATATATATATATATATATATATATATATATAAAATCTCAATTGACTCTGGGTGAGGGCAGAGTACACCCTAAACAGCTCGCCAGGCCAGAAACATGCTGACGGCTATGCAGCTCCTATTGATGAAAGGCAGCAATGGTTCTTTTAGATGAACCTCTCACCATAGACAGTGAGAGACATGTCCAGCCTTTGATAACCAGATAGTGTACTGGGAGGACAGCAGTGACAACCCAGTGACATTTCGGATTGAACCCCTGACCTTGGGATCAGTAAACCAGCACCTTACCACCAGGCCACCACTGTCCCTTATTAATTGATTAATTAATTAATTTATTATTTATTCATTTATTTATAATAATAATAATAATTATTATTATTATTATCATTATTATTATTATTATTATTATTATTAGCTGTTGTTGTTGTTGTTGTTGTTGTTGCATCCTCTACAATTTATTGACATGCACAGTTTCATATTTTAACTTAAAAAAACTGATTAGTCTTGAACACGTGATTAATTAGTGGTTAAAGCGGAGTTTGTGATAGGCTGGGCGTTTTGATCTCAATCCTACATGTAAGGCGGTGAGCAGAAGCCTGAAGCTGCATGTTGTGGAGTGACGTAACCGTCCAGCTACACACCTGAGCGGAGCACTGAGTAGGTGAGACACCGGGTGGGTGGGACACCAGGTGAGACACCAGGTAGGTGAGTGGGTTTTATTGAGTCCCAGTGCTGAGATATTTTCTCTCCATATAAAAAAAAAAACTGTCCTCCCTCAGACAACTAATGCTTTTAAAAAGTCGTAATTACTACTCGAACAGAATCCTTCGAAACTCGAATGGTACGGCTGATGACGTACACGCAGAAACTGTGTGTAAACAAGTGCGTGTCTGGTTGAGAACAGATTCGATACCGTGGTTCTGATTTCGGAACTGGAATAAAAGTGGTGTAGAACCGGGACATTTTTCACTCGGGTTTGAGTGTTAAATGTGTATTGAGTGTAAATTTG
The DNA here is from genome assembly GCA_024760905.1 of Plotosus lineatus. Lineage (NCBI taxonomy): Eukaryota > Metazoa > Chordata > Actinopteri > Siluriformes > Plotosidae > Plotosus > Plotosus lineatus. Next base: position 16,819,419 of record CM045751.1, on the reverse strand, counting down.
AGTGCACCCCCAAAAAAAAAAAAAAAACAAAAAAAACAAAATTGCAATACTTCCCAAATACCGGGGGGGGGGGGGCGCGCGCATGACCCTGGAGAACATGCTTTTCCTGAATAGTGCAAGATAACTAGGTGTAACCGCACCTCCATTTCACTAGTTGGCAGTAGCGCTCTGATTGTTGCGCTATGGTGTAGCGGTTTTTCGCACGAGCAAACTATATGACGTGCAGTAAACAAGCCCTCAAGAAACATGAACGAAGATGGAGAGAGAGAGAGACGGAGATATAAGACATAAATATTTTGAATGAGTTTAAATAAGTTTTTTTTTTTTTTTTTTTTTTTTTTATTTCAGGCACATTGATGCACTTTAAATCTTTTTCTATTACAGATTAAAAAATAACGTTAGTGGGTGAAGTTTCTTTATTGTAAGTTGAACTGTTTCCTTTTTAAAAACGTTTATAATGATATATAATGTTATGCAAAGGTGTAATAATAATAATTTTATAGACAAATACCATTTATAATCGTTTACGGGGCAGTGTGTGGCGTGAAATGTTTTTCTACCTAGAGGGGGCGCCAAAGAAAATGATTGAGAAGCATTGCAGGGGTGTCTGCAGGTTTTTGTTTCAACCAAGCATCAGCACACGTGACTTGGCTCATTCAAACAACTGATAAGAGTCTTCAGGCATTTGATTGGTCAGTCTCTGGACAGAGCACATAGATTCACCAATCAAATGCCTGAAGACTCTTATCAGTTGTTTGAATGAGCCAAGTCAGGTGTGCTGCTGCTTGGTTGAAACAAAAACCTGCAGCCACATGGCCCTTTTGTGGCACGAGTTTGACACCCCTGCTCTACTGGGTCAGGAAAGAAAGCGCCCGTATTTTCTGATCCTATGAATGCATCTACTGATCCTGCATGCTTTTACATGGATGTTCACATGCTGATGGAAAGTGCCATGTCCAACAGAAGTTTTATCTTCAAGCTTAATCTGATGCAGTGAATCTAAAAATGCCTGACTTGTGCAATGGAGATGTGTTTTATTAAAACTAATGCATGTAATTTATTTTGTGGACTTGTGGCAACTTGACTCTGGGGGGGGGAGGAGGAAAGACCGCGTTGAAATTCTGAGATCGTGTCTTCTGATCTGTAACAGAACAAAGTTATGGTGGCGAGTGGTGTCCTTTCATCAATCTTCTGTGGAATTTCACAGTTTTGGCCTGTTCGTCTCATGGTAATTTCCGACTCTATGTAATATACCTAACTCGACACTGTTGTATTATTGGCTCTGAAGGATCCTAACTATTATGGTTTTGGTCAGATCCAGAATTTTCAGGTCTTATGGCGGCATTTTGGCTTTTTCTCTCCTGCCAAGGCCCTTTCAAGTCCATCTAAAGAAAACCGAAGTTCTGGTGAACGCTACTGTCGATCCGGTCGGAAGCGCATAAGTAGAGCCACGTGTTTGCTACTCGCCGTCGTGCCTCAGTGGATCCAAAGTGCCCTTGGCTACCCGGTGTGCACCAGCATTGGCCGCTCCATGTCTTCAGGTGTGTTGGAAGCTCAAATGTTCTTGGTAACGATCAACACGATTTGTTGATCTGCACAGGCTTAAGTGCAAGTGCTGCAGGATTTGTTCATTTGGTTCGACAGTCTGTCTTGATGGTTTTACTATATTGCCATTTGTATTTTTGACCCCACCCAAAAAGATGTGCAGCATTCTCCCACCAAGCCCGATGGGAAAGGCAGTAAAAGGAAGCAGGATGATCTGGATGAAGATGATGAGCTGGAGCAGCACTCCTGGATCGAGGCACTCACTCAGGAACTGACTGATGAGGACCAGTCTGTTGATCCTGACTATGAAGTATGAATGTCTTTTAGTCGGGGTATTTATAGTGGGGTTTGTTTTAAATACCATTCCTCTTCTCCTGCAGCCGAGTACAGTTGAGACTGATAGTGACGAGTACCGTTCTCACAACAATACAGAGACCGATATTGAAGTGGAGAATGGTGTTGTTGTGGTCCAGGACCTGGAGCTCAAGCAGGTTGAAATTCTGAGTTTTTTTTTTTGGGGGGGGGGGCGAATTGATTCTAAATGACACGTTGGGCCTTGTTTTATTTGAAATCTGCAGTGGACTCTGTTTTTTTTTTTTTTTTGTTCTTTTAGGAAACGCCATTGACTGAGGTGTAGCTGTGGAAGTCACACTTATGAAAAGTGATCCTGGAGTTGCTCATTTTGGACATTGTCCTGCTGTCTCCTGCTTTGATAGTTGGTGTGTGTGTGGGGGGTCGTTTTTTTCCAATGTGATTTTTAATATTTTCTGAAATAAATGCTTTTGTTTAACTTCACCAGTAGATGGCAGCTGTTCAGTGTACAGTATTCACACAAACTGAACTTGGGTTTCTGCTGTGTATGTGGTGGTTGGTTGGGGGGGGGGCATGCATAGGTCAGATTCAATGGTGCTCATATTTGTGCAGAAGAGCCGGTGCTAAGGCCTGTTGGTGGTCCAAATTGAGCTTGTTGAGTGGCTTCAGGAATGAGTGTTTCTAGTCAGCATGGCTGATTAATTCCACTCATGACTTAATTTTTTGACTTGGTCACATGAGTAAAGCCTCCAAGAAATGGGACCATCCATGCTTGATCTCGAGTACGTTTTAAGCCATGAATGGCTACTTGGAGACCAACTTTGTTCCATAACTCCCAAGCATAACTTAAGTTCCCATCTTTCCCTTTGCTGACATGATAGTCCTGCTCGGGTTGTGACGTTGGTTGACGATGGTGAACACTTTAGCCGACTTACCAGTCCATCGCATTCACAACATATTCATAGTTGGGGCCATTTGGAACAGTCAGTTATCCTAATGTGCATGCTTTTGGATTGTTGGAGGTGCCCTCAGACTCCAAGTACAGGAGAAATATAATTTCCACACGAATACCTTCACTGAGTCTGGGACTCGAAATCAGAACGTTCTTTCTATGAAGCAGCCATGCTACTCATTCTGAAAGGAGTATTTAATCTTCTGCAAAGGGCTGGTGTGGGTGCAGGTTTATTCCAACCAACCACGAGCTACACTCTATACCGGTCTTATCAGCTGAGCTTCACTTCCAGAAAGCTGCCCCCACAGTGGCCCTTGGTGGATGAGATTAAAGTTCCTTGCACTGTGCCCCCCATAGTGACTATCAGGTTTTCATTGGTGTTTATATATTCAAGAAAAGTCTCCATATAGTGTTCCAGATGGGATTCTGGTTATTTATTTTGTTGGAAGGCTCACACCAAACTTCTTGCTGATAGTATTGCAGTTCATTCCAGCCTTGTGTGATCTCATCCCTAATTTTTTTTTTTTTTTTTTTTTTTTAAACCACCCCCCACTGGTGGTGTAGAGTTTAGAATGAAAGCTAATTCTGTGGGCAGGTCTCATTTATACACATGGTGAATTTTAGGTGTGCATTCTTGAAGTAGAGCGATTTAATGCGTGTGGGTGAATCATAGGCACATACAATAACTACTGATCTTCATGAGCCAGAATCACATTTCACTTGCAGGTCAATTTTCACTTCTACATTTTACTGGTTATTCTCTCTGCCAACCATGCCATTAAATTTGTAGATTGATCATTTCTTCATCCAATGGCAAAATAAGCAGATTTGTGTCCCCCCCCCACTGTGTTTAATTAATGCTACTTATAACAATCAAGGGAAAACTATAGCAACAGTTCGGGGGCATCAGTGTGACGGTTAATGGCTTCCCTCTGATAAATGTGATCAACTGTAATCATAGGTTCAGCATAACAGCTACTACTGGAGCATGACAGTACTTGCAAGTGTAACTGAAAATAACAAACTATGGGTGGCAAGGAGCTGTCGAAAGCTGTCAAGGATAACGTTGTGGTGCTCTGAATAAAAAAAAAAATTCTTGTACTAATAAAATTGAACGGTAATAAAGGATCAAAATTTGATCAATCTGTAGGATTGCAGTAAAATCCATATTTAAAAATGGAACGTGTTATTACTAGTACTGTAATATCCTTTTCAGGTCAGGCTGTCCCTCAAAACTGGGTGGATCAAACGTGGTCGGAGAGGCTACACTGACTTCAATTCAGTTTATTTGTTTTGCTCTTTTAACAATTGACAATTAACAATTGAAAATGTTGAGGTTCTCCCTGGGAGTAACGAGGATGGATAGGATCAGAAATGAGTATATCAGAGGGACAGCCCACGTAAGATGTTTTGGAGACAAAGTCAGAGAGGCTAGATTGAGATGGTTTGGACATGTACAGAGGAGGGATAGTGAGTATATTGGTAGTAGGATGCTGAGGTTGGAACTACCAGGCAGAAGGCCTCGAGGAAGACCGAAGAAGAGATTTATGGATGTGGTGAAGGAAGACATGAAGGTCGTTGGAGTCAGAAAAGAAGATGCGGAGGACAGGGTGAGGTGGAGGCGGATGATTTGCTGTGGCGACCCCTGAAGGGAGCAGCCGAAAGTAAAAGAAGAAGAAGAAGAAGAAGAAGCTCTTTTAACAATTGACATCGTCACAAACCAGCTTTACATAGTAAAAAGGAAAAACTCCCTCAGGAGATAGGAGGAAACCTTAAGAGGAACCAGGTCCGAAAGGGAAACCCATCCTGAGCTGGATAAAACCATACAGATGCAAACTGCAGACACTTACAAACAAGTGAGGTTCCAGACGGTTGTTTGTTATATGAATTTGTAAGTTGTTACAGGGCATTCTTTAGAGGGGAATGTATGTTTAAACATTGTATAAGTAACCTATACAAGTTTGTACTGTATACAATCTCTCTCTCGGAGTTATTACATAACTGGCAATGTGGTGTAATGATGCTCTTGAGCTCAGTCTAATTGAAAGCATATCCTCTCTCTCACACACACACACACACACACAGGCGACACTATAACTGGACAATTGAACTGATCAGCTTCTAGTTGCCCTTGGAAGGAGAACTAGAATCGAACTTTGCCATAAAAATAATCTGATATATTTATTTATTTACCAAAAGTGTGTGTAATGCTTCCTATATAATTATGTTTGATTGGTGGATAATTTGTGAATCATTTCCCAATATGATTCATGGTTTGTGTCTCACTCAGCACCACGTTGACCCGACTCAACCTGCTGCCCGCACGCTTGAAACTTTAAAGTCTTTATGGTGTTAAATCATGACCATCACAAATCATTGTTAATGACACCATTCCTCCCGTGACACCGCAGTAAACATCATCCTGCACATCAAAATCGCTCCGCATCGCCAAGGCACACCATTTAACCCACTGGTCCCGGTCTCCAGTCCCAGATAGTGAAGTTGTCTGTGTAGGACCTTCAGGTTGCGCGTTGCTGGAACGGTGCAGCCTCTCTCTCTCTCTCTCTCTCTCTCTCCACAATCATCACATTATCAATCTCATTATGTCCCGTGTTTAAACTCCTGGTTCCTCTCAAGCACAGCACAGCAGATCTGATCAAATTAGTTTCACTCATCCAGTTCATTATAATACTGGAGTCAATTTGTTTCTTCTCCGAAAGTGTTGTCAGGAGTTCAAAACATGTATCGGTTCTGCTTCTCTTCCTGGACCTCCGATGTAAAGCATGTCAACCACGCCCCTCTGCCGGAGGCTAGTATTATGTGTACCTCAGGATAATGTTTAATCATATGTCATACTTATATTTATGATCCATCGTTCTATAGATTTTATTCCATTTCTATTACTACTTGTTCTTCAATTTCATTTCACTTTCGACCTCGGACGGGATGTTTGTATCTCTGGATGTTTGTAAAATGAATGTTCATAAGTGGGGGAGCGTCTGTTTATACGAGAAACTTCATTACAATCCAAAATGTAAGTTTATGTAACTAAATTGTCTATTGGATCTTTGCAGCAGTTACAGGAACAGCAGGTGCACTGTCTTCATTTCAAAGACTGCTGAGCTAATGTTTTCCATCTCCCCTGATCCTTTACCTGACATGTAACCTCATATCATAAATTATTGTTTTTCCTCAAGTAAGGATCCTCTTCTTGGTCCAATGCAGTGTGGCTCACTCATGATTTTCATTTCATATAATCTCCATAAATTTTTTTCCATTTAGCCCACAGTAAGTTTCTTTTGCTTTGTTTGTTTACAGCTCAGTGCTGGTTCCCCTTTGGCTTTTCTACAGTAAATGTCAATCACATTACATTCAACTGATTTTCCACAGGACATCATGGTGGTATAGCAAATCTGCCCCACAGTGAGAAGATTCTGGGTTCGAGATCCCAAGCTCAAGCATTTCTGTGGAGTTTGCATGTTCTCTGTGTGCTTGCATGGGGTTTTCTCTGGTTGTAGCAAACTGACCCGAGGTGTGCCTTGTGATGATCTGTTGAATTGTTCAATGTGTTCCTTCGCCCAGTCTGAGATAAGCTCCAGTCTCTCCGTGTCCCTAGTAGTAGGATTAAATAAATCAGCAGTTCTTACAGCTTGTGTATTGTGTATTTTCTGCTTTGAGACTTCTATCCTGGTGCTGTGGAACTATCTCTTGGTGTGTATGTGTGTGTGTGTGTGTGTGTGTGTGTGTGTGTGTGGTGTTATCCCTTCATGAGTAGTTTTCCTGTTAGAGCCTGTGGGTACCCAGTTTCTTCCCACAGTCCAAAAACATGCACAGTCGGTTAATTGGCTGTTCTAAATCACCCCTATGTGTGAATGGTGGCCCTATGATGGCCTGATGAGCTGTCCAGGGTGTACCTCAGCCAGAGTTGGCTGAGATTGGCACCAGCCTCCCTGGAACCCAAATTAGGATTTAACATCTTAGAAAATGGATGAATGATGATCTGAGGAGGGCAAACCCTGCTAAACATTACATCATGGAAATTTCCTTATTATATAACAAAGTTGTTTTTTTTAATACAGTGGTACCTCACTTTACAAAAGTCTCACAAACGAAAAATTGAGGTTACGAAACACATTTTCCTAAAATTTTTGTCTCTGGATACGAAACAAGTTCACGTTACGAACGTGCCATTCAAACAATGGGCGAGTTGCTTTCCCGTTGGCTGTCTCCCAACACTCTGCCCCGCTGGCCTCCCATTGGCTAGGAGGGAGCTGAATCTCCATAATCCAGTACTGTACCCATAATGCTTTTCGTGTGCCTTCGACCCATTGTTTGTCACACGCGTGGAGGAGAGCTGTACTGAGTTTTATTGGAATGTGCTCATTGCAACATTATTTTTCGTTATTAATCATGAGCCCCAAGAAAGTGATTATCGGTGAGACTGAAAAGAAGCGGGCTCCGTTATCAATAAAAGTAAAACAGATGATAAAAAAAAAAAAATATGAAAGTGGCATGTAGTTGAGTGAAATCGCAAAGGAGTACGGCCAAAACCCCTCTACGATCGGAACGATATTGAAGCAGAAGAAGGCCTTAAAAGCGACGACCCCTTCGAAAGGCCTCACTGTGATATCGAAAAAGAGGTAGTCACTGAACGACGAGATGGACAGACTGTTACCCCTTTGGCTAAAGGAGAAAGAAATTGCCGGAGATACAGTGACGGAGGCGATTATTTCGGAAAAAGCAACTGCCATATTTAAAGACCTCGTGAAGGAGGTAATTTTCTTTTAGTTTTAACACAATTTTTCATACAAAATTGGTGTACTTTTATAATTTTTAAAGGGTTTAGGGGGTAGTATTGGGAGCCTTGGAATAAATCACACGTTTTACATGGAAAATGCAGTTCAATTTACAATAAATCCAGGTTACGAAAAAGGCTCTGGAACGGATTAATTTCGTAAGGTGAGGTACAACTGTATTAATTTAATGTATTTGATTGTTTTTAAATTTAACGCAGAGTGCACATGGTGGTGACTCCACCCTTTTTGTGAGAGGCTGTGCAGTACCGTATGGTCGACGACTTTTGTATTTTTCCACAAGAACATTTCTTCTTCAGGACACACGCGGCTGAAGTGCTTATAATATGTGAAAGATTTAAGATGGACACACTGAAGACAGTCTAGGATCAGAAGGAGAAATCAACTCGTACCCAGCCCAGTGGTTTCATCGAGTAAAACAAACCCGGGGACCAAGATGGCCAACTTTATTCTGCACTCTTACAACATGCAGCTCAACTTGAGTAGTCATGCATTCGTCAGAGAAATAAAATCAATACACGAGTAAAAACCAGGAGGGCAAACAAATCCACTTGCACATTTGATGCATAACCATAAATATTCGCGTCTAAAGCAGGGCGTGGGAATGTGATTCCTCAAAGTGGAAACGTTACAAATAAAAACTTCCAAAACATCACCACAAAAAATAATAATAATAATAAACCTTAAAGGATTCACAGGAAAGATCAACACAAATCGCAGATAAAGTTTCTAATTCTTTTACTGACGATAGATTTGAGTGAATAAGCACAAAGCAGTAAAGTGATAGATTTTTATTAGTTATTAGTCATCACTGTCCAATTCTCTCTCGATGCTGTAGGCCATGAAGAAGGCGTCGGGGCGGGATGGGACAAGGGGATGACCCGGTCTCACAATCTCAAAGCCCAGGAAACTAAACGTCCGCAGCAGCGATGCTGTACGAACACAGGAACGGAAAAGCACTGAGCTGACTGAGAACACGAACAAACACACACACACACACACACACACACACACAGGGAGGCAGGCATACTGACGCACGTGCGCGTGCACACACACACACACACACACACACACACACACACACACACACACAGGCAGGCACGCGTACGCACACACAAACAGGCAGGCAGGCACGCACACACACACGCACACAGACAAGCACACAGACATCACAGTCAGAAATGCAGGCATACACACGGGCGCACACACAACGTACCTCTGTCATCACGATTTTTCTGGAAACAAATGAAAACGTAATCAACCTGAAGCTTCTCCTCTGCGAACTCGAGCAACAGTGCAAAGCTGCAAGAACAAAAACAAAGTTCATCCATCCATTCATTTTCTGAACAGCTTATTCCTAAATAGGGTCACAGGAAAGCTGGCGCCCATCTCGGCCGCCTCTGGGCGAGGGCAGGGTGCACCTCGGACAGCTTGGCAGGCCATCGCAGGGCCAACATTCACACGCACACCTGGGGTTGATTTGGAACAGCTAATTAACCTGCTGTGTATGTTTTTGGATTGTGGAAGGAAACCGGAGTCCCCAGAGGAAACCCAGGCAAGCACAGGGAGAACCTGCAAACTCCACACAGAAGCACCCCGAGCTGGGCATCGAACCCAGGCCTTCTTGCTGTGAGGCAGACGTGCGAATCACTACACCACAGTGCTGCCCGAAAACGAAGTTTCACATTAAAATCAAAATAATTTTCAATAGAAGAGTTGCTTCCAGCAACATGATGTTTATTTCCGGCCAGTGTCAGGTTTATCTCACTGGCGTGTTGAACCGACGAGGGAAAACCGAACCCCTCCATAAAATCATCTCCAGCACATCCAAAACACTTTCAATAGTGCTAAAGGCGGGGCTCTTAGGGGCCAGTACGTACTGTATATGAAAATTCTCCCTCATGCTCCATGAACCTCTCATTAATCAAATCCCATTTTATATCTGAGCCATCAGAGTCAGACATCAAAAGTGCACTGATGTGATAACGCCTTCATTCAGTCCATTCAGATCATCAGCGGCTTCATTTTATTATCACATTAATGTTGCTGAGCCTCGACCGGAACAACCGGAGCAACAACGCCATGGAGATTCAATGCTGCGATCAGGGATGAATGCTCTCCAGCAAAATATGAGGGTGTGAGAAGTTCCTTGGCCAGGCCGTATAAACTCTGTAACGTACTGGGTGTTTGTTGTAATTCAAATGATACGATCTCAACACTGTGTGGGTTCATTTAAAGTGTTATTATAAATGACAGTATGATGTTCATTGTTTTGTATTAGTAATAAAACTTTTGCTTCTGTGGGTTCGGGAATGGACATCACAAAAGTATCCAGTTTCTGGGGTTAAAATGAAAAGTTGTTTTATTTGATATAGTAAATCTCTAGTAAATCATCTTTAAAATAAATAAGGAGTCATTTAAATTTGGTGCAGACAATCCAGACACCCCGATATGAAGGTACAATCGGCCCCTTTTTACAAATTTAATCCGTTCCAGTGCCTTTTTCAGAACCTGGAGTTTTCGTAAGGAGAGGCGCATTTTACATGTAAAACGCGTGATTCCTTCCAAGGCTCCCAAGACTACCCCATAAACCATTTTAAAAATTATAAAAACATAGCTTTTAAAGTACTCACTTCGTGTCGACCATGTCTTCTTAGCAGAGTTATCATCTTACAATTACCATGGCACTGGGAATCACTTTCACCGGGAATCACACGTGTGTGCGTGCGCGTGTGTTGACCATGTCTTCTTAGCAGAGTTATAATCTTACAAATGTTTATGGAAGGTTTTAAAAGCCTGAGCCATAAACTACATTTGGAATGACACACAAACATGAACACAGTTCAAACAAACTTGAACAAAGTTGGAACGACAGCGTCATCCCTCCTAGCCAATGGGAGGCCAGCAGGGCGGAATGTTGAGAGATAGCCAATGGGAGGGAGCTGCGTCATCCCTCCTAGCCAATGGGAGGCCAGCTGGGTGGGATGTTGGGAGACAGCCAATGAGAGAAACGCGCGTATTGTTTGAATGGCACGTTTGGCGCTTTTCAAAAGTAGTAGTTGTTTTGTACGCAGAGGACAAAAATTTAGGAAAATGTTTTTCAAATACTGGATTTTTCCTATTCAGGGGTTTTCGTAAGAATCATCATCATCATCATGAGTTCAGGTGTAAAAATCAGCTGTAAACATCGATACACAAGTTGAAATGACTTTAGAACTCAATCAGCAAATAAAATAAAAGTTACCTCTGCCAGGAAGTTTATATTTTACATATTTTCCTTTAACTTGTCCTTTAATAGTGAGAGGATAATTTTTGACATCTGGGGAAGTTGCTGGACTGGGCAGAACTTTGTGTTCTATAATATAGTAAGGAATGTATTTGAAACCGAATTGGAGAATTAACATGTGGGTCATCTTTGATGAACTGTCGCATCACGTCACTTGATCTGATGATGAACTTGTACACGGCCTAACACTGATATCCTAGAAACTAAGGAGCACAGAATACCCAGAGCATGTACACCATACTTAACGACCTCATTCCTGTGTATTATTAAGTAATGGCCCTACATCAGGACCTCACGACTTCACATATGACTGACAGGGTGGCTCACTGGTTTGCACCGTCACCTCTCAGCAAGAATGGGTTTCCTCCAGGTATTCCAGTTTCTTCCCACGGGCCAAAGACATGCACAGTAAGTTGTACAAAAGTGTGAATGTCATTTTGTGCGTTAAGAGGCTCAATCCCATGATTCCATTCTTAAAATTAAAATATAGTAGATTGTTGTTAAATGTGGGACCAGTGACCTGTCCTTGCTTCCTTCAGGAAGAGATCCTGGAGGAATCTCGATATAAAGCCTAACTCCAACCAACGACCCCCTCCACACCACAGGCTTGATCTCAGGATTTCGTCGCTCGAAGAGCAAAAATCGTACACGGCTGTTCAACGGTGGAGGCTCCTCAAGGACCAGCAACTGAGTGTCCTGTTGGAGGAAAGGAAAGGGGGGGGGGACACTTAAAATTCTGTGTAAAATTTAAATAAAAGCAGAACGCAATGATTTACAAATCTCATAAATGCAGAAAGTATTCACAACATAACATACACATTAAATGTTGAGTGAAACATTTTGCTATCTCATGTTGACTTTGATGGCATCAACGCTTCTCAGAAAATTTGGGACAGGAGCAGCTAGAAAAGTAGGTAAAAAAGAGGCAGGGTCTGTTGGGTTTTTACATCCGAGCCTAGAGGCTCATCATGCCGGTGCTTATCCCCGGTTTCCATAGCGTGAAGCAACTAGGAGAACAACTCCTCCTGGATGGGACGCTAGTCCATCTCAGGTTACCATCCCAGTATATTTTTACTGGTACCCATTTATACTGCTGGGTGAACAGAGACACACTTGTGCTTGAGACCTTGCCCAGGGGTCTTAGCACAGTAAGGGTCTCAGTGGGATTCGAACTCACAACCTCCCAATCATGAGCGCAGCACCCTAACCACTACACCACCGGCCCCACAGCTAGAAAAGTAAGTGGCAAAAACTCTCAAACAGCTGGAGGGTCATTTTTCCATCTAATTTGATTATTAGGTAACCAATCAGTAACATGACTGGGTTAAAAAAAAAAAACTATTTACAGGGCAAATGGAGCCCAATTCTTTCACGACTGGAGAAACTGCAGCTCATGCACTTGGGAAAGAACACATACATGAGGCCCAAATGGATTTATTAGAGATCGACAAATACGGACATATACGGCTACCAAAAGCTGTTCTCGTGGAACTGTGCGACACCTTGAGCCAGAACTGTGAGCCAATACTCAACACTCCACTTGCAGTTCAGGTAATGTCTGCCTTGTTCTGTTTGGCCGCAGGGACAAGGGACATTTCAGAGGGAGCTAGGAGGCAACCATCACGTGCGGGTCTGGGAAGGTACAATCTACTGGGCAGAAGAGGGAAAAACTTCCATTTCAGAGATAAAGTTACATTCTTCTCTGTAATAGTCTGGTGCTCCGGAAAACTTGTAAGTTCACTTTGGCATTGTTTTTTCCTTCATGAATATTTGTGTGCACACATGGCGCTATGAACGTTTATGAGGATTTAAGGGGCTATACCTATGCTATGTTAATTAGAGTGACGGGCACACACTTTCAATTTACAAAAGACAATAAAATTCACCATTCTACAAACATAGCAGGCAACAAACCCCAGGTTTAAAAGCACATCATGAATCTGATGTAGGCTTTTCTCATGATTCGGCTTACAAATTTAAGAAAAAAAGGTAAGACTTTGATATTTTAAGACATTTTATGATATCAAAAGACTTTGAGAATCTGTAGAAATTTCTGTAGGCAAGGGACAAGGCCAAAAATCAACACTGGATGCCCGATTATGGGCCCCTCAGGCAGTACTGCATGAAAAACAGGCACGCAGCATGGGCTCAGGAGCACTTCCAGAAAGCACTGTTTGGTTTCTCATCCATTTTACACAGCATCCCAACTTTATGGAATCAAGGTTATTTTTTTTTTAACAAAATGTTCATGCATGCAGACTTTAAATTATGCACGTGTTGCTGCTGATCTGTGATATTACAATTCTTTCCTTTCCTTAATCTTTTAACAAGTATTTTCAAGCTTGTAATCATTTCTTTCCTGACTTTAGGTAATAATTAACTAACACCAGTGTACACCCTGTGTACCACTTTAGAATGATCTAATCTTAAAGTCCAAATAATCATTTACATTTTAAAGCAACAACAAAAAAAGCATACAGACACTTACAGAATAGAATAACTTGGCTGAAAGATTATGATCCCTCTGATCGTTCCCTCGCCCACCTGGGATCTTTAGGGGTGGGAGAGGGGCATCAGGAACACCACAGAGGCCCTGGACACGGGTTACTGCAACACTGAGGGCACCTGCTGGGACTAAAATCACAAAAACTGTATCACTTCCCACAGTACATACAGTCAGATATAACAACTAGAGTCTTTTATCTCTAGCACGTTTTAGTGCTGGGGTTAATGCTTGAATTCGTTTCTTTTTACAGAGCCTCACTTAACAACAGGGACAATGTCAGGTTAGAAAACTAATTTCAAAAGAGCATGTCATTTGTAGTTATCTGTAGTAGTACATTGAATGTGCTGTGGTGTGCTTTATTGTTTTGGGATTTTATCCTTTTTAACAGAGCTTGTTTCTGTTTGTCAATTTGTGAACAAAATCCTTACCACAGCTATGCAAGTCTTTTGACCAAACTTGGCAGGGGACCCTGCTCCATCTGAGTACTGGAGATAATTTGATTTTGGAATATCAAGGTCAATGTTGAAGGCCAAAGCAAAGTAACAAAGTTTTGGAGACTGAGCTTCAAAATGAACGCTGTCAGACATTCCATTACCATAGAAACACTAATCGGAATCCATATATGAACTTTTAAGGAGACGATTACCTTTGACCAAGAGTAACTTTGCAAAGTCAAATATTTATACATAGTCAATACTTTGGTCACATCCATATACTATAGTGTACATAAGATCAGCACATAGGTAATTCAAACTGGGACCCAGTGCCGATGTCCTTCATGCTGTGACGTATGCTGATTGTACATCTACTCTAAACTGTTAACTGACTGTTACTTTAGAGTCACTGAATGAATCCACCACACAGCTCTGAAATTTGTTGTATTATGGCAAGGTTCTAATGTTTTATTTATATATATATATATATATATATATATATATATATATATTTATTACACACACACACACACACACACATCCCCCAGTGCAGCTAACTGGGTTATCAAAGGCGGGCCATGTCTGTCACTGTCTATGGTGAGAAGCATGTAAAAGAACCATTGCTGACTTTCGTAAAGAGTAGGCTGCAAAGCCGTCAGCATGTTTCTGTCCCTTGCTAATGGGTTGTGACAGGAAGGGCATCCGACGTAAAAACCTATGCCAAATCAAATGTGCAAATCAGACGATTTGCTGTGGCGACTCCCGAGAAAGGGAAAAAGACGAAAAGATATATATATATATATATATATATATATATATATATACACACACACACACACACACACACATATACATATACCGTATTCGACGTGATTAACGACCAGGGTGCTTGAAAATTGGAGTGGATGGGCGCTTATTAAAACGTTACCAGCGGAGAGGAACAGTAAGTCCTTATTCCCATCGAGGTGGAATTTACCGGTATTTGTGTTATTCATTTTGTGGTATCAACCAAACTACTTACATGTAAGCTGAAAATAAACAGAAGCCAGCATCATTTAAAAAAAACCCTTACTTTTCCCTCTCCGTGCTGTTCCTTTAAACATTTTCCTGGACGTAAAATCGAGCCAATCAACACGAATGTCAACTTTAGCACATGACACATTGAACCAATCAACATGAACATAAACAAAAGCACATGGCCAGGAACATGCTTAAATTTATGAAGTTAGTGAGCAGGAGAATCGGGTGAAAAATACTCGTCATCACTTTCTGATGGGGCCATATCTGGCTCATTGCTCCATTCATTCAGAGTATCCGATAGTTTTGCTGTAGCAGTTTCTAATGGTTCATCGGTTGTTGGACATTTACCAAGAGAACATTTCCCTGCTTTTTAAAGCATGACAGAACAATCAAACGTGTTGTTACTGATGAACATTATAGACATTCCCCAGTGGCAGGGGGTCTTGAAATACCGTGTAAACTCACTTTTACAGGCAGTGAACCCCTCATTTTACGGTTACAGAAACTGATCAAATACAATTGGCAAGTTTAATCTACGATTTTCCCACCAGTACACATGGGCAGTTATTAGAGGTAAGATAAAAACAACAACAAACAAAAAAAAAAAACGGGGGGGGGGGGGGCTTATTGGAGGCAGGACACTTATTACGTCGAACATGGTATCTTGTCCTTCTTTCAGCTTTTTCCCTTTTTGCCAGGGTAGCCACAGCGAATCATCTGAGATATACTAGTCCTTCTCAAAAAATTAGCATATTGTGATAAACTTCATTATTTTCTGTAATGTACTGATAAAAATTAAACTTTCATATATTTTAGATTCATTGCACACCAACTCAAATATTTCAAGTCTTTTATTGTTTTAATACTGATCATTTTGGCATACAGCTCATGAAAACCCAAAATTCCTATCTCAAAAAATTAGCATATCATGAAAAGGTACTCTAAATGAGCTATTAACCTAATCATCTGAATCAACCAATTAACTCTAAACACCTGCAAAAGATTCCTGAGGCTTTTAAAAACTCCCAGCCTGGTTCATTACTCAAAACCGCAATCATGGGTAAGACTGCCGACCTGACTGCTGTCCAGAAGGCCATCATTGACACCGTCAAGCAAGAGGGTAAGGCACAGAAAGAAATCTCTGAGTAAATAGACTGTTCCCAGAGTGCTGTATCAAGGCACCTCAGTGGGACGTCTGTGGGAAGGAAAAAGTGTGGCAGAAAACGCTGCATAACCAGAAGAGGTGACCGGACCCTGGGGAAGATTGTGGAGAAGAGCCGATTCCAGACCTTGGGGGACCTGTGGAAGCAGTGGACTGGGCTACAGGTGCCGCATTCCCCAGGTCAAGCCACTTTTGAACCAGAAACAGCGGCGGAAGCGCCTGACTTGGGCTCCAGAGAAGCAGCACTGGACTGTTGCCCAGTGGTCCAAAGTACTTTTTTCAGATGAAAGCAAATTTTGCATGTCATTCGGAAATCAAGGTGCCAGAGTCTGGAGGAAGACTGGGGAGAAGGAAATGCCAAAATGCCTGAAGTCCAGTGTCAAGTACCCACAGTTAGTGATGGTCCGGGGTGCCATGTCAGCTGCTGGTGTTGGTCCACTGTGTTTTATCAAGGGCAGGGTCAATGCAGCTAGCTATCAGGAGATTTTGGAGCACTTCATGCTTCCATCTGCTGAAAAGCTTTATGAGCACGACCTGGCACCTGCTCACAGTGCCAAAACCACTGCTAAATGGTTTACTGACCATGGTATTACTGTGCTCAATTGGCCTGCCAACTCTCCTGACCTGAACCCCATAGAGAATCTGTGGGATATTGTGAAGAGGAAGTTGAGAGACACCAGACTCAACACTGTGGATGAGCTTAAGGCCGCTATCGAAGCATCCTGGGCCTCCATAACACCTCAGCAGTGCCACAGGCTGATTGCCTCCATGCCATGCCGCATTGAAGCAGTCATTTCTGCAAAAGGATTCCCGACCAAGTATTGAGTGCATAACTGAACATAATTATTTGAAGGTTGACTTTTTTTGTATGAAAAACACTTTTTTTTTTTATTGGTCGGATGCAATATGCTAATTTTTTGAGATAGGAATTTTGGGTTTTCATGAGCTGTATGCCAAAATGATCAGTATTAAAACAATAAAAGACCTGAAATATTTCAGTTGGTGTGCAATGAATCTACAATATATGAAAGTTTAATTTTTATCAGTACATTACAGAAAATAATGAAGTTTATCACAATATGCTAATTTTTTGAGAAGGACTAGTACATGTATGTATCTATTTTATATATATATATATATATATATATATATATATATATATATATATATGGACACACACACACACACACACACACTGGTACCTCACCTTATGAAAGTCTCACCAAACGAAAAATTCGGGTTATGAAAAGCATTTTCCTATTTTTTTTTTTGCCTTAGGATACGAAACAACTTCACGTAAGAAAGCGCCATCTTAAAAAGTCAAACGCACCATTCAAACATTATAACGCACCGTTTAAACAATGCACGAGCTGCTCTCCCAGCAATGACGGTCCAACATCTTGCCCCACTGGCCTCCCATTGGCTAAAAACTAAGCTGTCATTCATGTCGCCTTCACTCAAGTGCCATCTTGGACAGGTCTACCCGACGCCATCTTGGACAGGGATGCCATCTTGGACATCATTGCCTAGGAGAAATGATGCATCTACCTCCCATTGCCTATTATAGAGCTGAATCCACCTTGATGCTTTTCGTGTAAAGGACAGAGTTACTGTTGTTTTATGCTTTATTTCTTGACTCAGGCTTTTAACCTTCCATAAACATTTGTAATATTATAACTCTGCTAAGAAGACATGGTCAACACGCGGGCACACACACACACACACACACACACACACACTTACTTTCTGGTGCAAGTGAGGAGAAGAAACGGGCTCGAGTGATATCACAAAGGAATATGGCCAAACCCGTCTACCATCGTTATGATATTGAAGCAGAAGGAGGTCTTAAAAAGGTATGCTTTTATAATTCTTAAAGGGTTTAGGGGTGGTACTGGGAGCCTTGGAACGAATCATGCGTTTTACATGTAAAATTTGGGTCAACTTATGAAAAATGCAGGTTAAAAAAAGCTCTGGAATGGATTAATTTCGTAAAGTGAGGTACCACTGTATGTATGTATATACTGGTCCTTCTCAAAAAAAATCAGCATATTGTGATAAAGTTCATTATTTTCTGTAATGTACTGAGAAACATTAGACTTTCATATATTTTAAATTCATTACACACATCTGAAGTATTTCAAGCCTTTTATTGTTTTAATATTGATAATTTGGGCAAAAAGTAAAGAAAAACCAAAAATCCCTCTCTCAAAAATTAGCATATTTCATCTGACCAATAAAAAAAGTGCTTTTAATACAAAAATAGTCAACCTTCAAATAATTATGTCCAGTTATGCACTCATACTTGCTTCAATGCGGCGGGGCATGGAGGCAATCAGCCTGTGGCACTGCTGAGGTGTTATGGAGGCCCAGGATGCTTCGATAGCGGCCTTAAGCTCATCCACATTGTTGGGTCTGGTGTCTCTCAACTTTTTTTTTCACAATATCCTACAGATTCTCTATGGGGTTCAGGTCAGGAGAGTTGGCAGGCCAATTAAGCACAGTAATACCATGGTCAGTAAACCATTTAGCAGTGGTTTTGGCACTGTGAGCAGGTGCCAGGTCGTGCTGAAAAATGAAATCTTCATCTCCATAAAGCTTTGCAGCAGATGGAAGCATCAAGCTGACATGGCACCCCAGACCATCACTGACTGGGTACTTGACACTGGGCTTCAGGCATTTTGGCATTTCCTTCTCCCCAGTCTTCCTCCAGACTCTGGCACCTTGATTTCCGAATGACATGCAAAATTTGCTTTCATCTGAAAAAAGTACTTTGGACCACTGAGCAACAGTCCAGTGCAGCTTCTCTGTAGCCCAGGTCAGGCGCTTCTGCCGCTGTTTCTGATTCAAAAGTGGCTTGACCTGGGCAATGCGGCTGTGCACGCCTGTGCACTGTGGCTCTGCATGTTTCTACTCCAGACTCAGTCCACTACTTCTACAGGTCCCCCAAGGTCTGGAATCGGCCCTTCTTTCACTTTTCCCTTCCCACAGACGTCCCACTGAGGTCCCTTGATACAGCACTCTGAGAACAGCCTATTCGCTCAGAGATTTCTTTCTGTGTCTTACTCTCTTGCTTGAGGGTGTCAATGATGGCCTTCTGGACAGCAGTCAGGTCGGCAGTCTTACCCATGATTGCGGGTTTGAGAAATGAACCAGGCTGGGAGTTTTTAAAAGCCTCAGGAATCTTTTGCAGGTGTTTAGAGTTAATTGGTTGATTCAGATGATTAGGCTAATAGCTCGTTTAGCTTTTCATGATATGCTAATTTTTTGAGATAGGAATTTTGGGTTTTCATGAGCTGTATACCAAAATGATCAGTATTAAAACAATAAAAGACCTGAAATATTTCAGTTGGTGTGCAATGAACCTAAAATATATGAAAGTTTAATTTTTATCAGTACATTACAGAAAATAATGAACTTTATCACAATATGCTAATTTTTTTAGAACGACTAGTGTATATATATATATATATATATATGTCGCTCTTCCTTTCGGCTTTTTCCCTTTTACTCGGGAGTCGCGACAGCGACTCATTTGATTCGACATTTGATTTTGGCAGAGGTTTTTACGTCGGATGCCCTTCCTGTCACAACCCTTTTTAGCAAGGGACAGAAACACGCTGACGACTTTGCAGCCTACTCTTTACGAATGTCAGCAATGGTTCTTTTACATGCCTCTCACCATAGACAGTGAGCGATATGGCCTGCCTTTGATAACCCAGTTAGCCGCACTGGGGGGACAGTGACAACCTTGTGGAGAGTGGGACTCGAACCCCCAACCTTTGGATCAGCGATCCAGCGCCCTATACCACCACCGCCCTATATATATATATATATATATATATATATACATACACACACATACACACACACACACACACACACAAATATTTACATATATATGAGTGGACTGCATTGCCAATGGGCACCAAGTGGAACCCCAATAGACACAAGTCACATTACGACTGCGCATGTGAGGGGAACGTGACCCAACAGTTGATCCAAGGTTCACTGCTACCAAACTTTGTTGCAGCCACTTGCTGTTGTATGGAAACACATCCGAACAACTGCTGCTTAAAGTCTGCCTTAAGCCTTAAATTATCGAGATGCCAGGTGCACATTGTGCCGTAGTGAACTGTGGGAACGGTATGTATCATCTCGAGTGTTGGAAAAAGCTCGTTTGCAGTATACATTCCTGCAAATTTTGGACTAACGCGTGTACATGTCTGCCGTCGTTCATGCTATTTACCTTCCCCACCGAGCTGAAGAATCCGGAGGGATGCAAACGTTGGATTAAAGCAGTAAGTTTATAATTAAAGTGTTCTTTATTCTAATTCATAGACCTTATAGATTACTATATTACCTTTTATTTACCGGTTAATGTACCATAAAAATCAGAATGCCAAATTATACATGTAAATTATCATTTACATAGAGTTGGATCTTGAAAATTACTGTTATGTTAATGTGTAAAATAGACTAACAAGAGCTGTCAGATCACTCAGTGACAGCTGTCAAACTTGTATTTACCTTCTTTGTAGTCATTACGAAGTCGCGCTAGTAGGGGTGCCTGGTCCTTTATTATCAAAAAATCCGCTATGTCAGCGTACATACACGACGGCCACTTTGATAAGGCGTCATTTTCTGTCCCCCAGCCGTCTTCAAGTCCCAAGGGGTCGGAAATTGTCACGATTTCCTCATCCACTTCAAATGTCAACAAGCTGGCATAGTCATGTTGGACTTGTTTAGATTCCTCAGCCTTTGACAAAACTATCGGCAGTTTTTGTAACGTCACCGCAAATGCAAGCGCAAGAAGTTCATCTTTACGCTTGTGGGAACAAGCGGGAAGACCCCTACGTATACAATACGCCCGAAGGTCGGGAACTTTCCATAAATTAAACGCATCGATAGTGCAGTTCTCATCCACATCAAGGTTTACTTCCGCGACGTTTGGTAGTCAAGATCCCATGATGCCGTGCGCGAGCCGAGATGCGAATTGTGTCTATTAGGATTAAACAGTTCAGAAAATGAATAAGATATACAGTATAATAAGGCATATATAGTAAAACAAATATTTTTAAGAACTTGAGGCAGATTGCAAGTACAAAATACTGTCTTCTTTTCCTTGAGGCTTTTTCACTTTCTCAGGGGTCGCCACGGCCAATCATCTGATTCGCACATTTAATTTGGCATAGGTTTTTACATCGAATGCTCCTCCCTTCCTTTAGCAAGGGACAGAAACACGCTGACGGCTTTGCAGCTACTCTTTTTACGAAAGTCAACAATGGTTCTTTTACATGCCTCACACCATGGACAGTGAGAGATGTGGCCAGCCTTTGATAACCCAGTTAACTGCACCAGGGGAACAGTGACAACCTTGTGAAGAGTGGGACGCGAACACCCAACCTTTGGATCAGTGATCTCGTGCCCTATACCACTAGACCACCACTGCCCAAGTAGGTGAACTGGTGTATGGCTTGCTAAATTTCCAAATCCTTATATTTTGTTAGCTCAAACAAGAATTTAATGTGTGTGAATAATACAAAATGCAACTTATTAATTTAGAATGTTTGGTACACTGGAAACAAAATCAAAACTAGATTTTGTCACCTCCCCCTCACTGTATATCCAATTAGTTTCACTGTCCATGCAACTTATTATCGCTTAGCAACTCCAAATAAATTATGTGAAATCCACACTCCATTTCAGCAGGTGGCAGCTGCTCTACTTCCCAATCAGAAATGGAGAAGAGAGGGGAAGTAAACTTATGCAACACAGAGCTCTAGAGAAAATCTAACAAAACTACTCTCTGTGGCTCTGACACACCCCTGTGACATTACAATTCTTATGAACACATTAAAAACCTGTTTTGTTCTGTGAGCTTTTTACTCAAATAGCAATTATGAGAGCACACTGTATTCAAATAAAGGAGGAACCTTGACTACACTTGTAATTTCAGTTCACCTATCAGGCAGAGTGCTGTACAGTCTATTATCATCCCAGGAATGTCAGTGTTCCCATTAAAATGGCCAGTAAATTTAGCAACATATTATTCAATCTAAACATTAAATTCTCCAGTTTCCCCTCTACACACACCAGCAATAAAATGACCAGTATTAACATTATTAACTGCTTGAACTTAAGAGTATTTTTTTCTTTTTTTACATTTTTAAAAAACTATACGCTTTTCTGTCAGAAAATTATACTATGGTCGAGTTTATCAGGATCTTCTTTTTTCTTTTCCTTTCAGCTGTTCCCTTCAGGAGTCGCCACAGCGAATCATCCGCCTTCATCTCACCCTATCCTCTGAATCTTCTTCTCTTACACCAACTACCTTCATGTCCTCCTTCACATCCAGAAATTTTCTCTTTGGTCTTCCTCTAGGCCTTCTGCCTGGCAGTTCCAACCTCAGCATCCTACTACCAATATATTCAAAGGGTTTATCAGGATATTAAACATTATAATCATCATCAATATCAGGGTTTGGGAACCTTTTTGACTAAGAGAGCCAAAAAAAAAAAAAGACATATTTTAAAATCTAATCCTCCGAGAGCCATATTTTATATATATATATATATATATATATAAATACCTAATACAACTAAATTGAAAAAGAAGACCAACAATTTGAGAGTACAATAAGACTGAATTTATTTTAAATGGCATTGTCATAATAAAGTTATTTATTAGTGCGACTTCTGGTGCTGCATGGTTTCGCTGCATTGTTTATGTGACAGGTCCAAAGTTTTGGCAATCAGCTGTTCTGCGGGTTGAAGTTTTTCCATGTCTGTCCCATTTGTGTTTGCTTGCCAGCTCTGCTTGGCTTCGTACAAATGAGCTGATCAAAATGAGGAAATTTACCTCTTTACTCAAAAACAACACACAATCTGTGGCTGTTGTTATCATCCAATAAAATTAGAGTTTCAAGGTATTGGACCCACCCACACACTGGCGTACAGAAAGGATTGGCTCTCCACCGCACGCCACAGTGACATGGCATTGAAACTAGATGTATAGATTTAAATGCGCAAGATTTATTCATCTGTTTTTGTTTTATTTGATGGCTTTTATTGTATTTTTATTTATACAGTGAAATTATGTATTCGCGATTCTGTTAAGAAAGGCCACCTGAACACACCAACATATGACTTTTATTTTAATTTGTGCTTGGAAAAGAAAACATTAATAATTTACCTGTGTGACCTGATCACTTTGTCATGTATGAATCTGAGCTCATTTTTACCAAGATACACCTCTGGCTACTTGAGAACTGGTCTGGTTGAGGGCAGTATATCTGATATCAAGGAAATATATCTTTAACCATGATATGGATGTTTTGGTATGACCTGTAACCAGCCTCGGGTCTTATCCACTGATTTTTTTTTTTATCATAAAGCCAGCTGTGTTAAAGGGAAGAGATAACAAATCCACTCACAGACCTGCCTTACATCCAACATCCACATTTATACAACACAGAACTCACAACATACTGTCCAAACCTTCACATACCAACATTTACACTTTCCTCTTAATCTTTTTATGGATACTACTTACAGTATATAACGAGTATGCGTACTATCTTATATCTAAATTCTATAATAATGCTTCTAATTTTAGAGACAGAATTAGCTAGGCTATCTGCTACATTAGCCACAAACGCGCTAGGTAGCTACAGTGATAACTAAGAAAAACAGTCCCCTTGGTTTATATTATATATATATATTTTTTTTTTAATTGAGTGAAATTAAATAAAAATGTTATCTGTTAAACAGGATAAGCCATGCATGTTTGCTTTTTATTTTATTTTGCTGAGCAAAGTCCATGAAGGTTTTATCGCCTACCAGGCCGCAATGCTAACCAGCTAGCTGACGTTAGCATAGCATTAGCTAAATTAAAGAGAAATAAAGAGTCATACCTTTTGATCTCAGATTTATTGTGATTTACTTCGATTACTGGCATCTTGGATATATTTCTCTCTTTTTCTCTGGCAAAACAATGGCTATTCAGGATCGTCTGGAGGTTGGATTTAACCATCCGGACAGCGTCGACACCACAGAACTTGTTTATTTCGCAACTTGGTGTGTTGTGAGGAAGAAGAGAGCAGTAGTGTTTACTCCCCTCAGGGCGTCTCTCAGCACACTGCACTCTGTACTGAAGCCATAAACTTGCACATACAACACACACCGATGATACAGTGGAAATAAACTCTAATAATGAAATTTAATCTCCCTGGAACATGTCCAGGTCCACTCAATTAACTTCTCTTGTACTGCACAGGGTGTATTTTTTAAACATTATTCCACTTAAAATGAACAGAGACACACAGAAAGATGAAAGCTTATGATAAAAATTAAATAATTTTACAAGCGTTTATAAGGCAGTGGTGGCTCAGTGGTTACAAATCTGAAGGTCAGCGGTTCAATCGCACTGTCATCTGTCATCACTGTTGGGCCCTGAACAAGACCCTTATCCTTCATTTGCTCAAGTTCAATATATATATATATGTATAAAAAATTAATAATTGTAAGTTACTCTGGATAAGAGCACCTGCCAAAATGTTGTAAATGTAAATCATTAATCTTGATTCTTCTGGTGACAATTCAAAGCTGGTGGGGCTTGAACCCTTGACCTTGGGATCAGTAATCCAGCACCAGGCCACCCATCCTGTGGTGCAAAGTTGATAGTAATTAGTTCACAACTACATCTTTTACATAGATCATATATATATATATATATATATATATATATATATATATATATATATATATATATATATATATATATATATATATATATTTTCAAGCCTTTTATTGTTTTAATATTGATAATTTTTTTGCAAAAAAGTTAAAAAAAAAAAAAAAAAATCCCGATCTTAAAAAAAATTAACATATTTCATCCGACCAATAAAAAAAATGTGTTTTTAATACAAGAAAAGTCAACATACATGAAATCTGGTCTTTTGTGCCCTGGGTACCTGTCAGCACTGTGCAACACCAGTTATTGTGTTGTTCTATCCTTTGATGTTGAGCGCCAAGCAGGAAGCAACAACTACCAAATTTTAAAGTCTTATGGTATGACAGCCGGATTCGAACTCCGACCTTCCGGAGGATAAAGCGGACGCTCCACCAACTAAGCTAATAATTGTGAGTGAATGAATAAATCAATGAAAATTCAAATACATCATATCTAATAACATTATAGTGTATAATGTATTTATTTTTTAATGAGAAAATAGATTTTTATACAGAAATTAGATATTTAATAGATGTTTCTTAGTGCCCGGAGACTGAAGTGTATGTAGAGAAGATTTTATAAATTTGTTATAGTTAATATTTAAGGAGGCGGTGGTGGCCCAGTCATAAAACTGCTAGATTACAAATCCCAAGGTCAGGGTTCAAGCTCCACCATCACCAGGGTGTCATTACCGATCCCCCAGTGTTGGGTTATCAAAGGCCGGCCATGTCACTGCCTGTGGTGAGAGGTTCATGTACATGAACCATTGCTGACCTTTATAAAGACTAGCTGCATAGGCATCAGCATGTTTCTGCCCTGTGATGGCCTGGTGAGCCGTCCAGGGGGTACTCTGTCCTCGCTCGGGGTCGGCTGAGATGCGCAACCCTAATGAAGATTAAGTGGTTAAGAAAATAAATGAATGATATTTATAGAAGGTGGAACCTAAATCTCATACGTAAAGTGCAACCTTTTCCTCCAGGCTGATTTACTCTGACCTGCTGCCTTCCATTTTTTCCCCCCTGTTCAGCTGTGCCTGTCAGTCAAGGACCCATTTCTAATGTAAACCATGAGCTACTGACAGTTCGTGTGTGTTACTGCCACTGTTTACATGATCATGGCAGGTAAGTCATTGCCCATTTCTATATAAGGATAATTACACCTGCATTTTGTTACATACAGATGTATGTATATGTACAGTATGTTTACATCCTGACGTGATTGCCCATATTGATCCATGTTGAAAATCTCATCCAGCTAATTTCAATGCATTGCTAAAAAACTATTGATAAGAATAGACCCTTTCAAATTCAGAAGTAGCAGAGTACAGAGTTGTACTTCTCTCTTCTAAAAAAGAGTTGAAGTGCCTTTAATCATTATCTGATGAGCTAAATCTGCTATGTTATGCTAATCTCTGCTGCGATCTTCTGTTCTCCTTTAAAACCCACTCCATTAACGGTGTACGTATTACTGTTTTAACTTTTCACACCAAACATTCAAACCTTTCAATGTTAGAATTGTATTTGTTTATCAATAAATAATTATATTATGGTACAGTATACCTTACATAAAGAAGGTACTGGGTCTATGTTTCAAGCTCAGTGAGGATGTTTCTGTGTGGAGTTTGCATGTTGTCCATGTGTTTGTGTGAGTTTCATCCAGGTACAGTACTCTGGTTTCCTCTTACAGTTCAAAAACATGCACAATAGGATAACTGGCTGTTTCAAGTTGCCCCAGGGGTGAATGTGAATGGTTGTGTGTGTTACCCTTACAATGGTCTGGTGAGCTGTTTATGGTCTACCTCGTCTTCGCCCAGAATCGGCTGAGATAGGCACCAGCCTTCCTACAACCCTAATAGTAGGATAAAGATAAAGATATTTTGAAAATGAGTATTTGAATGAACTGTTGAGGTGGCACAGTGTCATTGTGCTTAGTATGCTCATCTCAGTGCAAGAATGTCCTGCGTTTGACTCCCAGGCTCAGCAAGGGTGTTTCTGTGTAGATATAGCACTGTATGCATGCCCCGTACTTGTGTGTGTTCCCTCTGGGGACCCAGGTTTCCTCTCACAGTACAAAAACAAACATGCACATTAGGCTAACTGGCTGTTCCAAATTACCGCTAGGTGTGAGGGTGTGTGTTAGCCTTGTGCTGGATTGGGAAGTGATTCAGCATGTACCCTAAATTCACCCTAAATCGGCTGAGACCCACACACTGTGACCCTAGTAGGTTCGGTAAATGAATGAGTGTATAAAGGGATACTAGAATATACTACACCTGAATGACACAATCTGATTGGTCGACTATCTGAAGATCGTTATCTTGAGTGGATAATGCTTGAATCAGAGTCATTGTCACATTCACTTGGGAGCAGGCGGCCTCATAATTATCATTCCTTAAATCTAACCCCCCCACCCCCCAAAAAAAGTAATACCCCCATTTCACTGGAGCACGGCAGACTTACGGAAGCAAAAATGTTGTCATCCGCAAACATCCCGCAACTATTCCCTTATCTTCCGTGTCATTCCGTGTAATTTCACAGTTATTCCTCAAGTCTTTGTCCACTTCCGTATCCTTCCGGCAGGCCAAAATATTACGTGAACGTGCTTTTGAACATGTTCAAAAGCATGTTCACGGAAAAAAATTCCGTGAGTGTTCCGTGGGTTCACTTTGGCGTACTTTGGCGTACCTGTTCCGCACATGCTATGAACATTCTGAGAGTGTAAGAATTTCCACTTTTCCTTTTCACCCATTTTCCATATAAAAATCCCGAAGCTCTTCTGTAGACTGCGTTCCGCGCCTTTCCGTTACACGATCCTTGCATGCCGTAGTCCAATGAAGTGGGGGATAAGAATTTCCACTTTTCCGTAGGATTTGCACCCTTTTTCCGTGTAAAAATGCTAAAGCTCTAACGTAGACTGCGTTCCGCGCCTTTCCGCCACGATCATTGCACGTCGTGCTCCAGTGAAATGGGGGTATAAATAAATCTGATTTTAGTTTCTTTCCTTGTAGTAAATACTAAAATGTCTCCACTGGGCATAGTTTACTTCCCTGTATGCTTCCATGTAGTAGCGTACACTAAAGACTAGGGTAAGCGGGTACCATTAGCTAAGTAGTGAGTAGTGCTTAGCTTGAAGTGTGCAGAGCTTACCGGACCTGCCTCTGTAATTGTTAAATATATAAATACAAACTATTCAAATTTAGTTTTGGTTTGTTTTCTTTAGATTTTGGTGTAATAGAGTTAAAGTATAACTTTAAGTATAAGAGCCCCTGCTCATGCATTTTTAAAGAAACATGCAAAAACATTAAAATCTTTCTTGCCTGCCATGCTGTTTAAATATGTCAGTTATTTAGATTTGTACATTCACAAGCACTTTAATAGTAATACCTGCACTGCTGATTAACATTCTGCACCATGTTAAATAATAGGGTCCCCTGACCAATCCCTTCACCCACCATGATCCCATGGATCGCCTCCAAATTTTAATGGTTTGTTACTTGTACAACACCCTACTCTCGAATAAAATTATGCAAATCTGCACAGAACACCCTGAGTTGCATAGCAAGCGAACAGACAAAATAACATACCAAGCATCACAGGAGAAAACAGCACTGGTGACTGCAAGTCATAATTATAGACTATCTACATTTTTAATAGATCATCTACAGAGTGTGTTGAACTGTGGGACTGGAAATCTGACCACACTCTACCTGTTATACAGTAAATTCACTGGCTTCCTGTGAACTACTGCATTATTTATAATAAGATTTGTTTACTTATTTACTTACCAAGCCCCTCATGATGAAGTACGTACCTGGTTACATCAGCGAGCTGCTGCAGCCTCATATACCAGTTTGAAAATGTCATCATCATTTTGTCATCTCAGAATCGCCTTAATCCAGCTAGGGTCGATCTCTTCAGGCTCTAGGTGAAGGCAGGGTACACCCTAAACAGCTCATCAGCCCATTGCAGGGCCAGCAAGCGCAACCATTATGCATTCACAATGGGGCATTATAGAATGCTGGCTTTGGAGTACCTGGAGGGACTGCATGCAGGCACATGCAAAATCCACACCTTAACGCTCTCACCGGGCCCGGGCCTCAAACCCAGGACCCTCTCTGGCTGTACCTCTGTGCCGTCCAGTCTAGCATATAATTGATTTTATTTGTTTATTTTTGTAGTGATGTTTATATCATAGTATTGAATAATGTTTCCAAATTTAAAATTTGCAGTCAATGTTGTGCAGTACAGTTATTATGAATATGCTTTGTAAGGTGCCACAGGAAACAATGCCATAAAAAAAAAAAAAAAAAAAAAAAAAAAAAAATATATATATATATATATATATATATATATATATATATATATATATATATATATATATATATATATATGTGTGTTATTTATTGACTCTCTAAGCTGCTTAATTCTAATTAGGGTCACTGGCAGGCTGGCGCCCATCTCAACCGATTTTGGGCATCCTGGATAGCTCAACCTGCAGTTGCAGGGCCATATCATTATTGTTGTTATTGTTATTATTATTTTTAAATTATTATTATTATTATTATTATTATTATTATTATTATTATTGTTATTATTATTATTATTATATCACATCATATTCCTCTCTGTCACCAAAAACAGAAACCTGAGGCTGTTCATGCAGAATCATTTATACATTTTCTTGGTGTTCTTTAATATTTTTGGGTGAGCACATGTTTTTTTATTTACCCAACTAATTTAGTCATAGCCAACTTCCAACCATCTCTAACACACCCACCACCAGAGGCATGAGCAAGAATGAGAAAAAAAGAGCCCCCTCTGTGACACGTGATGCAGCCACCTGCATCTTTATTTCGGGTGCAGCATAACACACTTGGTGGGAAAGCGATATCCGCCTATTTGTCCAAATGAACTCAGAGATTGCCCATAATTCGCGGTGATCACTTTAAGTGATAGGGCTGCAAGTGTATCACACCCATCCCTCCTGTGAGAGCTCCATCAATTAGCTTCTATGGAGTCCTGGCCACAGAGGCTGTAAATCAACCTGGATTGGACCTACAACCTCTTGGTTGATAGTAGTGCACCTTGTTGATACAGCACTCGGGAGCTTTTATTTATTTTTTTTAAGCACCATTCTGTATGCAAATGTTCACTGGTGAAAATCCTAGATAATGAACAGTTTATCACACAGGTGAAAAAAATAATTTTCACTGAGTTACATCACTGAACTTCTGGATCATCACGAACTGAATGATTACTGAGCATCGATTTATCTGCAAAAGGCATTTGTCCTCTTTTCCTTTAATCACTTTCCTTTTCTAATAAGCCTGACTGAAAAACTAGCTTCTCATCTTTTTTGTGTTATGAATAAGTAGCTATTTACTTGAAATAGTTTGATTCCACCGAGTGGATGGATGATGAATTACATTTCATGGTCATAGTTGATGCAAAGATGACATGATAATCATATATTTGATTTTATATATATATATATATTCATATACATATACATATATATATATATAAAAAACAAAAGGATAGGACAAAGACTTTCTATTGAAACTCCATTTATCACTACAGATCTGTTTCGAGGGGTGGTGAAACCATCCTCTCTCTTCAGGTGATTATAGAAGAATCCGCTGTAGAATTCTTCTATAATCACCTGAAGAGAGAGGATGGTTTCACCACCCCTCGAAACAGATCTGTAGTGATAAATGGAGTTTCAATAGAAAGTCTTTGTCCTATCCTTTTGTTATTTGCTCTACCAAAAAGTATTGAGCACTCTCCTACGGAAGGATCTACTCAGAAAATCCTCTATATATATATATATATATATATATATATATATATATATATATATACATATATATACATATATATATATATATATATATATATGAAACCTGAAAACAATTACGTATATAAAGTAATATATTTAGTATAAAGTGTATATGTATGTGTACCCTATTTTGTAATGCTTAGGATTGGTGAGAAAAAAGTCAATTTGGAATTACCTGATGCAGATTTTCACATCAGAATCAATGGAGAAAAGAAATGTCTCCTTTCGATAAAAGATGCAGCAGTGGTTGTTCCTGATGACTGAAACAAACGTTACCTACAAAATTGGGGTGCGTTACGAAATATGTTACAGATGCTATATAAAATGATGTATGTTCCCATAGAGAAGTATAGCCGGATTCTCTCCCTTGAGTCATTGCGCGAGCTTGAAAACCCATGGAAAGGAATCAGTCTGAACCGCTGTATATTGGTTGCAATGGCCATCGTGATGTTCAGCTCTGGGGCTGAAATAGTACAAGGTGAGTGATTTTTAAATGTACTTTTGGGAACCTTTTCTCCGGATCTTCCACCCGTAAGATTTTCATAGAAATATTTATTACTTGTGTTTTTTTTTATAGCACATTGTTCAGAGAAATATTTATTACAGTACTTGTGATTTTAGAGACACTGGAGCCTTTTTTCGCAGTTTCAGAAGAGGCAGATTTCCAGGATGAGGTATTATATTATAATCTCCCTCCCTATCAATACCTTCAAATACACCAGCTTGAAGTTAAAATCCTCTCTATTTTCATTTCCCTTCTTTTTTATTTAGTTTGAAGCATCCTGGTGGGACAGTCTAGTGTTTTGGAATTGGGGAGAAGATGGCGAAATCGATCAGTTGGGTAACAGTAGAACGAGAGGGCAACCAGGAGAAAGGTCCGCGTCCAAAGGAGTTCGGAAGAGAGAAATTCCTGAGAGACTCCTTAAAGAAAGGAATTAAATGTGTTCATCATGAAAAAAGAGCATGTAATATGAGCTTAAAACACCCGAACCTTTATACATAGAACAGAAGTGGAAAATATGATGAGATCATTTCATCCTGAAAAAACACAGCAGGTGATTTTTGGATTTATTGTTTATTGGTGATCTCTACAAATATCAAATACAATACTGTATACAAAATCTTTAAACTTATAACACATGAAGCATTTCCACGCGTTATCTCAGTGCTGGTTGATATCATTGAAAGGTAGCAGACAGAGCACTGATGTGAACATAAAGAAGGAAACGGCACTCTTTGTGTCTTTGTTGGGCTGACAGTCTTGAATCATTATGACATCATGGTTTGTAAACCTACAATACTATACTGTACATGCTAACAGTGCATAGCTAAAACCTATATATGTTTAATCAGTGAGTAGATATACTGTTATTCCAGCACCACAAAAAGAATTTGTATTTTAATGAATCTTAAAAAAATAAAAATAAAAATAGGAAACATATAAATGTGTGATACCTTCACAAGAATAAATGTTACTCTCGGTTTTACTTACTCATCTAGAAAGAAAGACTCGATTGAGTACAGTATTAGTGTTTTAATTTTAAAGCCACATGGCGGCCATCTTGTTGAGACCCTGCTACAAGACTTCAGTTAAGTCCTTTCTCATGCATCAACGTTATTATACGTGTAATGACTAGAATGGGCACTGGTATACTGGCAGGTAAACAACCAGGTGTGTAGTCCAGTTTCAGTGGATGCATTATGGATAATTAATAAAATTTGTTTTGCCATGACAGAGTCTCATCATGACTAAAACGTGAAACACCGTACTGAGGCTTTCTTGATGAATAGAAAGGGAGGATATGATGTAAAAACTAAAGTTTATCAAAACCAAAAGGTCCAGACAGAGAATCGGTTTCCTCGTGGTCAAGTCACAAATATGGACTGCCAAGAGTGTCTTAGACTGACATAGTAAATGGTGATATTTTCACGAGGTCCCTACACTAACAGGGGTATGAAAGGTTATCAAGGCCAAGGTGCTCGCATTTGGTTCGTGGTTCAAGACGAGACCACCGGGTTAAATACTAATGAACGCAATGGTGAACACTCAGAAGGAATTCTGCAGTATTGGCATCTAGTATAATTAATTAAGGTTCTCACAGCTAGAATATTGCACTTTATTGCCACTTCTTCTTCTTCTTCTTCTCCTTTCGGCTTTTCCCTTTAGGGGTCGCCACAACAAACCATCCACCTCCATCCCACCCTATCCTCTGCATCTTCTACTCTTACTCCAACGACCTTCATGTCCTCCTTCACCACATCCATAAATTTTCTCTTTGGTCTTCCTCTCGGCCTTCTGCCTGGTAGTTCCAACCTCAGCATCCTACTACCAATATACTCACTATCCCTCCTCTGTACATGTCCAAACCATCTCAATCTAAACTTTATTGCCACATCCGGAGATGAAATAATACAGTGTAAAAGCTTTCTTTAACAGCTCGAGGGAAAAGTCAAGAGTCGTAGCAACAGCCTGCTCACTTTCTACATG
The DNA here is from genome assembly GCA_024760905.1 of Plotosus lineatus. Lineage (NCBI taxonomy): Eukaryota > Metazoa > Chordata > Actinopteri > Siluriformes > Plotosidae > Plotosus > Plotosus lineatus. The sequence goes on along the minus strand of CM045751.1, from coordinate 16,786,332 downwards.
CCTCACCGTATTTAATAACTTTTTTGGTTGCAAAAGTTGTCATGTTGAAGTCATTAATCCATGTACCCTGAAGTTAACTGAACAATGAAGTGGCGATACTGCCAGGATGGTGGACGTCCAAAATGATGTTGGACTAAAAGGACTTAATTCAGAGTAAAATGATTGGAAGCCCACAAAGAAAAATCTAAATGTTTCACTGCTGAAGATCAGAAAGTTAAATTGATATAAGTCGAACAACAGTTTCACTGATACACAATTGAAGTCATATTGGTGCGGGCTTAATGGGACCACTTTGCTGCCGTCTCATTAAAATGACACCAATTTGACTTCAATTTTACACTGAAATATGTGATCCAGTGCTCAGCTGTGATTCACCAATTTCTCCTCACTGTCAGTTTGGAAACACTCTTCATGTATAAGGTGTAAGTTATTCAATTAATGCTTCAATTAATGCGGCTTCAGTGCATCGTGGTTTTAAAAAATACTGTAAATAAATAAATAAATAAATATTCATCGAATTAAAATTTTTTAGGAAATTAAGGAAGAATATGGGAAAGAGTAAAACCCAGAACCAACACAAAACAACAAACAACTCAAAATCTCCCATCCAAATGATCCAGAGATACAAACAGGGCTGTGAGGTCGAAAGTGAAAGTGAAATGAAATTGAAGACCAAATAGAAATAGAATAAAATCTACAGAAAGATATATCATAAATATAAGTATTAAATATGATTAAACATTATCCTGAGGTACACTTAATACTAGGCTCAGGCAGAGAGGGGCATGGCTGACACGGTCCATGGTCCCTGAAGAGAAGCAGAACCGATACATTTCTAAACTCGTGCCAAAACTTTCAAAGAAGAAACAAATTGACTTCAGTATTATAATGAACTGGATAAGAGTGAAACTCTCTGTAAATCTGATCAGATCCACTGTGCTGTGCTTGAGAGGAACCAGGAGTTTAAACACGGGACATAATGATATTGATAATGTACAGATGATTATGGAGAGAGAGAGAGAGAGAGAGAGAGAGAGAGATGGTATACAGTACAAACTCGTATAGGTTACTTATACAAGGTTTAAACGTACGTTCGCCTCTAAAGAATGCCCTGTAACAACTAACAAACAAATTCATCAACCGGCTGGAACCGAACTCGTTTGTAAGCTGGGGAGCGTCTGTCCTTACATTGTTGTATCTGGGTGTGCACGCACATGTATGTATGTGTGTCATCTTCTTTTCATGCAGTTCCATCTGTATGTGTGTGTATTTATATTTTATTTGCATCTTATGTTTTTTTTTAATGTTTAATTGTTATTATAAGCATTTATAGCATTGAATATGTATTTACTGTATTGATATTCTTCTTCTTATATTCACATATACATGTACGAGTGGGTGGGGTGATACGACTTCGCGGATTTCGATGGTCACTTTCCGCGGTTAATTGGGACCGAGATTCCCACGCGACCATTGAAATCCGCAAAGTAGGATCACGCCCGACTCCCCCCATGTATACGTACACGTATATGCGTATATAATATCAATAAATACATTTTCAATGCTGTAGTTGCTTAAAATAACAACACTTTGCATACACTTGAGTACAAACCTTGTACAAGTAGCCTATACGAGTTTGTTCTCTCTCACGCTCTCTCTCTCTCTCTCTCTCTCTCTCCATAATCATCACATTATCAATATCATTATTTTTTAATTCTATGAAAATGTATTAATTTTTTTAAAAAAAACGCGATGCACTGAAGCTACATTAATTGAAGCGCGAAGTAGCGAGGGATCCCTGTATGTATATATACATATACACAAACACACACACACACACACACGCGCGCGCACACACACACACACACACACACACACACACACACACACACACACACACACACACACACACACACACACAGCGGTACCTTGTCTCATGAATTTGATCCATTCCGAGGCCAAACTCATAAGACGAAAAGTTCATTAGATGAAACAATTATTCCCATAAGAAATAACAGAAAACCAATTAATCCATTCCAACCCCCTCCCAAACTCATATAACCTGCCACCAACACACCAACATGAATATTTGACTGAATATATTAAAGATAAACATGTAAAAACAACAAACATTTCATAATAATAATAATACATTTACATTAACATTAATAATAATTAACAATAAATAATAATAAAACAAGATTAAACAATAAGTCAACAAACCCTTCCGACCATCGACTGCAGCGAAGATGTCACGTGGGCAGATAGGAGGAGGATGAGGATGAGAATTTTGTTTGTGTTCACGCTATGAATGCCAGCAAGGAAAGTCTCATGGTGAGCTCCAAGGCCTCCAAGTGCTTCTCAGTGGTGTGATGCCAGGTGGCGCGTATGACCCTGGGGAACATGCTTTTTTTGCCATACTGTACTGTACAAGTGTAGTTGCACATCCACTACAGTAGTTGGCAGTGGCGCACTCATTGTTGCGCTAAGGTGTACGGGAAAAAGCACTGAGCAAACGATATGAAATGCAGTAAACATTATAGTCACGTACGGGACGCTTGGAGGGGGAGGCGGGGGGGGGGGGGGGGGTGAAATGTTTTTTTTTTCCCTTCCTAGAGGGGGCGTCACAGAAAATAATTGAGAAACACTGCACAAGACGTTCTTAGAGCATGGAGGAATACACGCAGAAGAATACGAGGCTAATTGGCCTGGTAAAGTCATTTCAAAGAGAGCTCATAAAGTGAATTTTTGCTCGTTGGATAGAGCAGATTTTTGGTGGGTTCGAAGCTCGTATCATGGAAAAATATTTATAAGGGACATGCGTCAGTTGTGTTACCAGTTACACGCCTGTTTTTTTTTTTTATGTAAGCTACTTAAAGTACGGCGTAAAGAATATTAATTGTCAGTGAGAAATGTTTTGAAAGTATTGTTGGTAAGATTTAGGAATGAGCAAAGGAAGGAAAGGAGTCAGTTTCCATGAAATGCTTTGAAAAACTGGTTGTCACACACATCAACCATACAGTACCAGATGCGACAGACCCCCTACAGTTTCCCTACTGCCCCAACCGCTCAGTGGATGACGCAGTTGCCATTGCGACACATCAAATCCTACAACATCTGGACAGCAGAGGAACATATGTCAGGACACTTTTCCTGGACTACAGCTCTGCTTTCAACACCATACTACCAGGCAGGCTGACAGGTAAGCTGACAGACCTCGGTGTCCCGACCCCCACCTGCAACTGGATTCTGGATTTCCTGACTGACAGACCACAGGTGGTGAGGATGAGAAGGATGGTGTTAGCGAAGCTCACAGTCAGCACAGGATCACCACAGGGCTCCTGCTTCGGTCCGAAATTCTTCACCCTGTACACACACGACTGTGTCTCCACCCAGGAAAACACCACCGTCATAAAGTATGCTGATGACATCACCATCCTGGGCCTTATTAAGGGCGGGGACGAATTGGGCTACCACTTCTTCAAGCATGTGTTTGTATGCTTGTGTGTGTGTGTGTGTGTGTGTGTGTGTGTGTGTGTGTGTGTGTGTGTGTGTGTGTGTGTGTGTTTGTATGTGTGTATGTGTGTCTGTGCATGTGTGTGTCCATTTGTGTGTGTGTGTGTGTGTGTGTGTGTGTGTGTATATGTGTGTTTGTGCATGTGTGTGTGTGTGTGTGTGTGTGTGTGTGTGTGTGTGTGTGTGTGTGTGTGTGTGTCTGTATTTGTGTGTGTGTGTGTGTGTGTGTGTGTGTGTGTGTGTGCATGTGTGTGTTTGTATGTGTGTGTGTGTCTGTATGTTTGTGTCCATTTGTGTGTGTGTGTGTGTGTGTGTGTGTGTGTGTGTGTGTGTGTTTGTGTGTATGTGTGAATGTGTGTGTGTGTGTGTGTGTGTGTGTGTGTGTGTGTGTGTGTGTGTGTGTTTGTGCACACTTTGCATGCATTCAATGCAAAACCATGAATTCCCTTTTGGGATTAATACAGTATATCAAATAATAATAAGTTAGATAATAATATTACTTGATTACCAACATGATTTATTTTATGTAAATTCATACACTGAGATCCAAGATTGTAATCAAATGTTAGTATCCCCCCCCCCCCGATATTCATGGAATTTATTCAAATTAATGTTAGTGTTTGGAGTACTTAATACATTTTTCATAATATTTGTACAGCGCCTCACCTCGTCCTGTGGTGTGACATCACTTCAAATAAAATTAAAAGGCCTTTTAACCTGATCCAAAGGTTGGGGGTTCGAGTCCCACTCTCCACAAGGTTGTCACTGTCCCCCCCCAGTGCAGCTAACTGGGTTATCAAAGGTGGGCCATGTCTGTCACTGTCTATGGTGAGAGGCATGTAAAAGAACCATTGCTGACTTTCGTAAAGAGTAGCTGCAAAGTCGTCAGCGTGTTTCTGTCCCTTGCTAAAAGGGTTGTGACAGGAAGGGCATCCGACGTAAAAACCTCTGCCAAATCAAACGTGCGAATCAGATGATTCGCTGTGGCGACTCCCGAGTAAAAGGGAAAAAGCCGAAAGGAAGACAGACATCCAGTCCTTATGGCGGATTCAAAACCAATACAAATTATAACTTTAAAAAGAAAAAAAAAACACTTTCATCTTATTATTATTGTTTTATAGGATAATTCAAGTCATGTGATCAATAAAAGGAAGCTGCAATTAGATAATGGAATTGAAAAAAAAATTCATTCATTTTCTGAACCGCGTAATACTAATTAGGGTCGCGGGGAGGCTGGCTACCAGCTCAGCTGACTCTGGGCGAGAGTGGGGTACACCCTGGACAACACGCCAGGCCATTGCAGGGCCGACACTCAAACAACCATTCATACTCACACTCACATTAAGAGGCGATTTGGACCAGCCAATTAACCTACTGGGCATATTTTTGGAATGTGGGAGGAAACCCACGCAAGCACACGGAGAACATGCAAACTCCACACAGAAACGCCTGAGCTGGGAATCAAACACAGGGCCTTCTCACTGTGAGGCGGATGTGCTAACCACTACGCCGCCACGCTGCCGAATTGAGAAACAGCTATGAATAAATTATATGTACAGATTTTTAATGATAGTTAGCAGAACCTTAAAGTTTGTATTGAACTGATTTATACTAGAAAACATAATTATAATTGCTTTTAATTTTACTGTTTTGTGACGTCATACCACAGGACAATTTATGTCCAAACATATGAGATAAGCTTACAAAATTGTGTGTGTGTGTGGGGGGGGAAAGAAAAATATCTCCTGAACACAAATAATTCCAGAAAATTCAGACTTTGAATATTTAGAGTTTCATAAAAGTTCATTAAAAAAATTACTTTGCAAAAAAAAAGTACTATTTCTTCTTCATTTATGAACCAACCCATATATGCATACTGTATATGTACGTATATATATATATATATATATATATATATATATGTATATATATATATATGTATGTATATATATATATATATATATATATATATATATGTATATATATATATATATATATATATATATATATCTCCGCACTGATATCAACGACATCCGCACTCCTTGGCCACCATGTCGGTCTTGTAAGAAATGGTGGTGGAATCATTGTGCACCTCAATCACACACAGCTCATCATATGCGATGGGCACACAGCAGGGCGTGCGATTTATGGGTTGCCCGCTCTCATAATGACTGTTCAGTAGCATGGCATGGTTGTTCCCTTTGATTTGGGGGAAGCCACACGCTCCTTCACAGTTGTTTATGTTGGCTGTGGAAGGTGCCAGCACGTACTTCTCCAAAGACACAGTGAAACTCTGAAGGTGACACTGACTAGCTCTCGTGGGTCCTTCCTGGTCAGTGCGGGTTGCCCTCTGAGCTCTTTCTTCTGCCCAAGCACCCAGCACAGCCTGTAAGGCCTTTAGCAGTAACACTGCTCTGTACTGCACCTCACGTCGCTTCTCCAAACCTTTGTAGATGAGATAAACCGTGATGAGTATCTGCATAGATATCATAGATACCAGATTGTAAACAATATTGCACAGACAGTATTAAGAGTAAACTGATCACTTGTTTCCAGCTGGTCTCCATCTTCAGGAAGTGCACTGAGGACACTGAGAATCTGCAGTTTATCCATCACACCACGTCCGACCTCCTCCCTCCGCACTTGGGCTAAAGCCTCGTCTAGTTTTACTTTCAGCACAGAGAGCAACAGAGGATTTAGGGACAGCTCCCCTCTGTGAGCCCTCATTCCTGAGCTTTGGCGAGGGAAGTGGAACACAGTTGGACCTGAAGAATTGATCAGCTCATGAAGAAGGGACTCACTTGAAGACACTCCAAGAGTTAAAGGGGGTAGAGAGTGAAGAGCGCTGGGTCTGACTGTTCTGATCTCATTTTGTGCAAGGAGTGGATGTCCATGAGGAGAGACATCATTTAAAAACTTCTGTAGTTCAGACATGAAAAGAAATGTTCTGGAGGAAGACAAAGGACCAGGTCAGAGTTTGTCGATGGCAGCATGAAAGACATACAGTGACACCTCACCTTACGAAAGTCTCACCAAACGAGAAATTCAAGTTACGAAACGCATTTTCCTAAAATTCTTGTCTCAGGATACGAAACAAGTTCACGTTACGAAAGCGCCATCTTAAAAATTCAAACGCGCCATTCAAACATTCAAACAATGCACGAGCTGCTCTCCCATCAATGACGTTCAAACATCCCGCCCCGCTGGCCTCCCATCGGCTAACGACTGAGCTGTCGTTAATGTCGCCTTCACTCGAGCGCCATCTTGGACAGGTCCACCTGACACCATCTTGGACAGGGATCCCATTGGCTAGGAGGAATGACGCATCTACCTCCCATTGCCTATTATAGAGCTGAATCCACCATGATGCTTTTCGTGTAAAGGACAGAGTTACTGTTGTTTTATGCTTTATTTCGTGACTCAGGCTTTTAACCTTCTATAAGCATTTGTAAGATTATAACTCTGCGAAGAAGACATGGTCAACACGCGTGCGCACAGACACACACACACACGCGCGCGCGCGCATGTGATTTCCGGTGTGAGTGAAGAGAAGAAATGGGCTCAAGTGATATCACAAAGGCCAAACCCGTCTACCATCGGTACGATATGGAAGCAGAAGGAGGTCTTCAGAGGTATGCTTTAATCATTTTTAAAGGGTTTAGGGGGTAGTATTGAGAGCCTTGGAATGAATCACCATGTTTTACATGTAAAATGTGGTTCGACTTAACGAAAAATGCAGGTTACGAAAAAAGCTCTGGAGCGGATTAATTTCGTAAGGTGAGGTACCACTGTATTTATACAGGATTTCATAGATTTGCTGTCTATCATCCATCCATTTGCAGAATTAATCCTATTAATGTGAGGCTGCAGAGAGTACAGAAATCGAGGGGTGTCGGAAAATCTCAGCTGACTGTGAGTGAAGACAGGGTACAACCTCAAAAGCGCACCAATCTCACACACAAACATCCACATTCAAACTTAAGGGAACAATCTGGTTCAGACAATTAGCCCACTGTGCATGTGTTCGGACTTCAGGAGGAAACTGCAGTATCCCAGCACGGCGCGAACATGCAAATCTCAGTCAATGCAAGCCCCACTCTGCCTGAGGCTGGGACTTGAACTCAGGTAATTTTTGTATGAAGTGGATGTAATACCAAGATTCAAGATTCAAGAAATTGTAATTATTTGCACACATAATGAAATTTGGTATGAGGGTCTCAGCGATAAAAAGTGCAAACAAGTTAAAAAGGTGAAAATGAGACACTAGACTGTGACCCCACCATGCTACTCTAGCTCTGACATGTAACAAGGAAATATTTATGATTATACCCATTTGAATGAGGTACAAATTCTCCATCAGAGTTCTTGGGAAACAAAAGAATCATCGGACTCTTGGTGTTCATGGACCTGGTGTTCCTCTGATACATGTTTGCCTGAAATTCAGACAGACCCATTTTCTTCCCTAAAAATAGTGCAAATATTAGTATACAGTACATGTAAACATCATATGGATCTACGGATAGTTATTATATAACTATGGCCAAATAATTATGTAATCTTTACACTTGGAGGATGTTCACCCAGCATTTTTAATTCACAGCAAGTTTGTGATACAGTCACAGAGTGTAAGGAACCTCCCCCAGGCACAAATGGGTTATTATAACTTCACATAATTATAATGAAAGGTCTCCCCCTAGTGGCCATCAGACGAACATTTTGCCCCATTTTAAATATTTTTTTCTGTATTTCTTTTCTTCAATATGATCCCATACACAGATCACCTCCAAAATTGAAAGGGTTCCTTCCAGGTTCAGGCTCCACCTCTCCACCAAAATGGATGAGAATTAAATCAGTAGTTTTTGTGTAATCCTGCTAGCAGGAAAAAATAAAATAAAAATAAATTCCCGGATCTGGATCGTGATCTGGAATCTGCTCCAAAATGTTTTTGGTTCTTTCCAGGTCCACACCCCATCCTTCCACCAAATTTGGCGAAAATCAGTTCAGTCGTTTTTGTGCAACCCTGTAAACAAATGCTCGTGGATACGTCATTTCTCCTGCCAAGCCACGGAGAAAATAAACAAGATATTAATGTGTGTCATATTTTTTGGAGCCGGTAATCAAGTAATAAATATGGAATCACAGAATGTTGACGAGAAAAAAAATGGAACCACCATGTAGTTAGTATACATTACTAACACAAATACTGGTCCAATTCTGAAAAGTAAACGAGTGTGTCGTTAAAGGAGGGAGTTCACGGGCTGCATGTCCCTAAGAAGAGAGGTAAACATTTAAACATGCGGTTATAATGAACGACATGCCAAAGCATCGTGACAGAAAACTAAAGTGGGAAGCTTTTAAGAGAGCAAGGAAGATTTACACATCCCTAAAACCTGCCCCCAAGATAATCTGCAAAAAAAACAAAAAAAAAACAAACAAACATCAGAATGTGATGTTCTCTTCGGTATCTCTTTATCCTTAAATAGGGTTTCAGTGAGGCTCTGAACACCCTGAACAGCTTGACAGTCCATTGCAGGGCCAACACACAAAAAGATCACACCTTAGACTGTGGTTCAGGGACTGTGGTGGGTCAGGGATTAAGATTCTGGATTACTGATCCGAAGGTCCATTACCACAAAGCTACCATTGCTGGGACCTTGTGCAAGCCCCTTAACCCTCAATTGTTCTGTTGTAGAAAAAAGATACACAAAAGCCGCTCTGGATGAGGGCGTCTGCCAAATGCCGTAAATGTAAATGTGAAGGGAAACCCAGAATGCCCACAACTCACACAAGCACAAGGAAATCATGTAAACACAGCACAAGTGTCCTTGGTGAGAGCTCAAACCCTGAACCTTCTTGCTGTGAGGTGGATGTGCTAACCATTACATCACCGGGCTGGCCATAAACCCAGGATGTTCAGCTGTTAAAGGAAATACGTTGGTGTTTAATCTGTGACTTGTTTATTTGCTACAGATGAAAAAAGCTGGGTGAACATTCTCACAGTGCACTGATTCCATCATCTTTCCTCAGTGTTGTAATCAAAATAATAATGCACAGAACAAAGAACATCACCAGTGTCATGCTCAACTTCCATCCGGAGTTGTATACGCTCAAGACTAAAGCCTTCTGACTGGAATCCTGTAAGAACCAGGAAATGTGTTGCCTGAGAAATACACACTGTCTGGCACAACAACACAAAAGAGAAAAACCAAGTCACAGCCATGTTCTTATAATCAGTAAACTGCAAATACTGAGCTTGTATTCAGATATAACTACTACTACGACTACTACGACTACTATTATTATTATTATTATTATTATTATAATTGTTATTATTATTCAGTTAATTAATTAATTAATTCTGTTACTGTAATAATAATAATTATTATTATGTTATTTGTTTCTTCTTTTCCTTTCGGCTGTTCCCTTCAGGGGTCGCCACAGCAAACCATCCGCCTCCATCTCGCCCTGTCCTCTGTATCTTCTTCTCTTACTCCAATGACCTTCATGTCTTCGTTCACCACATCCATAAATCTCTTCTTTGGTCTTCCTCCAGACCTTCTGCCTGGTAGTTCCAACCTCAGCATCCTACAGCCAATATACTCACTATCCCTCCTCTGTACATGTCCAAACCATCTCAATCTAGCCTCTCTGACTTTGTCTCCAAAACATCTTACATGGGCTGTCCCTCTGATGTCCTCATTTCTGATCCTATCCATCCTCTTTCTGATTCTATCCATCCTCTTTCTGATCCTATCCATCCATCCTATTTGTTTATTTGTTATTATTAATATGTATTTATTTATGTATTGACCATTGTTATTACTATATATTCATTCATTTTCTAGGCCACTTAATCCTAATTAGGAGGAGGAGGGGGGCTGGCGCCCATTTCAGCCAACTCCGGGAGAGGGTGTAGTACACCCTGTACAGCTCACCAGGCCATCGCAGGATAAATACTCACCCAAGCATTCACATTTATAATAAGTGGTCATTTGTAACATTCAATCAGCCTACTGTGCACATCTGTGGACTGTGGGAGGAAACCCACAAAAGCGCAGGGAGAACATGCAAACTCCATACAGAAATGCCCGAGCTGGGAATCGAACTCAGGCACAGTATTATTATTATTATTATTATTATTATTATTATTACTGTTAATATTATTGTTGCTATTATTACCTGGTCACTTGGCTGAAGGACTTGACTGCTGAATTTGATCTTTAACTCCTCTCTGTTGAAGGAATTGATGAAAAACAGAAGCATCATGGACGTCGATGTGGTTTGTTGATAAAACCGCCCAGGCTTCGTGAAGTGTAGGGTCAATGTAAAAGTCCCATCATTCTCAACATCCCAGTGTTCTATATATATATTAAAAAAAATTGAAATAAAAAAAAAAGAAGAAAGGGAACACCAGATATGTTCGTTGATAAAAATAAATACATATCCACGGGAGTATGAAATGAAAACACTGGTACCTTTTGTGCTGAGCAAACATTCCGGGGGAGGACTACTGCTCTCTTTCTGCATTATCTGCTTGAGTAAAGATGAAAACTGGGAATATCGCACAGCACCATAATGTGAACAAAATCCAAACCCAGTTAAATCCTGCTTCACCAGATCCACCTCTGTACCCCAGCCACTTGGGAATATGTCCCGTAGTGCACCAGAGAGCTGCTGCTTCTCCTCAACACATGTCATGTCCTCTAAAACATGCTGCATGGGAGAAAGTGTACTGGCAGCATGTCCTCCAGATTGCATGTGTTCTCTTTCACTTTGGTTTTGTCCTGGAAACGTGTTCCACAGTATATTAGTCAGAGTTACAGATGCACAGAGGCAGCTAATTTAATACCATAGCAGACATACTAGAGCAGTGATAAATGCCCCTCTAAACAATATCGGAATTTCAGCCAAGCTGGATTTCTGCAATCTAAAGAAAACAGAGGAGTTCAGAAGAGTTTCGGAGGTGACTGACCTGACAGTGACTGGAGTGGTACGAAGTCTTCACCTGGGTTAAGCTCGGTCTTGGTATTACCAAGTGGCCTCGTGACCGCTGTTAGTGGCGAAAGCAACAACAGCCAAAAGCACATCTTTACACCCATTTCCTTTTAGTCACAACCGTGTCAAGTCCTTGTTTGGGAAACGTTCAACAAAGGATAGCAGCTTTATACACAAGATCTGCATTCCTGAAGCAAACAGCCTGCCAAAATATCTTCACTCTAACATGTCCTTGAATGGAGGGCTTTTAATGTGTGCGTGCCTTATGTTTTATTCAGGGGGTTGAAGCAGATGGTGTGAATGAGGAGGAACGCTACAATATCCTACCGCACAAAGATAATGCAAGTTCAGACAAATAGTGGACGACTGTACTCACAATCCGCTCTATGAATAAAATACTCCTCCAATCATTCACATAAGGTCGGTGGTTCAAGCCCCTCTGTCACTGGGTTATCCCTGCTCCCCCCCCCCCCCCCCGCCCCCGGTGTAGTTAACTGTGTTAGCAAAGGCTGGTCGGTCGTGTCTCTCACGGTCTGTGGTGGGAGGTTCATGTAAAAGAACCATTGCTGACTTTCGTAAAGAGAAGCTGCATAGCCGTCAGCATGTTCCTGCCCTGTAATGGCCTGGCGAGTCATGCAGGGTGTACTCTGCCCTGGCCCAAGTCAGCTGAGATGGCACCAGTCTTACTGTAACCCTAATTATGATTAAGCGGTTCAGAAGAGGAATGAATGAGTTAGCCTAATTTGCATGTCTAGTGACTGTGGGAGGAAACCAGGGAAGTTTGCAAGGATGGACAGAACATGCAAATTCCACAAAGAAACACCCCCGATAAGCCCAGTACTTGAACCTTTCTGCTGCGGGGCGGATGTGCTAACCACTACACCACTGTAAAACCCTCCTTTAGATATCTTGGCAAAAAACCAAAACAAAACGAAACGACACCAAATTGAAAACTTTTCAATCGTAAATACTATCTCAGGGCTTCATGATGGTGTAGTGGTGGTTAGTATGTCCAACTCACAAGGAGAATGTCCTGGCTTCAATTCCTGGGCTCAGAGGGCTCGTTCCTGTGTAGAGTTGGCATGTTCTTCCTGTACTTGCATGAATTTCCTCAAGGTACCCTGGTTTCCTTCCAACACACATTTTTCCTGCTGGTTTGGGAATTGAACCAGTGACCTTCAAGACCCAAAGCCACTTCTCCAGCCATTAGCTACAACTGCTCCCAATTTTGAGAGAAAATGATTGTATGTGTGTGTGTGGGGGACGACGACTCTGTGCTGGTCCAGCCTCAACATATAAAACATAACCGTATAAAACATAAAGCATTTTTATAGAAACACAATGAAAAAAAAAACTTTTCATATACTTTCATGGATGTCTGTGTACATCGAGTTTCTGGCAAAGACCGAGAAACCAATCAGCATTGTGATGCATACCGACACTGATGGATGGGCAAGTCATCCAAAATAAAGTATAAAGTTAATGGTTCCTCAAGTATGTTGCTCTGCAGACTGTTGTGACAGGTTTGGTGTTTGGTAAATTTGATGTCAAGTTCAGTTCATTTTCTATAACCGCTTAATCCTAATTAGGGTCATGGGGGGGGGGGGTTTTGGCGCCCATCCCAGCCAACTTTGGGCGAGGGCAGGGTACACCCTGGACAGCTCACCAGGCCATTGCAGGGGGGGGGGGGCACGCTGACGGCTTTGCAGCCTACTCTTGTCGAAAGTCAGCAATGGTTCTTTTACATGCCTCACACCATAGACAGTGAGAGACATGGCTGGCCTTTGATAACCCAGTTAGCTGCACTGGGGGGGGGGACAGTGACAACCCGAACCCCCAACCTTTGGATCAGTGATCCAGCACCCTATACCACTACTGCCCACCTCAAGATGACTTCCTATTTGACAAATCACAGATTTGCTTCCATTGAAGTATTCAGCTGACGAACCCTCAGGACTTTGATGAGAATGAAAGAAAAGACGTGCTTTAATGTTAACTGACTCAAAAGTCATGAGGTTCTGGATATTCATGAGTCTATTCTAAACGCAACGCATGATTTCTGACTCATTTACTCACCATCAACTTTATTAGGTACAACTGTAACACTCAGGTTTTACAGAAAACCAGAAACCATCCTGTGAGAAATCAGAGAATAGGGCAAGAGGTCTGCACTTCCAGGAACTTCAATATTCACTCTTTACAAACATGCTACACAGAAAAGCAACACAGTGTGCAAACATGGGAGCTGGGTCGGTGGTGCAGACTTTTCTTCTTTCAGTCTGTGTTTTAGTCCCTGAACACGATAGCCTCAGATTCCTTCTTGGCGGAAGGGAGTCAAACTTGATGCGTTCAGCAACTGTTAGGGTTCAACCTTAGGGTTCAATATTTTCTGCTCACTGTGGTTGGAACTATACAGTAATTATTAAATTGGATTATTCGAGGTGCTCTTCTGATCTCTCTTATTAACAAAACATTTCCACCCACAGAGTTGTTGCTCAGTGTTTTTTGCACCATTATGTAGGAACGCGAAAGCTACTGCTGCCATGTTATTGGCTGATTAGATAACTGCATGAATGAGATTCCTAATACAGGAAAGAAATATTAGCATATATCTTCTCCACCAACACCCCCCCACCCCAAGTCACCGGGTTGTCCCGGGTTGCACTGCTGTTGCCTCAGTGCAGCTAAATGGGTTATCAAAGGCTGGCCGTGTCTCTCACTGTCTTTGGTGAGAGGTTCATGTAAAAGGTGTAATGAACAATAAGCTACTACGAGCTCGCAGGTGCAGCACATGTACCCCAGTAAGTGAGTTCTGCTTTCCCATTGGTCAACAGGATGACTTGGAAATGAATGGCGATATGCCTCAGTATGAGTACGCAGAACACACAGCTGCAAATGTTTTGATGTTCAAGGTCTTTGTTCTGGCAAAGTAAAAGAGAATGAGACCACTACCCCCCCAGGTGGGGGGGCACCACTCAGGCAAGCAGGGGGCGCACCACTCAGGGAAACAAAGCATTTGTTTAAAAAAATAAAAAATATAAATTGCCCCTGTGATGGCCCACCCTCGCCCAGAGTTGGCTGAGATGGGTGCCAGCCTCCCCAGGACCCTAATTAGAATTAAGAAATTCAGAAAATGAATGAATGAAAAAATTAAAAGTGAGCATCAAACTGGACTGGAGAAGATTGGTCCAATCCCAGACCGGTAAACACTAAAGTAAACATCCTTTTAAAGGTATCTCTGTGTAGAAAGGTGAGGCCGATATCCCGGTCACGCCCGGTTTTGGCCATGGCTGTGATAGGCTATGAACAGCATACACTGCTCTGCAACGGCAACACAAAACAGGTCACAGCGTCTGTGCTACATGCTGTGTGATGTCTCGTCTCCATCAAGTCATATGCTTACATTTTCTTTCCTTTTTTAAAAAAAAAAAATAAAATAAAAATAAAAAATAATCCGTTTATCTGCTCACAAGCTACCGAGGTCAATTGTTTTAAGAAACCAATCAAAATTCAGGTAAGATCAGCAACAAGAAGTTCCTGGGTTCATTTCTCTATCGAGTTTGCACATGCGCCCCATAGCTGTGTGGTAACACCCAGAACATCTCACCACACCATCGCATGGCATTCATATCGACACCTTGGGGCAATCTGAAAGAGCTATTTCCCTAATGTGCATGTCTTTGGAATGTGGGGGAAACCCATGGGGTAAACTCCACCCTAAAACACCCTCGCAGAGCCTGGGATCAGAACCCATGACCTTCTTGCTGCGAAGTGGACGTGCTAGCCACTACACACCACTGTGCCGCCCAAGTACCAAACAGAAGCAATAACAAAAACTAAAAGCACTTTTTAATGGTTTATTCGTTGATTTTTATTGATGATGAGGCTGATTTGCTCCAAGTGACTGTGATAACCTGTTGAATTATTTTGATTTAAAACTGAGCCGAACCGATTAGCCACTCGGGGTAACTGAACACTATGGGCTGAAAGAGAGGTGGATGCTGAGAGTATTTATTGAGATTAATAACTGTTCAGTATGTACTCAAAAATAACAAAAATACACTAAAATTACATTTTTTAAAATTAATACATTAAAAAAAAAAAAAATCTTGATGACGTAAGGTGAGCACTCGGCTTAAAAGGAGCAGTGCCATGATATACTCGGTCCATATGAAAACGCACCACTCACGAAATTTGGAACAGCTCCACAGATTGATATATGAAGTATATACTTATGATGCATTTGAGATAATGAATGATTTAAGAAGACATGTAAACATCATTCAATATGGGGCCAAAATAAGGACGTCGTGCACGCAGGCCTACAGCTCGCAGACGGTTCCGTACGGTGATGGGGTGAACGAATCCACATCGTCCTTGAACTTGAGCAGCCGTTCTTGTCGCTGGTAGTGTTCGGTCTTGTACATGATCCCGTACGATCTGATGGTCCTGACGTGCCGTTGTCACACATTGTTGACCCGGTCGAGGACGGTCCCGAGTGCTCCACGTTTGCAGAAACCTTTGGAGTCTTGTGATCGTTGTGTGTGCACAGTGTAGTCGTTTGGCAATTTCCCTGGTGCTGGCACCATTTTGAAGCCTGCCTATGGCACGCTCTTGTTCAGAGGCTGTAAGTCGCGGCATTATGTCGGCTTTTCACAAGTGTCAGTGAACAAGTGTAATTTTATTCGGATTCACATGCTTTTAAAGGCAATATGTGCACAAACTCAAGAGTGAAATTCATTTTTTCCCCCCCGTGGTGTGCGTGCGGTGCAAAATGTGTTTTTGGAAAAATTGCCTGGCATTAAGAGTTAACATGAAATT
>CM045751.1:16705000-16765000 GCA_024760905.1 Plotosus lineatus | reverse complement strand
CACCATGATTGTTATTTACTGAGGGAAAAATAATTTTAAAAAGTTAATAAATATTATATCACTCGATTTGATTAAATCACTTTTAACACTTCTAGTTCAACTTTTGTGTTGGCATCATTAAGAAATAAAGAACAATTTTTTTTTTTTTTTTTTTGGGTAAATACAATTTGTGCTCATCAATGTAACCCAAATTCCTCAGGCCAGATATTTGTAGTGAATAATAACCTATCCATTGGAATTGTAAAGAAATATAGAAAAAAAAAAAAAAAATCAGATTCACAAGCTTTACCGTTAATAGATCCGTGTTTGAGTAACAAAGTTTAAAGTTGTTATTTTCTACAAACAAGTTAAAAAAAAAAAAAAATCAAAAATCAATACCGGATGGAACAATTGTCATGTTTTAATCCCAGCCGTCACGTGCCATGACATGCTCTCCACCCGTCTTTCATGTTCCACTCGAGTGACTTTACTCCGTTAGCAGTTGTTCACCAATTGTTATTTTCTTTAATTTATAGAATTGGATAATAGTTTGTTCCTCAGACACAAACAAGAATAGTAAACCCGAAGCAACTGACCATTTTGAAATGGTTCAGTTTTTTCTGCGGCTAAATTTCTCAACGCTCGCATACCAAAAACCTCCCACATTTTAAAGGTGGGTGAATATTATTTATACGTATACATATATATATATATATCGTTGTCAAGAAAAAGCCTACTATGTCCACATTCTTATTTTTTCCTCCCCAAAATCAATGTGAACTGTCACTATAAATGGCCAGCTCTGGAGGTTTTAATACTTGTAGTAATTAACTTTTTTTTTTTTTTTTTGTAAAAGCCCACGATAGATCACAGAACTGGTATCACCCCCATCCATGCCCCCCTTATTAACCGAAGCAGCAGATAACAGGGCTGAGGGTAAAAATGTTTGTGCTGGAAATTGGTAATCAAATTGCAATCGATCCCTTTCTGTTTTTACGAAATTATAAGATTAATGACACGGCCCATCGTTCGCATGTTCAGTTGCACATACAACACGCGAGCCGATGGGAGTGCAAATGGACAAGTAGCCGCAGTAGTGCAGAAATGGTTCTCAAACAGAACGCAATGATTTGCAAATCTCGACCCATATTTTACTGACAATAAGCAGTGAAAAAATGCTAAAAAATGCTAAAAAGAGACATTGCACCAATTTCTGAAGAATATTAGCTCGTTTTGAATTTGATGGCAGGATCACATCTCAGAGCAGTTAAGCCCGGCAACAAAGGGCTGGGAACGTAGGCGGTACTAAAAAGAAACAGCTGGAGTCAGAGAAACCAGACAATTTCTACAAACAATTGCAAATCATTGCATAGAGTATATAACAAATCGATGGAAAATATTGAGACCACTTTTAAAAATCCTTATTTAAAGTTATGTCTTCATTTTTGTTCCAGAATAAACGGATGGATGCAAAAGACGTTGCAGTTTAAAAATCTTTTAGATCAGAATGATGCCATTGGAAGTGTAACCATTATGCAATTACATTTTCATGTTCCTGTCCTATATTCCCACATTAACCTCTAAACAAGGTGCTGTTTTAATCATCTGAGGGATTATTACAGGCTAATACAGTGCTGAGCATCAGCATCGAGCGACTGGCCCGTTATCATCACTCAGCCAAAGGGGAGGGGTCAACTTCTGCAGAAAAGTGAACAATCTTGAGATTTGATCTGCTAAGGCATTATTTAAATATAATTATTAAAATGATACATATTTGATATCAGTGCTGCTTTTTAGAACTTCAACCAGACAAGAGCACAAGGTACTGAGTGGTCCTGACCTCTGTGTGTGTGTGTGTGTGTGTGTGTGTGTGTACACAAATGCATGTGTTTCTGAAAGTATATTAAGATGCACTGGTATTCGGACACCTTCGGGTGGCTTTAGCTAACATGGGAGCACCAGTGAGGAAGAGCCCATTGGTCTACAACTGTCCATTGCATAGGTTGCATTGGGTTGAGGTAGATTGTTTCAGTTACCTGGAAGGAGAAATGGCACATGAGATCACAGATGATAAAGTAACGTGCCATTAAACACATGTATACACAGGGATCATGCAAATTTCTGATGAGCAGCTTGAACACACAAAAGCAAAGCACATACCTTGTTCAGACTGAGGCACAAGCTTGACAGGTACCATACAGCAGCTCCTTATTACAAATTACCCCAAAGTCTGCCCTCCCCTCCCTCCACTCATGATACTGCTATCTAGGTCGGGCACTGTAGGGCACCTGCATACCCAGAGTCCTCCAGGAGCTCACCAACCCACTGCTGCTGCCACCACCACCACCGCTGCTTGAAGAAGGCAGGTAGGGCAACGTAAACGGCCGTGACAAAGAGGAGGCAGCAGGAGTGGTTGTGATGCAAGTGACAGGTGCAGGAGAGGGGGATGAAGAGGAAGCAAGGGGTACATGGAGCGTTTGCAGGGAAACGGATTGCTTCCTCTCTGAGCATGGCGGGGAAGGCTGGAGAGGAGCAGAGGAGGAGGAGGTATTGAGAAGGGGGGGAGGGGGAGGGAGCGAAAGCGCAGGAGGGGAGGGAGCGTGCAGGACAGTCTGCGTGCGGCCGTATTGGGCCAGGAACAAGGCCCCCGCTTTGGTGTCCAGATTCCTCTGCTGCGAGGAAGAGTGGCCGTGCTGGGAACTGGGGGGCGCAGACTGTTGAGAGGACACTGAAGGCGTCATGTGGTGAAAAATCCCTGTGGCAAAGTGTCAAGAGAAATGGAGGGAGAGAACAATGGAAGCAGAAGGTGAGGTGGTGGGAGAGGGAGAAGGGCGGTAGAGAGGGGTAGACAAAAAGATGGGATGGGGGTGGGTTGGGGGGGGGGGGTCAGAGACAGGTAATCAGCCAGGTTGTGCATAAGCAGCAAGCAAATTAAAACACACTCAAAGCAATGAGGCATAAAAACTGCTGACCCAATTCAAATTCGTCTATCTTCAAACTTCCAAACTAGTTTGAAGTACAGAATGCCAGTTCTCTCTCTCTCTCTCTCTCTCGTACAGGACAGTAAAGAGCTGGGCTGCTGCAGCAGTGTCTCAATCCAACAACAAGCCATGCAGATGTGACACACCCAAAGAAAAATGAAGGGCACTTCACAGTCCACAACTTATCAGTAGGTTTATATTTTATATATATATATATATATATATATATATATATACACACATATATATACACATACACATACATACACACACTCAGCCCCCAACTTATGATATTAATTCGTTCCAGAGCAATTTTCGGATTGCGGGGATTTCGTAAATAGGGGTAGCATCTTACTTACATATACACACACATACATAAAATGTATATATATATATATATATATATACACATACACACACACACACACACACACATATACACACGGCGAGAAAGAAAAAAACCTTGAACCCAGTGGAATTAGCGTAAACACCAAATTAAAATAATGAGTTACTGGACTGAACGAGTTAAAAAAAAAACCTGAAGTCAGATCATCAGAACCATCGTTCAATAAAGATACAAAGGATAACAATGCCTTGTGAGTTATTAGTGTAACAGTGTGTCTGTTCAATGTTGTAATTCAGATGAAAATCAGACCATCTTCAGACCATTCTCATCCCACTTATTTGCTGAATTGCTTAATGCTGATAGGGTGGTCTGGAGAATCTCAGCCAACACTGGGCTACACCATGGACAGCTCACACACGTACACATCTCGCATCCAGATGAGTTTGGAGTAGCCAATTAGCCTAATGTTCATGTCACGAGACTGTAGCAGGAAACCGGAGTATCCGGATGAAACCCACATAAGCACAAGATCATCATACAAACTTCACACAGAAACGCCCGAGCCTGGGAATCAAACCATGACCCTCTGGCTGTGACATGGAAGTGTGAACCACTACACCATGCCTCCTAGAGACCACAATCTGGGATATATTAATGCAGACAATTCCCAAGGGTGTAAATGCATTTAAACCAAGCTTTCAAAAATAACTTGATTCCACAATCCGGTTATGGTGACTTCCTGAAACTGAAGGTCTAAATTCTGAACAACTCACGCCTCTGCTGTGATTTTCTGAGGGTGTGTCAGGATGAGCTTATGGTTCAACAGCACAGAAAGCATGGGGAAAGAAGGCAGAAATGACAGTACTCCTTATCTTTCACTTACCTCACAGCCTTCACAATAACAATGGGGAAAAATTATAAACAGGAACGGCAGCTCACCTCCTGCAGCGCCGCCTGCCAATCCAGCACTGGAGAAGCTGCCCAGCACAGAATGACCGTTAACCAAACGTGGAGGTCCGCTGGTGGCCGGGTTAGGAGTCTGCGCTCCAAATAAGGACTGCAAGACCGAGGTTCCGCCCAGAGGGAAATACTGCCCCACAGATGAGGCAGAAGAAACTGCAGTGGCTCTACCCGCTTTTCCGCACAGTAGACCTCCGCCAGCCGCAGCAGAGATGAAGAGATTCTGGCTCGTAAGACTACCGACGGCCTTTAACTCCCACTCACGGGACTTCTGCTTAGGAAAGGATTCTCGTGTTTTATCCAGACCTAGAAAGGGTTTTGGATTTCCATAGTGCTCACTGCGGTCCCGCTCTGCTCTCTTTTGCTGTTTCTGCTCTGAATCCGAGTCTGGGCCCCCACAGAAAGGAGAGCTGCTCTGGCGAAGGTCCGGCGGGGTGGGCTTAGGGTCAGAGATGGGTGAGAAGGTCGACTTCCATTTGCTAGAGGAAGAGGAGACGTCGCTGCTCACACTACTGGCCCCTGATTTACGGCCCTGCACACCTGAATAAGAAGAGACACACACCAGGGGGACAGGCCAGGGATTTTCTTTATTATAGAAGAGCCCTACATAAAATAGTCCAAAATGATGAATTGAAATTTAGGGCGGAGAAGAAAACATTATATCTATTCGGCTCTGGGCATGCAGCATAAATTCAGTTCATTTTCTGTAACCGCTTCATCCTAATTAGGGTCGCGGGGAGGCTGGAGCCCATCCCAGCCAACTCAGGGCGAGGGCAGAGTACACCCTGGACAGCTCGCCAGGCCATCACAGGGCGTAAACACGCTGACGGCTTTGCAGCCTACTCTTAACGAAAGTCAGCAATGGTTCTTTTACATGCCTCACACCATAGACAGTGAGAGACATGGCCCGCCTTTGATAACCCAGTTAGCTGCACTGGGGGGGACAGTGACAACCTTGTCGAGAGTGGGACTCGAACCCCCAACCTTTGGATCAGCGATCCGGCGCCTTATACCACTAGACCACCACTGCCCCCTCTGCAGCATAAATTGTCTGATCAAAAGAGTTGGATATCATAACCATCCTGACCAATTCAAATCGAGAAACAAGATATCCAGGGTGATTGGTATTGGTATAATTCCATCAGCTGGCAACAGAATGAGGCGTTTGTTTTTTTTTAAATTGTATTTATTTATTTATTTTAAGAGTTAACTGTGGGCATTATAACCACACAACTGTAAAGTAATACCCACTAGAACTGTAACACCCCAACAATACCAAAAGTAAATCTCAAGAATCTTCTGGAACAAGCATGTTAAAATGTACAGAATCCAAAACGTCTCGTTTCCTGTTGGGTGTGATTAGCGCTTCAAAGAGATACATTTGCTTTTCTTCGGGAGATCAACTTGCCTAAAAAGAATGTTGAATGTAAAACCGTATGTTATGCCAATTTCTCTATGACGTATGGTGATGCTGTAAAATCACAGGACAATATCTGCGGCTTAGCCTCGGTCCATGACCAACTTTCTAAATCACCAATGCAAGTGCCAAATTTCATAAGTTTTTACAAATAGGTGAGGAAAAATCTTTCCTGATAAAATAGTGTCCTGGAGACCTTCGATGCATGAGCCTTAACCATCTATTAAAGCAACTCCATAATACAAAAGCAACAGATGTGCTCTTACCCCTCTCACCATCTCGGCTCTCCAGGGAAATTGTTGCAATTTTCCTTTCAATTCTAAAAAAAAAAAAAAAAAAAAGAGAGAGAGAGAGAAAAAAAAAATAACATAAGAAATAATAACAGCAAATATTTTGAACATGGTTACTTGGGAAAGCGGTTCATCTCACCGCAAAGAGCTGCTGTCTGCTGGATATCCAGTTTCCTCATCCTCTGAGCTGGGAGTGGATAAGCCACGGCTGGAGCCATTCATCTCTAGAGGGCGTTCTCTCTTCAGTATTGGTGGTTGGTCCAGGTCTGTCTCACATGGACTGCCTCCTGTCTGCTCTGGAGATGATATGGCGGAGATCTCCAGAGGCTGATTAATATTATTCACCTAGAAGCCAGTGAAAGTCAGTGTGAGCTATGACAACGAATGATTTTACACTGAATCTGATGCATTTCATATTCAGCACATATGGTTCAAAATGATTCATACACAGTTCATGAGCTATCTCAGGGAGAGTGATTTCTGGAAGTGTTACTGAGCCCATGCAGTGATGTTCGTGACCGAATCCTGCCTTTTTTTTTTTTGCAGTGCTGCCCGAAGATCACGGGCATCCGATATTTATCAACATTTTCCTTTGCACACATGGATTTCTCCAGATTATCAGAATCTTTTGAGATATACATACATATACATATCTTCTATAATCACCTGAAGAGAGATGATGGTTTCACCACCCCTCGAAACAGATCTGGAGTGATAAATGGAGTTTCAATAGAAAGTCTTTGTCCTGTCCTTTTATTTTTGTTATTTGCTCTACCAAAAAGTATTGAGCACTCTCCTACGGAAGGATCTACTCAGAAAATCCTATATATATATACACACATACATATATATACATATATATACACATATACACACACACACACGTATATACACGCATACATATATATACACATATATATATATATATATATATATATATATATATATATACACATATATAATCACCTGAAGAGAGGGGATGGTTTCACCACCCCTCGAAACAGATCTGTAGTGATAAATGGAGTTTCAATAGAAAGCCTTTGTCCTGTCCTTTTGTTTTTTATATATATATATATATATATATATATATATATATATATACATATACATATACATACATATATATACATACATATATATATACACACACATGCATATATATATACATACACATACATGTATATATATGTATGTATGTATGTATATATGAGTATATATGTATGCATGTATATATGTATGCATGTATATATGTGTGTGTGTATATATATATATATATATATACACACACACACACACATACACACTATATATATATATATATATATATATATATATATATATATATATATATATATATATACACACATACATACATATATATATATATATATATATATATATATATATATATATATATATATATATAAAAATGTAAGTCAGACATAAAAATCTGTGCAATCTTACATTGAGAAACATTATTCTGAAATTACTCCACAGTTTGCTAATGTAATCTTTTACAGATCGGTGAATCTCTGCCCAGATGCACTGTTCACACCACATCCTGTAATGGACTTTTAACTGCAAAAATGTTCCTCCAGTTGTTTCTTTGGTACCACTTACTGCCATCCTTTTGTTGCTTATTCCCAACTTTAAGACATGTTGCTGTCATCGAATTCAATATTAGCTTAACTTTTTCATAAAACAGAAAAAAGTCTCACTTTCAACATTTAATATTTGTAAATTATTAGAATCGGTTTTTGTTTAGCCTCGAACTTTTTTTGTTTTTGAAATCGGGGCTGTAAAGAGTAAAGGATTTGGGTAGAAATAAGATCTATTCTCTCTTCTCAATCTAGCCTCTCATCTACTCACCATGGTGTTTATATTAAGTGGGGAACCAGAAGAGTAGTTCATCCCAGGGAATGATCGTTTTTTGGGAGAGCCACCCGCTGGAATGAGACTAGATGAATTGCGTTTGCGGCGTCCTCTCTTGCGTCCCTCTGACCCATGAGAGCCTGGTGAGTGATGACCGTGGTGATGGTGGCTGCTGTGGTGCTTTCCCTGCTTGGCAGAACCTTGATGTGCGCGTGAACCTCCCGCAGAAGAGGAGGATGATGACGATGAGGAGGAGGAGGAAGAGAAGAATATATGGCGACGTGTTTCACTGTCCAGAGTCTCAGAATCGGATTCGAAGCTGTGATGCTGGTGGCCTTCATCAGGAAGACGAGGGGGTCTGTCTGCATACTGCAGCACTCCTCCAGTGCTCAGTAGAGGGCTGGAGCCCGACCCACGTAACTGAAGGCCCAGCAGGGGGTTATTGTGGGGTGGAGGAGACATGGAATTGCAGTCTTGATCACATATAGCAGAGTGCGAGCCATTCACTAAGCCTGAAACAGAGGACAACACTAAAAACCACGTACACGCTTACACACACCGCAGCAATTTCATGAAGTCAAAGTACAAACCAAGTCCAGATTAATACCATATCAGGATTAAGCGCTCATACCAGAGTTAGGTGTCAGAGGTTGCTTGTTGTTGCTGCTTTGCCCTGCTAAAAGCTCCCTATTGGACAAAGGACTGGGAGTATTCCTCTGCAAAAAAAAAAAAACCACACACAAATCAGCCATAACCAAGTGGACAGTGGCATCTATCACAAAGTGGGATATATATATATATATATATATATATATATATATATATATATATATATATATATATATACATATATATATATATATATACACACACATACACACACACACGTCTAACTCATGTGATCTGATCCCACACAAGAGCACAAATTGCTGACATTATTGGGTTAATGTTGGGTAAGAAACAAGAGTCAAAACACACGGTGCACATATATGGTTGCAGAGCAGTCAGGTGTGCATGTGTGGCCCCATCCAGCTCTCAAAGTACCTAGAATGGACACTGGACATGCATCACTTT
Source organism: Plotosus lineatus (assembly GCA_024760905.1). NCBI lineage: Eukaryota > Metazoa > Chordata > Actinopteri > Siluriformes > Plotosidae > Plotosus > Plotosus lineatus. The sequence continues at coordinate 16,756,081 of CM045751.1, read as the reverse complement.
AAAGGGCAAGGGGCGGTACAGGAATAACAATGCAAAGCAGTGTGACATTCTGCGCAATATTCTGCTGAGACACCGTGGGTCCTGTATGTTGCTTTTAACAACAGGTATTGCATTGCCGTATTCGTCTTATTAAAACATATAATACATGCTCGTCTGTTTACACTGACTGTGCTTTGGAATTACTACTGACTTAACACCCAGACACCCACCAGTCTCTCGGCACGACTGGGCAGCACCACGCTGGCGAGTGGGATGCTGACAGGAAGTTTGCTGGGGTGCACAGTGCTGAGAGGGATGCTGATAGGGAGACTGGTTATACTGTCCCCGGGTCCAGCTGGGCTCTTTTCCTTATTCACCTGAAACATGAATGACAGTATTCTAGTGTTAATTGTCAGAAGTCCTGCCACATTCCAACCTATTTCACAAAAACACACGGATCAGATAAAACAGTAGCAGGGTATTCATTAAGTTTTAGAGTAGAAGGAGGATAGGGATAAGTGTGGGGGGGTGGAAACTGTTTGAGGCAAGCATGGGGATGGGGGTGTCCCTTCCTGCAGGGGGATCTGGGGGAATTTTTTAAATTCATGTGCTCTGTGGTGCTTTCTGGGCCCATATTTATGAGAAAATCAGACAAGCTAGAAGCAAATAAAACTAAAAGTTTATATTATAAAAAATAGTATTTGTTACAAGAATAGTAGACTTAAAGGAAAGTACATAAAACTTCTTATTTGAAAAATCTAACAGGTACCTTACTAATATAGAACATTTGTGAATCAAACTGATACCCTAATCTGTCAAAACTGTTTATGTAATATTTTAGGATTCACAAGATTAGGCTATTAGAATAAGATTAGGCTAGTTTAGTTGGGGCTAGTTTTCAATATTATCGCTCAGTGCAAATCAAGAAATAATTCATGTTCGGACATGACATAAAACTTTACCTATTTCATGAGATACGGATGTTTCCGAAACAGTGGAATCATCGGTCTTGAGTTACTTCCACAACGCATTTAATGTTGGTTGTTTAGATCTACTTCGCTTCGGCGCCATGCTTGTCGGTACGACTCATCAGTTTGGACTATATTTTACCCGGGTTTGTACGACCCGTCACGATCTAAATCTACACGGGAGCACAGGCACATGGCGGCACGTATATAAAAAGCACCGCGCTTTTGAATGAGGTAGCATAGTGCATCATGGGATATCGGAAGCGAACCGATTGAGAAATTATTAAAACAAGTGATCGTGTTGTCAAGTACATAGCTTAACAAAGCCATGAAAATGTTTTTATTAAAGATTATTATTATATTATTAAATATTATTATTTACTATTATAAAATATAACCGGCGCTAGGCTAATAGTAGCCGGCGCTTCCACTGGCCGCCGGCACTTAAAAGTATGCAGTAGGTTACACATGTATACAATGGGTTTTAAAAATAAACACCAGGCATGCACAGGAGCACTTGACTCACATTATAAAAATGTATTTATAAGTAAAACTTAGTTATATTATGATGCTAATTATACACGTACTTGCAAATTTACAAATGTCAAAAAGACACAGATTTTATTTCAGTGACCTTAAATTGTCATATGAATGCATTACCATGTCACTCAGACAAGTGATTATGATACTTATGTGAGAAGATGATGAAAGGGGCAGAGCTTTCAGGAGACCATAACAGTTTAAAACACTTGTGTAAGTCGTTCTATATTCACGACATTGTCCGCCATTTTGACTGCACAAAAACAGTCTGACGTTTTGTACATGGTGAATTGAAAACTCCGAGTGCTGTGCTCTGGTTCAAACCGGCTCAGCTACAATCAGCGATTCCGGAACTGAGAGTCTGCTTATGCCTGGTAAAACACTCCATTAGTGGAGAGCGAAGATCACAGCTGGTCACACCTGGCATTATAAATGTATCTTCAATGACCAGCTGTGATGGAATTTCATACATGGTTACATCATGCACAGTCGTTGTGTCAGAAGTGGCCTGCGAGTGCTCTCATGTAGCTTTAGCGGTTGTCTTAGCTGTTTCAATCACATGGTGTATTAAAATATTACGAAGGAGTTGAGGATAAATGAATGTGAAACTAGCTAACAAAACAGATTCCAAAAAAATTGGGACATAAAAGTTGGGAAAGTTGTGAAGAAAATCTGAATGCAAATGATGCGGAAGTGCCAAATTTCAATATTTTATTCCGAATAGAGCATGGATGACACGGTCAAAAGTTTAAACTGAGAAAATGTATAATTTTAAGGGGAAAATATGTTGATTTCAAATTTTGCGGTGTCAACAAATCTCAAAAAAGTTGGGCCAAGGCCATTTTCACCACTGTGAGACGTCCCCTCTTCTTACAACAGTCTGCAAACGTCTGGGGACCGAGGAGACAAGTTTCTCAAGTTTAGAAATAGGAATGCTGTCCCATTCTTGTCTAATACAGGCCTCGAACTGTTCAACTGTCTTGGGCCTTCTTGGTTGCACCTTCCTCTTTATGATGCGCCAAATGTTCTCGATAGGTGAAAGATCTGGACCGCAGGCTGGCCATCTCAATACATGGATCCTTTTCCTACACAGCCATGATGATGTAATTAAGGCTGCATGTGGTCTGGCATTATCATGTTGAAAAATGTAAGGTTTTCTTTGAAAGAGACGACTTCTGGATGGGAGTATATGTTGTTCTAGAACCCGAGTATACATTTTTGCATTGAAGGTGCCTTTCCGGATGTGCAAGCTGCCCATGCCACACGCACTCATGCAACCCCATACCATCACAGATGCAGGTTTCAGAACTGAGCGCTGATAACTTGGGTTGTCCTTGTCAAATTTAGTCCAGATGACATGGTGTCCCAGTTTTCCATAAAGAACTTTGAATGGTCATTCATCTGACCACAGACCAGTTTTCCACTTTGCCACACTCCATTTTAAATGACCCCTGGTGCAGAGAAAACGTCTTCACTTCTGGGTCCTGTTTGGAAATGGCTTCTTTGTACTGTAGAGTTTCAGCTGGCAACGGCGGATAACACAGTGGATTGTGTTCACTGACAATGGTTTCTGAAGGTATTGCTGAGCCCATTCTGTGATTTCTCTTTACAGTAGCATTCCTGTTTGTGGTGCAGTGCCATTTAAGGGCCAAAAGATCACGGGCATCCAGTACGGTTTTTCGGCCTTGATCCTTATGCACAGATATTGTTCCAGATTCTCTGAATCTTTGCATGATGTTATACACTGTAGATGATGATAACTTCAAACTCTTTGCAATTTTTCACTGGGAAACACCTTACTGATATTGCTCCATGATCTTTCTGCGCAACATTGGGGGAATTGTTGATCCTCTACCTATTGCTGCTTCTGAGAGACACTGCCACTCTGAGAAGCTCTTTTTATACTCAGTCATGTTGCCAATTGACCTCATTAGTGGTAATTGGTCTTCCAGCTGTTCAGTATAAGTGCAATTCAGTTTTCCAGCCTCTTATTGCTACCTGCCCCAACTTTATTGAGATTTGTTTACACCATGAAATTTAAATTCAACATTATTTTTCCCTTAAAATTATACATTTTCCCAGTTGAAACTTTTGACCCTGTCATCTACGTTCTATTCGGAATAAAATATTGAAATTTGGCCCTTCCACATGATAATAAATGGTGAATAAAAACTGAATGCATAATGTTCCCACTTTTTTGGAACCTGGTTTATACATCAATCCATGTTTATAACATTGCCTACATCCGCATCACCTGCTTTCTTTACCATCGGTACAGTAGGCTCCCGTTTTTCGCAATGGTTCGGTTCAGGCCCTTCCCACGGATAATGAAAATCCACGAGTTATTTATGTGGAAATAAAACCCTAGGTATGTTATTACATGCACTAAAATATGCTTCTTAAACACATTCTATAGACAGTCTTACTCATTGATACAGTAATAATTACGTAAAAACTTTCATTTTGTACTGTGATAATTATTAATGAATAAACAGGGTTCGCACAGATTTGAAAAGTGCCTGAATTCGGTCATATACGATTTGCCGTTTACTTCCTGACATTGAGAAACGATTAACTTGGCACCGTCTTGCCTCAAATACTGTAACAATGCACAGCGTGGATCACAAAGACCCTGTACCGTGTGTGTGTGTGTGTGTGTGTGTGTTAGTGCACGCGCCTCATCTCTCTACCGTGCGTATGTGCATGCGCATGTGCCTCGTCTCTCCACCGTGTGTGCGCGCAAGCCACATCACTCTACCCTGCCAGTACAGGTTACTGCATGATGTGCCAGTTACTTCTGGGTTTGTCGCCAATCTGCGAGTATGTGGGGGTGCAAGCGCAAAACCGCCAAATGGTCCAGAGCCTACTGTGCCTTTAATGCACACAACAGTGAAGCACACACACACACACACACACTCTCACTCCCTCTCATTTTCATAATACTGTATTTTTCTGACCATAAGCCGCACCTGACGGTGCGCTTTATAATCCGATGCTCATTATGTATGGATGAAGCCGTGTGACTCCATCTCAAACACCCTCAAAACCCAAGTGAAGCAAACTAATTCAGAGCTTACAATCATTCCGGTGGATTAGCCAAATAGCTCCACCCGCTAGATATTGGTGTCAACAGGTCATAAGTTAGAGGGACCCGGGCTTTCTGCCTAAATATTGGCATTACTGCTATTGTAGTCAAGTGACTCACGGAGTAATATGTAAATGGTTTTTCCACCTAATCTCAGTCTCTAGCCTCAAGCCGTTCAACTGGCTTAATCAGAGTCTCACGTTCATCACAGGAATAAAACACTGCTACAGGGTTCCTCCTGAGACGTGGAATTAACCTTCTTGAACTTCAAGTCACATTGATACAGTTCCTTAAGAGTAATGACCTCCATTCTGTAATGAACACAATACTCACGCTGTGACTTGAATGAAGTTTGACTTTTGTTTCGCTCAGTGCGCCTTATATTCCGGTGCGCCTTACGCATGACAGTATTCCGTTCGATGGTCGTTTGTTGGTGTTGCGCCTTATGGTCCAGAAAATACAGTATCTGATCCCTTCTATACACACATACAAACACGTCTGCCAACACCACATATTCAACGCATACGTATTCTTCCACCCCCTACACACACAAGAACCCACGCTGTCACCCTTGTCCACTCACTCGCCTACACTCTTACCCTTTCTGTACTCTTGGGGTTGTTTGGTTGCTGATTTTCAGCTGCGCTCGGTGAATTGCCACCCTGTTTCTGGGTTGGAGACGACGCCACACCAGCGTCACCCCTGAAAAGAAAGGACGGGATGTTAAACCTGATAATGAACTCTCAGCTCCGACAGCTATAACCCAGTGATCTGACCTGTGGAGAGTGCTGAGGGACCTGGCCTGGCCTATTGAGGAGTCCTGGTTAAGGTGTCTGCGCAGTGCAATCTTAGCTGGGGAAAAGCGCGTGTAGTCGGGCAGGGGCTGCCCCACAGACCTGTTCCGAGGTTCTGGAGTGGGTGGCACAATCTCATGTTCAGGGGAGATGGGCAGGTAGTGGGAGAGGAGTTCATTCTTGCCATTGAAGGAGCTGATGATGCCTCCACGCTCATAGCCTGGAGATGCCGTGCCGTTGATTGATAGCTCGGGGCTAAGGCCATTCAGTTCAGTCAGTTTCGGGGTGTTAGTGTCAAGTTGGGGACGGGACTCGAGACTCGGGATGCCCTTTCGGTATGGGGAATCTTTACATGGGCTGTAGGAGGACTTGAGCTGAAGGAGCTCCTGCTGCCTTTGGCTTTTCTCCAGCTCCACAATGCTGATCTATTGAGGAATAAAATAAAGGTACTGAATACAATTCATATGTGCACTTACTTTAAGAGAAAGGAATCTACTGATTTAATCCATGCTGTTACAGAAGTGATAAGCAAGTGTGAATGAACAGCATATGGATTCTGAAAATCAGAGAAACCTGAAGTTCCAGGCAGTGGCGCTGTTTCTCAGAAATCTGCCTCCGCAGAGCAGCCTTTTCCTTCAACAGGGTCTCAAGACACAGAGACCCCCAGTCCAGTTTCAGCTCCTCACAGCGAGCCTTCAGCTACATGGGAATGAGGACAACTTTTACTAAAACAGTACCGAATACAACAAGCGGCCAGAGCAGTAGGCTCCAAAACAACAAAAAGAAAACTAGAGCCAGAACACCGCACACTTCTGATAAACGTCACTGAGACTCACCAGTAACAGGCTCTGGTCTTTAAGCTCTGCCATGTCTCTCTCCAGCTGCTTGGTCTGCTCTTTCAGCTGCATATTATGGGCCATGATCTCTTTCTGAGCCTGCATCAGGTCCTCTACAGTCACTGCCTTTACACCCAGCTGCAAGAGAATTACATCATCAGCAGCAGAATTACAGAAGTTCACTCATCAGCTCTGTCCTATTATTGAGCCAGGAACTTGCAGTGGTGAGATCTTGTGTTATTGTTTAAAATTTCACATGGTTCTACTCTTACCTCCTCAAGTTTGGCCTGAAAAAGGTCACGGATCCTCTCCTTGTGAGCATGACAAGTGTTCATCAGTCTCTGGGCTTGACCTGACAGTTCAGTGTGTCGGAGCTGTGAGGAAGAAGGCAGTATTGTATTGGCATTCATATGCACCGTTTATAAATATATCCATGTCTATAAATATCTGTGGAAGAGTGCAGTACGGTACCCTCTCCTGCTCTAGAGCTTGCTGGAGATTGGTCTGGTACTGTGGGGTCTTCATATAGCTCAAAAACTGCATGTACTGGACTTTAAAATTATCTGGAACAGGAAAGATCAATACTCGCAGTTAAAACAAACAAACAAGAAAAACACACGGCCACTTTATTAGGTGAGGATAAGTCTGCTGGACCCAAACCAAGTGACCCACCACAACCTGAGCTTATCTGTAGCATGAAGTGACTAACGGTTCAACTCCTCCTGGAAAGAACCCTAGTCCACCACAGGTTACCCTTTTCAGGGTTTTGCTGGGTGGACAGAGGCACACTTATGGTTAAGACTTTGCCCATGCATGGGGCATATAAACCCATGACCTCCTGATTATGAGCCAAGCACCCTAACCACTACATTACAGGCCCCACTTTATAAGGGATACCTAGATTATACTGACATCAGTTGTAAGTTCTCTTTAGTCCTGTACTTGGTTACGGTTCAAACAGGGTGTTACATAAAAGCCTACCTTTACCACTATCATTTCGTTTCCATCCAATTCGTAGAAAAAACATACAATGTAAGCTCCTACACCAACACACACACTTCATGTAGATGTGGTATCGAGACACGACACTAGCTAGACAGACTGCACTGGCACAGTGTCAGTGCAAATATCAGGACACGGACACACACGGGGAAATATTGGTGACACACCCATCAAAGTGTACATGCCTGAGAAGCTGTGGTCATTGTGATCATGCTCTCTCATAAAGAGACGATAACAAAGTAATAGAATCTTATTATTAATGGATTTTGTCATTGGACCAGTATTTATACAGGAGTCGTTTTCATTAGCCTCCGACATAAAAGCCAGTAACTAAGAAATATATTAAAAGAACATAAGTTTGTTATTTTTTACAGTATTAATGTATTATTCTCTTTAAAAAGTTGTACAGATAGCCATGTTCAGGTTTGACAATACCGACACATCCCATAATACCAGATTACATTTGAAAAAAAAAAAAAATCAGATGTGCACAATCAGAAGGAAAGATTTTTTTACCCAGTAGAGACTGCAGGCCTGTGGGAATGGGTCCAAGCAGCAGCTGACCAGATGTGTAATGCTGAACTTTAGGAGGTAGCTGGTAGTAGGGGCTCTGAGGCGATTTGTATGTATCTGTGAGAAAATAAGATCCACTAAGCAACTGTACAGTGACTATAGAGGTTTTGCAGTCATGTGACATGCCGAGTAGCAACTCCATATTGGAGTGAAAACAAATATATACTTTGCAATTGAGGTGGCTGTTTTTAGCGTGGTAGATTATATAAATATGAATGTTGACAGCTGTAATACAATCCCAGTGCTTTCCGAGCTCCCTGGTAATTATGATAATGATCATTAACAACAGTATATTCAAAAACTACAGTTATCAGGGCTAACAAATGACCCATACGTTTTGCCCGATGGTTTATTAACTGCATGGATTTTCAACGGACAGGATACCTGGTTTAACATACCCAGATATCTCTACTTATTTGATTAATCACATAGCTGATTATACTCACAAAAACACTGAAAAGTTTCAAAGGGCTTTGAGATATTTTTGAGATTTTTGGGATAATATGTGCATGACGTCAGCTGCAAAATCTCTATAGGCAACCTGCGCAGGTGCGTTTAAGTGATCTGATGGGGTCAGGGTAGACGTACCCTGAGGAGGCGCCGCTGACACAGTCTTGGCATGAAGAAGATCCAGGGCACTCTGACTCTTCTTGGTCTTGCGTTCAGCGGCTGCTGCCATGATGGTTTTCTTGGGTCGTCCACGTTTCCTGTTGCCCAGCTTGCGGCCCTTGGCCAGTAACTTGGTTCGGCGAGGTTTAGGTGACGACTTTACAGGTACCAGTGCCCCCAAGGTCTCCTCCTCACCACCAGACTCCTGTGAAAAGGTGACATGAAGTGGGTACTACAGGATGTGATGATGCTGGACTTGTACATTGAGAGCCTATAGCTGTATCAGTACTTACCCAAGAGAGAGAAGAAAAAAAAAAAAAAAAAAAAAAAAAAAACTTTTAAAAGTTCCATCAAACATTGAAAAGACTCATTGCTCAGTGGTAAACGTTCTGTGTTCAAGCCCCAGTTCCACCAAGTTGCCACTGTTGGACCACTGAGCAAGACCATTAACCAACAATCATACATATAAGATGAGGGCGTGTGTCTAATGCAGTGCTTCTCAAATAATGGGATATGATGTCAGGGGGGCGACACATGATGTCGGGAACAGTGTACGAGAAAGAATTGTAATTGCACCGCCACTCCAGTAGTTGGCAGTGGCACTCTCATTGTCGCGCTATAGTGTAGCGGTTTTTCACACAAGCAAACAATATAAAGTGCAGTTAACAACCCCTCAAGAAACAACACGGAAAATTTTCTAACAGGAACAAAGAAAAAGGTGGAGAGATATGGTAAGTTGAATGAGTTTAAATAAGGATGCATTGTTTTTTTTGTTTTTTTTCCAGGCACATTGGTGTGCTTTGTTTTTTAATCTGTACCAGAAAAAATTTAATATTAATGAAGTTTTTCTCTATTGTAAGTTGAACGATATGTCTTTTCGGTTTTAAAGTTAATAAAGATACAAATGTTATGCAGAGGTGTACTAATAATTTTATACACAAACAATACTATTTTTAGTAGCTTGCAGGGCGATGGGGCATGAAATGTGTTTTTTTTTTTTTTTTCTTCCTAAAGGGGGTGCCACAGAAAATAATTGAGAAGCACTGGTCTAATGCCATAAACTGGTGAAAATAAGCTCTGGTTCTGAAATCGATTTCACTCGACCACAGAACCCGCATCAGCATTGAAAAGGGGAATTTAAAAAGCCAATGATGTGAAGCCCCACCTTGTGCTCTTTTGGCTTGGTTGGGGTGGTACTGCTGCTTTTACTTTCCTTGGTCTCCTTCTGTTGACGCCGTTTCACTGCTTCCTGCTCCTCCTTATATCACAACAAGAAGAGAGATCCCATTTATGTCATTTAAGTATCAACCAATCAACTGCGATCTCTATTTGTTTTTTCCTGTTAAAATAAACCGATATGAATGTTTACTTACCCTGAGTTTAGGATTTTTAAGACTAGAAAAATAGTTTTCAAGCTGTGAATAGAGGAGAAAAAGAAGCCGCTTAGAAAACAAAATCAGGACACCCATGTTCTCAGAAGGTCATCAGAGGTCATGGTAATAGCACTCACTATGGTGCGGTCTATTGTATGCAGATAGTAGGAAACTGGCTTCCCTGTCCAAGACACCGAGCCTCTCAGTGGAGAAAGTTCTACAACACGCATTATTGTGCCGATATCTGTACAAGAGAACAGCACGCAATAAAGGTGATTTCAAAACAATTTGGAATGAAGGAAGCATGTGAATGTGACTAGAGGAAAACATACCGCTCAAGTTTCGACTGTTGATTCTAAAATTGAGAGGTGCAAATGGTTTTGAGGATACAATCTTTCCACCTAAAACAGCAGATGAACACCGTTAGATCAAACTGACAAACATCTGGAACTGCACGGGGGTGGGACGAATCAAACAGGATATTTATTTGTTTGCTCCCTGAACATGTGAGAGACATAAAAATTGACCTGTATCTTGTTGGCTTTGCTTGAAATGTTTAAAGAGGAATTCAACCCAAACTTAAATTTGTGAATCACCACAGAAAAGAGGGTATTAAGTTAGAAATGATTGAGTTATTGCTTCCATTTTGTAACTGATAGGCCTTTTAACAAGCAACTTGAGTATTTAATAATTTCCAATTTACTACCCACATTGCTGTGATGAGTCACATGAGCTTCCATGCATAGTACTGTACATAATTTTAGCCAGCAAAACTACCCTATTCTTATTCTGAGCTTCTTCCTCACACAAGAGGGGGCCATTGTACTGCAAAAAGTGGGGAGGGAGGGAAATTGAAGTGCTGTGCTTTATGCGTGTGTGTGTGTGTGTGTGTGTATGTGTATATATATATATACACACACACACATATACACACATACATAGACATATATATATATATATATATTATATTAACACACACACAGACTCCTTTTTCATGTTAATGATTTCAAACGTTGTTTTAAGACAAATCGGTTTTCTCCTCTTGAATACATCAGTCACCTTACGAATCTTTCAAGTGAGACAGTGCACGTTGAGTACTTGTTTAGTACTCAGCCTTCACTTGCTCACTCAAAAGATTGGAAGTCCGGATAGGCCGTACTTTGTCTCACAAGCACCATACATCACTTTGACAAGTGCCTACATTCGGTGGAGCACCGAATGTGTGTGTGTGTGTGTGTGTGTGTGTGTGTGTGTGTATATATATACACACACACACACACACACACACACACATACATATATATATGGCACGGTGGCGTAGTGGTTAGCACGTCCGCCTCACAGCAAGAAGGCCTGGGTTCGATTCCCGGCCTGGGTGTTTCTGTGTGGAGTTTGCATGTTCTCCCCGTGCTTGTGCGGGTTTCCTCCGGGTGCTCCGGTTTCCTCCCGCAATCCAAAGACGTGCACTGTAGGTTAATTGGCCGTTCTAAATTGACCGTAGATTCTCTCCTGCAACGGCACCGGAACCCAGTCGTATCGGCACTTGCCTTTCCATTGGATCCTTCCGGTGGCGCCGAGACGGGGGACTTGCTGCCTGGGTAACAGCCTGTCCCTCATTACTCCCTACCCAGGCTCTGTGCACTGGGGAGTATCACCAGCTGGGATACCAGCCAGAGCGCAGCCATAGTCCTTCGGGACTGACGGAGGCCTACGCATATACACATACATATCTTCTTTTTCTTTCGGCTGTTCCATTCAGGGGTCGCCAAACCAAATCATCTGCCTCCATCTCACCCCATCCTCTTCTCTTACACCAACTAACTTCATGTCCTCCTTTACCACATCCATAAATCTCGTCTTTGGTCTTCCTCTAAGCCTTCTGCCTGGTAGTTCCAACCTCGGCATCCTACTACCAATATATTCACTATCTCTCCTCTGTACATGTCCAAGCCATCTCAATCTAGCCTCTCTGACTGTCTCCAAAACATCTTACATGGATTGTCCCCCTGATGCACTCATTCTTGATTCCATCCATCCTCATTAATCCCAAGGAAAACCTCAACATTTTCATCTCTACTACCTCCAGCTCTGCTTCCTGTCTTTTCCTCAGTGGCACTGTTTCTAAAACATACAACATCGCTGGCCTCATCACCATGTTGTACACTTTTCCTTTCATGCTTTGTCGATACTCTCCTATCACACATCATGGTTTTATATATATATTTTAGTCGGCTCCCTACTTACGAAGACCCCTGGGTACGAAATCCCCAGGTTTCCCTCCCCAGGATACAAAAACAACCCCTACTTACGAAAAGAAATTCAAAATTCAAACAAGCCAATCAAAATTTCACACAATGTGCGAGTTGCTCTCTCATTGGCTGTCTCTCAACATCCTGCCTCGCTGGCATCCCAGATAGAGACAGAAGGAAGATTTTTAGATTTTTTAAAGTTGTTTAATTCAGTAAACGTTTAATTAATGTGGATGCATTTGAGCTCACCTGGAATTCCGATCCCTCAAGGAATCAAGTTAAAGTTGAGTTTGTGTGTTAATAAAAAAATGTTTAATAATGGTTTAATTAATAAACATGTTAATAAATTGGTTTAATAAATATATATTTTTTTATTTTTAATACATTTCATACAAAATTGGTGTACTTTTATCATTTTTAAAGGGTTTATCCTGTCCAAAGACTGGTGCCTTGGAAGAAATTAGACATTTAACATTTAAAATGCGACCCCTACTGACGAAATCCCCGCGTTAAGAAAAAGGCTCCGGAACAGAATTTCGTAGGCAGGGGGCCGACTGTGTGTATGTGCATGTTATATATATTATATCTAAAAACTTTGCAATATACACAAAGGAGCATTATGTATGTTTGGCTTTTTTTCCTTTAATTTCATTCATTCCTAGCAGCCGAGCTACACACCTGGCTTTCCAAAGGATTTCGCTGTTCTTATAGTTTCCATAGCTTGCAATCTGACAATGTCAAGATGGAAGCAATGGAGTCGCAACTCCACATCTTGCCATCAGAAAACACGCTGATGCTATGCAGCCTACTCTTGACGAAGGTCAGCAATGGTTCTCTTACATGCCTCACACCATAGACAGTGAGCGACATGGCCGGCCTTTGATAACCCGGGGGGGGGGGGGGGGGGGGGGGGGGGTAGACAGGGACAGTGGCAACCTGTTGAAAGTGGGACTTGATCCCCCAACCTTAGGATAAGTGATCCAGCCGACCTTCACATCAGGCTACTGCTGCCCATTCTTTAAATGACTTTTACATGCTCAGTCAATCATTGAATGCAGATGTGAATATGGCATTTTGGATAAAATGCAGGGCAGCCAAAGTTATTTGCGGTCTCAGAATGCACTGTGCGAGCAGAGATGTGGAACTTGCTCATTAGAAAACATGCACCATATAGCCAAAATAAATTACTTAATTAAAAAAAAACAGCACTCTCATATTTTCTTATTTTTAAGCTATGACTACTGTGTGAAACCCCCATGGCATGACAAGCTGAACACCTCCATTAAGTCTTCAACACATCCTGAAAACTTTCAGTGGGGTGAAAGTCAGGACTCTGGCAATGGCCAATATATGATACCTCATGCTCCCTGAACCACTCTTTCATTCTCTCTCTCTCTCTTTTTTTTTTTTTTTTTTAAATCTGCATCTTCAGGGAAAAAAGTCCAGCAATGTGATAACCTGGTCATTCAGTGCATCAATTGACTTATTTTGTGTGGGGTATTTTTTTTCCCCAGCACAATCTTGCTGAGCCTTGACCGGACTAACTAGAATAACGATGCCATGGAAATTAAGTGTTGATGTACGTTAAAGTATAAGCTAAGGTTGCTTCAACAAAATACTACTGTGCGCAACATTTTTGTTGGCTTAGCACAGCCATAGCCTCATGGATAGAGAAGTGAGTTTGGGACCAAAGGTTACTGGTTTGAGTTCCAAAGCCGCAGGAAAAAAAATGTGTCGTGGAGGGGGAGTGAGCTGCTACTTCCCTTCATCGACATTCAAGGCTGAAGTGCTCTTGAGCAAGGCACCAAACCCCCAATCAGTCTCCTGGTGCCCCCAATGTGTGCGGCAGCCCACTGCACAGAGTAGTGTATGTGCTCACTTTGGATGGGTTAAATGCGGAACATAACTTTCCCTGCGGGATTAATACAGTACATCTAAAAAAAACAGTAATAAAAGTTTAAACACCAAGTACTGTCAATTTTTTTTTTTTTTAACATCTGTACGACTCGCACTGTGGCATTTTGAAAACAATTGAAAGGATGTGCATATTGCTAGTGAGTATTTTGATCATCGTACATCACGCAAATCTTAAACAAAAAGCGATATCAAAAGTGCAGTGAAGGTACAGCAGCATTCGCGTTGATGAAGTACTGTATTAGAAACAATCTTTTTGGCTTTTTTCCTGTTCGAGAGTCGCCACGGCGAATCATCTGATTCGCACATTTTATTTGGCATGGGTTTTTTTTTTTTTTACGTCAGATGCCCTTCCTGTCACAACCCTTTTAGCAAGGGACACAAACACGCTGACGGCTTTGTAGCCTACTCTTTACGAAAGTCAGCAATGGTTCTTTTACATGCCTCTCACCATAGACAGTGAAAAACATGGCTTGCCTTTGATAACTCAGTTAGCTGCATTGGGGGGGGGGGGTGCATTAAATTGCAATGTTAAATTACAAATGTACATTAAATTAATACAATGCATTAAAAAAAACTTGTATACAGTAAAATTAAGCCAAGCTCTTAATATATATTTATTTTTAGGACACTTTCAGTTCAGTGCTTGAATTTAGTTTAAAAACACACCTCATTTAAGTTTTCTAATGCCAATCTGTACAGAATCAAGCTTTTCTTTATCTGGTTGCTAAAAGCTCAGATACAAATCTGCTTTCACAGAATTGTAGAAAACCCATCACTGTATTGTCCAGAGATGGCAATACAAACAGACAGTTATTTCTGGGTGCTCGTGTCCATTTGTTTAAAAAAAAAAATTGCAACAGGTTACAAACCTTCCTTCATGTTGGCAAATCGTTCCTTCAGCTGATGATCCACCTCTGGACCAAAGGCAAAGTTATTCACAAAAATAACACTGCAAGAGAATAATTATAATCAGTCTTTACATACTTAACTATATTGTAACTGTAATTAATTTCATTCACAAAAAAAAAAAAAAAAAAAAAAAAAAAAAGTGCTTTAAGGGTCTCCACCCCCTCAAATTTTTCAAGATTCAATACCTTGTGTTTGCAATCCTTTCCCGCCAATCCTCTGAAAGAAAATCTCCTCTCTCCAGCTACACAAAAAGGAGAAAAGAAATTCAGTGAACGTCACACCATATTTATGCGACCAATGAAACCCCACTCACTATATCCACGCAATTTTTTATTTACGAGCTCTGCTGGAGAAATGGCTTTTCCAGGCCGATTAGCCTGGTATTCTTCAATGTGTAAACTGAGAAAATGTATCATTTTAAGAAAAAAAATGTTCATTTTAAATTTCATGGTGTCAACAAATCTCAAAAGTATGAAAACTATGGAAAACTCAATGACATTTATAACGAACGGCTGGAAGACCAATTACCACTGATGAAGGCCATTGGCAACACAACTGAGTACAAAAAGAGCTTCTCAGGGTGGCAGTTTCTCTCAGAAGCAAAAATGGGAAGCTGATCACCAATTCCACCAATTTTGGGGGGACCTTACATTTTTCAACATGATAATGCCAGACTACATGCAGCATTAATTGCATCATGGCTGTGTAGGAAAACGATCCAGGTATTGAAATGGCCAGCCTGCACTCTAGATCTTTCCCCTGTAGAGAACATTTGGCACATCATAAAGAGGAAGGTGCAACAAAGAAGGCCCAAGACAGCTGAACACTTCGAGACCTGTATTAGACAAGAATGGGACAGCGTTCCTATTTCTAAAATTAAGAAACTTGTCTCCTCGGTCCCCAGACATTTGCAGACTGTTTTAAGAAGAGGGGACGACTCACAGTGGTGAAAACAGCCTTGTCCCAACTTTGAGATTTGTTGACATGAAATTTCATATCAAATTATTTTCCCCTTAAAATTATACATTTTCTCAGTATAAACTTTTGACCGTGTTATCTATGTTCTATTCGGAATAAAAGATGGAAGCCTTTTCTTACCAAGAAAACCAAGTCCATAAAAACAAGGTGGAACTTCATGGGCATAATTCCAAAAGGTATACTTGGTGAAAATACAACACTGCTCAGAACCAAAAGAACATCATAAATACAGTGATGCATGGTGATAGCAGGATTCTGGTTTGGGACCATTTTCTTTCAGCTGGAACCAAGACCTTAGGCACGGTGGAGAAAATTATGAACACTTCCAAATACCGGTCAGTGTTGCCACAAAACCTTCAGGCTTCTGCTAGAATTCTGAAGAGGAACTCTTGTCTTTCAGCCAAACAATGGCCCAAACCCCACATCCAAATCAGCAAAAGAGTGGCTTCAACAGAAGATTAAGCTTTTCAATGGCCCAGCCACAGTCCACACCTGAACATGATTCAACATCTGTGGGGTGATCTTAAGAGGACTGTCCACAGGAGACAGATCTGGCATGCTTTTGCAAAGATTGGCAAATGTGGCCATGATGATGGACTCCATCCCCACCCCCCAAAAAAAACCAAAAAAAACCAACCCTGCAAACTGGACTAAACGCCAAAAGGTGCTGTGACAAAGTATTAGAGTTTAAGGGTGTGCAAGTGTATGCAACCCGGTTAAGATCCCCCCTCCTTAAAAAAATTCAGTTTGTTTTTAAGTTCTCCAGGTTACAGTTCACAAAAAAGGTGGGAACATTCAGAAATTTTATTTTCTTGGTCTCCTTTTGTTTTTTTAAACAACCTGGCATTTGAACAGGTGTGTAGACTTTTTACATACAATGTGTAACAAGAGTACGGATGGCTTACCTTTTATTTTACTTGAAGTAATTAAATAATTCACTATTGCATTTCAGGAGATATTTTTCACTATTTTTCCTCAAATATTAATTAAATAAGTCGACCTGGTAGTGTCAAAACCTTTCTGTAGAGACTATTTTCCCCCATCTCAGGGCAGCAAAGAAGGTAATCAACTGCACTCTTATCACCACGTACGGCTTTATTACCATGAGCATTTCACTTGTTCAGTTGTTAATTGCAGGATGTTTAGCAATTCTTCCTCCATGCCATCACCACATGCTTGCTCATTAGGGATGTAGTTATGTTTAGAGAGAAAAGTACGACATCATAAGTTACACTGCTTTGCAACAACATTAATTGCAAAAAGTGGAATACAATCACAACCGAAGTCGTTATAGCACTTTTCACAATTCACTACATGGGAAAACATTCACACAGCATTTTAAAATTTAAACTAATGTGTCGTATCATTTCTCTACACTGCTTCCACTTTTTACCATCTGATATTGCTGACACTGCCCCAACCCCTCCCACACTACAGGTTGATATGAATACCAATACCCATACCAGAACTGGTAACAGGATAAACCAGGTCTTGAAGACTTACTGTATACTCTCCATGCTTCTTCCCATACCACTTCATCCACCTCTTGAATTCCCGATCCATTGCCTGAAATCCATGAAATGAGGTTAGGAAAGAAAGAAAGAAAAGAAAGAAAAAAAAAAAATCAACTACAATTTAAATAAGTCGTAAGCCTCGGCTTGTGTAGTTACACAGTCCCAACACCAAAAACGGTACAATCGGTAATGGCAATTTTGTGCTAGTGTACAAGATGCAATGATAGACAACATACATGGCAATACCCCTGAAGTCCACTGAGCTGAAAAGGGAAAAAAACACTTGGAGAATGCAAACAACTGCCAAGCCCAGATAATCCTCCATCTCAACCCAATTATCAAAATAATCCTCACACAATGAGAGAGATTTCCTTTCGGATCTCTTCCCCACACACACACACACACACACACTTTTTTAATCAGGGGTCGCCACAGCGAATGATTCACACGTTTTGATTTGGCATAGGTTTTTACGTCGGATGCCCTTCCCGACACAACCCTTTTAGCAAGGGACAGAAACACGCTGACTGCTTTGCAGCTACTCTTTACGAAAGTCAGCAGTTCTTTTACATGTCTCTCACCATCGACAGTGAGAGACATGGCCCGCCTTTGATAACCCAGTTAGCTGCACTGGGGGTGACAGTGACAACCTTGTGGAGAGTGGGACACGAACCCCCAAGCTTAGGATCAGGAATCCAGAACCTTTTACCACCAGGCCACCACTGCTCTCTGCCCATGGGGGTTTCCAATTGGGTGTTCATGACCGTGTGGGTGTTAGTGGCTGTAGGAGTGTCTGGGTGGGTTTTCATGGCTGGAGAGGTGTCTGCATGGGTGTTCACGGCCTTGTGGGTGTTCATGGCTGTAGGAGTGTCTGTGTGGGTGTTCATGGCCGGGTGGGTGTTCATGTGGGTGTTTATGGCTGTAGACGTGCCCATGTGGGTGCTCATTGCTGTAAAAGTGTCCGAGTCAGTGATCATAGCCTTGTGTGTGTTCATGGCTGTAGGAGTGACTGTGTGGGTGTTCATGGCTCTAGAAGTTTCTGTGTGGGTGCTCATGTGTGTCCAATTCTGTAGGAATGGTCATGTAGGTGTTCAGAGCCAAAAGGAGTGTCATGCAGGTGGCCGTGTGAGTGTTTAAGGCCATAGGTTCATCACACAATGATTTTACCAATACAGATTACTTTTATTAAGTTACATTTCAATGGGATTTCACATAATCTAAACGAAATAAATATTTAGTAATTCCCTCCGAGTGCGCTTGTCTGTCGGCCACAAGTGCAATACATCCGCGAGATCCATAATTGATCAGGTCATTGCAATAAACACACAAGACCTTGCCGGTGACGTCAGATTTCTTTATGAAACTCGCCAAAGGTTCCGATACGTTCTAGCCTGTTTGCCGATTTTCACCTTAAATGTCACAATCTTTTCTAGCCATTCACACTTAAACTTATTCTTTACATCCTTATCTATTTCTGACACATGGGATTCTTCTTCTTTCATTCAAGTTTGCAGCATTTTAAACACGCTGCAGATTTGCATTGAGCCGAGTCACTTTACATTAAGCTTAAAACAGCCAATCAACGAGCGGCTTACAATATGTGAGGTGCTCCACTGTAAGTAAGCACTTGAAGCAAGTTCACTTGCTTGTGCTTGAGACAAAGCGTGGCTTATCCGGACTTCCGGTCTTTCAAGTGAGCAAGGGTGCCGTTGAATACTTATTTAGTACTCAGCCTTCACTAACATTGTTAGAAAAGGTAATTTTTATTAATACAATCGTAACCCGGAGTGGGATAATGAAAACCGTAATCATTACGGCAAAACCGGACTAGTTGGCAGGTATGCAAACAGAGGGTGAAACATGACCCCCGTTCCGAAGATTTAAAAAGAAAAGAAAGAAAGCAGCAGCATGCTATACCTCTGCATATGTGGCTGGAATCTCGGCCTTCTCTACACCATAGTAGTGCTTGCAGTCTGTAGCTGCAGCGACCTGCAGGACCACCTGACCAACACCTGGAAATCAAGCCAAAAAACCCCCAAAACAAATAAAACCCCACAGAACAGAAACCAGTAATTTCAGTAAAAAAAAAGTTCCAGAATGCAAGGAAAAACTTTTAATTTTAGTTTGAATGTGTCTCATATACAGTTGGCCCTCTTCCAACGACATCCCCTGAATACGAACAATCCAGTATATGAAAAACATGTTCCTAATTTTTTTTCCTCTGTATACGAAACAAATTCTTCTTACGAAAAGCGCCAAACCCGCAATTCAAATGTGCCATTCAAACAATATATCTATCTAGTGCCCGAGTCGAAGGATGACCATTGACGACCAGACATGAAGGATAACGCCCTGGTTATCATCTTCATAGAGGTTTTCTTGGCAGGATTAGTACATTGGTTTGCCATTGCCTTCTGCACGATGCGAACCTACGGGCAATTTAGAATGGCCAATTAACCTACTGTGCATGTCTTTGGATTGTGGGAGGAAACCCACGCAAGCACGAGGAGAACATGCAAACTCCACACAGAAACACCCAGGCCTTCTTGCTGTGAGGCGGAGGTGCTAACCACTACGCCACTGTGCCATTCAAACAATAGGTGGGGGTGGGGGGTGAGACGTCAGCTGTAATGTTGGATGCACTTTGATCCATATTGTGTGTGAGAGAGAGTAAGGCACCTCAACATCCCGCCCTGCTGGCCTCCCATTGGCTCGGAGGGATGATGCAGCTCAATCCCATTGGCTATCTCGCAACATCCCACCCCGCTGGCCACCCACTGGCTAGAAGGGATGACGCCGTCATTCCAACTTTGTTCATGTTTGTGTGTCAATTCCAACTGTATTTTATGGCTTAGGCTTTTCACCTTGCATGATCATTTGTAAGATTATAACTCTGCTAAGAAAACATGGTCACACGCACGTGCGTGCGTGCTTCCTGGTGAAAGTGATTCCGGTGCCATGGTCAGCACAAAGGTATGCTTTTATCATTTTTTAAAGGGTAGTCTTGGGATCCTTGGAACGAATCACGCGTTTTACATGTAAAATGCGCCTCTATTTACGAAAAAGGCGCTGGAACGGATTAATTTCGTAAGAAGAGGGCTGACTGTATGTCTGGAGTTCTGCAATGATGAACACATTAAACTTGAGGCACTGGAAGAGAATTATTTCTCTCTTCTCACTATTACTTTTAAACAAAACCTGCTGCAAGTGAATACAAACACATTAAAGTGCAGCTGCTCACCGCTGCCCAGATCCACAAACGTGTCGTCCTCCATCATCTCGATCTCATCAATGATCTGAGCCACCAGGTCAAACGAAGTCTCTCCGTACACCTCCGGAGAGAAGGGCTCGTAGTTGTTTAGCTTCTCTGGATCAGTGACGGAGTGATTGTAAACCTGCTGGAGGATGTGCCTGAGCAGGCCATTCGAGGGCCTTTTATTCAGTTTCATCGGCTGAGTCGTACCTTTCCACTGGAACCATGAACACACAAAGCAATGAGCAGTGATGAAAATACTGAGGCCTCTGACGTGGTTTTAACTACAATGCTACAAGAAGAGACTCAAAATAGGAGCTGGAGAAATTGTGTGACAAAGGATGATAACATGAGAGGGGGGAACATCATGAGAGAGAGAGAATATCTTTGTGGCGAGGATAGAGTGCAGTCCTGTACCTCACGACTCAGAGATGTCAGTACAGGGATCATTTCTGTTTGATTACAGACTAAAACATCAGATTTCTTTGCCATGTGAGTACGAGAGTAAACGTACCAGCTGGTGAATGCTGTCGATGGCTCTGTTGTACTTGTCACATAATCGTTGCATACTCTCAAAACTACAGAAAAATAATACATTCAACTGAAAGATTCACACAAATCATGACAGAGTGAAGAAATTACATTAATATTCATTAAAACAGTTTATCAACTTCTACTAAAAACAGAACAGCATTACATGAACCAAAAAGGACAAAAACGCTTCATCACTTGTACATAGTATAAAATAAAGAGAAGAATTAATGTGTTCATCTCAGCATAAACTAATAAGAAAAAATCTTCTGACTTCACTGAACATCTTTGCGTGAGGATCAAGAAGGGGGAAAAAAAAAAAAAAAAAAGACACCATCAAAGCTGGAGCGACACATGAAAACTCAAACTTTGATACCAAACACCCCCATTTCTGCTGTCTGATCCCTCTCAATGGCTCAACTTTAACTAAAAATAAAAAACTCCAGGCACAAGAGGTACTAAGGTTCAGTGTCCTGTGGTCTGTGTGCGTGTGGGGGATATCGAGAGATTGAATCTGACATGATGCAAAATAAATAAATAAAAATTGTCACCACCGAGTCTGACCCTAAATATAAAGAGTAAGGCAGTAAATACAGTAAACACAAGAAATAATCTGAACGGCAAAATACAGACACATACACAAGCCAACCAGAAGCGCTCGCTCTCTCACATACACACGCACGCCAACCAGAAGCGCTCGCTCTCTCACATACACACGCACGCCAACCAGAAGCGCTCGCTCTCTCACATACACACGCACGCCAACCAGAAGCGCTCGCTCTCTCACATACACACGCACGCCAACCAGAAGCGCTCGCTCTCTCTCACATACACACGCACGCCAACCAGAAGCGCTCGCTCTCTCACACACACACGCACGCCAACTAGAAGCGCGCTCTCTCTCTCACACACACGCCAACCAGAAGCACTCGCTCTCTCTCTCACACACACGCCAACCAGAAGCGCTCGCTCTCACACACACGCACGCCAACCAGAAGCGCTCGCTCTCACACACACGCACGCACGCACGCCAACAGAAGCGCTCGCTCTCTCACGCACACACGCACGCCAACCAGAAGTGCTCGCTCTCTCACGCACACACGCACGCCAACTAGAAGCGCGCTCTCTCTCACACACACGCCAACCAGAAGTGCACGCTCTCTCTCACACACACACGCCAACCAGAAGCGCACGCTCTCTCTCACACACACACACACACACCAACGAGAAGCGCTCTGTCACACACACACGCCAACTAGAAGCACTCTCTCTCTCTCTCTCACGCACACACGCCAACCAGAAGCACGCTCTCTCACGCACACCAACCAGACGCTGGCCCTCTCTCGCTCTCTCACACACACCAAACAGAAGCTCTCTCTCTCTCACACACACACACACCAAACAGAAGCTCTCTCTCACACACACACACACCAAACAGAAGCTCTCTCTCACACACACACACACCAAACAGAAGCTCTCTCTCACACACACGTGCCAACCAGTAGCGATCTTTCTCTCACGCACACACAGACCAACCAGAAGCTAGCGCTCGCTCTCGCTCACACACACACACACTCTCTCTTACACAGCCTTTGGGTGAGGACACACTTTATGGAGAACAGCTTACTTACAATCTAGCGTAATGTATGAAACCCCGGTGCAATGCACACAAAACTGTCATGTAAACCAAGGTGTACTGCGCACAGAGTGCATGAGCTCACCTGACCTCTCTCGGTCATGGTTAAAATATACAAAACAAAATTTAGTTAGCTTGTTTTTTTCATGTTGCTGCGAGTCTATATAATGATGCACCTCAGGCTGAGGATGCGACAGCGTTTCCGTTTTACACGCTATTCAATTCAACACCATAGAGCGACTCTACATTGTTATCTCAACAGGATATGATCACGGTAAGCACGTACCTTTTGGTGTCATAATCAATGAGCACGTAGTTCTCCATCGCCAGTTTCAGGTCAGGGATCTCCTCACACACCCAACTAAGCAAAGACAAATACAGATTAGTCACACTTTTGCAATGGACATCTCACTCACATTTACAATAGAACTGATACTCACCGTATGGTTTCAATAATTTCATGAGCAGCATCGTGATGTTTATCCTGTCAAGGAAAGAAAAAAAAAAAAATCTTAATAGAACACAGAGATATGGGTTTAAAGGGGTTCCCTTTATAGTGTAATGGCAAACACCACTCCTGGCTGGAGCACACAGACACTCAGTTTCAATAGTAACGTGACTTGATTGTGAGCCATGACCCAGCCATACTCAATAATGTGTGTGTACGGCCAACCAAATCAAAAAAGAAAAAAAAAAAGAAGAAAAAAAAGCCATCATCTGCATAATCCAAGGTCAGGTCATGGGGTAGCAGCCTCAGAAACGTCCCTCTCCCAAGCCACTTCCGTGTGTGTGTGTGTGATTAATTCGGGAACGCCTTAGTGTTAACCCACACCACCAAAGAGATGTAGTCCCTCCAGTGTATTCCAAGTCGATCCCCGGGTCTCTTCCTCATTAGACTACCTGAAACACCATACCGAGGGACATTCGGGAGGCATTCTAATCAGATGCAGGGCAGTGGTGGCTTAATGCTACGAGTTACAGATTTGAAGGTCAGTGGTTCAATCCCACCATAAGCAGGGCGTGAAATTAGCACCCGCCCACCAGCATTTTTGTGGGAGGTCCGGAAAAATCCAACCCAGGCAGGCCTTTTCAATAAAATGAACAAGTCGCCGTTGCCTATGACACTTCATAAACTTGATAAAGTAATACTAATAGTCACAGACCATCCGTGTTTTGTTTACATTGGTGCAACATCTTTCAGCGACGGGGAAAATTACAGTGCAATAAATTGGTGTCGACTCATAATATTAGAAATCATAATATTGATGATTTTGGATCATCATTATGCATTAAATGAATAACGCTTAGGCCCTTTACCAGAAGCTAGAGATGAGGCAGGGTGTTTGAGTGGCATCATGGGGCTTAAAAAAAAATCATTAGAAACACACTAAAAAATAAAGTGAATTCACAATTCAAGCAATCATGTTGATGACGTGTGCAAAGGAGAAATAAAGGGGGGGGGTTTACACATCAACTGCAATCAATCAGCAGGAGGGAGAAACAAAAGCTCTCAACCACTGGCTAAATTTGAATCACATACCAGATACTTCCAGGGTTGCCCCTAATTCGCGAGTACACAAGCTAGTGCATACAGATTTGCGCAATGGACTTCTTCCAGAGACTGTTTCAGACCCTAAGAGAATAAGATTGCATACAACAAATGTAAAAGATTATAATCCTGAGCCTGCATTCCTACTATAGAGATCAGCTGGGAGCAGATCTAGGGGACCTTCGACAGATTCATATGGACCTCGAAAAAAAAAAAAAAAAGGCAGCTCTATGCAAATATTCAGATGAAGCACTCACTGATCTAACTGAACAAGAGTGTGAGGGAGTCAGATGATTATGTGGCGAATGAGGTTGATGATACAAGAAAAGGAAAAGACAGATGATAAGGAATGATAAGGCTACTGATTTCTATATTAAGTTTTGAGAACATAATTAGATCTAGCGACTCAATCTAGTTCTTGCTTACATCTTTGCTCATCGAGTTTTTAATTTGATCAGCAGAATAATAGATAAAGAGTTGTATATGATAGAGAATTGGTTTACATGTATGCTTCTTTTTCAGTCATAATAGCTATTGTACACCAAACATATAGACAGGTGAACAAGTGAATAAAAAAACAACAACAACAGAGTATGACATAATTGATCATTCCAGAAAAAGTGGGGTCCAGTAAAATTCTTAGGGGTCCTACAGGATTTCTCATATGTCTCCCCCCTGTTCAGTGGAAAATTTTCTTAATTTCATGCCCTCATAAGGGTCCTTAAACAAGGCCCTCAACCTTCAATTGTGAACCACTACACCAAAAGTAGGCTCTTGGATCCAAAAATTAAAAATGAGATTTTTACACAGTCAGATAGAGGAGGCCCAAAGCTGCAAAAAAATGCAGCAAAAAGTTTGTCAACACCTTGAAAACTGAGCGAGTTATGCCATTTCTTGTGTCAGCATTCAACTAAAAATTTCAAAAGAGGTTTTAGAGAAAAATGAGCGCAAAGATTGCGCTTCTTCCAAGATCATTAATCCTTAGCAACCAAACATTTTTATGCACTTCAGCCATATAAACTTTTAGAAAACATGTTTCGGAAGAGTTTTAGCACGAGATAAGAGAAATCATCTTCATTTTAATCTGACAGGCACTTAAACCCATCAGTCACCGTGGTAACCCCCAAAAATTAACAAAACTTTTTTCTCTTCATTTCTGTTTATTCCAATAAGATCATTATGTATCTTTTTGACCATTATATAAAGGTTCAAATGTCTTCAAATGATCCTGACTGAAACACTGTCAGGTGTCAATCACACTGAAATTAAGAAAACATATATATATATATATATATATACATATACATACATACACATATATATACATATATACATACATACACACATATATACATACATACACATATATATACATACATACACATATATATACATATATATATACATACATACACATATACATACATATATATACACACATACATATATATATACACACACACACATATATACATATACATACATACATATACATACATATATATATACATATATATACATATATATACATATATATACATATACATATATACATACATATATACATACATACATGGTATATATATGATAACCATATTACAAAACTCTCTGATCTCTTTATACAAGTAAGCTTCATCAACTCTGCTCTCAGCATCATCTTCATCTATATCCTGCTCAGCAGATAAAATCACATCTTCACAAACAGTCATCACACTTTTATGAACAGATGCCTCTTCATCAACATCAAAATCTTCAACAGAGCTGGCATCATCATCATCAGTTTGTTTATATGTAAAAGGTAGGTACACAGGCTGACATTTAGGTATTTTTCAGGTCTTGACCAATTTTCGTACAAAACTAAACAACCCACGATCCATCATGTCCAGTCCAGACAAGATTACACACAAATCAAATGATCAAAAAAATTTCCATCATCGAATTTTGCATGCAGAGAAAAATACCAATACTCATTAAGTTTCTAAATTACATAATACTGTGCATATGAGATTTTCTTTGACTGAACTGCAATGGAATCATGTCTTTCTTAATATTCCAACAGACCTGAGGTATCTCACTCACACAGACACACACACAGACACACACACACTGTAAGCAGTGGGTGCTCATTCGTGCATCTGCACTCATTTCCCCCCATTCTCTTCATATACTGTATTTTCTTCCATTCAAATTGCACTAGTTCATCTGGATGCTGCTCATTTAACCGTTTTCACAGTGTGTGTGTCACAAAGAGACACAGAGAGAGAGAATCTTCTTCAAAGCCAAATTCCAGCGTGGAATTTAACATCACAGATGACATTTCACTCTCCTTTTCCAGAAATGGTGTATTCACAATCTTATAAATAAACTTACTTACTGTTATTGAAGAGAAAGTCGGATACAAGTTCCACATGTGGTATACTGAAGTCAGGAAGTTAACGTGTGACGGGCACTGAGCATGTGCAATGTGAGCATGTGACCGAGTTCACCAATCAGGGTGCTCGTTTCAGATCTTTCCTTAGTAACTCGCCTGCATTGTTTATGTGCATATTGTCTTTATTTCTTTATTTTATTCACTGAAACGACATTCCGATATTAAAACAGTATCTAAAATAGAGAGACAACTTCATGACCGTTCTTCTGGTATATGGATTATAGTGCGTCTTGTACCGAACTCGGTGAATAATTGCAAAGAAACCTAGTAAGTTTGCTACTGTTTTTATCTAGTTTTATCAGGGTACTCGTCAGAAAAATGGAAACAGACATTTTTAGTGAGTTTTAGTCTATTTCACTTCAACAAGTGATAGTTGAATACTTGCTTTAATGGTTTATGCAAAAATCCGAATTTCGTTAAAAAATGACCACTTTTACTTTTTTGGCCGTTTTCTCAAAAGTAGTCCGTACGACTCGCACCTACATTTGGTGGAGCACCTCACAATTACTCCGTTGAATAAAAATGATAATTGTAAGTTAGTCTGGATAAGAGCAAAATGCTGTAAATGTAAATTCCTGACCCACCTCGACTTGCTCCTCGTAACGTCTACTACAAGAACCCCCCCCCCCCCCCCCCCCGATGGTGGAGCATCTCACCCTATCGCTGAGGAAGAGACCCCACCACCCTGTGAAGGAAGCTCATTTCAGCTGCTTGTATCCACAAGTTTGTTCTTTGTCACGCCCCAAAGTTCGTAACCATAGGAGAGGGTTGGAACGTGGCTCAAGTGGCAAATTGAGAGATTTGCCTTGCAACTCAACTCCCTCTTCACCACAATGGTCACTTTACAGCAGAGGCTGCAGCAATCTGCCTGTTGATATTCCCTCCAGGTGTTGTTCCTTTAAACATTTTCCCCACCGATGTAAAATTGAGCCAATCAACATGAATGTCAACTTTAGCACATTTAACTAATCAACACAAAAGGTCAACTTTAGCACATGGCACGTTGAAAAGAATTGGGTGAAAAATCCTACGATTTTGCTCCCAGTACACATGGCCGGTTATTAGCGGTAAGATCAAAAACACTGGGGGAGGGGCTTATTGGAGCAGGGCGCTTATTACGTCGAATACGATATTTAATCCCAGAGTGGGCATGGCCAAAAACTGACCTTTTTAGGCAGATCATCGCATCACACTCAGCTTGAAACGCATGTACGAGGGTTTATTTTAAATCCACTGAGGGTAATATTTGATGCTTTGTTTTCACATGCCCTTGTTGTTTCCTTCACCCTTTCCTCACATTAAGGAGGAAAAAACGTGTCTAAAGCCCATAATGCAACCTTCATGCAAACAAAAAGCTCTGAATTTCATTAATAAAATGAATAATCAATCGTCTTCTCTTTTGGAAGACAAAATGTAAAATTTAGTTTCACATTGAACAAACATCAAATATGACCATGTTATTAACCACCTGCTCCACAGCACACAGGGAAGCATCAATATGTTCGGCTGAGAAGGAAAAAGGATTTGCATGACAGTAAAGTGGCACACAATGACCTAGTGACCTAGATTCTATCAGTGAGCGTCATCACTCGACTCTGCCTGAGCGGACTGCTGCCAGACCCCACTTCCTCTTCATACTCCACTCACCACTGCCTGCACCCATTGATACAACTCCTCCATCCCACAAGAGAATAAATCAAACAAATACAACCATTAAAGCCGAGCTATCTGATTAAAAAAGACTCAAAAAGCAAAATGGCTTTTTTGCTCATCAGCTGACTTCATTTTATTGCCACATTAATGTTCCTGAGCCCCGACCAGATAAACTGGAGCAAAAATGTGCTCCAAAAACCATTTTAGTGCAAAACATTTCAGGCCTTTCGATCTCAAACCTGCTTCTGCGAGCATTAAGCCATGACTGACCGGTTTATAAAAGCATGTTTATTCAAAAATCCTCCAGGTAACAATATCCAAAGCAATTGAATGATAAAATTCAGTGCCCACTACTTTTATTGTTGGGATGTTATGGTAGTAATATGTTGATGTGTGAATGCGTTGCTCAAGTCCTCCACGATTCCAACTTCTCTGGGAGTTGCTCTGTAGTAATAGTGTGTCTGGTTACATCAGTTTGCTTTTGTGACATTTAAAAACCCACACTAAAAATATCTCGGGACAGTGAATCTCTAGCTCAGCCATACATTTATGATAGATCCACCAAGACGAATCTTAAGATCAAATTTTACAAGAGCTTAGTATAGGAGGCATATGTGTGTGTCTGTGTGTATGTGCAGCAGAGAGGAGGCAGTGTTCCTGTAGGTTCTCACAAGCCTGCACAAGAGCCAAAAATAGCACCAGCCAGGGCATGCGAGGAGAGCTCACACAAGCTCACGTAGTACAAAAAAAAAAAAAAAAAAGCGCGCAGCACATCCCGCGGTCTTGGCTAGTGACGCATGGGCATGCGACTCACACACTCATCTCTCACTTCCTCAGTACCACTCACACTGACTCATGTTCATGACAAGCTCAGTTTTCTGTTATAATGATGAACAATCTTCAAGTTTGTCACCTTATGGCTTTTGTCACGAACAAATACCATTGCAGCAGATGGAAAACACCCACAGATCATACAACACAGAAGAATCACCACTGTCCCCATCACAACCCAAAGTAATTCTGATTAAATCATGGGTTCTCTCCTGAAGGTGTAGATCTACGCTAATGTTTCCCCAAGGGACGGAGAGATCTCGGGTGACATCATACTTCATATTCAAACCGAAAGTAAGGTTAAAAGTTGAGGTTAGGAAATTTTAGCAATACAGTATACTCTGTATTAGTTCAAATTGTCTTTACACTCCATCAGCAAACAAACAGTCAGTCATCTCTGGCCACTGTAAAGCTGAATAAAACACCAACCAAATCACTGCTCTACATTATGCTAAGAAATATCCAATCAAATGCTCCCATTCCGGCTTTAAAACTGCCTCCAAGGGATGGGGGTGTTAGCCAGAGAGCTAAACAGATGCTAAACTTTGTGACCAACCACAACTTGAAGGCAACCTTTGAACTTCAATCCCAGCTTGCCTAGAACACATGAAAGAAAGACGACCCAGACTGCCACCTCAAAATTTAACTGTGGACCGTTTTGAGGGGCAAAAATGACAAAAGCGCCGAAGCAGTAAGAGGTATATATGAAAACGCACCGGTGTGTAACTGAGAGGGAACTGCCCCATGCAGTAAACATTTATATTCCTAAAGAGACAATAATTAACAACTATGCACACAAGGTGAGGTGAACATTACTGCACAGTCTCCAAAATTAAACATCAAAAGTACAACTCAACTCGACGATGTGCACCGAGCCGGAGGTGAATAACTGGGTTAGTTTATTCTACATGGGAATATCAGCAGGAAAAGCAAACACCACAATTTTTATAGTTTATTACCATTCCAGAGGCAGGTCAGGTGAGCGCTGCACTATCCAAGCAGCGCAAAGTGCAACGTAGATAATGGCACCTTTTGAATCATTTGACGTTTTATTATCTATTCCACGTAAACAAGTAAACCGAGCTCTGTAAAGTTCTGCCTTTAATCCACATTATGTTGATCTTTGAGGTAGAAACAAGAAAAACCTAAAACAAGATTTTATATTTTTCATTTTAAAGCGTGATGACACTGAATAGGTTGTACAAAAATCAAGCATGTTTAGAAGCGGTTCTGTGACTTTACTTTTCTCTGCCGAAGTTAGAATGTAAGACATGATCGAGAGTAATTAAACTTCAGAGTACAGGGTGGGAAACACCCCATTGAAGGAATAATTATCCACATCATAATTCACTCCATTCAGAACTTGCATTGTATGACGATATGACTGCCCTAAATAGCAGACCAATCATGTCTGCACCAAATTCCGCAAAGTAGGATCAAACACCCCCCCCCCATGACGTATACGTACATGTATATTATATCAACAAATACATATTCAATGCTATATATGCTTATAACAATTAAGCATTAAAAAATAATGCATACGATGTAAATAAAATATAAATGCACACATACGGATGCGCACGTGCATGCACCCAGATACGCACATCACAAAAATGTAACTAGTGTTGTTGGGAGGTTTTTGGTCATTTAGGGTTTTGTTTTTTTTGTTTTTTTGCAGAATTGGCCTCGTTTTTGCAGCATTTTCCTGAACTTTTTCCCCCGTCTGTCTTCCTTTTGGCTTTTTCCCTTTTACTCGGGAGTCGCCACTGCAAATCATCTGATTTGCACATTTGATTTGGCAGAGGTTTTTACGTCGGATGCCCTTCCTGTCACAACCCTTTTTTTAGCAAGGGATAGAAACACGCTGACGACTTTGCAGCCTGCTCTTTACGAAAGTCAGCAATGGTTCTTTTACATGTCTCTCA
This sequence comes from Plotosus lineatus, assembly GCA_024760905.1. Taxonomy (NCBI): domain Eukaryota; kingdom Metazoa; phylum Chordata; class Actinopteri; order Siluriformes; family Plotosidae; genus Plotosus; species Plotosus lineatus. The sequence goes on along the minus strand of CM045751.1, from coordinate 16,724,943 downwards.
CCATAGACAGTGAGAGACATGGCCTGCCTTTGATAACCCAGTTAGCTGCCCTTGGGGGCAGTGACAACCTTGTGGAGAGTGGGACTCGAACCCCCAACCTTTCGATCAGCGATCCAGTGCCCTATACCACTAGACCACCACTGCGCCCCCCCCTGAACTTTCCCCCCTATTCTTCCTTAATTTATAATTCAATGAATATTTAAAATTATTATTTAATAATTCGATGATATTAAAAAAAGCGATTGTCCTGAAGCCACATGAATTGAAGCGCAAAGTAGCGAGGGATCCTGTGTGTGTGTGTGTGTGTATATATTTTATGTATCGTCACTGTCCCCCCAAGGCTGGGCACTTATCACGTTGAATACAGTACAGTACATCATCATCATCTTCCGCTTAGTCCAGGGTCGGGTCACGGGGGCAGCAACCTTAGCAAAGAGGTCCAGACATCCCTCTCCCGAGCTACTTCCTCCAACTCTCCCGGGGGGACACCGAGGCGGTCCCAGACAAGCCGAGAGACATAGTCCCTCCAGCGTGTTCTAGGTCGACCCGGGGTCTCTTCCGGTTGGACATGCCCGAAACACCACACCAGGGAGGCGTCCGGGGCATTCTGATCAGATGCCCGAGCCACCTCAACTGGCCCCTCTCAATGCGGAGGAGCAGCGGATCTACTCGAAGCTCTCCCGGATGGCGGAGCTTCTCACCCTATCTCTAAGGGAGAACCCCGCCACCCGGCGAAGAAAGCTCATTTCAGCCGCTTGTATCCGTGATCTTGTTCTTTCGGTCATTACCCAAAGCTCGTGACCATAGGTGAGGGTTGGAACGTAGATCGACTGGTAAATTGAGAGCTTCGCCTTGCGGCTCAGCTCCTTTTTCACCACGACGGACCGGTACAGGCACCGCTTAACAGCAGAGGCTGCAGCGATCCGTCTGTCGATCTCTCACTCCATCCTTCCTCACTCGTAAACAAGACCCCAAGATACTTAAACTCCTCCACTTGGGGCAGGACCTCATTCCCGACCCGGAGGGTGCATTCCACCATTGTCCGACTGAGAACCATGGCCTCTGACTTGGAGGTACTGATCTTCATCCCGGCTGCTTCGCACTCAGCTGCGAATCGCTCCAATGAGAGCTGGAGGGCCCGACTTGATGAAGCCAAAGGACAACATCATCCGCAAAAGCAGAGACGATATCCGATGGCCACCAAACCAGAACCCCTCATCGCCTCGACTGCGCCTAGAAATTCTGTCCATAAAAATTATGAACAGAATCGGTGACAAAGGACAGCCTTGGCGGACTCCAACTCCCACTGGAAACGAATCCGACCTGCTGTTACCAATACGGACCAAACTCTGGCTCTGGTGATACAGCGACCGAATAGCTCGTAGCAACGGATCCGGAATGCCGTATTCTCGGAGCACGCCCCACAGGATCTTTCGAGGGACACGGTCGAAAGCCTTCTCCAAATCCACAAAGCACATGTGGACAGATTGGGCAAACTCCCATGCCCCCTCCAGAATCCTGTGGAGTGTATAGAGTTGGTCAAGAGTGCTGCGGCCAGGACGAAAACCACATTGTTCCTCCTGAATCCGACTAGCGGTCGGATCCTCCTCTCTAGTACCCCTGCATAGACTTTCCCCAGGTAGGCTGAGGAGTGTAATTCCCCGATAATTGGAACACACCCTCCGGTCCCCCTTCTTAAAAATTGGGACCACCACCCCAGTTTGCCAATCCAGAGGTACAGCCTCGATGACCACGCTGATGTTGCAGAGACGTGTCAACCAAGACAGTCCTACAACATCCAGAGCCCTGAGATATTCCGGGCGGATCTCGTCCAACCCTGGAGCTCGACCACCGAGGAGCTTTTTGACAACCTCAGTGACCTCCACTCCAGTGATGGGCGGACCCTCACCCGAACCCCCAGGGTCCTCCTCTTCCACGGAGGGCGTGTTGGTGGGATTGAGAAGGTCCTCAAAGTATTCCCTCCACCTCTCAACAACATCCCCAGTCAAGGTAAGCAGCTCCCCACCTCCACCGTAAACAGTGTTTGTGAAGAACTGCTTCCTCCTGAGGCGCCGGATGGTGGCCCAGAACCTTTTGAGGCCAACCGATAATCACTCTCCAGGCCCTCACCAAACTCCTCCCACGCCCGAGATTTTGCATCTGCGACAGCCTCGGCTGCAGCACGTTTGGCCTGCCGGTACCCGTTTGCTGCCTCAGGAGTCCCACAGGCTAATAAAACCCGATAGGCCTCCTTCTTCAGCTGGACGGCCCCCTTCACCGCAGGTGTCCACCACCGGGTTCGGGGATTGCCGCCACGACAAGCACCGACGACCTTACGGCCACAGCTGTGGGCTGCCGCCTCAGCAATGGAGGCACGAAACATGGCCCATTCGGATTCCATGTCCCCCGCCTCCTCCATAACGCGGTTGTAGCTCTGCCGGAGGTGGGAGTTAAAGGCCTCTCGGACAGGGGGCTCCGCCAAACGTTCCCAGCAGACCCTGATTACACGCTTGGGCCTGCCAGGTCTGGAAGGCAACCTCCCACACCACCGAAGCCAACTCACCACCAGGTAGTGATCGGTAGACAGTTCAGCTCCTCTCTTCACCCGAGTGTCCAGAACATATGGTCGCAAGTCCGATGACACAACTACAAAGTCAATCATCGAACTGCGACCTAGGGTGTCCTGGTGCCAAGTGCACTTATGGACACCCTTATGTTAACATGGTGTTCGTGGATAGACAAACTATGACGAGCACAGAAGTCCAACAACGACACACCATTCGGATTCAGACTGGAGAGGCCGTACCTACCGATCACACCCTTCCAGGTCACACTATCGTTGCCCACATGGGCGTTGAAGTCTCCCAAGACAACGAGCGAGTCTCCCGAGGGAGCGTTCTCCAACACCCCCCCCAAAGACTCCAAAAAGGGTGGGTACTCTGAACTGTCATTTGGTGCATAAGCACAAATAACAGTCAGGACCCGTCCCCCCACCCGAAGACGGAGGGAAGCTACCCTTTCGTCAACCGGGGAGAACCCCAACATTTGGGCACCGAGACAGGGGGCAACAAGAATACCCACAGCGGCTCGCCGCCTCTCCCCATGAGCAACTCCAGAATAGAAGAAGGTCCAGCCTCTTTTGAGATGGATGGTTTCAGAGCCCAAGCTATGCGTTGAGGTGAGCCCGACTATATCTAGTCGGTATCTCTCCACCTCACGCACCAAATCAGGCTCCTTTCCCGCCAGAGAGGTCACATTCCATGTCCCGAAGGTCAGAGTAAGTAGCCGAGGATCAGTCCGACAGAACCCATGCCTTTGGATGCCACCCAACTCACACTGCACCCGACCCCTAAAACTCCTCCCACGGGTGGTGGGTCCATGGGAGGGCGGACCCATGTCTCCTTTTCGGGCTGGGCCCGGCCAGGCTCCATGGGCATAAGCCCGACCACCAGGCGCTCGCCTTCGAGCCCCTCCCCTGGGCCTGGCTCCAGGAGGGAACCCCGGTGACCCGCGTCCGGGCAAGGGAGACTGATTCCTCTGTTGTCTCGTGTCTTAGGGGTTTGTTTTGAACAAAACAAACCCCTAAGTACAGTACATATTTTTTTATATATATATTATTTATATATATATATACACACACACACACACACACACACATACACAGGGGCACTGGTGGTCTAGGGCACTGGATCACTGATCCAAATGTTGGGAATTCGAGTCTCACTCTCCACAAGGTTGTCACTGCTCCCCCCCTCCCCCCAGTGCAGCTAACTGGGTTATCAAAGGCGGGCCATGTCTCTCACTGTCTATGGTGTGAGGCATGTAAAAGAACCTTTGCTGACTTTCGTAAAGAGTAGGCTGCAAAGTCGTCAGCGTGTTTCTTGTTTCTGTCCCTTGCTTAAAAAAAAAAAAAAAAACCTCTGCCAAATCAAACGTGCAAATCAGATGATTTGCTGTGGCGACTCCTGGGTAAAAGCCAAGAGGAAGACAGAATATACACAAACACAGTCCCCGACTTACGTTTTTAATTGGTTCCAGACGGCCGAACGCAAGTTGAAAGTGAACACAAGTTGTTACAGTGACGTATGAGCCGAGACGTCTGACGCTCATACCGTACTATACATCCATAAATACCATTACCGTATCTCATAAATCACCCCTAAATCGATTATTATAAACATAACATTGTAAAATAATATCAAATAAGTCACTGATACCGAGTCACTTTACATGAAGCTTAAAACAGTCAATCAACGCTTACAATAAGTGAGGTGCTCAATACCGAAAGTAGTGTACTTGCGAAAGTAGTGTACTTGCTGTGGGTTCTACAGACTTCCGGTCTTTCAAGTGCACAAGGGTGCCGTTGAACTCGTTTAGAACACAGCCTGCACTGTGTGAATCCCAGCAAAGCGGAGAGTTCTTTCTTTTGTGTAAGTAAGGAAGTAAACTTTATTCAAGAGATGCATACAAAGAACAAGTACAAATCCTAATGAATATTAATATAAAAATAAGTATGCACTCCGAGGATTCTGCTAATGGATAAAAAATATCTAATTGTTCTGCAATTTGTGGATTCGGGTTTTCATTTTACACCTCTCTTTGCTTAACCGAGTATGCATTAGAGTATGCCGATCTGAGCAGACAGTTAATTCATCTGTGTATGAGACTTGCACCCATGCTAGTCGGCTTACACTTCTGACCAACCATATTTGCTTAATTAGTCTTTTGCATTAGAAGTGTTTATTTGGTCCATGACTAATCAGACTGTTCAGGATGCATCAGAAAACTCTCTCTCTCAGGGCCATAAGTGTCCCAAATGCTCTGGGAATGTGATCAGAGTGATCGGATACGACACTTTCCCTAAAAGGCATAACATTTTGTTCATGTTTGTGTTGTCCAGTGATAATTACATCAAAATGGATGCACGTCAGGTTGAGTGTGAGATGCAGAGCAATAATTATGAAATGATGCGGTCAGCTTGGGTGGACATAAGTCGTGCACTGTCCAAACCACAACATCAGAATTGTATTCGAACTGATCTGAATTAATCGCCATGTCCACAACTGGGTCAAAAACAGTTCAGAACCGGGTCTGCCAGGACCCCTTCTATGGGAGATTTTTGAGAGATCGATTCCACACATGTGGACATATCAGTTGGAAATTCTAGCTCAGGGGTCTTAGCCCTTATCCACAAAGGGCTGGTGTGGGTGCAGGTTTTCACTTCAACCAAACAATATCCACATCTTCCACCTGTTTCCACCACTCACTGGATCATGAAAGAAAAGAAAAGAAAAAAAAAACCTAGATTGGACATTACTGTTGCGATTCTGAGGTGGGGCCATCTTAGTGAGATCACCTTGCTTTAAGACTTAAAGCAAGGTGATCTCACCAAAATGGCCCCACTTCAGGTGGAAACAGGTGGAACATATGGCTACTGTTTAGTTGAAGTGAAAACCTGCAAACATACCAGCCCTTTCTGAATAAGATTGAAGACCCCTGAGCTAGAATTTCCAACTGATATAGCAGTCACTTCAAAGCACCCAGATATGCTGCTACTATCGCAGGAGAAGAAAACCATCCACATAGTAGAGCTCACAGTCCCCTGGGAGGACAGACTCGACATTTCTCACGAGCTTAAAGTAGTGAAGTACCAGGACTTGGTAAACGAAGCACACATCATAGAGTGGCTGGCAAGCCTGATGCCAATTGAGATTGGATGTAGGGACTTCGTCACATCAACAACAAGGAACTTCCTTTGCAGGTTAGGTCTTTCCCCTACCACTACAAAGAAGGCAATTAAGGCCATGAATTCCTCGGCAGAGTTAAGTTCGAGAAGATTATGGATGAAAAGGAGGGAAGAGTGGATCTCGGCCAATCAGAAGCCAAGAGAGTAGCGAGCGGATGCACCTACAATGTACCTCAACAGCACCTAGCCAAGAAAATCAAGAAAGTATTGAATGTTTTACACCTACATCAGATCTTCAAAACATGCAGCCAGAAGTTAATCTGCAAGTTAAGACAGTTTCGGTCTTTGCTGCTCCACTCAGGTGAAGCGTTCAGGTTTAGGGGGCAAAATCTGACGACCCTGAGATACCTGCTGAAGATGCAGACTAGGCATAGAAGCTGACGAAGTAACTTACCTGCCCAAAGTTGTAGATGTCACAAAGCCCACCAAGGTTTGCATAGCGATGCATCATGAATCTTCCTTTCCTTTCAGCTTTTCCCTTCAGGGGTCGCCACAGCGAATCATCTGCCTCCATCTCACCCCATCCTCTGCATCTTCGACTCTGACTCCAACTAACTTCATGTCCTCCTTCGCCACATCCATAAATCTCCTCTTTGGTCTTCCTCTACACCTGGTAGTTCCAACCTCAGCATCCTACTACCAATATACTCACTATCCCTCCTCTGTACATGTCCAAACCATCTCAATCGAGCCTCTCTGACTTTGTCTCCAAAACATCCAACATGTGCTGTCCCTCTGATGTGCTCATTCCTGATCCTATCCATCCTCGTTACTCCCAAAGAGAACCTCAACATTTTCATCTCCGCTACCTCCAGCTCTGCCTCCTGTCTTTTCCACAGGGCCACTGTTTCTAAACCATACAATATTGCTGGCCTCACCACCATCTTGTACACTTTTCCTTTCATTCTTGCCGATACCTTCCGATCACACAGGACACTTTTCTCCAACCATTCCAACCTGCCTGCATATGCTTCTTCACCTCTTTTCCACACTCTCCATTGCTCTGGATTGTTGAGCCCAAGTACTTAAAATCCTCCACCTTCGTTATCTCTAATTCCTTTAACCTCACCGTTCCTCTTGGGTCCGTCTCATTCACATACATGTATTGTTTTACTGAGGCTAACCTTCATTCCTCTCCTTTCCAGGGCATACCTCCACCTCTCTAGATTTTCCTCCACTTGTTCTCTGCTCTCACTCCAGATCACAATGTCACCTGCAAACATCATAGTCCATGGAGATTCTTGGATCACCTCATTTGTCAGCCTGTCCATCACCATAGCAAACTAGAAGGAGCTCAGAGCTGACCCTTGATGCAGTCCCACCTCCACCTTGAACTCTTCTGTCACACTGACAGCACACCTCACCACTGTCTTTAATCTGTCATACATGTCCTGTACCACTCTAACATACTTCTCTGCCACTCCAGACTTCCTCATGCAATAGAACAGTTCCTCTCTCGGCACCCTGTCATATGCTTTCTCCAGATCCACAAAGGCACAATGCAGCTCCCTCTATGCTTCTCTATTAACATCCTCAAAGCTTCCACTATTCTTTTCCATAACTTCATCCCTCTGTAGTTGCCACAACTCTGCACATCTCCCTTGTTCTTAAAAATGGGCACAAGCACACTTCTCCATTCCTCTGGCATCCTCTCACTCTCTAAGACCTTGTTGAATGTTCTTGTCAGAAAATCTACTGCTACCTCTCAGACACTTCCATACCTCCACTGATGTCATCAAGACCAACTGCACTGATGTCATCAAGACCAACTGCCTTTCCACCCTTCATCTTCAATGCCCTCCTCACTTCACCCTTACTAATCTTTGCTGTTTCCTGGTCCTCAACAGTCACCTCTTCGACTCTTTTCGTGCTCATTTTCCTCATTCATCAGCTCTTCAAAGTACTCTTTACATCTTCTCAGCACACTTCTATCATCAATCAACACGTTTCCCACTCTGTTCTTAATCACTCTAAGACGTCCTTCCCATCTCTATTTCTCTGCTGTGCAAACCTGTATAAATCATTTTCTCCCTCCTTACTGTCCAACCTAGCATACAAGTCATCATACACCCTCTGTTTGGCCTTTGACACCGCTCCCTTCGCATTACACTGTGTCGTCCTGTACTCCTGTTTATATTCTTCAGTCCTCTCTATGTCCCACCTTTTTAGCGAACCTCTTCCTTTGTACACACTCCTGCACTTCCTCATTCCACCACCAAGTCTCTTTATCTACATTCCTTCCAGAGGACACACCAACTACTCTCCTACCGGTCTCCCTGATCACATTAGCTGTAGTTGTCCAGTCATCTATCTGTAAGCACTTCCTGACCACCCAAAGCCTGTTTCAACTCCTCCTTGAAGACAACACAACAAACCTTTTTCAGCTTCCACCACTTTGTCTTCTGCTCTGCCTTTGCCTTCTTCACCATCAGTATCATCCTGCACACCACCATCCTATGCTGTTTGGCAACACTCTCACCCACTACTACTTTGCAGTCACTGACTTCCTTCAAATTACCTCGCCTACACAAGATGTAGTCTACCTGTGTGCTCCTTCCTCCACTTTTATAAGTCACCCTATGTTCCTGTCTCTTCTGAAAGAAAGTATTTACCACAGCCATTGCCATCCTTTTTACAAAATCTATCAATGTCTGTCCTTCTGTGTTCCTGTCCTGGATACCAAACATGCCCATCACTTCCTCGTCCCCTCTGTTGCCTGCACCAACATGTCCATTTAAGTGCCCCAATGACCACTCTTTCACCTCTGGTGGTACTCTGCATCATTTCATCTAACTCACTCCAAATCTCTCCTTCTCTTCTAGCTCACATCCTGCCTGTGGGGCATAAGCACTAACAACATTGAACATCACACCTTCAATTTCTAACTGGAGACTCCTCACTTTGACACTCTTTTCACTTCTAAAATATTCCTGACCAACCCCTCCTTCAAGATGACTCCTACTCCATTTCTCTTTCCATCCACATTATGATAAAACAAAATGTTTTCAGAAATTATTGGGGCTCTTTGAGACACATTCCTCCTGCCAGGAGCCAGCAAAGGGTGACAGCAGCACTTCAGGTATGTCCTATCCTGCAGTTGATCAGAACATCCTGCAAGCTGCTGAGGCCTGTTATCTCAATGATGACCAAATCTTATGAGTTCTGCTGTTCATACTTGCGCCTCTGTTCCAATAAACTATACAAGTTCTAGAGTAGATTTGTTTCTGTTTAGATTCAATCTTCGAACACTGTAAGAGCCGCATGTTTTTCTCTTCTGTTGATTTATTTAACGTAACTGAGCAGTAACACAAAATAAAATGACCACATTAAAATAACACCAGCCACTGTTGCTATGCCGCCTTCCAACAAATGCATCGTTTCACATCTGGCGACATACCTCCATGTTTAGTAGTCTTGAAGTACATTTATTTTCTCTATTTTTTCAAGACAAGGACTGGAAAGGAGTTCTAGAACCGATCCACGCAAAAACTCATGTTTCCATAACTTTTAAATGGAATTTAATATGAACTGGCCTGTACATGCACATGAAGAACATGTCTTCTCTAGGGAAAGCTACTGAAACGCAGTTCCTAACATACAGGATAAAACTGTACACTTTTGAAAATATGATAATTAAGATCGAAAGTCTCCTAGCTCATACAACTGAACATACACTCGTGTGTGCGTGTATCTGAGCACGCACGCATCACCAATAAAGTAGCAAATTGAACAAACAAATAAATAAAAATGCCACACAGAAAACATTTAAAACTTAACAAACAGCTGCATTGTATTTTCATGACTAGTATTTATAGTTCAAATCTTTGTTTTGCTAGGAAGAGAAAACCTCAGTCTTTATCCATGAAGGGCCATTGTTGGATTTCATCCCAATCAAGCAGAAGCCACAGTTGAGTTCATTGAAAATGATCAATTGATTTAAACCGGTGAAAGGTGTGGCTCCTACTCCTGTCCCCACACTAGTCCTTTATAGGTAAATTTAAATACCACTGGTAAACAGCCCAACAGCAGGGCAGAAGATGCCAAAGAAAAACGACCAAGGGCAGAAAGACACAGCAGGGCAATTCGGTACATCAATGCAATAGGGCTCAGAATTAGGGAAAGAAGAACAGGAGGGCACGGAAGAACAATAGGGAAAAGCAATCGAGCATTGAAATAAAGAAAGGTAGGGCAGGACAGTGGAGCATGGTAAGGCGGTTTGGCAAGGAAGAAGGGAAAGGCAGGACAGTAGGGAACAGCAGGAGCACAGGGCAGTTGGGAACGGAAATAGGGAATGGCAGGGCAAAATGGGAGAGCAGTAAGGCAGAGAAATTGGTAAAGGCAGCTCAGGACAATACAGCATAGGGGCAGTTGGGTACGACCTTGCTGAGGGCAAGGGAAATAGGGACTGCCAGGACAGTAGGACACTAAAAACACAGCTACAGTTGAACAGGTTGCTAGAGACCCATAGGTACTTTATTAATCCCAGGAGGAAATTCACAGCTGACCAGAGGATACAAAATGAGAGAGAGATTTCCTTTCAGCTTTTTCCCTTCTTCAGGGGTTGCCACAGCATGATTCACACATTTGATTTGGCATAGGTTTTTATGTCTGATACCCTTCCTGACACAACCCTTTAAGCAAGGGACAGAAATAAACTTTGCAGCCTACTCTTTACGAAAGTCAGCAATGGTTATTTTACATGCCTCTCACCATAGACGCTGAGAGACATGGCCCGCCTTTGATAACCCAGTTCGCTGCAGTGGGGGGAGGGGGAGTGACAACCTTATGGGGACTCGAATTCCCAACCTTAGGATCAGCAATCCAGCGCCCTATACCACTAGACCACCACTGCCCCGACCAGAGGCTCCAAATAGTCACCAAAATACATGGCCGCAAACAGTTTGACCACAAAAAGATAACAGCATTAAGCTTAAAGAACTAAGCAGCACTACAGCTCTCACTGACCGGAAGTGAAGCCTTGGACATTAATCCAGTGTAACATTACTACTGTACAACATTCACATAACACAAACAATCCATTATTGGAGACAAAAACAATATGAGGCTATTTTGTCCTGAACTAAGAATGACAGATTTCCTTTCGCTTTTCCCCCCTTATCAGAGGTCGCCACAGAATACATTTACTAAATGCACCCTTTACTGGCTTTTTAATTTTTTTTTTTACCCCAAATACAGTTTCTAGTGAACCTTTCAGATAGCGATCTTCAGGCTGGCGTTTCCGAAGCCCCCCCCATCCCATTATATCAAACAAAACAGCACAATCCGCTGGCGCTAGCTCAACGGCTAGCCACCGGATCCGCTGGCGCTAGCTCAACGGCTAGCCACCGGATCCGCTGGCGCAAGCTCAACGGCTAGCCACCGGATCCGCTGGCGCTAGCTCAACGGCTAGCCACCGGATCCGCTGGCGCTAGCTCAACGGCTAGCCACCGGATCCGCTGGCGCTAGCTCAACGGCTAGCCACCGGATCCGCTGGCGCTAGCTCAACGGCTAGCCACCGGATCCGCTGGCGCTAGCTCAACGGCTAGCCACCGGATCCGCTGGCGTTAGCTCAACGGCTAGCCACCGGATCCGCTGGCGTTAGCTCAACGGCTAGCCACCGGATCCGCTGGCGTTAGCTCAACGGCTAGCCACCGGATCCGCTGGCGTTAGCTCAACGGCTAGCCACCGGATCCGCTGGCGTTAGCTCAACGGCTAGCCACCGGATCCGCTGGCGTTAGCTCAACGGCTAGCCACCGGATCCGCTGGCGTTAGCTCAACGGCTAGCCACCGGATCCGCTGGCTCAACTGAGGAAATCGTTTGGCAGCTCGGCTTGCTGTCACTAAATTCCAAAACCAGCACGGATACCCGAACATTCAGACATTCACCAATAAAGCTTCTCATTTAAACACGGACAAGTATTTTATATTCATATATTTACGTTAAACAAACTGCCATTCAACCACCCTTTGCTAGCGGAGAGATTAGCACGATAACCGTGACTGCTAAATACGCTGAGCTAAACTATCATAGTAATTTTGATATCATGACAGAACAAGATTTTATGCATTTCACACAGCAAGTAATTCATAGTTTGTCCATTTTTAATGTATGATCCACCAAGTGCTAACCACTACGTCCAAAGGTATCTTCCTGAAAACTTTAATATTGACTCGTTTTATTTGAGTCGTTAGAAACCTTGTCAGTTATTTAAAGAAAAATTGTTTCTAAATTAAGCGAATAAAGTACTGTAGTAAGTGTTGGGGACTTTCGGTTGATGGACCACGCTAGAGCTCACTGCTAGGAAGCTAACAACACACTGGGCTCGGAAGCTGTTTATAAACAAATAAACTACTGTCGCCCTCCGAAAACAGACACAGTACAGAATTGGTGTTTCCGGCGATATTTCCTGATAACAGGAGACACTCACATATACTGGTAATGGCCACGGATACCCCGCAGCTTCGGCTCCGACCGGCGACTTGAGCTTCAGTTCGAGCTTCTCTCCCATTATACTTTCTCCTGGTCTGCTGTCCAATGTTTCGGTCGAAAATAACTACAACTTCAACATTCTGACACGAAATATCAAAACACGGCCAAAGTTGAGAGCTCCAAACAAAAAACTGTGCTATTTCCGGGTTTAAATTGGGCATTTAATGTGTTTTATCTAAAACCTGCTCAGGCTGAGCGGCTACTACATCTCGGCGCTACCGCCGCCATCTTTATCCGGCGTGAGAGGAAAAAAAAACCTGCTAGTGTGGATTTGAATCGGTTACACCTACAAAACCGAGAGAAACGGTTTTAAACTGCATTTATTAAAAAAAATTAATCATGTGACATTTATTTTTACGACGATGTTTACGTTTTGCCTTATTATTATTATTATTATTATTATTATTGTTGTTGTTGTTGATATTATTATTATTATTATTATTATTATTATTATTATTATTATTGTTGTTGTTGTTGTTGTTATTATTATTAAACTTCATAACGATATCCGTGGTCATGTACTGCATTTCCAAAAAAGTCAGTGATTCTGATTCATGTACAGTACTGTACTTATTACACTAATGTAATTCAGTTTGAACGTCTCCCAACCACTAGGGGCGCCTGCGCACTCATACCGAGCCCGAAAAAGCTGGAGCGCTCATCTCGCTCTCTCATTCACTCATTTTCTTAACCCCTTAATCGCTTAAGAGTCATAGAAAGGCTGGGTGAGGATAGAGTAAACCCTGAGCAGTTCACCAGACCATTGCAGGCCCAGTACACGCATGATCATTCACACTCATGACACTCAGAGCAAACATGTAGCCCAACGTGCATGTGTTTGTATTGTGGGAAGACACCAGAGGACCAGAGAAAACTCATGCAAGCATGGAGACCATGTAAACTAAATACAACAATGCCCTTGCCTGAGACTCAAACCTAAGACTTTCTTGCTGTGAGGAAGACATGCTAACCACTACCTTACCTTATTATTAGGGTTACAGGAATTATGGAGTTTATTTCGGACCAAAGCTGGGTGCACCTTGAACAACTTGCCAGCCCACTGCAGGGCCAACACACACACACACACACACACACACACACACACACACACACAGAACCATCATCGTCATCATCATCATCATCATCATCATCTTCTTCCTCCTCTTAATTTGGAGTTGCGTTGCAGGGCAGCAGCTGAAGCTGTGAGATCCAGATGTTCCTCTCCCCAACCACTTCCTCCAGCCCTTTTTTGGGGGGACACCGAGGCATTCCCAGACCAGCTGAGAGACATAATCCCTTAAGTGTATTCTGGGTCGACTCCAGGGTCTCTTCCGGGTCAGATATGCCCCAAATACCACACCAGGAAGGTGTTTAGGAGGCATTCTAACCAGATACCTGAACCACCTCAACTGGTTCTTCTCAGCATGGAGGAGCAGCAGTTCTACTCCGAGCTCCTCCCGGATAGCTGAGCTTCTCATCCTATCTCTAAGGGAGAGCCCCAGTACCCTACGAGGAAGCTCATTTCAGGCACCTGTATCTGCAATCTTGTTCTTTTGGTCACTGCCCAAAGCTCGTGACCATACCAATAGGTGAGGGTTGGAACTAAATCGGTTAGTAAATTGAGACCTTTGCCTTGTGGCTCAACTCCCTCTTCACCATGACAGACTGGTATAGGCTCTACTTTACAGCAGAGGCTGTAGCGATCCACCTGTCGATCTCCCGCTCTATCCTTCCCTCACTTGTGGACCAGACCCCAAGCCACTTGAACTCCTCTACTTGGGGCAGGACCTCATTCCAGACCTGAGGAGTGCCTTCCATTCTTTTCAGAACCATGGCTTCAGACCTGGAGGTGGGGCGGTGGTGGCCTGGTGGTAAAGGGTGCTGGATCGCTGATCCTAAGGTTGGGGGTTCGAGTCCCACTCTATCCAAGATTGTCACTGTCCCCCCCAGTGCAGCTAACTGGGTTATCAAAGGCCGGCCATGTCTCTCACTGTCTATAGTAAGGGGCATATAAAAGAACCATTGCTGACTTCGTAAAGAGTAGGCTGCACAGCCTTCAGTGTGTTTCTGCCCCTTGCTAAAGGGTTGTGTCAGGAAGGGCATCCGAAGTAAAAACATATGCCAAATCAAACATGCAAATCAGATGATTCGCTGTGGCGACCCCTGAAAAAAGGAAGAAGCCGAAGGGAATAGAAGAAAGCCTCAGATTTGGAGGTGCCGATTCTCATCCTGGCCGCTTTACACTTGGCTGCAAATCGCTCCAATGAGGGCTGGAGGTCTCAGATTGATGAAGCCAAAAGGACAACATAAGCCACAAAAATAGAGAAGACATCCAATGGCCACCAAACCAGAACACCTTAACACCACGTCTGTGCCTAGAAATTCTGTCCAGAAAAATGATGAACAGAATCAGTGACAAAGGACAGTTTTGGCAGACTACAACTCACACTAGAAACGAATTTGACCTGTAATTACCAATGCAGACAAAGTTTTGGCTTCATTAGGACAAAGATTGAATGGGTAGTAGCAACAGGCCCACTACATCATATTCCCGAAGCACACCCCACAAGATAGCCTGAGGGACATGATTGAAAGCCTTCTCTAAATCCACAAAACACATTTGGACATATTTGGCAAACTCCCATGTCCCTCCAGGATCCTGTAGAGTGTATAAAGTTGGTAGAGAGTGCCACAGCCAGGATGAAAAGCACATTGTTACTTTTCAATATGAGGTTCAACCATCAGTCGGATCCTCCTCTCCAGCACCCATGCAGGAGTATGATGCCATGACAATTGGAACACACCCTCCGGTCCCCCTTTTTCAAAAGGGGGACTGGAATCCTGGTGTGCTCATCCAAAGGTACGGCCCTCGATACCCACGCAATGCTGCAGAGATGTGTCAACCAAAACAGTCCTACAACATCAAGAGCCTTGAGATATTCAGGAAAGATCTCATCTACTCCCAGAGCTCGACCACCGAGGAGCTTTATGCCTACTTCAGCGACCTCAGTTCCGGTGATGGGTGGACCCCAACCCAAACTTCCAGGACTTCCTCCTCCATGAAGGGCATGTTTATGGGATTGAGGAGGTCCTTGAAGTATTCCATCCATCTCCTGACAACATCCCCAGTCGAGGTGAGCAGCTCCCCACTTCCACTGTAAACAGTATTTATGGAGAACTACTTCCCCCTCCTCCTGAGGTGTCGACTGGTGGGCCAGAACCTTTCCAAGGCCATCCGATACTTGCTTTTCAGGCCATCACCAAACTCCTCCTATGCCCAAGCCTTTGATTTGACAACAGCTTGGGCTGCAGCACGTTTGACTTGCTGGTACCTGTCTGCTTCTTAGGGAGTCTCACCAGCCAATAAGACCCAATATACATCCCTTTTCAGCTGGACAGCCCCCTTCACCATAGGTGTCCACCATCGGGTTTGAGGGTTATCGCCACGACAGACACCGATGATCTTCCAGCCACGGCTATAGGCTACCAGCTCAGTAATAGAGGCACAAAACATGGCCCATTCATATTCCAGGTCTCCCATCTTCTTCAGGATGTGGTTGTAGCTCTGTCGGGGTTGGGAGGTAAAGGCTCCGAGACTTCACCAAACGTTCCCAGGAGCCTTTACCTCCCAATTCCGACAGAGCTACAACCACATCCTGAAGAAGATGGGAGGTAAAGGCTCTGAGACTTCACCAAATGTTCCCAGGAGACCCTACCTACACACTTGTGCCTGCCAGGTCTGGAGGGCAGCTTCCCCTGCCATCAGATCCAGCTCATTACCAGGTGGTGATTGGTTGACAGCTCAGCTCCTGTCTTCACTAGAGTGTCCAGAACATGTGACCACAATTCCAGTAACACGTCTACAAAGTCTGTCATCGAACTGTGGTCTAGGGTGTCCTGGTGCCAAGTGCACTTTAGGAGACCATTATGTTCGAGCATGGTGTTTGTGACGGACATACAGTACGTTGACAAGCACAGAAGTTCGAAAACAAAACACCATTCGGGTTCAGGCTGGAGAGGTTGTACCTCCCAATTACACCCTTCCAGGCCACACTAGCATTGCCCACATGGGCATTGAAGTCTACCAGGACAACGCAGGAGTCCCCAGGGGGATTGTTCTCCAACACATTCCCTAAAGACTCCAAGATTGGTGAGTACTCTGAACTGTCATTTGGTGCATAAGCACAAACAACAGTCAGGACCTGTTCCCCAACCAAAGGCAGAGGAAGATTCCCTTCATCAACCGAGAAGAACCCCACCATGCGGGCACCGAGATGGGGAGTAACAAAGATGCCCACACCGGATCGCAGCCAATGTTCCCTCTAAGCTGCGGGCTTGCGCATTCTCAGCGCACAAGAAAATCTATGCAGCGCATAAAATAAAATTCAACAAAAATGTATTAATTAATATCTAATATTGGACCTAATATAATCTAATTAATTAGACCAAAAATATTGTTTTCTGTACCATTTTGCAATGTAACTCAGTGAGTGACAGATGTACAGCCAATGATACGATACAGTTGACTCAAGATGGGTGGTTCCATAGCCCAAGCCATGCACTGAGGTGAGTCTGGTTGGTATCGCTGAACCTCATGCACGAGCTCAGGCTTTGAGTTTGCATGAGTTGACATGGACTCGAAAAGTCTGAATAAATCAAATCTGTTGGAGTGTTGTTAAAATTTGTTTAAAAATTTGTTTATACATTTTTATTGTGATATTGAATGGTGCTCTTCTGTGAATGTGCTGAGTTTACCCCTGAGAGGTGATATCACAGCCACAAGGTATCACAGCAGAGATAAATTCCTCATTAATATTTTTAAATATGTATTTATTCTCATGTAATTGCTGACTGCAGTTTATAATAAGAGAGGTTTTATAATGTTTTTTTTAATTAAATACATTTATGTCTTATGTTGTGATGTATGTTGGTAATGCAGCCATGAGGTGGGGGGGGGGGGCACTAACCAGTGTCTCTCCCCCTCATGCTGGTCCCAAGCCCGGAGAAATGCAGAGGGTTGTGTCAGGAAGGGCATCCGACGTAAAACCAATGCCAAACATTTATGATGCAAATCAAAAGTATTACCCCCATACCGGATCGGTCGAGGCCCGGGTTAACAACGACCGCCATCAGTGCTGTCAATCAACAGGGTGCTGATGGAAATTGGACTACTGTTGGTCGAAGACGTCGAAGAAGGAGAGGTGGGAGGCATGTCCGTAGGCAGAGAGAGAAGAGGAAAGGCATGAGTCTAGGACTGAGAGGGGGGACTTTGAATGTTGGAACTATGCAAAGAAAAGGTAGAGAGCTGGCTGACATGATGCAGAGGAGGAAGGTGGACATACTGTGTGTTCAGGAGACCAGGTGGAAAGGTAGCAAAGCTAAAAGCTTAGGAGCAGGGTTTAAGCTATTTTATCACGGTGTGGATGGGAAGAGAAATGGAGTCGGAGTCATCTTGAAGGAGGAGTTTGTCAGGAATGTTCTAAAAGTGAAAAGAGTGTCAGACAGAGTGATGAGTCTCAAGTTAGAAATTGAAGGTGTAATGCTCAATGTTGTTAGTGCTTATGCCCCACAGGCAGGATGTGAGCTAGAAGAGAAGGAGAGATTCTGGAGTGACTTAGATGAAGTGATGCAGAGTACTGCCAGAGGTGAAAGAGTGGTCATTGGTGCAGACTTCAATGGACATGTTGGTGCAGGCAACAGAGGGACGAGGAAGTGATGGGCAGGTTTGGTATCCAGGACAGGAACGCAGAAGGACAGATGTTGATAGATTTTGCAAAAAGGATGGAAATGGCTGTGGTGAATACTTTCTTCCAGAAGAAACAGGAGCATAGGGTGACTTATAAAAGCGGAGGTAGGAGCACACAGGTAGACTACATCTTGTGTAGGCGATGTAATTTGAAGGAAGTCAGTGACTGCAAAGTCATAGTGGGTGAGAGTATTGCCAAACAGCATAGGATGGTGGTGTGCAGGATGACTCTGATGGTGAGAAAGGTGAAAAAGGCAAAGGCAGAGCAGAAGACAAAGTGGTGGAATCTGAAAAAGGAAGAGTGTCGTGTTGTCTTTAAGGAGGAGTTGAAACAGGCTTTGGGTGGCCAGGAAGTGCTTCCAAATGACTGGACAACCACAGCAAATGTGATCAGGGACACACTGGAAGGAAAGTAGATAAGGAGACTTGGTGGTGGAATGAGGAAGTGCAGGAATGTGTACAAAGGAAGAGGTTAGCTAAGAAGAAGTGGGACATTGAGAGGACCGAAGAGAGTAAACAGGAGTACAGGGAGACACAGTGTAAGGCGAAAGTAGCAGTGGCTAAGGCCAAACAGAGGGCGTATGATGACTTGTATGATAGGTTGGATAGTAAGGAGGGAGAAAATGATTTATACAGGTTGGCACAGCAGAGAAACAGAGATGGGAAGGACATGCAGCAAGTTAGATTGATAAAGGACAGAGAGGGAAATGTACTGACTGATGACAGAAGTGTGCTGGGAAGATGGAAAGAGTACTTTGAAGAGCTGAGGAATGAGGAAAATGAGAGAAAAAAGAGTAGAAGAGGTGACCATTGAGGAGCAGGATGTAGCAAAGATCAGTAAGGGTGAAGTGAGAAGGGCATTGAAGAGGATGAAGAATGGAAAGGCAGTTGGTCCTGATGATATACCTGTGGAGGTATGGAAGTGTCTAGGAGAGGTAGCAGTAGATTTTCTGACAAGAACATTCAACAAAGTACTAGAGAGTGAGCAGATGCCGGAGGAGTGGAGGAGAAGTGTGCTGGTGCCCATTTTTAAGAACAAGGGAGACGTGCAGAGTTGCAGCAACTACAGAGGGATAAAGTTGATGAGCCAAGCGATGAAGTTATGGGAAAGAATAGTGGAAGCTAGACTAAGGGCAGAGGTCAGCATTTGTGAACAACAGTTTGGTTTCATGCCAAGAAAGAGCACCACAGATGCAATGTTTGCTTTGAGGATGTTAATAGAGAAGTACAGAGAAGGTCAGAGGGAGCTACATTGTGCCTTTGTGGATCTGGAAAAAGCATATGACGCGGTACCAAGAGAAGAACTGTGGTATTGCATGAGGAAGTCTGGAGTGGCAGAGAAGTATGTTAGAGTGGTGCAGGACATGTATGAGAGATGTAAGACAGTGGTGAGGTGTGCTGGCGGTGGGACCGATTTAATTCAAGGTGGAGGTGGGACTGCATCAAGGGTCAGCTCTGAGCCCCTTCTTGTTTGTTATGGTGATGGACAGGCTGACAGACGAGGTGAGACAAGAATCTCCATGGACTATGATGTTTGCAGATGACATTGTGATCTGTAGTGAGAGCAGAGAACAAGTGCAGGAAAATCTAGAGAGGTGGAGGTATGCCCTGGAAAGGAGAGGAATGAAGGTTAGCCTCAGAAAATCAGAATACATGTGTGTGAATGAGAAGGACCCAGGAGGAATGGTGATGTTACAGGGAGCAGAGATAACGAAGGTGGAGGATTTTAAGTACTTAGGCTCAACAATCCAGAGCAATGGAGAGTGTGGAAAAGAGGTGAAGAAGCGTGTGCAGGCAGGCTGGAATGGTTGGAGAAAAGTGTCCGGTGTGATGTGCGATAGGAGAGTGTCAGCAAGAATGAAGGGAAAAGTGTACAAGACGGTGGTGAGGCCAGCGATGTTGTATGGCTTAGAAACAGTGGCGCTGAAGAAAAGGCAGGAGGCAGAGCTGGAGGTAGCAGA
>CM045751.1:16647500-16700000 GCA_024760905.1 Plotosus lineatus | reverse complement strand
AGACCATGGGATGTTCTAATACAAGCTGATAGATTACTAAACATCCCATACACATTCCTATAAACTCCCTCGGGGCTGATGTTGGGAAGAAACCTTGAGAGGAAACAGACCCAAAACGGAAACTCATCCTCATTTGGGTGGAACAATAAAGATACAAACTGTATACAAGAAATTCATTACAGTCCAAAAAGTAGTCCGGTTGGTCACACAACTGTAAGTCTTAAATAATTGTGGGAAAGAGTTTATATCACCAACAGTGAAAAGTCATGTTCACAGTCTGTTAGTGCATATCTGGGGCCATTTAGATCTTCATCAGCATGAAGGAGGGGCTGGAGTTTCAAAAACGCCAGCCAACATCAGCACGCCATGACAGATCACAGGACTCAGAAAGCAGGAGCATCAGGATCACTTGCATCCCAGACGCAGTATGTATGCATGGAGCTGGGTGAGAATGTAGAGTGGGGGAGCGAGAGCATCCAAGTCACAGATCGCCCCAGATCTGCTCTTTTACCGAATAAAAGGCTATTACCAAAATTCTTGACTAAACAAGCATGTTTTCAGTCTCGTCTTAAAAACAGAGACTGTGTCTGAGTCCCGAACATCAGCCGCAAGGTTATTCACCAACTGTAAGGCTTTGTAAGAGAAGCTCCACCCCCCTGCAGTAGTCTTCATTATTTGAGGTATCATTAAGCATTCTGCACCTTTAGATCTAAAGGGCGTGCCGGATTAGAAACAACATGAAGTTCACTAAGATAATGTGGTGTGAGACCATTAAGTGCTTTATAGGTTAAAAGTAGTGTTTTATATTCAATTAGAAATGTAACTGCGAGCAAGTGCAGTGTAAATAAGATCTGGGTCTCACATCAGGTGTGACATCATGTTTTGTATGTTGCAGTCTATCAGCTTGTCAGAGAGGTTGTATCTCTTGGCTCATTTGAGAATGCATCTGTATTCACCAGGATGAGATGAATGAGGTGAATGGGAAGACTTCAGCCTCTGCAACCTGGACCTCTATAAGCGGCAGAAAAAGGATGGATGGAAGGTAACCCATGATACTCATTCATTTTCTGAACCATTTAATTCTAAGTAGGGTCGCAGGGAGGATGGCGGCCATCTCTGCTGACTCTGGGCAAGGCCAGAATACACCCTGGATAGCTCGCCACACCATCGCAGGGGAGAAACATACTGACGGGTATGCAGCTACTCTTGATAAAAGTCAGTAATGGTTCTTTTACATAAACCTCTCACCACAGACCACAGTGAGAGACATGGCTGGCCTTTGATAATCCAGTTTGCTGTGCTGGAGGGACAGCAGTGAAAATGCGGTGATAGTGAGGCTTGGGCCTCCAACCTTGGGATCAGTAATCCAGCACCTTACCACTGGACCACCACTGTCATGTGGTGATTATGCGTTGTTTACAGATGCACCATGGTCCTGAAGAACAGTATAATCTCAGTGTATACTGGACCTATAGAGACAAGGCAATGCACAGCTTTCCTTGTGACACCAGGTGAAGCCAGTTGGCTCTGTTGAGTAGCTGCTCTGTGGAGATTGCCACCCACAACAGCCTCTTATGTAAGAGTGTTAGGCTTCAGGCAAGTAGAAATACAGTGGGAGTTCAGAGAGCAGTTCTCAGCTGCAGTAACACAGCACTTGGGTGAGCTGAGATATGTATGTGTACAGTGTATACATATATATATGTGTATATATATATATATATATATATATATATGTATATATATATATATATGTATATATATATATATATATATATATATATATATATATATATATATATATATATATATATATATATATATATTCTGTCTGTCTTCCTTTCGGCTTTTTCCCGTTTACTCAGGAGTCGCCACAGCAAATCATCTGATTCGCACATTTGATTTGGCAGAGGTTTTTACGTCGGATGCCCTTCCTGTCACAACTCTTTTAGCAAGGGACAGAAACACGCTGACGACTTTGCAGCTACTCTTTACGAAAGTCAGCAATGGTTCTTTTACATGCCTCTCACCATAGACAGTGAGGGACATGGCCCGCCTTTGATAACCCAGTTAGCCGCACTGGGGATATATATATATATATATATATATATATATATATGTATGTATGTGTATATATATATATGTGTGTGTGTGTGTGTGTATATATATATATATATATATATATATATATATATATGTATATGTGTATGTATATATATATATATGTGTGTGTGTGTATATATATATATATATATATATATATATATATATATATATATATATATATATACACACACACACACACACACACACACACACACACACATACATATGTATATGTGTATATGTGTGTGTGCGTGTGTGTGTGTGCATAACCGTGAAAAGTGTATGAAGAGTCCTTCATACAAAATAAGGTTATAAGGATTAAATTGAACTTCATGCAATGTTTCATTTAACTCATTAATACACTCATGCTGTGATTATTTGCATTATATTGAAGGATGGTCGACACTGTATTTTTCAATCTATTTCAAACAGGGCTTTCTTCAGAAGCTCGTGAATGGATGATATTTGCACAGCATGCGGCAGATAAAAATGGAAATGCTCCACTGCTGCTCTGTTATGATACTGTACTTCTACTCCGTACTCAGTGATTTCTGCTGTAAGATCTAAACAATCAGACAATGGTTTATAATGGTTAATATGTTCAGGAATTTCAGGCGGTGTTAGAGAAGATTCCCGGATGCTACTCAGCTGCCCACAAGAAGCTTCTTCTACTTCTGAATTTGAATAGCATGTGGGAAGTTATTGTGTGATATTGTGGTATTAGATTCATAGTTGTCCTCTCCACACACACACACACACACACACACACACACACACACACACACACACACACACACACACACACACACACACACACACACACACATGCGGTCTAATTCCTGAAAATTCTGTTGGATTTTGTATAGATTTATTTTGCCCTCTTTCACATTTCGTTCGCTGGCATACGGATTTGTCTTGATTATGGACAAGTTTGTAGACTGTGCCCCTGTTTGGACCAGCTACCTACACTCTTAAATTCATGACTTTCATGCTACAAAGTGGGTAAAACATCCCTGCCTTCACAACAGTACTGCTACAAGGTACTGCTAACAGTACCTTGGGGAGGCATGATGACATAGTGGTTAGCATGTGCGCTTTACGGCACGTTCAGGTGTCTCTGTGTGGAGTTTATTCGTTCTGCATGCATTTCCTCTGGGCATCCCAGTTTCCTCCAACAGTTCAAAGACATGCACGTTGGGATAACTGACTATTCAAGAATTGCTCCTGAGTGTGAGAGGTTGTGTTAAATGATTGTATAAAAGTTGGCCCTGTGATGGATTGGCAAGCTGTCCAGGGTCCATGCTGTGTTCACCTAGAATTGGGTGAGATAGGCTTGTGATCGGAAGATTCATAAATAAATGAATGTACTGTTTCTTTAAAATGTTTAAATTGTGAACCACTGACATGAACACAGCATGTTCATCTTACAGCAAGAAGGTCCTGGGTTCGATTCCCGGGCTCAGGCATTACTGTGTGGAGTTTGTATATTACATCATCTACTAATACAGTGTATGTATGGTTTTATGTTGTGCACATGTATTTTAATTTGTCATTTTTAATGGAATGATGACGCATTGGTTCATATACTCTGTTTGCTTCACAGCAAGAAGGTCATGGGTTTGAGTCCCAGGCTCAGGTGTTGCTGTGTGGCGTTTGTTTGTCCTCCATGTGTTTGCATGGGTTTCCTCTGGGTACTCCAGTTTCCTTCTACAGTCCATGAACATGCACAGTAGGCTGATTGGCTGTTCAAAATTGCCCCCAGTTGAAAATGTGAGTCCGAATGGTTGTATGTGCCTGGCAATGATCTGGAAAGCTGTTCTGGGTGTACCTTGCCCTCCTCCAGAGTCGGCTGAGATAGGCGCCAGCCTCTATGTGATCCTAATTAGGATTAAGTAGTTTAGAAAATGAAGTAATGAATAAATTAAATATGAACATGGTCATCTGAGACGCTTCTCTCAGATAATGGTTCAGATAAACCTGAATTAGATCCAGCAGTCATTGGGGTTATTCCTGATGCTGGCAGCAATCCAAAACCCACGACAGGGCCCTAAAACTGACCACAACATATCATATACAGAAATGTACCAGTTGTTGATTGTCAAAAGACCAGAAAGAATATAATGGAATAAATCTGTGTTTTTGCTCAGGTGTTTATGCTGTATGAATGATATAATGCACTAAACTACCTTTCTGATGGTTCTTCAAACTATGTTCCTACCCTGGATTCACACAGAGACAATTTGAGAGAACTCTGAGGAGCAGGGGGTGTGCACGATGCGTTTGTGATGACTGCGCTGATCGTAGTCAAGATTATCGTAATTATAATGATGTATTATGATTTGATGCCAAACGTGATAGAATGTGAGAACCTTATTAGAGTGTAATAGACTTTAACAGTGTGACAGACCAGAGGTGTGCCATTGTAGATCTTGATGAACTTGGAAACATGATTTCTTTAAGTTTCATATTTTGTATGTTTTATACCCCAGTCGTGCTCCCATGCTCATATATCGCGGCGCTCCAGGCTTTTTTTTAATTGAGGGGGTTGCGTGTTTGTAAACACAAGATTAATAATAAGTGAAAGGGTGTCTGATGTGAAGTTTAATTTGTTCTGAATCCTAAGTATCAGTGAGTGATCTTATTGCATATAAGAGAGACTCAAATGTAAAAATTCTACTTTGCAGCAAATTGCTGCTCATGTAAAATCTCTCATTTGGTTCAGTGTGATGTATACTGCTATTTTCAGAAGATTGAGAATTGGGCTCATGTTCGATGTAAAAATAAAGCTGACATGAAAAGGCAACATGATAAATACTCTCCATCTTCAGCGTTACTCGGCCTAATTCAAGCGGCGAAACTATCTCACCAGGGGTGGTGGGGTAAATAATTCAGCTAGAACAACTCACCTCCCGGCCAGAGGCCTTCTCCTCTTCTCACTGCATGTGTGTTTATAGAAACTTTACAGTTTCTTTAAAGAAGCACATTGTTTCCAGGTGAAACCACCCCAGCTCACAGGCTTAGTATCTCTTGTGCTGCATCTTGTTTTGGTTCTGCGTCTGGTGATCAAGAGCTCAATAATCACTAAACATTCATCTGATGAGATCTGATGTAATCACTCATCCTCTGGCATTTTCTGATAACGCTTAACCGTCGAAAAGATAGCATGCAGTCTTTCATGAGTCAGGAATGCCTACACAGTGGGGAGGGAACTATTGTAATGGGTGGCGTCCACCTGTCACACTTTGGTTTCCAGACAATAATTTAGGAATGCTTGCACGGATTTCGAAAAAATTTGGTCTCTTGGTTTGTCTTACAGGTACCTCATCTGGCATTGGTGCATGCCAAAATCTATATATAATTAATGAGCCAGTTGGACTTAATTTATTTAACACAACCATTTTGATTTTGGTTTAAGGAAGATATAGATCAACATTAAAATTAAAACTTCCTCGCCAACAGGAGCTTTGGACCCTTGCGGTCTTTGTCTGTTTACTTGAAATAGGCCATTGCTGCTAACTGGGTTATCAAAGGCGGGCCATGTCTCTCACTGTCTATGGTGAGAGGCATGTAAAAGAACCATTGCTGACTTTCATAAAGAGTAGGCTGCAAAGTCGTCAGCGTGTTTCTGTCCCTTGCTAAAAAGGGTTGTGACAGGAAGGGCATCCGACGTAAAAATCTCTGCCAAATCAAACGTGCGAATCAGATGATTCGCTGTGGCGACTCCCGAGTAAAAAGGGAAAAAGCCGAAAGGAAGACAAACAGGCCATTACTTTCTTCACCCAGCTGGAGGATGATGAAATTTGTTTCATGTTCATGCGATAAATATATTCATACACAATCATAGACAGTTTGATACCTGTGGGTTTTAATAACAATAACCATAACAAGATAGTATGACCAGAGGAACGATCTTGTGCATGCAACACTGATTCGTAGAAAGTGAAAATATGATCTCATAAAAAATAAGAATGATGGCAATGAGACGACTACGCCCAGAGCAGGGATCATTAACACTTGCGTACAGGAGTCAGCAAATGGTTTCAGAAAGAAATTGTATCTGTTTCCATAGGACTCAGGTGAAATCTTTGCACAAGTGTAGTCAGGATTTTGTTCACAGACAAACTGACGGACAGAATGGTGAACAGTCGGTTTAGTGGTGGAGGTAAATTGGCAGAATTCACAATAACATACCTATTTATAAGAACCTTCCTGCACACATGTTCCAGTGCTCTGCCATTTCTTTTACAAATTGGAAAATTATGCTAGAATGAAAATTGTGAGTGTGAATGGTTGTGTGTGATGACCCTGTGATGGTCTGGTGAGCCATTCAGAGTGGACGTCGCTGAGAGAGGCTCCAGCCTCCCTGTCACCTTTGCAGTAGGATTACAGTAAGTAGTTTGGCAAATAAGTAACTACGTAAGAAATGGCTTTAATTCTATGATTGAATATAAAAGAAGCATCCACAAAAGGGTTTCTTTGAAAAACCTAAAATATATATTTTTGTGAAAGATTTCAGGGAATTGGCACAAGTATTGCATGCATAAACAACAAGGTCAAAACCACTGTTGAATATGTTTGACCTTTGAGCCCTCAAGCAGCACTACCTGAGGATTTCTTTTGCTACTGTGACAAATGTAGCCACATGGGCAAAAGACAGAATCTGTTATGGGGTGCATCAGTACCCACAGCATGGATAAGTTAACAAATTAGAATTCACAAATTTAGGAAAATATTTCTGGAAATTGGATTTTTATACACCAGGTTTAACAAGTCTGCAACAGACATACTGGCAGTCTAACATAAAAATCATTCAGCAATAAATGAAAGCTTGTGACTGTAAACAATCTACTATACCCTAAAATAAGAAGCAGTGTTGTACAAAGAAAGATGGGAGGGGATTTGAACATTTCACTCTCTGTAGTTTACATCATTCAAAATTCAAGGTATATGAATTAATTTCAGTGTGTAAAGGGTAAGGGCACAAACCTAAGCTTGGGATGACTGTGAAACCTAGCAATTGCATACTACCATACAGAATTACATTCACAATCACCAGTTAAAATTTTATGCTAACTGTCCAGAAGCACCGCTGACTTCACTGGGCGAAGAGACAACTGCCCTGTCCATAATAAAAAATCTGAGGAGAGTTTTGAAACCAGACCGTGAGACCTGTTTGCAGGAAAAATTTAACCAAATAACTCTTCGGTTCGAGTCTCAGGCTCGACTATTTCTGTGTTGAATTTACTTGTTCTTTTTGTGGTTGCATGGGTTTTTCTCTTACAGTCAACCCTATGTGTGGATGGTTGTGTGTATTATTGTATGGTCTGGTGAACTGTTAAGGGTGTATCTCGCCTTTGCCAAGTGTGAGCTAGAATCCAGCCTCCAGCCTCCAGCCTCCCTTAATAGGATTAAGCAGTGTCTAGAATAAGTGACCCCCAGTGCAGCTAACTGGGTTATCAAAGGCCGGCCATGTCTCCCACTGTCTGTGGTGGAGGTTCATGTAAAAGAACCATTGCTGACTTTCGTAAAGTGGAACCGCATAGCTGTCAGTATGTTTCTGACCCACGATGGTCTGGCAAGCTGTCCAGGGTGGACTCTGCCCTTGCCCAGAGTCAGCTCAGATGGTACCCTGCCTCCGTGCGACCCTAATTATGATTAAATGGTACAGAAAATGACTGATTGAATGTTTATTATTTCGCGTGTAAACTATACTTGGGCAAACTATGACCTGCAGGCCATAAATGCCTCATTGGGCTTTTTAATACGGCCCGCCAAATTTGTCAAATTAAACAAAAATTCAAAAATCATACATCAGTCATTTATTTCATCTTGTTCCTACAACACTCACGCTTCCCCAATAGATGGAGCACTGACCACTGATGGATCTTTGTTGGAGTGTTGTATATTACTCTTTATTTCTCTTACATTTTTCCATTGCCATTTGAGCCCTTCTGTAAAAGTGAGCGGACCAAAGAAAAGGAAAGTGGACAGTGAGTGCCGAGTCTTTAATAAAGAGTGGACAACAAAATATTTTTTTACTAAAGTCCAATCAAATTGGTGAGTTTTTCTGCTATGTTATAAAAAACAAATACATATGGAAAGTTTGAAAGTGCGTCTTTTCATTAAGTGCATTTACACACTCCTGGCCCAGCCCCTTTGTCAAATTTTAGAACCCATTGTAACCCGCAAATCAAAAAGTTTGCTCACCCCTGGTATAAACGGTACTGAAAATGATGCGTGGGTTGTGACACAGAAATCCCCAGGTTTTGTTGTGAATAACGACACCAATAAAACATTATTCAACTGATAAAACCATTTCTGTCACAGTCGGTTACTTACAGACTGAACCTCTCTGACAGTTTGTAGCACTGAAATTATGATAGAAATTGTTGTTGGAGCAGAAAATGAAACTCATGCCGAATGTAACGTGTAGTTTCGACCCCGTAACCCTCAATTTCAACACACCCCTTCAACCAAGAGCTAATGAAAACAGACTGTTTTTTAGTTAACGCAACACGCCAATGTGCTGCAAATATACTCGTTGTTACACAATACGTACATAAAATCCGCCTACATATGAGTATAATTAATTTAGAATGAAGGCAATGAGTATAATTTCTTGTTTTTGTTGTTACACTGGATTCTATATGACGTTAACCCATAGGAATTAAAGCCAGAAGAATGGAACTATTGAATGGCTGTTATGCCAAAAACTGGCGGATTGATATACTGACGGCAAATAAGTTTGTGCCAAAGTGACCAGCCATGTGCTTTTGTTTGTGTGCAGTTTCTATGTACAATCGGCCCGCAATTTACGAAGACCCCTTTGTACGAAATCTCCGGATTACAAAAAACATTTTCTTGATTTTTCCGTCCCGAAATACGAAAGAACCCCCTCTTACGAAAAGAAATTCAAAATTCAAATGCGCCAATCAAAATTTCACATGACGCGTGAGTTGCTCTCTCATTGGCTGTCTCTCAACATCCCGCCCCACTGGCCTCCCAGATAGAGACAGAAGGAAGCTTTACTCTTTAGTGTTTAGTTTAGTTTTTTAAGTTGTTTTAATTCAGTAAATGTTTAATAAATATGAACGCATTTGAGCTCATCTGGAATTCTGATCCCTCAAGGAATCAAATTAAAGTTGAGTTTGTCAAGCAGAGAATGCGCTTTGAATTCACGTCTTGTGGGCGTGGCCCACAGTGCGCGCACGAGAGAGCGAGACAGAGAGAGACAGAGAGAGAGACAGAGAGAGAGAGAAGGAATAACGCTTTAGTTTTTAAGTTATTTTAATTCAGTAAATGGTCAAACAGGGACAGAGAGAGAGAGAGAGAGAGAGAGAGAGAGAGAGAGAGAGAGAGAGAGAGAAAGAGAGAGAGAAGGAATAACGCTTTAGTTTTTAGTTTTTTTAAGTTGTTTAAGTCAGTAAATGTTTAATAAATGTGGGTGCATTTGAGCTCATCTAGCATCCCAGTCCCTCAAGGAATCAAATTAAAGTTGAGTTTGTCAAGCAGGGAATGCGCTTTGAATTCCACGTCTTGTGGGCGTGGCCCGCAGTGAGTGCGAGAGAAGGAGAGAGGGTGAGAGAGAGAGAGAGAGAGACAGAAAAAGAGAGGTGTGTGTGTGTGTGTGTGTGTGTGTGTGTGTGTGTGTGTGTTAATAAAAATGTTTAATAATGGTTTAATTAATAAATATGTTGATAAAATGTTTAAATGGTTTAATAAATAATTTTCTTTTACTTTGAACACATATTTCATACAAAATTGGTGTACTTTTATCATTTTTAAAGGATTTATGGGGTTTAATCAGTCCAAAGACTGGAGCCTTGGAACGAATTAGGCATTTAACATGTAAGACGCGACCCCTACTTACGAAATCCCCACAATACAAAAATGGCTCTGGAACGGATTAATTTCGTAAATTGGGGGCCAACTGTATATATATATATATATATATATATACATATATATATATATATATATATATATATATATATATATATATATATATATATATATATATATATATATATATATATCTTCATCTTCCATAAAAACAGTGAAATTAACGTATCTCTTGACTTTCTGTTTTTCTCAGTCAATTCACACAAATGGTACACAGCATGTTAGAGTGACACATACTCATTGTGCTAAAATAGGTTTTCCTCTGGGTACTCCAGTTTTCTCTGTGTCCAATATCACAAAATCAGCCCTCCCATGCTCATCGCGATTTGATCCAACAGATCCCCAGGCTCTTCGCAAATTGATCCCACAGCCCCCCACTGCTCATCATGATTTGATCCCACAGATCCCCACGCTTATCGCAAATTGATCCCACAGACCCCCCCCCCCCCCCCATGCTCATCACAGTTTGAACCCACGGCCGTCCACACTCATCACGATTTGATCCCACAACTGCTCCACGATTATCATGATTTGATCCCAAGTCCCCCATGCTCATCATGCCCCTCACACTCATCAAAATTTGATTCCACAGACTCCCCCTATGCTCATCAAGATTTGATCCCACAGACCACCGCGCTCATCATGAGTTGGTCTCAAAGTCCCCCACTCTCATCACAATTTGATTGCACAGCCCCCCCAAGCTTTTCACGATTTGATCCTAGAACCATTCATTGCTCATTACGATTTGATCCCACAGCCCCCAAGCTCTACATGATTTGAAACGACAACCATGCACCGCTCATCAGGATTTGAGCACACAGCCCGCCCACCACTCATCACGATTTGAACCCATGACCTTCCAACCCTCATGACAATTCGATCCCACTGTCCCTCAATGCTCATCACGATTTGAACCCATGGTCTTCCATGGTCATCACAATTTGATCCCAAAGTCTCCCAAGCTCATCACGATTTGAACCCATGGCCCTACAAACTCATCATGATTTGATCCTTCAGTCCCCCATGTGCATCACAATTTGATCCCACAGAGCCACCCCCCTGCTCATCATGATTTGAAGCCACAACCTCCAAACCCTAATCATGATTCGATCCCACCGTCCCAATGCTCATCACGATTTGATCCCAAAGTCCCCCTAACTTATCCCAATATGAACTCATGGGCCTCCACACTCATCATGATTTGATCCCAAAGTCCTCAACACTCATCATGATTTGATCTCACAGGCCCCCCATGCTCATCACGATTTTATAATATGGCCCCCCCATGCTAATCACAATTTAATCCCATGGCCCCCCCATGATCATCACAATTTGATCCTACGCCCTCCACCACTCATCATGATTTGATCCCACAGACCCCCCACCCTCATCACGATTTAATCCCACAATCTTCCAACCCTCATCACGATTCAATCCTACTGTCCCTCAAAGCTCATCACGATTTGATCTCACGGTCCCCACACTAATCACGATTTGATCCAAAAGTCCCCCACACTCATAATGATTTGATCCCACGGTTCCTCAAGCTCTTCACTATTTGATCCCAGAACCATCCACCGCTCATGACTATTTGGTCCAACAACCCCCACCGCTCATCATGATTTGAACCCACAACCTCCCAACCCTCATCACGATTCAATCACACTGCCCCCCAATGCTCATCACAAATTGATTCCACGGCCCCCCCAAGCTCATCACAATTTGATCCTACAAACCCCCCATGCTCATCATGATTTGATCCCACTCCCCCTAATGCTTATCACGATTTTATCCCACAGGCCCCCACGCTTATCACGAATTGATCCCATGACCCCACAACCTTCATCACAATTTGGTCTCTTGGTACTCCTATGCTCATCATGATTTGACTCCCCCACACTCTTCACGATTGGATCCCATTCCCTTCCAACCCTCATCTTAGTTTGATCCCACAGACCCCCCCACCCTCATCACTATTTGATCCCACGGCTCCCTTTTCTCATCACGATTTGATCCCACGGCTCCCTTTGCTCATCATAATTTAAACCCACAGAACCCCCATGCTCATCATAATTTGATCCCACAGCCACCCAACGCTCATCATGATTTGATCTTACAGACCCTCCACGCTCATCACGATTTGATCCCACAGCACCCTCCATGCTCATCATGGTTTGATCCCACGGCCCTTCACACTCATCATGATTTGACCTCACAGCCTCCGACCACTCATCATGATTTGAAACCATGGATCACCCTTGCTCATCACGATCTGATCCCACGGCCCACAACTGCTCATCACGCATTGATCACACAGCCCCCTTACAGTCATCATGATTTGATCTCATGTCCTTCATGCTCATCACAATTTGATTCTACAGCCCCCCCCACACACACACACACACACTCATCATAATTTAATCCTACGAACTCCCCACCACTCATCATGATTTGTACCCACAACACCATTGTTGATTACGATTTAATCTCATAGCCCCCCTCTGCTCAGGATGATTTGATCTCAAAGCCCCCCACCACTCATCACAATTTGATCCCACATCCCTACACGCTCATCATAATTTGATCCCACAGCCAGCCCCCCTCTGCTCATCATGATTTGAAGGCACGAACTCCCACCCTCATCACAATTTGATCTCCACGACCCCTACCGATAATCAAGATTTGATCCCCTCCACCCCTCACATGATTTGATCCCACAGACCCCCTCTGCTTATCAGATTTGATCCCATGGCCCCCTCATTCATCATGGTTTGATCCCCATGACCGTCACAATTTGATCCCTCAGACCTCCCACACTCCTCATGATTTGATTCCACGGCTCCCTTCAGTCATCACAATTTGATCCCACGGCCCCCCACCGCTCATCACGATTTGATCCCAGGGCCCCCCCACTGCTCAACACAATTTGATTCCACAGTTACCCATCGCTCATCATGATTTACTCCCATGGCCCCCCACCGCTCATCATGATTTCATGCTCTCAAATTGTGAAGATTGTGGAAATTGTGGCCCCAGGCTAAACCCGCGTTATAGTGCACCATGAAACTCTACATTGCTTTAAAAACTTGCGTACACGAGGTGAGAGTTGACGTCAGATTTGATTGTAGCCTCTGCTCACATCCAAATAAACCTCCTCAAGACATTTCGGACTCAAGAGAACACAACGGTCTTGGAGTTATGTTGTAACACACCCACGTCCACTCAAAAAGGGCTGTTCATGACCTCAGAGGGGAATTTCCTCAGACAAATGTAATGCATTTTAAATGTCTTTGTGATGATGCCAGAACATTCCTGCTGTATGTTTTTTCTGCAGCACAGACCTTTTTAGACAATCCCTAAAACACCTATTAGGCAGTCGAGGGAGTTTAGAAGGCATGCAGCAGTCGTGGTGGAAGGAAAAGGAGTGATGCAGCTCTGTTTTGCACAGACAAGCAGAAATATGTCTTTCTCTGAAAAACAGCAGTCTGTGTCTTGCACTCATTTACCCAGTGCAGACACTTTTCCAGCAAGTGCATACACCCCCCCAACAGTTCTTCATTGGGGAAGCATATGTGCTGTGTGTACAGAGCATGATATCCAGTGGGATCCAGCAGTGAGAACAAAGGAGCAGGAGAAAGATTAGTCATGCATAGTATCTCCCTGCACTCTGACTCTGAAACGATCAGCAACCTGTTCATATGAGCAAAAAGAAAGGAAAAAAAAAAAAAAAAAGAACATATCAGAAGAGCATGCGCTTTCCATCAGCACGTCGCAGCCCTCTGTGAAGATTCCCGTGGAAACCCAAAAGATGAGCCGTCTGACCGGAGACACTAACACACCTTTCAAGACTTGCTGATGCGGATCTTGTCAAGGGGCAGTTCAAGGTAAGCGTCCATCCATCCACATCCATTCTAACACAGCACTCAGAGTATTACACGGGATGCGTAGGGAATATGCATGTTTGCAATAATGCTGCAAGATCATTCATCAACTCGCTGACAGTAAAGGAAGCACATTAAATATGCATCAGTGCTTTTCATGGATTTTTAGCAATTACTAAAATAAAATGGAATCATGCTTGCCCTTTTACTTAATGGTAATTATTTGGTCTTTATGCTTGTACTATATCACATTGTTGTATTGAGAATATTTTAGTATTTTCAGTTGTTGAAAACTTACAAGACTTAAATATGAATTGGTGTAATACAGAAAGTCTATAAATAAATAAAAAATCTTGAGACTATACTTCTGAAAAGGCCATTCTGTGATGATCATATATGATTAATTATCAGGGTGCAGCAGTACACATCACTCATGTTCAGTAATGGTAGTGTTTAAAAAAAAGCATATCCAGAATACACCTTCATGCTATTTTTGGAGATTGAACCAATCAAATGCTGATTATACTATACAGGTTTAATAATTTGAATGGATTTTTTGGACACTGAGCAGTGTCTGTTAAACAACAACAACAAAAAAAACCTGTGTATTAAGATGACTAATTAAATGCTATCCAGGATTCGACTGGACTGCAGGTTTATCAGGTGTAATGTTCCTGCTTGAGTAAATTAAACTGAACTAAAAATACAGTTCATTCAGTCAATCAGACTCATTCTGAAAGTGTAAGTGGTTGAGAGGGGGGTCTTTTTAAGGTGTTGTGAACATATTTCTGATTTGTTGTTTGAAAAGTAGCTGAGGAATTGTATAAAAAAGTGTAGCTCTACTGGAGTTCTTAAAAAAGCAATGAGTCTGAAGGACAGGGCACTTCATGTTTTGCTGGCTGTGCTAACTGTGAAAGTCGGGCATTTCTCCAACGGTCAAATGTATTTTTCGCTACAGTACCAAGTATAGCAGTGGGTATGAACCTCCCATCCCAGATGATTACGGGAATCCACTGGGAAATTATATTTTAAAGCACAGAGAGCAGAGAGAGTGGGAGGGAGGAAGTGAGACGGGGGGGATAGAGACAGGAGAGAGAGTGGAGACTGGGAGGGAGGGAGGGGATACATAGAGGAGAGAGTGGGAGGGAGGAGGAGACAGAGAGGAGATACTGAGAGGAGCATGGGAGGAAGGGGAGATGGAGAGGGAAGAGTGGGAGCGAGGGGAGATGGAGAGGAGAGAGTGGGAGCGAGGGGAGATGGAGAGGAGAGAGTGGGAGCGAGGGGAGATGGAGAGGAGAGTGGGGAGCGAGGAGATGGAGAGGAGAGAGTGGGAGCGAGGGGAGATGGAGAGGAGAGTGGGGAGAGGGGGAGATGGAGAGGAGAGAGTGGGAGCGAGGGGAGATGGAGAGGAGAGAGTGGGAGCGAGGGGGAGATGGAGAGGAGAGAGTGGGAGCGAGGGGAGATGGAGAGGAGAGAGTGGGAGCGAGGGGGAGATGGAGAGGAGAGTGGGAGCGAGGGGAGATGGAGAGGAGAGAGTGGGAGCGAGGGGAGATGGAGAGGAGAGAGTGGGAGCGAGGGGAGATGGAGAGGGGAGAGTGGGAGCGAGTGGGGAGATGGAGAGTGGGAGCGAGGGGAGATGGAGAGGGGAGAGTGGGAGCGAGTGGGGAGATGGAGAGGGAGAGTGGGAGCGAGTGGGGAGATGGAGAGTGGGAGCGAGGGGGAGATGGAGAGGAGAGTGGGAGCGAGGGGGAGATGGAGAGGGGAGAGTGGGAGCGAGTGGGGAGATGGAGAGGGAGAGTGGGAGCGAGTGGGAGATGGAGAGTGAGAGCGAGGGGAGATGGAGAGGAGAGAGTGGGAGCGAGGGGAGATGGAGAGGGGAGAGTGGGAGCGAGTGGGGAGATGGAGAGGGAGAGTGGGAGCGAGGGGGAGATGGAGAGGGGAGAGAGAGAGAAAATAGAGGTGGTAGGAGGGCAGAAGAGAGGGGTAGAGAGAGAGAGAGAGGAGGGAGTGGGGAGAGAGGAGAGTGATAGGAGATAGAAAGAGAGAAAAGAGAGAGAAAGAGAGAAAGAAAGAGCAGAGAGAGAGGGTAGAGAGAGAGAGAAAAGAGAGAGGGAAAGAGAGAAAGAGAGAGAGGGAGGGAGAAAGAAAGAGCAGAGAGAGAGGGTAGAGAGAGAGAGAGAGAGTGGGAGGAGAGTGGGAGCAAGGGGAGATGGAGAGTGGGAGAGTGGGAGCGAGGGAGATGGAGAGGGAGAGTGGGAGAGAGGAGAGTGGGAGCAAGGGGGATGGAGAGGGGAGAGTGGGAGAGAGGAGAGTGGGAGTGAGGAGGGGATGGAGAGGAGCGAGGGAGGATGGAGAGGGGATGGAGAGGGGAGGTGGAGAGAGGAGAGTGGGAGTGAGGAGGGGATGGAGAGGGGAGAGTGGGAGCGAGGGAGGATGGAGAGGGGAGAGTGGGAGCGAGGGGAGGATGGAGAGGGAGAGGAGCGAGGGAGGATGGAGAGGGGAGAGTGGGAGGCGAGGGGAGGATGGAGAGGGGAGAGTGGGAGCGAGGGGATGGAGAGGGAGAGTGGGAGTGAGGGGGTG
The DNA here is from genome assembly GCA_024760905.1 of Plotosus lineatus. NCBI lineage: Eukaryota > Metazoa > Chordata > Actinopteri > Siluriformes > Plotosidae > Plotosus > Plotosus lineatus. The sequence continues at coordinate 16,683,534 of CM045751.1, read as the reverse complement.
GAGAGAGGAGAGTGGAGAGGGAGAGGAGTGAGGAAGGGATGGAGAGGGAGAGTGGGAGCGAGGGGGGTGGAGAGGGGAGAGTGGGAGTGGGGGGTGGAAAGGGGAGAGTGGGAGCGAGGGGGTGGTGGAGAGGGGAGAGTGGGAGCGAGGGTGGATGGAGAGGGAGAGTGGGAGCGAGGGTGGATGGAGAGGGGAGAGTAGGAACGAGGGGGATGGAGAGAGGTGAGTGGGAGTGAGGGGAGATGGAGAGGGGAAAGTGGGAGAGAGAGGAGGGGGAGAGAGAAAATAGAGGGGGTAGGAGGGCAGGAGAAAGGGGTATAGAGAGAGAGAGAGAGAGGAGGGAGGGGGAGAGAGGAGAGTGATAGGCGATAGAGAGAGAGAGAGAGAGAAAAGAGAGAGGAGAGAGAGAGAGAGAAAGAGAGAGAGGAGGGAGGGAGAAAGAAAGAGCAGAGAGAGAGGGTGGAGAGAGAGAGAGGAGAGTGGGAGCGAGGGTGGATGGAGAGTATGAGTGAGGAGAGCGGAGCGAGGGGAGATGGAGAGGGAAAGTGGGAGAGAGAGGGGAGAGAGAGAAAATAGGGGGGGTAGGAGGGCAGGAGAAAGGGGTAGAGAGAGAGAGAGAGAGAGAGAGGAGGGAGTGGGGAGAGAGGAGAGTGATAGGCGATAGAGAGAGAGAGAGAGAAAAGAGAGAGGGAGAGAAAGAGAGAGAGGGAGGGAGGGAGAAAGAAAGAGCAGAGAGAGGGTGGAGAGAGAGAGAGGAGAGTGGGAGCGAGGAGACAGAGGAGGGGAGATAGGAGACAGGGGAGATGGAGAGGAGACAGTGGGGAGAGAGAGAGAGAGAGAGAGGAGAGAGAAAAGAGAGGAGGGTGGGAGAGAGAGAGAGAGAGAGAGAGGGAGGGAGAAAGAAAGAGCAGAGAGAGAGGGAGAGAGAGAGAGAGAGAGAGAGAGAGAGAGAGAGGGGGAGGGTGGACAGAGAGAGGGGGAGAAGAATAGAGAGAGGGGGAGGAAGGAGAATACAGAGAGAATGGAAAGGTGTGAGAGGAGAGTGAGAAAGGGGAGAGAGGACAGTGAGAAAGGGAGGAGGGAGGGAGAAGGAGGGAAAGGGAGTGGTGAGAGAAGAGAGCGAGAACAGAGAGCGAGCGAGAGAGAGAGAGCAGAGGGAGCGGGGAGAGAAGTGAGAAAAAGGGGAGAGAGAGCGGGAGTGACAGGGGAGAGGGTAGAGAGAGGTGAGGGGGATGAGAGAGAGAGAGAGAGGGAGAGAGAGAGAGAGAGAGAGAGAGAGAGAGAGAGAGAGAGAGAGAGAGAGAGAGGAGAGAGAGAGAGAGAGAGAGAGGGAGAGAGAGTAGAGAGAGAGAGAGAGAGAGGGAGGGAGAGAGAGTAGAGAGAGCGAGCGAGAGAGAGGGAGAGAGAGTAGAGGAGACAGAGGGGGAGTGGTTGGTTCGGGAGACGATGCCGGAGTTTATCTGAGGAGTGCTGGTCCTTCCAGACCCTCAGCATGTTTCCCAGAAGTCTCACCGACGAAGCCCTGACAGCAGCGGAGAGAGCAGTGGCATCCTCCAGGTATGGACCACACAGGTCAAACACGTGACCGAGTGTGGTGATGTGTGCTGCTACACACTGATCTGCGACGGACAGACCAGCAGTCTGTCGTCCATTAAAATGAGTTCCACAGACAACAGGTTCTTTTACAATCCAGAACGGTAAGACGTGTGTCTGCGATCTTTTCTTTTTAAAAAGTCCCCACATTTTGCAAAGGTGCAGAAACTGAACTTTGTTAAATTTATTTTTTAATTCATTATAATAAGTAATGAACAAGGCACAAACATCAGATGAACAAAGAATGATGACAGGTAATGTTTGCACACAAACATTATATGAACATTATAAAAATGTTCACTGTTGGTTTCTTTACATGCCTCACACCATAGACAGTGAGAGACATGGCCGGCCTTTGATAACCCAGTTAGCTGCACTGGGAGGACAGTGACAACCTTGTGGAGAGTGGGACTCGAACCCCCAACCTTTGGATCAGTGATCCGGCGCCTTATACCACTAGACCACCACTGCCCTTCCTCACTGAAGTTTACAGAGGTAAACAGAGTATTTATACCATTCTATGTGAGTTACAGTATTTATGGGTGGAGGTCATAAAACTATAACACTACTGTCCTGCCCAAGGTGTGAGCCCTGAACTCTTACAGGGACAAGAACAGCTGGCAAAACAGGACACAAAGTAGATGCAAGGAGCTGATTTAGGCAAATGATTCTTGACCATTTGGTAACAGTTTCTCAAGAAAAGAGGAACAACAACAGATAGTTAAAGGATATCAAACACAAAAATAGAAATTACTGCAACTCTGAAAACCCGTTTCATTCACAAAATGGACAAACAGCACGAAAACATTACATGAACAGTTGTGAATTTTTGTGTATCCAGGCATTCCAGGGCTCCTATTCATATTCACAGCGGTTCTGGGCACTTATACACAGGTAGTGGGCAGTGGTGGTCTAGTGGTGGTCTAGTGGTTAGGGTGCAGGATCGCTGATCCTAAGGTTGGGGGTTCGAGTCCCCACAGGGTTGTCACTGTCCTCCTCCAGTGCAGCTAACCGGGTTATCAAAGGCAGGCCGTGTCTCTCACTGTCTATGGTGAGAGGCATGTAAAAGAACCATTGTTGACTTTTGTAAAGAGCAGGCTGCAAAGCCGTCAGTGTGTTCCTACAACCTGGAGAGGGATGGGCGCCGCCAGGCCAAAATCAGCCCAAGTCTTGCCATGAAGGCGCCCCAACGACATCCCCGGATGTTAAGGGATAAGTGAAGTGAAGTGGGCATGTAAAATGAATATCTAAAGTACGTTCATATAGCACTCGATGGAACCCAAGGTGTGTAATGTAATGAAACTTCTTCTCCAATACTAAGAACTACAAACATGGAGAACATGGAGAAAAACACACTATATGAATATTTGAAATTTAATATTAAATTTTATTAACAGAAATTACAATCACATATAGAATCTGTAATATCATTCAGTTTCTCAATAATATGCAATCTCAAAGACTTAGATCTTTCTCTAGATTGATAGCATCATCCATGTCCAGTTCAACTTCTGGCTCTGGAGAAGAAGGTGGACAGAAGCCTCTTTTTACCCCAGGCCTTGGGAGGAGTTTTCCCTTGGGTTTTCCAGTGCAGTAGTGGAGCTTTTCTTTTGCTTAGGAGTTGTTTCGCTTGTTGACTTGTCCAAGTCTGAGAAAAGTTCTGGGTGTTTAAGTCTATATGTTCTTGATTTAGCTCTAGTAGGGCAGCTGTGAATCACATACTCTTGGGTTGGCCACACACAAGGAAGCAACTGGCACATGATTCAAACTTAGCCAATGGCTGAGAGCTTTTGTTTCTCCCTCCTGCTGATTGGTTGCAGATGATGTGTATGCGCGCGTACGCACACACACACACACGATAAATCTGTGATCCACGCTGCGCATTGTTATAGTATTTGATGCAAGACAGTGCCAAGTTAATTGCTTGTCGATTTCAGGAAGTAAACATGGCAAATTGTACATGACCGAATTCAAGCACTTTTTTTTTCAAATCTGTGCCAACCCTGTTTATTCATTAATAAATATTATCACAGTACAAAATGAAAAAGTTTTTAACTCAATCATTACCACATTATTACTGTATTAATGAGTAAGACTGTCTATAGAATCAGATAGCATATGTAATACCAAGAAGCATATAGCACATGTAATACCATACTTCTTCTTTTCCTTTCGGCTGTTCCCTTCAGGGGTCGCCACAGCGAATCATCTGCCTTCATCTCACCCTATCCTCTGCATCTTCGTCTCTTACACCAACTGCCTTCATATCCTCCTTCACCATGTCCATGAATCGTCGCTTTGGTCTTCCTCTAGGCCTTCTGCCTGGTAGTTCCAACCTCAGCATCCTACTACCAATATACTCACTATCCCTCCTCTGTACATGTCCAAACCATCTCAATCTAGCCTCTCTGACTTTGTCTCCAAAACATCTAACATGTGCTGTCCCTATGATGTGCTCATTCCTGATCCTATCCATCCTCGTTACTCCCAAAAGAGAACCTCAACATTTTCATCTCTGCTACCTCCAGCTCTGCCTCCTGTCTTTTCCCCCAGGACCACTGTTTCTAAACCATGCAACATAGCTGGCCTCAACACCGTCTTGTACACTTTTTCTTTCATTCTTGCCGATACCTTCCTATCACACATCACACTGGACACTTTTCTCCAACCATTCCAACCTACCTGCACATGCTTCTTCACCTCTTTTGCACACTCTCCATTGCTCTGGATTGTTGAGCCTAAGTACTTAAAATCCTCCACCTTCTTTATCTCTGCCCCCTGTAACCTCAACGTTACTGTTGGGTCCTTGTCAGTCATACACATGTATTCTGTCTTACTGAGGCTAACCTTCATTCCCCTCCTTTCCAGGGGATACCTCCACCTCTCTAGATTTTCCTGTACTTGTTCTCTGCTCTCAGTGCAGATCACAATGTCATCTGCAAATATCATAGTCCATGGGGAATCTTGTCTAACCTCGTCTGTCAGCCTGTCCATCACCATAGCAAACAAGAAGGGGCTGAGAGCTGACCCTTGATGCAGTCCCACCTTCACCTTGAACTCTTCTGTCACACCAACAGCACACCTCACCACTGTCTTTAATCTCTCATCCATGTCCTGCACCACTCTAACATACTTCTCTGCCACTCCAGACTTCCTCATGCAATACCGCAGTTCCTCTCTCGGCACCCTGTCATATGCTTTCTCCAGATCCACAAAGGCACAATGCAGCTCCCTCTGACCTTCTTTGTACTTCTCTATTAACATCCACAAAGCAAACACTGCATCTGTGGTACTCTTTCTTGGCATGAAAGATTTTTGAGATTTGTTGACACCATGACATTTCAAATCAACATATTTTTCCCTTAAAATGCTACATTTTCTCATTTGAAACTTTTGACCCTGTCATGTCTGTTCTACTCAGAATAAAATTTTGAATTTTGGCACTTCCATATCATTGCATTCAGTTTTTATTCACAATTTGTATAGTGCCCAACTTTTTTGGAATCCGGTTTGTAAAAATCGAGGCTCTTTTTTTGTCTCGTCTCGCTCAGTTTATGTTTAGTGTGGCGATTTTAAAAGTGCACATGTTGGGGGGGGAGAGACAGAACCATGAGAGAGGTAGAAGCAAGTTGAATTATAGCAAGTGAAAAACATTTAGTCCTCTTCAGCAAGATTATTTTAAATCTGTAAGACTATTTGTTTGAGTCTAAATACCTTTTGGTCTGTGAAACCTGGCCGTCCGGGCTCACCTGGCATTCTCATATAAAAATGGACAGAGTCTAAGAACAGTGTAAAATCTTGGAAGAAATTTAAAAAAATTTTGCCATGCTGTCTGCACTTTCTGTGCCCGTTTTCCCTGTGTTATCATCTTTGCTTTCAGACAGGCCCTGGGGCAGAGAGGTTTCCTCCATTGCGGCCTTTATAACTTTATTGGTGCTGTTTTATGTTTCGATGATTTTTATTTTATTGGCTGGTTTCAACAATTCATCAACGACTATCTCTTCCTCATCATCAGCTTCCCCCATCACTGACTCTGCCACCCTGGCTACTATCTGTCCCACACTTTCCTTCTGTGTTCCTGTCTACTTCGGCTCACAATTTGAATCTTCTACACACCCTCCACCTGTGTGTCTGTGTTTTGTACTTCTGTGCTCACCATAATGTCTGTGACGCCCTTCACACCGTCTGTCCGTGTCTCCAGGCTGTGAGAACTCGTCGACTTTGTTTTCGGATGGTAAATGTTTTGTCCAGTGATTTGAATGCTATCTCTCCCGGTGGCACTGTTGCCGGATCTCCTGGCGACACTGCTGTCATCTCTCATGGTGGGGATGACACTGATGGTCCCAGCGGCATGGCTGCCAGCTCCGCTCCCCACTCCATCGGAGAATGGGAGACAGCAGCAGGCCACTTTGTTTTGTGTACTTCCGGGCACTAGTGGATAAGATGTCCCTCCATTCCACACCTGAAGCATTTCATATTACCCGATACAATAAAAGTTATCTAGTTTAAATTTCAGCGCTAAATTTAGCTCTTTGGGACTTTTTAGGGTCGTTATAACCTGACGCCTGAAGGAGGTCACATGCTTCAGGTGAGGGGACTTGCAGTTTGACAAGATAATTTTTGTTGGAGATAAGAGCTGACTGTACCGGGACCACTCCCTCTTCAAAACCTTGTTCGGTATGAATGGAGGGATGTTGGAGATGGTGACCCTCCTGGCATGGCTGACAAGGGAGAGAACATGGGGTGAAAGTTTCCTGAACCACAACCCCACCCTCTATAACCTTGTTCACTTGATCCACATAATCCAGAATTATGACCATCCTCGATGGCGATTTCATGCTGTCAAACCCGACCAGTTCCCCCACAGCCAGAACGCAGTCCTCCACCATGCAGCTGACTGTTAGGACCATTTTAATGGCATTCTGGTGAGTCAGCTTCTCCAGCCCAGAGCTAACCAACATTTTTCTGGTGTGCTGAACAGAAGTGCTCACCTCCACCTTTACCTCTACCTCTACCTCCACCACTCCCTCTACCACACTCCCACCAAAAACCTAAGAAAAGAGTGAACGAAACTAAAAGAAATTTAAAGCAAAAAAGAACACACACAATAAAGAAAAAAGAGAAAATAGCACTCTCTGTGAACAACCATGCTCCTGCACACACTCACATACACTCCCAGCATACACTGAGAGCAAGAAGAGACAGAGGGGAGAGAGAGAGAGACTGGGGAAAGATCGGAGAGAGAGACAGAGGGGGGGAGAGACAGAAGGGGAGACAGAGAGGGAGAGAGACGGGGGGAGGCAACGGGAGAGACAGCAGGAGAAAGATAGAAGTTGGTAGGGGTATTACACTCGTATAGTCAGAGACTCGGAGGAAAATGGTTGCAAAATTCAATAATTTGACTCAAGTTCGGTTATTATTTGAATGAAACGGTTCCCTCGTGTGTGTGCGTTTTTCTTTTTTAAAGACGTAATTTCATGTGTATCAACAATCTTTTAATTAACCCATCAAATGTTTCTTAATGAGGTCAAATATAAAGATGCATTTGAGTCCTTTTATCGTATATGGAATATATCCTGATCCGTGTTCCATAGGGAGCTACTTCACTCCGGTAAGTGCATGCTACAGTTAAATACAGTGGGTCCGGTGGTGTAGTGGTTAGGGTGCTGTGCTCATGATCGGGAGGTTGTGTGTTCAAATCTCAGGTAGACCCCCACTGTGCTAAGACCCCTGGGCAAGGTCTTAACCAAAAGTGTGCCTCTGTTCACCCAGCAATATAAATGGGTACCAGTAAAAATATACTGGGAAGGTAACCTGTCATAGACTAGCGTCACATCCAGAAGGAGTTAGACTCCTAGTTGCTTTGTGCTATGGAAACCGGGGATAAGCACCGGCCTGATGAGCCGCTAGGCTTGAGTGTAAAAAGACTTACATTTAACTAAGGTGTAGTTTAATGGTCAAGGTGACTGATTTCCTATAAGACTAAATCTTTATTACACCACACACACACACACACACACACACACACACACTGTTATGATGAAAAGTGTACTTTATTATACAGCCTGTGAAATGTATTGTTTAATGTTGTGTCTTTTTTTGCAATATCTGTTTGAAAGGCATTACTGTAGTTACATCCATCACTAAAACACAATGGCGGCTCCATGACTCATCCTCAGTGCTTGACCCCCTTCTCCCACCCTCCTCTTGCAGTTACATTTACATAACTTATTTACATAACAACAGAGAACTCAGGCCAGAAACCTCCACCATAATGTCCACATCCCATCATATGATTCATTTTTAAACCATTTCCTTTTCAATTGCTCTGTATCTACTTTATATCTGACATAACCTGAAATTAAACGAGAGGTACCATGTAGTACCCTGATCACTGATTATCTATAAAATAGATAAAACATTTTTAACATTTAATTTCTACAGTGTTTGCTTTGTATTGCTCCATTTAGTAAAACTGAACTGATGTGAAAATCCTCTATTATTATCATTATTCAATCATTCATTCATTTTAAGAGTTCAAGATGAAGGTGGGACTGCATCAAGGGTCAGCGCTGAGCCCCTTCTTGTTTGCTATGGTGATGGACAGGCTGACAGACGAGGTTAGACAAGATTCCCCATGGACTATGATGTTTGCAGATGACATTGTGATCTGTAGTGAGAGCAGAGAACAAGTGCAGGAAAATCTAGAGAGGTGGAGGCATGCCCTGGAAAGGAGGGGAATGAAGGTTAGCCTCAGTAAAATAAAACACAGAGACTGCCAGATGCAGTCATCAAAAGAGCCATGTCTGGCTCACGAGTCATAGGTTCCCGACCCCTGGAATACTGCTTCAAATAAAACGATAGATGCTCATAGTTTTTCATGGTTATTTGAAGCAAGCGGCGCCATCATGACACTTTAAAATGAAAAGCTCAGTTTGGAGTGTGCAGAACTCACCTAACCTGCCTTTGTCATTTATAAAATATGTAAAAATATAGTCTAAAAGGCTTGCTTTTGTTTGCTTTTCCTTATACCCTAAACCTTATCGCTCATGATTTTACTTACTCTGTATTCCATTTGCCAAATAGCTTAATCCTTCTAGGGTCACAGGGAGACTGGAGCCTATATTAGCCAACAATAGGCAAATATCAGGGTACACCCTGAACAACTCACCAGACCATTGCAGGGCACACACACTACCATTTACAGTCATACCATGGGATAAATTGGAACAGCTAGTCAGCCTAATGTGCATGTGTTTCGACAGTGGGAAGAAAAGAGTACCCGGAGGAAACCCATATAAACACAGCGAAAACAAACTGCACACAGAAATGCCTGAGACTGGGACTTGAACCCAGGACCTTTTTTGCCGTGAGGTGGATATGCTAACTACGATGCTACTGTGCCACATCCATTTAGATTTAAAGTAACAGTTTAAAAATATTTAAATTTAAAGCTACCCTCTTCATTCTCAATGGATTTCAGTGAATTGAATATTTCATGCTGCAAAGCTTCTCAGTGAATAACTGTTAATTAGAGAATTGTTTATTGGAACAGAGACAGTTAATCCAATCGTCTATAAATATTGTTCTTGGTGCTTTAGTTACTTTAATATGGAATTTAAATATAATTTATTCTCTTTTAACACTAATGACCCTGATACAAATTAAAGGTTTCTGTCTTGCATTAATTTTACATCGCAGCACCATGACCTTCTCAGTAACTCTCTGCCAAAACACTGGCAAAATGCAGACAGGGTAATTTAGCTGGCTGTATAAATAATTCATTTTGCCTCGTGAGAGAGCAATACACTGTAAAGTCTGAAAGAGAATATGGAGTTGGTCTCCTTCTGTATATGTAACCAAGTGATGAAGAATTTTCATATTCTGAAAAGCCTTTAAATCGAATTTGGTTTATGTACATGATCAGTCTAAATTAATTCCTTTCTGCCCACCTCAGGTAATCTCACTGGGTCTTGTAGGCACACCTTACGCATTGTGCACCGTGAGAACCTTATGAATTTTCTCTGTGTATATATATAGTATATGGGCATTTAATTATTTAATGCAGAGTTCACACTATAAAGAAAAGCTCTTTTCCATCCAATCATTATCTGAGCCACTATTATATTTAATTTATATTAATAGCACTATTCCTAATAGTCCTATTAGGATCGTGGGGAGTCTGGAGCCTATCTCAACCAACACCGGGAGGAAAGTGAAATATAGTCTGAACAGCTCGTCAGACCATTGCATGACAACACACACACGCACGCGCACACTATTTACACTCACATCTAGGGGTAATTTGGAATAGCCGGATAGCCTAATGTGTATGTCTTTGGACCGTTGGATGAAACTGGTATAGCTGGAGGAAACCCACTCAAGCACAGGGACAACATGCACATTCCACACAGAAAGAGCCTCACTGGTGACTTGAACTTTGGACCTGCTTTCTATGAAGCGGATAATCATAAACTTTACGACTCCATGTGTTCGAAAAGGTTAATTTTAAAATGTAAGACCCACTGAAGGTTCGCACACTGGTCTAGTGTTTAACACTCTGGCTTTAAAACAAGAAGGTTTTCTTGTGGAAGTTTTCTCTGGGTACTTCAGTTTCCCCCCATATGGCTCAAAGACATACACATTTGGTCAACTGGATATTCTAAATTGCCCATACATATGAATGCGAGTGTAAATGGTTGTTTGTTCATTTGCTTATTTTACAAAAATTTACTCCTACAAGACTAGGCTGTAGCCTATCTCAGCCAATAGTGTGTGAAGCCAGGGTGCACACTGAACAGATTGCTAATCCACCACAGGGCCAACACAACAACACACACAAAACACAAGCTTTCACATTCACACCCACATCTAGGAAAAATTTGGCCCAGTCACTTCAACCTCACGTGTATATCTTTGAACTGTGTCAGGAAACTTGTATACTCTGAGGAAACCCATGCAAGCACAAGGGAGAACACGCAAACTCCATACAGAAATGCCCAAGCTGAGCTGCAGGACCTTCTTGCTATAAAATGGTTGTGCAACCACATCACTGTTTGTGACTGTATTAATCTTGGTGAGCTACTAACCCCGTCTCTCACACAAGTTCAGTAGAAAGTTCATAAGATACATACGTGTCATCTGATACGTGATATCTGAGTCCATGTTTCTGAAACAGAAACTTTCTTGTGAGTTTATAATCATATATAAATTTATTTCAAGTTATTTGGAAAGTACATTACATGGATGAGCGAGTTAATTTGAATACAGTGGTACCTCATCTTACGATAGTCCCAGAATACGCAAAATACAGTTTACGAAAAACATTTTTCTAAATTTTTTGTCTCTGTATACGAAACAAGTTCTCCTTATGAAATGCGCCATTCAAACATTCAAACAATGCACGACTTGCTCTCCCACTGACTACATGTACCAACATCCTGCTCCACTGGTCTCCCATTGGCTATCTCTCAACATCCTGCCCTGCTGGCCTCCCATTGGCTAGGAGGGATGACGCAGCTCTCTGCCATTGGCTATTATGGAGCTGCATTTCCCATAATGCTTTTTGTGTAAAGGACCAAGTTACTGGCTTTTAACATTCCATAAACATTTGTAAGATTATAACTCTGCTAAGAAGATATGGTCAACACACGCGAGCACACTCGCGCTCCTGATTTCCGATATGAGTGAAAATAAGAAGCAGGCTCATGGCATGCGGTTGAGTGATATCGCAAAGGAATATGGCCAAACCCATCTACCATCAGTACGATATTGAAGCAGAAGGAGGTCTTAAAAGGTATACTTTTATAATTTTTAAAGGGTAGTATTGGGAGCCTTGGAACAAATCACACGTTTTACATTTAAAATGTGGTTCAATTTACGAAAAATCCAGGTTAAGAAAAAGGCTCTGGAATGGATTAATTTCGTAAGGTGAGGTACCACTGTGGTTTAGCAACTAAATTTTACCAAAGTATATAAATAAATAAATCAGTAGATAAAACGTCTGTACAGTTCAGAAAAAAGTACTGCTGAACGTGCCCCTGTCTAAATGATAAATCTAAGAAGTTCCCCCCCCCCAACTTTTTTCCCACAAAGAGAGAGATGTTCAAGAGAGTGAACTGTTCTTGGTCCATGGTGAAGAAGTCTCTGTTTTGTACTTGCTTTCTGATATAAATAATAATAATTCATTCATTCATCCATTTTCTGAACTGCTTAATCCTAATTAGTGTCAAGGGAAGGCTGGTGCCCATCTCAGCCGACTCTGGGCCAGCTCGGAGTACACCGCGGACAGCTCAGCAGGCCATTCCAGTCATCTATATATGATGATAAACTTACACAGTATAAGATAGTGATAAAGGTTCTCACACAGCCCTGCTGTCAGGAAGCGCAGTGCTGCTCACAATTTCACTTGGAAAGCTTAAGAAGCGGGAAAAAGGACATTACCTAAGCAATAAGAGATAACAAGGGAAGCGATTCACCAGGCGATGTCACGTATCACTCAAAAGTGAGTGTGTCTCTTGTCGATTCCAGTGTGAATGAGGCTTAACACATAATATGAGCGCAGAGGTTGCAGAAAACATTTCTTTTTAGTTCTTAAACCAATGACAGGAACGCTGAGTCAGCAACACGTTAGCTGTGTAAGCCATTTTAGATTCACCCTCATGCTCATCTCTGGCAGCATTCTCATCCTTAGAGTCACTAGAATGTGACATCTCACTGTCTCCACGAGACTCCTCCTTCTCTCTGGCTCAAACAGGTCCCACCCAATTAGTTGACATCACTTCCTGGGGAAAACAACTTTTAACCGTTGGTTCAGCCCCCGTTAGTAATACACAGGATAAAATCACAAAGTTTGTGCTTTTTTATGGTCATTTATGCTAAAACAAGAGTCTGTCTTGCTTAAACACATTACATAAAACACAGATTATGCTGTAAAGATAATCAATACCAGTGCACTCTTATAACAGATATACAGTAAGACCTGACTGAAATCAGGTGCCTGGCACTGTCCAACAAGTTTCTGATGAAGTTACATACAAAATACTGTATGTAGTTATTTTAGATTAACATGAGGCAGTGGTGGCCTAGTGGTAAAGGGTGCTGGATTGCTGATCCTAAGGATGGGGGTTCGAGTCCCACTCTTCATAAGGTTGTTACTGCCCCCCCCCCCCCCCCAGTGCAGCTAACTGGGTTATCAAAGGCCGGCCAGTGTCTCTCAATGTCTATGGTGTGACGTTCATGTAAAAGAACCATTGCTGACTTTCGTAAAGAGTAGCTGCATAGCAGTCAGCGTGTTTCTGTCCCTTGCTAAAGGGTTGTGTCAGGAAGGGCATCCGACATAAAAACCTATGCCAAGTCAAATGTGCGCATCAGATGATTCGCTGGGTGACCCCTGAAAAAGGGAAAAAGCCAAAAGGAAAAGAAGTTAGATTAACCTGCCATTTGTGTAGTGCTGCCTGGAAATACCAGAATCTTTAAATATACAGTAGGTACTGTATACCTCGGCTTAAGTCGTTTCAGGTTAATTCATTCTCGATTATACGTCAGTTTTCAAAAAAAGTATAGAAAAAAAAAATAAATAAAAAATAAAAATAAAGTTTAATAAATAAAGTTTAATAAATAGATCTTATTTGTTATGGTCTGTGCTGGCTGGAGGCGTTAACTCTCTCTTCATTCTGGCGAGGGGCGTGGCTGCTACCTGCCACTCATTCTATTCAGCAATCAGTGAGCTATAAATAGGAGCGGCGCACTTCCCTCCGACGTCAGAAGATTGTCCTTCCCAGTGATTCCGTTTCCCTGCTATCTCTCTGACTCCTGGTATCCTGCTTCGTGCTCGACCAGTTTTCATCAATTAATTATTTCCAGTGATTTAGATTTTCCAAAGTGCAAAATAAAATCTTCTCACATGGTCTCCTGCATCTTTGGGTCCGACGCATATGCTCCAGGCGCAACATTATTAATCATATTGAAAATTATCATAGAGACAAGCTAATTCAACTTAAGTCGTTTTTCGACTTAAGTCGTCTCTGCTGGAACCAATTCACGATGTTGGGTGAGGTATACCTGTATAAAACTGAGCACATTCTGGACTTGAGTTTTTCGTCAGTGGCTTAGGATGTGCTGAGCATTCTTTTCCTTTCAATCAAGATTTTTCAGAAGCTGAAAGTAAGACTGTCATGATGGGCTTGAAGGATGAAATATGTAGCAGAGCCAGAAGGGATTTTATTCATGAGGGTACAGAGTCAACACAACAAAACACACACAGACTTACACTCAGAACTGCAATTAAAAATGCAAGGTCTAATACAGTGCTTTTCAATTATTTTCTGTCTCCCCCTCCCCTCAGGAAGAAGAAAACATTTTGCGTCCACCTCCCCCACTATAAACAGTGCCATTTGTCTAGAAAATTGTTATAAGTAATCCTCTGCATAACACTGTATCCTTAACAACAATTATGGAATACCACAAAAGGAAGAAATATAGATCAACTTCCAACAAAGAATGACTTTATTAACAATTTTTTCATCTTTAAACAAAAAGATTTAAAGTGCATCAATTTGCCTGAAATTAAAAAAAAAATCCTTATTTAAACTGTACAATTTTTGACCAACAATTTGAACCATTCGGCACTGAAAAAAAATAAAATAAAATCAATAAATAATAATAAATTCAAATTGATCAGCAACATTAACTCAGGAGCACAATATATAAAACGCTTTAAGATCGCGGATACAAGCGGCTGAAATAAGCTTCCTTGGTCGGGTGGTGGGGCTCTCCCTTAAAGATAAGGTAAGAGGCTCTACCATCTGGGGAGAGCTCGGAGCAGATCCGCTGCTCCTCTTCATTGAGAGGGGCCAGTTGAGGTGGTGGCTCGGGCATCTGGTTAGAAGGCCTCCCGAACACCTCCCCCCGTATGATGTTTCGGACATGTCGAACCGGGAAAGGACCTCGGGGTTGACTTAGAACACGCTGGAGGGACTATGTCTCTCGGCTCGTCTGGGAACACCTCGGTGTGTCTTCCTCTCCTCCCCCGAAAGAGCTGGAGGAAGTGGCTGGGGAGAGGGATGTCTGGACCACTTTGCTTAGGTTGCTGCCCCCGCGACCCAACCCCGGAAGATGATGACGACGATGATTTTAACCTACAAAACAAAAATTAATAAAACAATTTGTATTATTATTATTATTCTTTTTTTTTGTCAAAATGATTAAGTCAAGGTTAATGGCGACAAAGAGCACATTTTGCACTGCATAGCTTTTGGAAGCAGGGTTTAAAGCATGATACAGCAACTCTCAACTCCTGTTCAATGTTTAACTGGGACCTGTACTTGGTCTTCAGTGCAGCAATGGCAGAGAAGCCAGTCTCACAAAGATAAGATGTTGCAAAAGCAAAAAGAACGTCCATAGCCTTCTGCCCTAAGAGTGGACACTACCTTTCTACGCTCAGCCAGAATTCACTCAGTGTCTGTGATGTGAACCTCAGTCTCAATGTAGAGTCAGATGTCATGTCGATGAACTGGTCGTCCTCTGCTGAGCTGGTGCATTGAAAGGATCTCTCACCCAGTCGAACTGGGAGCTGTTTTCAAGGAAGTACTTTTTAAAGAATCTATAAAAATTTTTAAAGAAGCTGTAGATTTAGTTCGTTTAGCTGGCTAAATATGTCACTCAGGTCGACCAGTTTCACCAAGAAGTTCTCATCACTAAATTTTTCTGCGACTTCATACTTGTGTTCCTGCTCCAAAAACCTGCTCTGGACAAGACTTTTCCTCATGACCGCCACCTTGCTGCACTATGAAACACCACAGCTTGATGTTCAGCTTCCATCTCTTCACAGATAGCAGAAAAGACTCTTGTCCATCCTATCGGGATTACGTGAGATGCGCGTGAGTAGAATATCAGTGTTCAACAAACTTTTTATCTCTGCTCTGAGTTTGGAAATATCTCTCGTTAGAAGTGGAAGTTCGAAGAACTTTTTGAGGACTGAGTGTGATTCAAACAAAGACTTTTAGCTGGTTCGCTTGAACGACAGCTGTGAATTTGACCAAAACGACCGCGAGTCATGGTCAGCCTAAAGGGCTAGAACAATGGCGACACGAAAGGTGTCCAACAATAGCCCCGAGGACGTAGAGGCTTGTGAGGGAGCACTTGGCATTGTACAGAGCATGCCGTCAACTTCCAGAAGTGGAAAGAGAATGAAATCCTCATGGGAAAGGAAAGAGCAGCCAAATGTCGAGGACATTGCTGCCTCAGATGGAGAAATTGAATCGAGTGGTGAGACCCCTGAAGATCTAGTTTCGGCCAAAGCTCGAGGCAACAAGCCAGCGAGCAGCAAGTAAGGCAGCACAGCTTGATGTTCAGCTTCCATCTCTTCACAGATAGCAGAGAAGACTCTTGTTTTTAGTGTCTAGTCTTTATAAAATTGACTACACCCCTAATGTCAGACATAACTTCACTTAATTCAGAGGAAAGATGCCTTGATGTCAGTGTTTCTCGGTGTATAACACAGTGTGTCCACTCAACATTAGGTGAGGTGAAGTCCTTTTCTCATCCCTACCATGGTATGTGCACCATCACTGCAAACAATAATGCAGTTCTCCCAATTCAGCCCATCCTCAATCAGGAAGCATTCCAGCAGTTTGAATAGCTCTTCAGTGGTGGCTGTCTCTGACATATTTACAAAAAAGTAGATCTTCACACAGGGAGTTTGCAATGTCAAAACATATATACGTAATAACCATACATTCTTTGTTGCTGTCAGTTGCTTCATCGAATTATAAGGTAAAAGGTTTGTCTCCGAGTTTATCCATCAGCTGTACTTTAAGATAGTTAGCGATGTCATTTATGTGTCTGGCGACAGTGTCATTGGACAGAGGGATAGTTTTTATTTTCGCAGCACTGTCGTCATCCAGGCCGTGTCTGCTGGAGGTAGGATCAGTTCCTCTGCTGTGGTGTGGGTTTTTTTTTTGCACCGAGCAATTTGGTACGTCACCTTATATGATGCTAACAGAGCTCTCTGGTTTGCTGGAGTAGCATTCAAAGCGTGATGATTGTTGGCAATATTCGGCACGTTTTTGGTGAAAAAACTCAAGCGGCTTGTCAGGGTGATCGGTGTGTAATGTCTTTAAGTGACACCTTAATTTATTTGGCTTCATGCTGTCCGCTGCCAATGTTTTCAGACACAATAAATACATCGGCCTTTCCTCGTTTCACACTGTAGTCACAGTGAAGCCAAGTGCTACATCCGCTTCATCATACCTCCTCGACTTAGCTTTCGAGAGACTATCGTTTCTCTCACTGTCTCCGTCTCTCTCCACCTCTCTTTTCGTCCTTGTTAAAAATTTTCCTATGGAGGGTTTATTAACTTCACTTCATATTTTTCCATTGAGCTTATTCTCTCTGGGCACACTCTGACACCTACTGTAGTGGATGTACAATTACACTTTATTCGAGTACAACAATAAAAAAAAAAAGCATGTTCCCTGGGGTTGTCCATGTTGTCCATGGGGTTGTCCATGTTCCACACATGCCCCCACGGCATCGCACCCCACTATTTGAGAACCACTGGCCTAATATTAAAAATCAGCATGCAGTACTGCGGAGTAAGAACAAGAAGCTGAAGAGTAGTAGAGCCACCTCCAGAAATATAGCGAGAGCCTGGTGCTGCTGTGGCAAGAAAACTCTGGAACGGAACAGACAGACATACATATAAACACAATGATCAACCAACAAATTAAAGAAGGATCAAACTGGCTTCGACAGATAATCAACCAATGACGCCCAGAGAAGAATAAACTCTTAAACAAGAACAGGCGATGTCTCTATTTAATGCTGTCATGTCCTTCAAAATCTTTGCACTTAAAATTCCACTGAGCCTCAGTACCAGGAACACTGTGTTATGGAGGTGCAGAAGCACTTGAAGTATTACGTGGTTCATGGTGAGCACAGACATAATGCGGTGCCAGCTTTCCCTTAGATGGTTTGTACTACAGAGAACAGAAGCCCAAAATAAAATTACATAAATACATGTGAGAACCCCATGGATCAGGATAACAAGCAGATGGATTTATCATAAAAAAAAAAACAAAAGACAAAAATAGTCATCAGTGATAGTGAAACACCACCCAGTGGTTACTGAGAAACATCCCAGACAAAATGTACAGGGTCAAGGTTAAGCAGAGAGTCCTGCATGCAAAATTTCACAATGTTTAAAACCCTTCAGTCACTTGGCATTCATTCTTTAATTTGTGTACACCCTGGACAACCAATGAACACGTTGGTGGCGATGCAGATACTCTTCACAAGAGCCAGCAATGTTTCTTTCACACCCCTCTCACCATAGACAGTGAGAGACATGGCCCACCTTTAATAACCCAGTTAGCTTCACTGGGGGGGGACAGCAGGGACAACCTGTTGATAGTCGGGCTTGAACCCCCAATCTTGGGATCAGTAATCCACCACCGGCCCACCACTTACCCAGCCTGAGAGCAGTTCTTGAGAAATATCCCAGAGGGCAACAGGACTGTAAACCAACAGCCTGATGGCTGAGGAACAAAGACAGTAAAGTACAAGAAAACAGTATTAGACCTTTGCACAGCATGCACTCAGGCTCAGGCAGGCATCAGCTTGTTTTTTTTAAGGAAAAAAACAAACGGTGCTGGATTATTCAAATCAAAACCTGTGACATGAACATATTAGTTTAGAGCTCTGCTGACGGAATCGGGACTGCTGTGCTTTTGTGAAATTCTTTGCAAAACTATTGTAAGATATGACATGTTTGGACAACCTCTGACAGGTGAGATTTCATTATGCTGGCGGATCAGTGGGTTTTGTAGTCAGTTTGCAGTTCTGACTTGCCACATGCGGGTCACTTGGGAGGTGTGTACTTTCACTTAGTGGTGCTACTGTCACTCAGCCCTATTATTGTCACTCAGTCCTTTTACTGTCACTCAGGCCCTTTACTGTCACCATTTCTGTAATGCAGTATTATTCAGTTAAATAATGTCGGCTATTGAAGGACTTTTACAAGTTCTGTATCATTTACATGACTTCTGTGTCCTCTACTTAGTCCTCTACAGATTCCCAGTGGCTTTCTGTATTTCATTAGAGAGCTGTAATGCAGTGTTTGACTGGGACAGGCTGTACTGTCCTCATCTACACCACATAGCGAAACCCTTTCAGAATAAACCTACATATAATCAAAACCTGCCCAAAATATCCCTCAAAACCTGGTCTTTCTTCCTTTTGCTGGGTTCTAACGTATGAGGAATTGTGTGGGTCTGGATGGGTATGGATGGATGTGTGTGTGTGTGTGTGTGTGTGTGTGTGTGTGTGTGTGTGTGTGTGTGTGTGTGTGTGTGTCTGCATGTGTGTGTACTAATATGTGTGTATATACTGTATATATAGTCTCACCAAACGAAAAATTCAGGTTACGAGACGCATTTTCCTAAAACTTTTGTCTCTGGATACGAAATAAGTTCACGTTACGAAAGCGCCATCTTAAAAATTGAAACGCACCATTCAAACATTAAAACGCGCCATTCAAACAATGCACGAGCTGCTCTCCCATCAATGATGTTCAAACATCCCGCCCCGCTGGCCTCCCATTGGCTAGGAGGGATGAGGCAACTACCTCCCATTGGCTATCTCCCAAAATCCTGCCCCGCTGGCCTCCCATTGGCTAGGAGGGATGACGTAGCTCCCTCTTATTGACTATCTCCCAACATCCTGCCCCACTGGCCTCCCATTAGCCTCCCATTGGCTATTGTGGAGCTGCATCTACCATAATGCTTTTCGTGTAAAGGACAGAGTTACTGTTGTTTCATGCTTTATTTCTTGACTCAGGCTTTTAACGTTCCATAAACATTTGTAAGATTATAACTCTGCTAAGAAAACACGGTCAACACACATACACACAGATTTCCAGTGAAGAAGACACGGGCTCGAGTGATATCACAAAGGAATATGGCCAAACTTGTCTACCATCGGTACGATATTGAAGCAGAAAGAGGTATTAAAAGGTATGTTTTTGTAATTTCTAAAGGGTTAGGGTTTATATATATATATATATATATATATATATATATATATATATATATATATATATATATACACACACACACACACACGTGTTTATGTGTATGGCTTTATCTGCAATTTAAATTAAAATGTTAGATTCGGATTAGCTGGCAGGCTGTGGTACAGCAGACCCAGCAGGGAGTGTTTTGTACTTAATTTTTTCTTTTGGCTTCATAGAGGTTCGTGTACATTTCGGGTGATGTTTAGTCTTGGAGTTCCTAACCACCAGCCTCATGTATCAGCTTCCAACTTTGGAGGGTGAAGGCAATCTCGAAATTTTTCTGCGGCATGTGAAGCCAGTCAACTACATCTTTTTGTACTTTTATTAAATGACTGCATTTCAGCGCAGCATAAGGATCATCCATACACGTTGTTAATTGCAATCTGGCTGTCACGTGTGCTTTGATCCTTTGGAGCACTGCTTGTGCACATCCTCAGAAAATCATGATGTATTTTTTAATGGGAACGGTGTGAATATTCATGACAGGATGTGACACTGTGTCAATAACTAATTAAATCACTTGAACAACCTGTGAACTCATGAACAACCTGTGAGTTTTATGTCATAAGAATTTAACCTGCGCTATGACAGGAGGCCCTGGCATAGATTTTGAAGAGTATTTTTAACTGAGTAGCTGTATTCATGTACACAAAACGTGTTGTATGTCTGTTCATGGGAAAATAGGTAATGACTAAAAGCCAAATCATGTGATGTTCATGTAAAAGTGATACACAACTAATTTTTGTCTTTCAACATTTGTAATATTTCTGTGACACTTGGTTGACATACAACCTTAGTGTGGCTTAACCTAACAATCTAATAATGTCGCAAAAATGTTGCACAATTTTTATATAAGGATCAATCACAAGTCTGTTGTAAGAAGATCATACGATTCAGAGTGCATTAGATTACCCAAAAGCCGATGAAATTTGTATGTCTGTCTTAACACAGCTGCAGGATATCACTGAGCATTGCACAACAGACTTAAGAAATGGACCTGCAGTTAAGAACCATTACCTTTGTGATGATGACAAGCAGCTATGACAGCATTTTTCTGATGCAGAGCAGGTGAGTTTCGTACGATACACCCACCCTTTCCAAGGAATTTGCCTGATTTTTTTTTTTTTTTTTTGTTGTCGACCTGTTGTATACCCGTTGTGTGAGACCTGGGCTTAGACCAAAAACATTGTGCATAAAACTGCATACTGTTTTAGGCCATTGTACTGATGCACTGAGTGGAACTGTAAAACAGAACATCCTTCCGTTCCACCTACTGAAATGTTACGTTAATTATATTATATCTGAATATTATAGATTATTACTGTATTTTCCGAAATATAAGTCGTACTTTTTTAATACTTTGGCTGAAGGTGCGACTTATACTCCAGAGTGACTTATATGTGAAATTAGTACATATAATTTTGCTCGTCATAATAATAAGACATAATTTTTCATGTTTGTTATTTTTACACTCACAACCACAAGAAGGCACTCTAAGCTAAGGGTACCAGTATCTGCTCATCCACCACTGAAGAAATAGGTAATAATAATAATAATAATAATAAGGCATAATTTCACGTTTGTTATTTTTACATTCATAACCACAAGAGGGCACTCTAAGCTTGGCTACCAGTACCTGCTCATCCACCACTGAAGAAATGTCCCCAAAAAGAAAATCCTATTCTGAAGCTGCAAGTAGTGAAATAAGCAGATGAAAATGGTCATTGAGCAGCAGAAAGAAAGTTTGGAGTGAATGAGAAACTTGTGAGGGACTGGAGGAAACAGCAGATTACTATTACTGCAATGAAGAAAACAAACAAATAAACTCCAATAAAACAAACAAACAAACAAAAAACCCCCAAAACAAAAAACGCTAATCGTTGGCTTAAAGCTAGATGGCTACAACTAGAGGAACAAGTTTTCACATGGGTGCTTGAGCAATGTGCAGCAGGGAGAGGCTTGTCAACAGTGTAGTTGCGCCTCCATGTCCAGGTAGTGAAATTATTATTATATAACTCTGTTTGTTATAATAACAACAAACGTAATTTCGCATGTTTATTTTTACACTCACAACCGCAAAAAGGCAAGAAGAGGGCAGAAGAGCGGAGATTATTATTACAGTAGGCCCGTTATTCGCGGGGGTTTGGTTCTGGCCCCTCCCACGAATGAAGATAATTTTTTTTTGTTTTTGAATATAAATGTTTTTGTTGCAGACATAATTTTCATTTAATTGTCTCTGCAGTGATTGAAATCAATGCAACACATTGCTGTTTTATATTAACATGAAGGAAAAGGGGGAAAAGCATTATATGCAGTGCTATTTGATTTTAAATGTCAAAAAAAGATTTTTGGCTCCCAGTGTTTTGAAAACGGGTCCAAATGGCTCTTTGAATGGCAAAGGTTGCCGACCCATGAAATAGAAGTATCCAGAATACTAAGGCAGATTCCATTATGATGATGACCTTGATACAACATTCACCTTCTTGCAAAACCTTTTCCTTCCTGAATCATATCAAACAGTTCTACTTTTTCATGCAGCATCATTACCTTTTTCTGGCGCTTCAGCGCCTTACCAGAAGCCTGAGAAGGTGCACAGTGTTTGTGTGGCATGATGGAGCTTAACAGTAATTACACACACTAAAAAAGCACATGCATAAAGTGTGCGTGAATGAGGAAAAAAGGGCGTTACACCATCTCAACCAATCAGCAGGAGGCAGAACAGTCATTGGCTGAATTTGAATCATGTGACAGTTGCTTGGCAATCTGCTAATACATGGAGCCGTCAGTGCAAAACCGCGAATAGTCAAGGGCCCACAGTAGTGCAATGAAGAAACAAACAAAAAAAGCTAATCCTGGGCTAAAAGCTAGATTTTCACAGCTAGAGGAACTAGTTCGCACATGGGGGCTTGAGCAATGTGCCTCAGGGAGAGGCTTGTCAACAGTGCAGTTGCGGCTCCATGTCCAGGTGGTTGTCAAGGAGATGAATAGAAGTGACTTTGCGTGAGGACTTGGTGTGTTACCACTTCATGCAACGCAACCGCCTCTCTATCAGAGCGAAGACCACAACCATCACAAAAACTACCAGCAGATTTCCAAGCCAAGTTTTTCATGTTTCAATTTTCATGAGTTTGCGACTTATAGTCCAGTATGACTTGTATATGTATTACTCTTCTTTATTATGCATTTTTGCCTCATGTGACTTGTACTCCGGAGCGACGTATAGTCTGGAAAATACGGTATTTTTGGATTTGTTCCCTGAGGTTTTCTGTGAAAACATTCCTGCAGATGGCTTCAAATTTAAAAACAACAGAGGGATTCATCCTGTTTAGCTTTGCTGTGCATGAAATTGCTAAACATATCAAGGATATTAAGCTCTGACATGCCAGCTGGTGGATCTAGTAAAGATATACATCAGATATGCTAGCAAACATGATCCACATTAATTGGAGAATGCTGTTTGTGGAGCAGCTGCATGTGCGGCAGAAAACGTGATGAAGGGGGGGGGGGGGGAAGTGTATTCGCATCATTACGCACTTGGAGGACTGTGTTATTCATCCTGTTCCACATACGTAAGGATGGAGTGACAGGCTCACAGTGAAGACAGAGTACACCAAGTTTTCTCTATCAGACTCCTGGTCACTACTGTAGCATTACTGGGTTTTGAACCTGCAATCTATGGATGACTGAGCAAATACTCTTCTGTTAATAAAAAAGTTAATAAAGCAAAAATCTTATTGTTTTAGATTATTTTAATAGCTACAGCAAACTTTAAACTGTACTTTACTGAAAGTCTAAGTAGGGGTATAGTCAATCAAGTGGCAGGTGGGAGTGGCAGGTAACACAGGTATGTTCTCATTGTGCATCTACTTGGTGCACTATGTTGGCTTTTCAGGAGAAAACAAGAGAATGCTGTGAACCAGAATAAGAGTGCTGGGGACAGAGCTGACAGAGGTCAAACATGCACATCTGCATATGGTAGCTTATTTTTTTTTTGATGTTTTTTGTAGTGTTGCTGCAAAACCCTAGTTGGAAAAATAAATCGAACCCAAAGCATCACTGCAGTGAGTGTGTAAAGGTGATTCTGAAACCCAGAGGTCGAGTGATGAACTGCTCCAGCAGTACCAGATAGACAATGGCAGCAGGAGTCCTTGAAGGAGTCATGAAGAGTTTCAGGACCAAAAGTGCTACTGATATTCCTCTGTGGTCTTAGTTCTGTCTTGCTCCCAGTCTGGTTCCACAGGAGCACACAAACATTATGGAAACTGCTTCGTAGCACACTGGGTTTTTCCACAGGCAGAGGTCCCTGTTTTTCTCTGGCCACATCCATATTAGCTCCATGAATGCACCTGGATCATCTGCATTCATAGAGACTTCATCCTATCCTATTGACACTGTTATAATATTTCACAGCTTTCACTGTGCACGAGTTCAACAACACCTTCTAAACGCACTTAACACACTTCAGTTCGCTGTCAGCTCTGTCCCTTTTGCTCTCTAGTTTGTGTTGTTCTTTTTTCCTAAAAAAAGACTAAATGAAGCACAGCATGATTGCACAGAAGTTCAACCTGCCTTTTCACCCATCCACAATTCATCAAATACAGTACACACGGTGCCACGTGGTCTTACACAATTTAAAATTAACTATTATTATTATTATTATTATTATTATTATTATTATTATTATTAATTATGATAATGATAATGATAATAATAATAATAATAATAATAATAATAAATAATAATAATGATATTATTATTATTATTATTATTATTAAGTAGTGAGTTATTGATCATGCTGTGCACTGCTCCACAGTGACATCTGGTGGGGTGAGGTCATACTGCCCCCTAACATAGAGACACATCTGTTATAACCAGTCAGCACTTGTACTGTATGTGTGAGTAAAAATAGTAAATGGGCTGAAAAATCAGTCCTATAGGATTGTCTATGGTTTCCTAGTAACCAGTGTCGACTGCCCTCATGAATTTATTTCCCATTAGTAACCCAACAAGGATTCACATAAGGCCAACACTATGTCCTTTGAGATATCACATAAACTTGAAGACCTCACTACAAACCAATGCTGTTACACAGGTACTTTTGCATGTGCAGGAACATCTTGCCACTTGTAAAAATGAGTTGTTTTGGAACAACTTCCCACTGGAGAGCACAACTTGCTGTCTGAACAAAATTACTGTAAAGTAGGAGCGTTTAGGTGTGTGTGTGTGTGTGTGTGTGTGTGTGTATGTGTGTGTATGTGTGTGTGTGTGTGTGTGTGTGTGTGTGTGTGTGTAGTGTTTCATTTTATGTCGTTAGGTCATTCGTGGGATTTTAGAGCAAATGTGTGGTTCTTCTCCAGTGGTTTGCTTTATCACTATTAACACAAAGAAAATTCTCTCCCTTTGCTGGGATTTGTGAAACATTCTGAAGCAAGACTCATCATAATCATCATCATCATCATCTCCCTCCGCTTAATCTGGGGTCAGGTTGTGGGGGCAGCAGACTAAGCAATGAGGACAAGATGTCCCTCTCCCCAGCCACTTCCTCCAGTTCTTCTGGAGGGACACCAAGTTGTTCCCATATTAGCCGAGAGACTTAATCTCTCCAGCATGTTCTGCGTCAACCCTGGAGTCTCTTCCCGGTTGGTCATGCCTGAAACATGACACCAGGGAGGTGTTTTGGAGACATTCTAATCAGATACTTGAGCCACTTCAACTCCTCAACTGGCTCCTCTAAACACAAAGGCGCAGCAGTTCTATTCCGAGCTCCTCCCGTATAGCTGAGCTTCTCACCCTACCTTTAAGAGAGCCCCGCCACCCTGTGAAGGAAGTTCATTTCAGCCGATTTTATCCATAATCTTGTTCTTTCGGTCACTACCCAGAGTTTGTGACCATAGGTGAGGATTGGAACATAGATCGACTAGTAAATTGAGAGCTTTTCCTTGTGTCTCAGCTCCCTCTTCATTACGACGAACCGGTACAAGATCCACTTTACAGCACAGGCTTCAGTTATACACCTGTTGATCTCCTGCTCCATCCTTCCCTCAATCATGAACAAGACCCTGAGATACTTGAACCACTTCGGGCAGGACCTCATTCCCGACCTGAAAGGTACATTCCATCCCATGGTGACTTCAGCCCCAATGATAGATGGATCTCCATCTAAACCCCCAGGGTCTTCCTCCTCCACAGAGGGTGCACATTGGTTAAATGGAATAGGTCCTCGATGTATTCCTTCCACCGCCCCAAATCTAGAGGCGAGGTGAGCAGCTCCCCACTTCCACTGTAAACAGTACTTGTGGAAAACTGCGTACCCATCTGGAGGCATACCTCCCATTGCCTATCTCCAAGCATCCCACCCCGCTGGCCTCCCATTGGCTAGGGGGAATGACACAGCTCCCTCCCACTGACTATTATGGAGCAATCTACCACTATGTTTTTCGTGTAAAGGACAGAGTTATTGTTGTTTCATGCTGTATTTCTTGACTCAGACTTTTAACCTTCCATAAACATTTGTTAGATTATAACTCTGCTAAGAAGACATGGTCGACACACGCACTCGCACACACGCAAGCGCGCGTGTGATTTCTGGTGCAAGTGAGAAGAAGAAACGGGCTCGAGTGATATCACAAAGGAATATGGCCAAACCCGTCTACTATCAGTATGATATTGAAGCAGAAGGAGGTCTTAAAAGGTATACTTTTGTAATTTTTAAAAGGTTTAGGGGGTAGTATTGGGAGCCTTGGAACGAATCACGTGCTTTACATGTAAAATGCGGTTCAATTTACGAAAACTACAGTTACGAAAAAGGCTCTGGAACAGATTAATTTTGTAACGTGAGGTACCACTGTATGTTGGTATTGCTTTTATTTTTAAGAGGTGCGATATTTATTCACTGGCAATGCAAAAATCATAACGAATCATTAAATTCATTAACACCACTATCACACACTGATATTGGGAGACAAATTGTGGCTCTATTGAACATACAGATTTTGACAGCTATTCGAACTTCATCAGACAATCTCATCAATGACCCCCTTGGGCCTCAACAGGTTTTGATTATTATAAATCTTACGTCTCAGTGAAAACAAACAGAATCGGAAGATCATCATTTAATTTCCTCCATCTTCGCGTCTGGCTAGTTTCTGGCCTTCATAGAGAACAGCAGGTACTGCCACTCACTCAAGCATCCCGTATGTTGAATACAATGATGTAATGAATTATTAAGTCCTTCTTTAATGAATGAAGTTTCAAAGTCTATTATGAACAACAATTTCCCAGAAGTCTTTGATAGTAAAGATTATAATAAAATGAACACTGGCTTTTGGTTGTTGCAAAACAAATAAGGAAAAATGGCTTTTATAATCCACAGAGGGCCATTCATGCATTGCAGATGTGAGCTTTTAGGTGTAAAAAGTCTTCAATATCTTCGGTAGACCAAAAGCATGGATAAAGTTGGCAGGGTATAATTTTTTTAAAGAAGTCATTTAACTCCTGTGGATATCAGAACATTCACATGATTAGTGTGTGAAGCCTGTCCTCAGTGGGAACACAGGGCTTTTTTTGGGTGGGGCGGTGTGAATTTAATAAATAATCCTGTAGTCACCAGTTTGTAATAATAACCTGTGTAGAGTGGGCAGTCCTTGGTGTTACCTGATATGAGGTTAAATGAAAGGCTGCTCATGTGTCTGGGTTACCAAAGATGGAGAGAGTTGAGTAGGGGGTCTCAATCAAGCCTCATCTTTCAAACCTCAACCCTTACAGGAGGCATCTGTTGAAACTGTGTGGAGGTGAGAGCAGGTTTCAGGTCAGATGGTAACAGGTCACTTTTTGACATTTGCATGAAAGGTGGCTTAAATGGCTAATTTGTAAATGTACACAGTTTTACTATACACAGTTTAAATAAAACAGTATATAAATAGCCATTATTTATTGAAACTAAGGTTGACATCACTGAATAATCTCTGAGCTTGAGATGTTTTATTTTAGATGTTGTCATTGTTTTAGTGTGTACGACACTGGACCATAAGAAAAGCAAAATAAAATAAGAATTTTATATATTTGCTAAGCATGACACTGGTCATTTGTACGACATTTTTTGAAGCTCATTTAAAGTTTGAATAAAGTGCTTTTTCATCGTAAAATGCTGGGAAAGGGTGGAATGCCCCCTCCGGGTCTGGAATGAGGTCCTGCCCCAAGTGGAGGAATTCTAGTGTCTCAGCGTGTTGTTTACGAGTGAGAAAAGGGTGGAGTGGGAGATCGTCAGGGAATCTGCTGTAAACTAAGCTTGTACTGGTCCTTCGTGGTGAAGAGGGAGCTGAGCTCTCAATTTACCAGTCGATCTACATTCCATCCCTTAGCTATGGTCGCAAGCTTATAACAAGGTCACATTATTATCACAAGGCTATTTTACTTCAATCCCAGTTACTGGGCTACCCTGGGCTTGAGAGCAGGCAGGGATAATATGCCAGTTTTGATACGGCTGTGACTTTGTCAGAAATTGAACTCGTGAAATTATTTCTGAGAAATTATTTTCCATCCTGGCACTTGGGGAGAACTGAATTTGTATCTAATCACTTTAAATTATGTGCACAATTTATATGAGAGCACACAACATAAAATGTAAAAAAAAATACTTTTATCTCAACTGATGTATACATTTTTGCATAATCCTGCTAACAGACAAAATACATGTATAGATCTATCTGGATCATGACCCAAATCTGCACTAAAATTTAAAGGGTTCTTTGCAGACCCATACCAGATCCCTCCACCAAGTTTCATGAAAATCAGATTAGTAGTTTTAACAGAATCTTTTATTGAAAGTTTCTTTAAAAAAAAAAAGTCTTTCATACATTTCTGGATCCAGATAATTTTTTTCCAAATTGGAATTGGATAACCTTTTGCACAGGTTTTAAGATGAACTTGTTGAATATGTTGGAAAACCTGACAGTGTTTATGTACTCTGTGTTTTGGTTTCTGTCCAGGTTTCTGATGCAGTGATCCAACCTGAGTACGGAAAAAAGCTCATGGCTGTCTATCCTATCTTGGGTTTGTTGAGCCTGCTGCTTCTACAGATCACGGCTCCCATATGCAGTGGCCAAGTTTGTCCTCAAGTTTGTGCCTGTAAACATCAGAGAAAATATGTGAACTGTCATAACAAGAAACTAAATTCTTTTCCAAATGAAATTCCAACTGATACGAGGTCGCTGGACATGAGCAGAAATGAGTTGCGTTGGGTTGAGCATAGTGACTTGAAATTCTACACACATTTGGAGGACTTGGATCTTAGTGAGAATCTCATCAGTGTGCTTGAACCCAATGCTTTCTCCAGCTTACTAAATCTACGCGTGTTGCGCCTATGTGCCAATCAGCTGAAGCTGGTGCCAATGGGTGCCTTCTCACGTCTTGCCAATCTAACAGTTCTGGACTTGAGTGGAAATAAACTGGTTATATTGGTGGACTTTACTTTCCAGGATCTGCGGCAGCTTCAGAAATTGGAGGTGGGTGACAATGACCTGGTGTACATATCAAACAAGGCATTCCTTGGCTTGACTGGTCTACGGGAACTTACTATTGAGAAGTGCAACCTGACCTCTGTCTCAGGACAGGCTCTCTCATATCTTCGTGGTTTGGTGTCATTACGATTGCGTTACCTCAACATTGCTTCATTAGAGGAACAGAACTTTTATAAGTTGGGTGGCCTGCGGGGACTAGAAATTGACCACTGGCCATTTTTAGAATACATTTCCCCCTACAGTTTCCACGGCCTCAATTTATCCTGGCTTTTCATAACCAACACCAACATTACCACAGTTCCAACTGGTGCCCTGCGTAATCTTATCCATTTAGGCAGTCTGAATCTCTCACACAATCCCATTTCTGTTCTTGAATCTTGGGCTTTGCGTGACCTTGTCAATTTGAAGGATTTGCATCTTGTGGGCACTAATTTGATGTGCGTGCAGCCTTATGGCTTAGGAGGTCTGCAGCAGATACGTTTACTCAACCTGTCCAACAATAGGCTAGTAACATTGGAAGAAGGCTCTTTTCACTCTGTGAACACAATAGAAATGCTTCGGGTTGATGGCAACCCTTTATCCTGTGACTGCCGTCTGCTATGGATCTTGCAGCGGCGAAAGACCATTAACTTTGATGGCAAGTACCCTGTTTGTGCAGGACCTGCTGAAGTACAGGGTAAAGCTCTCAGCGCTTTCTCGGACTCCACACTTCTTGAGCATTTCACCTGCCAACGACCAAAAATACGCAACCGAAAACTACAACAGCGATCTGCACGAGAGGGTCAGGTTGTATCTTTTTTTTGTCAAGCAGATGGAGAACCAACTCCAACCATCTTCTGGATTTCACCTCAGCGTCGTCGCATTACTACTAAAAGCAGTGGTCGTCTTGTAGTTTTGCCAGAGGGAACGTTAGAAATACACTTTGCCCAAATTACAGACAGTGGAACCTATATATGTATTGCCAGCAATGCAGGAGGTAATGACACCTACTTTGCCACATTAACTGTCGGTGGAATACCCTTGGACGCAAGTGTTACAGCAAATCGCACCTTTGCTGGTGACCTCAATGACACTAATCTGAATGACACGCGTGTCTTCCTAAAGTTCACGTTAGACCTCAAAACAATTTTGATCTCAACAGCAATGGGTTGCATAACATTTTTGGGCGTGGTTATCTTCTGCTTCTTGCTTTTGTTTGTGTGGAGTCGCGGACGTGGACAGCACAAAAATAATTTTTCAGTTGAGTACTCCTTCAGGAAGGTGGATGGCCCTGCAGGTGGTGGAGGTCAAGGAGGTGCTCGAAAATTTAATATGAAAATGATCTAGAGGTATCAGATCACTGTGTATTATATACAGTACAAATGGGTAACTAGCTACTGCACAGAAGATACATTTGATATTTGTGTTTTCTTGGTATTTATTTCTTCATTGTGTGTTTTATATACACAATAAATCACACAATATTGCAAGCATTAAATAATGAAGATATATACCAGCAATATATTAATGTCCTGAATTACTAAGCTCCTAAATAAAAAGTTTATACCTGTGCATTTTGATAACTTTTGTGTCCTTCTTCTTGTGCAGGTGGTACGGATTGTGCAGGTAATTAATTATTTAAGGTTATAACACATGATACTGAGCCAATAGTTGAACACTACGTATCATTCTTTTTGTATTGGAATCATATACCATAATTTTTTGAATAAATATTTAGATGTTAGGCAAAGAGTAGGTAACTCAAAATCAGTGAACTACAGAAACCTTAAATGGAAGCTCAGGATTTCCCTTTTTGTTTTTTTTCTTGTGATAACAAGTTATTTTTCGCAAGGCATAACATTATTTGAGCCTGTATCAGGACCTGATTGAAGAGAAATGTGATCTGGTGAACTCCATCTCTGACATAATATTTTTCTAATACATGTATACACAATGTTTTGTTATCTCTAGATCTCATATTAATTCTATTGTTATGACAAGAAAACAGCACTTGTTGTCCTGAAATAACAACATAAATAACTTAAACGGGTGTGGTGGGGGTGGGTGGGTGGGTGGGGGTATTGTCTGCTTAGAGCGAAAAGCGTAGTGAAATGACTGATCATGTGACTGTCATTATTTCTGTTATATGTCATTCCAGTAGTTTTGTGATTCCTTGATCCTCTATGTTGTTGTAAATTAATCGTATGTATTGAATGAAGCAGAGGACACAATATAATCAAGTAGAGTCTTCTTTGCGAACAGTGTTTAACTGCAAATAATAATAATTAAAAAAAATGTTTCAACCAGTGTTTCAATAAAATTTAAATTATTTGCAAGTGAAATGGCATGTGCTAATTTTAGTCTAACCAGGTTGCATTTGAATCGTAAATGTTCACGGGGAAAATACATCTAATATGCACATACTGTAACTGTCCCCGAAGAGGTCAAAGTTTTAGACTTAAAAACTACACACTGTGGGTCTCCTCCATGTGTGGTTTTCCTGACAGCAAGAAGGTTCTATCTGTGCTTGTGTAGGTTTCCTTCGGGTACTCTGGTTTCCACCACAGTCCAAAGAGATGCACATTAAGCTAACCAGATGCTCCAGATTGCCCCTAGGTTTGAATGTGAATGCTTGTGTGTGTGTGTGTGTCTGTGTGTGTATACATGTGTTGACCCTGCAATAGACTGACATGCTTCCCAGAGTGTACCCTACCTTGGCCCAGAGTCGGCCGAGATGGACTCCACCCTCCTGGCACTCCCAATATGATTAAAAACTAGACACTGTGAGCAGATATAAGCTTCTTGTGTTGCAGAGCATACTCAGCCAGTATAACTGAGTTATTGGTATTGTGATGTGGAGTTACTGTGACTACACTAAACCAAGCATGGTCATACATAACTTTAAAATTTCTATTCAGTTCCAGATATATTAAATAAAGATAAAATACAGTGGCGTCCCTTGGAAATAAAATGGAATCGGATTCACAATGTCTTTCTGAAACCATGAATTTTAATGATCCTGCACCGACCACCATGATATCAATAACGTCACCATCTTTTTTTTTTTTTTTTTTTTTTTTTTTTTTTATCATCATCATCATCATCTTCTTCTGAAGTCAACAAATAGCATTCTTGCATATGTCTTCTTGTTGTCCAGGTGTTGATACAGCACTCTTGGTACTTTCGTAGGCAAATTGGTGTGGGTCATTGCTTGAGATGTTCCAGGACCAGTCACTGGAAGCACTTCATCACAATGAATGTTAGTGCGACACCAGTTGTCATTCTGGCACAGTGGAGAGGCGTGTTTAGCACTAGCACTATAGAAGCAGCCTTGAAGCATGCTTGGTACTGCCGCTTGGGCGAGAAACAGGTTGAAGATATGTCTGAAGACCCTTGTAAGCTGCTCAAAACAAGATGTATGAGATACTAAGCCTGTGAGCTGGGGTGGTTTCAGTGGGAAATCTGTATTCAGCCAAAAGCAACTGATAATGGAACATAAGATAGATTGGATATTCACCAGTCAATGGGCAGTTTGAAGACGCATACTGCACTATTTTAGAGGAGTTCTTCAGGGCGTTCCTCATGATTTTGGTCCCCTATTCTTGTGATAGCCAATTTACCACCTGCCAAGTATTATCTACATATCACATTACCAACCCTCATTGATGGACGACCATATGCAAGTATGTTCCCCTTCTGTGGCACCTGATGCTGCCACCTGCATCTTTATAAACTGTGAAAAGATCAAGTTTCATCTATAACACATTTTCCACCTCTGTTAGAATCTTCACGCAGCTCACACATGTGCACATACCTGCTGATTACGGACAAAAGTTTATGGACAATCAGCAGTCTTGTTATTGTAAACAGACACAGTAAAGGTTTCATGAGGAAACCTTTGGATTTGGCCAAAACTAACCAGTAATGGACGATAAAACACACTGATTAGTCACAGAGTGGATTTAGGCCTCTCTAATGTTCAAGTACACAATCCAGAATGACTTCCATCATTAGCATAGGAGGAAACTTAAAATATAAATCAATAAATACAGTAAATAAAAATCAGCTTCTGCTGGAGGGACGGCATAGAGGTTAGCAGAAAGAATGTATTGGAGTCGTGTCACGGCTCAGATGTTCTGAGGGCTGTCCTCCCATAACCAAACAGCATGCACATTAGACCAATTATCTGTTCCAAATTGCCCCTTAGTGTGAGTATGAGTGTGAATTATTGTGTATATTGGCCCTGTGATGCTCTGTTGAGCTGTGGAGGGTGTACCCTACTTTTGCTAAATGTTGGTTGAGATAGGCTCTAGCCTCTTAGTGACCCAAATAGGATTAAGTGGTACAGGAAAGAAGTGAGTGGATGTTGAGCTTCTGCTCATTATTGATGCATTGGTTTCAGATTTTCTTTGTAAATATATAAACTGCACGTCACTTTTTTTTTTTATAATGCCTGCATGAGATGCCTACACCGATATCTGAGCCTCTATCTCCTCAGTATATTATATGGCAACACATTGGGGTTTCGAGGTTTTTGAGCTCTGCATATGCCTCAGGTGGTTGATGTGTGCATTCTTGCCCTCATTTGTTGTAAGTGGTTTGGAAATTGTTTTATTCTCTGATTGTATTCTAGACTGTTCACTCTCACATGGGCCTAATAGATAAAGCTGCTTGGTTAAACAACCTCTGTTTATTTCATTGCTTTATGTTTCCTTAAATATAAAATAATTACATTTTTATTCACTTGCATGTTCCCCCTGTGCTTGTGTGTTTCCTCAGGGTGCTGTGGTTTCCTCCTACAATTCAAAACCATGCACATTAGGCTAATAGTACATTTTCAGTTTCCTCTAGATGTGAATGTGAACAGTTGTGTGTTGTGTCATGAAGAGCTTGCAGGCTGGTCAGAGTGTACTCTGCCTTCGGCCCAGTGTTGACTGCAATACAGCTTAGCAAATGAGTGAGTGAAATATTACAGATTCATTACAGGGTGTGAAAGAATGGCAACTCTGGTTTTCTAGGCTAAACTGTTATTTCCAAGTATTACCAGCATTTTCCTGTAATTATCAGGGAAACTGTAAAGGGATAGTACTGCAAGATGATGATGATGATGATGATGATGATATTATTCATTCTTTTTCTAAGACATTTAACAGGAAGACTGGCACTCATCTCAGCCACCTCTGGGCATGGGCCGGGTACACCCTGGACAACTTTCCAGGCAATTGTAGAGTTATTATAATAATAATAATAATAATAATAATAATATCATTTGCTGATGGTAGATTGCGCTTCAAATAATTGAACAAAAACTTTGTGTGTTCACAAATCTTCGTGCTTTGTCATCCAGGCTAAGTTGTAAGCGTGTCACACTTGTATTATAGCTTTACCAGTATCCATCATTTGCATGTAGTGCCAATCCCCAGTGATATCACAATTTTAAGCCAATAACTATTAATCTTGATGAAACTGGATATTGGTTTTCATAATCCATGTGAGACTGATCTCTAGTGGCTGAAAAAGAAAACAACAGGCAGCTTTTCATACCAATGCAGATGTGAATATCACACTTTCACTCATTCTTCTTCTTTTCCTTTCGGCTGTTCCCTTCAGGGGTCGCCACAGCAAACCATCCGCCTCCATCTCACCCGATCCTCTGTATCTTCTACTCTTACTCCAACTACCTTCATGTCGTCCTTCACCACATCCATAAATCTTCTCTTTGGTCTTCCTCTAGGCCTTCTGCCTGGTAGTTTCAACCTCAGCATCCTACTACCAATATACTCACTATCCCTCCTCTGTACATGTCCAAACCATCTCAATCAAGCCTCTCTGACTTTGTCTACCAAAACCTCTAACATGTGCTGTCCCTCTGATGTACTCATTCCTGATTCTATCCATCCTCGTTACTCCCAAAGAGAACCTCAACAT
Source organism: Plotosus lineatus (assembly GCA_024760905.1). Lineage (NCBI taxonomy): Eukaryota > Metazoa > Chordata > Actinopteri > Siluriformes > Plotosidae > Plotosus > Plotosus lineatus. Next base: position 16,648,443 of record CM045751.1, on the reverse strand, counting down.
TTTCATCTCTGCTACCTCCAGCTCTGCCTCCTGTCTTTTCTCCAGGGCCACTGTCTCTAAACCATACAACATCGCTGGCCTCAACACCGTCTTGTACACTTTTCCTTTCATTCTTGTCGATACCTTCCTATTGCACATCACACCAGATACTTTTCTCCAACCATTCCAACCTGCCTGCATGTACTTCTTCACCTCTTTTCCACACACTCCATTGCTCTGGATTGCCTAAGTACTTAAAATCCTCCACCTTCTTTATCTCTGCTTCCTCTAACCTCACGGTTCCTCTTGGGTCCTTGTCTTTCACACACACGTATTTTGTGTTTTACTGAGGCTAACCTTTATTCGTCTCCTTTCCAGGGCATACCTCCACCTCTCTAAATTTTCCTCAACTTGTTCTCTGCTCTCACTACAGATCACAATGTCATCTGCAAACATCATAGGTCATGGAGATTCTTGTCTAACCTCGTCTGTCAGCCTGTCCATCACCATAGGAAACAAGAAGGGGCTCAGAGCTGACCCTTGATGCAGTCCCACATCCACCTTGAACTCTTCTGTCACACCGATAGCACACCTCACCACTGTCTTACATCTCTCATACATGTCCTGCCCCACTCTAACATACTTCTCTGCCACTCCAGACTTCCTCATGCAATGCCACAGTTCCTCTCTCGGCACCCTGTCATATGCTTTCTCCAGATCCACAAAGGCACAATGCAGCTCCTTCTGACCTTCTCTGTACTTCTCTATTAACAACCTCAAGGCAAACACTGCATCTGTGGTGCTCTTTCTTGGCATGAAACCAAACTGTTGTTCACAAATGCTGACCTCTGCCCTTAGTCTCGCTTCCACTATTTTTCCCATAGCTTCATCATATGACTCATCAACTTTATCCCTCTGTAGTTGCCACAACTCTGCACATCTCCCTTGTTCTTAAAAATGGGCA
>CM045751.1:16635000-16640000 GCA_024760905.1 Plotosus lineatus | reverse complement strand
ATGATGAGGAGTGATACAGGACACTCTGCAATTCAGTTGCTATTACAGTCCATCACATCTGAGGTTTTGTTTCATAACTAAGGCTCAAAAAAAGATTTACTCTAACGTGCGTGTTACCGTAATGGTCCGTCACAAGCAGCAAAAAAATGCAGTGAAAAAAAAAAAAAAAAAAAGAAAGAAAGAAAGAAAGGAAATTCCCCTTGTGGTGTGAGAAAGTGTATAAGAAGTCGTCGGAACACCTCACAACATTACAGCATGCTTTAACTGAACGCTAACACTGGCCTATTACATGTGAGGAACTTCCATTCAGAAAATTATTAATGCAGCTGATAAATGTTTTAATTACGGTTCAATTTAATATTTAACATCCCAAACATTTCATTAATTTCACAGAATGAGTCACAAAAACACGCCTAGACAAAACTAGAAGGAAATACATTCATTATAGAAAGACATATAAGCGTATGAAAAATGGAAGTTGGAGCCCCATACTTCCTTCCTTTCTCATAGCATTAACACATCGTCCTAATTTTGGAAATGAGAAAAGACTGTGCTTCTGTCTCACTTCACAGATAGTGTTACACTTCTCTTTAACCTGTACGTATAATAAAACGATGAAGCACCAGAAACCATTTCTCATGTTTGCAACTTGTTTAAACTCAGAATGTCTGTCCTTCTTTCGGCTTTTTCCCTTTTACTCGGGAGTCGCCACAGCGAATCATCTGATTCGCACGTTTTTGATTTTGGCAGAGGCTTTTACGTCGGATGTCATGGCCCGTTGGGGGGGGGGGGCAGTGACAACCTTGTGGAGAGTGGGACTCGAACCCCCAACCTTTGGATCAGCGATCCAGCGCCCTTTGTTTAAACTCAGAGTAACCCATATTAATTAGCTGGTGCACGGTATATGCTGACATCGTGGTCAGCTTGTGGATGTACCCTGAGGCTGAGATAGGCTCCAGCCGCGCCACAACCCTAGCAGGATTAAACATTTTTAATCTGCAAATGAATAAATGAATGGATGAATGATTTGCAGTGCAGAACAACAAACTTTTTTTTTTTTTTTTTTTTTTTTTTTTTTTTAATGCAGAATACTTGTATTTTTTATCTCATCTCATCTCATCATCTTCCGCTAAGTCCAGGGTCGGGTCGCGGGGGCAGAAACCTAAGCAAAGAGGTCCAGACGTCCCTTTCCCCAGACACTTCTTCCAACTCTCCCTGGGGGACACCGAGGCGGTCCCGGACAAGCCGAGAGGCATAGTCCCTCCAGCGTGTCCTTGGTCGACCCCGGGGTCTCTTCCCGGTTGGATATGCCTGAAACACCACACCAGGGAGGCGTCCGGGAGGCATTCTGAGCAGATGCCCAAGCCACCTCAACTGGCCCCTCTCAATGCGGAGGAGCAGCGGATCTACTCCGAGCTCCCCACGGATGGTAGAGCTTCTCACCTTATCACTAAGTTAGAACCCCGCCACCCAAGGAAGGAAGCTCATTTCAGCCGCTTGTATCCGTGATCTTGTTCTTTAGGTCATTACCCAAAGCTCGTGACCATAGGTGAGGGTTGGAACGTAGATCGACTGGTAAATTGAGAGCTTCGCCTTGCGGCTCAGCTCCTTCCTCACGACGGACCGGTACAGGCTCCGCTTAACAGCAGAGGCTGCAGCGATCCGTCTGTCAATCTTTTATCTTTATTATTATTATACTTGTATCTTTTAGTCCATTTTATTTCTTGCACGAGTCAGTAAATACTCTCAACGGTTCATTCAAACTGGACAATTCAGATCATTACTTGGAGTCTTGGTGCGCTTTTGCTAACTGTAGCCTCAGATTCAATGCAGAGGGCATTGTGTGATCGTCAATGTTTTTTAAGCTCTACAGCTTCACTTCTTATTCACATCAAAGATTAGAATTGGGCCATCTTATTTGAGAAAGTGATCAAGGAGAATAACCAAGCTTTGGAAGCTATTGGAAAACATATAACCACTTACACCTATCTAAGCCCTACCCCGACAAGCGTAAGTCAATATACTGTATGTGGTTGCATTAGGTCGTCCAGACCATCACAAGGTCCTCATTAATTTTAATCTACATAGATATGTGTAAAGGTTTAGGTTCTCTGGTGTGTGTTGGCCCTGCAGTGGACTGATGAGCTGTTCAGGGTTTACCCTGCATTCATCCACAATCCAAGCAAGATTAAGTGATTTGGCAAATATATGCATGAATGAATTAATAAATCTATTTCATGGAGGAAGGATCGACAACAGGAAGCGGGAGGATTCAAATCTGTAGTTAAAAAAAACAACAAATTTATTTTATTTATTCGTTTAGTTTGTTTGCTTTCTGTAATGAGGTCAGAATTTAGCAACATAGACAATCACAACTCACTAACACATTATTTCCTTTTAAACTTTGCTCCCTGCCAATCTAATGTCATTAGGTCACCTCCCTTCAGCCAGATTCATGGCTGAAGTGCCCTTGAGCAAGGCACCTAATCCCCATCTGCTCACCAGGGCCCACAAACGTGTGTGGCAACCCACTGCTGCGAGCATGTGTGCTCACTGTTTATGTGTGTGTGTGTGTGTGTGTGTGTGTGTGTGTGTGTGTTGTGCCTTTGTGTGTGAGTGCGTGCGTGGTGTGTGTGCACGTGTGTGTGTGTGTGTGTGTGTGTGTGTGTGTGTGTGCTCAGCTGGATGGATTAAATGCAGAAGCAATAATTTCTCTTGTGAGATTAATACAGTATAGCAAAATCAAAAATAATATAAAATTACAATGATAAAAAAATTGTAGGCACCGTGAGGAAATATTTCTGGTGTTTTCAGTGTAACTGAATGTAATCCGGGTGTGTTTTAAGCCAAATTTTACTTGACTATATTTACTAGCTAATTTCCATCAGCTACTTCTAAGCCTTTGGGCCATTATGAGAGCTCACAGAATACCAGAGAAGTTCATCAATATAATTACATTGCTGTACGACTATGTTGGGTTCGCTGTCCTTAATAATTATCCAGATGTCTGAGTGGTTCAAGGTAAAAACTGGTGTGTGTGATGCCATGCTGTGTGATGTCAGGATTCCACTTTGTTTTAGCAATTGATTGGATTATGCATCAAACAACAGTGGGTACAAATACTGGCATACGGGGACAAGTCAGCTCAAAGACCTCTACTTCACCGATGATATCAGAGGGACAATCCATGTAAGATGTTTTGGAGACAAAGTCAGAGAGGCTAGATTGAGATGGTTTGGACATGTACAGAGGAGGGATAGTGAGTATATTGGCAGTAGGATGCTGAGGTTGGAACTACCAGGCAGAAGGCCTTGAGGAAGACCAAAGAAGAGATTTATGAATGTGATGAAGGAAGACATGAAGGTTGTTGGAGTCAGAAAAGAAGATGCAGAGGACAGGGTGAGATGGAGGCAGATGATTTGCTGTGGCGACCCCTGAATGGAGCAGCCGAAAGTAAAAGAAGAAGAAGAAGTCAACTATTGCAGTTCAAAAGCAAAGGAAAATAGCAAAGTTGTTGGAAACAGCAAGCAAGATAGGCCTCCATATAAACAGAAAGAAAGCCAAGGTCCTCAAGATTCACAGCAAAAACCCAAGTAGAAAGATTCAATTTAGAAATGATGAAGTGATACAGGAAGTCAATGAGTTTGTATATCTTGGTGCTATAGTGGAGGTGCCACAGCTAGTGACCGAAAAAAACAAGATTGTGGATACAAGTGGCTGAAATGAGCTTCCTTCCTTCGCTGGGTGGCGGGGTTCTCCCTTAGAAATAAGGTGAGAAGCTCTACCATCCGTGGGGAGCTCGGAGTAGATCCTCTGCTCCTCCGCATTGAGAGGGGCCAGTTGAGGAGGATCGGGCATCTGGTCAGAATACCTCCCGGACGTCTTCCTGTTGTGGTTTTTCGGGCATGTCCAGCCGGGAAGAGACCCCGGGGTCGACCTAGAACATGCTGGAGGGACTGTCTCTCGACTTGTCTGGGACCGCCTCGGTGTCCCCCCAGGAGAGTTGGAGGAAGTGGCTGGGGAAAGGGACGTCTGGACCTCTTTGCTTAGGTTGCTGCCCCCGCGACCCGACCCTAGTCTTAGTGGAAAAAGATGCGATGAGCACAATGGTTCTTTCACAAACAGTGGGAGACATGGCTGGCCTTTGATAACCCAGTTAGCTGCATGAGGGGGGGGCAGCAGTGACAACCCAGTGATGGTGGGGCATGAACCCCCAACCATGGTGATTGGTAATCCAGCACCTTACCACCAAGCCACCACTGCCCCCGCAGAATGTGATATTTATGATTTATTATCCAATTTTAAAGCATGAAGTAAATACACCCCCTGCTCTGAGTGATTGTGATATACTGTGAGTGTCATTTTGAAGGGCATCCGACATAAAAACCAATGCCAAATCAGACATGCAAATCAGAGGATTCGTGTGGCGACCCCTGAAAAAAAAGGGGGGAAAAAAACGAAAGGAAAAGAAGAAGATCCACTATGTATTTGGTGAATAATTAAAAAATATATATACTATATCATACATGGGACAGCACGCCAGCGGACTGGTTCACACTTCTGACGCACAGCAGAAAGTTCTTGTGTTTGAGTTTGCATGTTTTCCCCGTGCTTGTGTTGGTTCCTTAGGGTACTCTGGTTTCCTTCATCATCTGTTTAACTCAGTGCCTCTCAAATAGTGGGATATGATACCAGGGGGAGCTCGTATAACTCTGGGGAACATGCTTTTCTGGAACTTTGTGTACAAGAATTAAGTGTAATTGCACCTCCACTTCACTAGTTGGCGGTGGTGCTCTCATTGTCACACTCTGGTGTAGTGTTTTTTTGCACAAGCAAATGATATGAAGTGCAGTAAACAACTCGGAAGAATTTCTAACAGGAACGAAGAGAAAGGTGGAGAGAGACGGAGATATTAACACCTAAATAAGTTGAATGAGTTTAAATAAGGATGTATTTTTTAATTTCAGGCACATTGGTGCACTTTAAATCCTTTCAATTGC
>CM045751.1:16595000-16627500 GCA_024760905.1 Plotosus lineatus | reverse complement strand
TGTCGACATTCATATTTATATAATATCATATAATTTATATAATATATATAATCTACCACGCTAAAAACAGGCACCTCCAAAGTAAGTACACGTTTGTTTTCATTCCAAGATGGCGGCAGCTACTCGGCGGTCACATGACTGCAAAACCTCTATAGGCACACCCATGTGCAAATACCATAAAATACTATTATTTCATAAGTCCACATGAATATACCAAGATTTATGAGTTTTCCAGCATTCCAAGATCGTCGACGAGGACCTTCTAGAACTTCATGTCCACCATGTATAATGTCACAAAGAGAGAAAAAGTTAAAGAAAATGAATATTTGATGTAAATGGCTAAAAGGTCATTTCTTTTCTTTTTTTTTTTTCTTGCAGCTTTGTTATGATTATGATCAGACGTCATGCTTTTGCTTACAGTTTACTTATTAGTTTCGTGGACATTGTCATTATCACCACATTATCATACACACTTTTTATGTTTTGGACTGCAGATAATAAACATATTGGTTGAAGAACGCTAACTCCAGCACTGCATGATGTTTCACATCACATTTTTTTTTTTTTTTCACAAATTGCATCACCCTACGCAGAAACAAAATGAGAGAAAGGTCTGAAAAAGAAAAGAAGAAAGTATAACTGAAGATCTAACATTCTGCCTGGCTAAAAATACACATCTGCTGCCATCACTTCTACCACACAGTGCTAGCTTCAAAAGAACCTGTTTGTGCTCTTTTCTTTCACTTTTCTGGCTTTTCCGTACAACCACCATCTATTTAAAAAGTTTCATTATTTCAACACTTATTATGAATCATCTCTTTATATAATACAGTATTAATAATAATAATAATATTAATGATCGTAATATCAGTAATAATTTGTTTAATCACTGGTACTTTCTCATTTTTTTTTGGAAGATCATGTGGTATATTCTTTGCAATATGACAAATTTATGCTGTTTCACAACTGGAAACTCAAAAAAAAAAAAAAAAAAAAAACCCATAAGGAAAACATTCACTGTTACTACAGTATTAATTTTATCCTTTATGCCATATTGATTTTTTATTTTAATTTATTAAATGGGCGCTGGTGGCCTGGTGGTAAAGGTGCTGTACCACTGAACCTAAGGTTGGGGGTTCAAGGCCGACTCGCCACAGGGTTGTCACTGTCCCCCCCTTGCAGTGTGCAGCTAACTGGGTTAGTGAAGGCCGGCTGTGTCTCTCACTGTCTATTTTGTGAGGTTCATGTAAAAGAACCATTGCTGACTGTCGACAAGAGTAGGCTGCAAAGCCGTCAGCGTGTTTCCGCCCTGTGATGGCCTGCAAGCTGTTCAGGGTGTACTCTGCTCTTACCCGGAGTGGGCTGGGTTGGGCGACAGCCTCCCCGTGACCCTAATTAGGATTAAGCGGTTACAGAAAAAGAAACAAAATGAAATGAAATGTATTAAATTTTAATTTCCTTTAATTTTCTTGCTTTTTTATTCCTAGGTCAAAATGGCAGACTATTTCCTGAGATACACACAGCGGCAGCTTATTGTTGTATGTATGCGTTTCTTTCTTTGTTCAGGCAGCATGTTTGACCTTATTGTAGTTTAACCAACACCAAGAACAGCAATAAAACACATCCAGTAGTGAAACATGTCGATGATATTTTCTTTGAAAGTTTCAGCTCTTGATGTGTTGTATTGGTGGCTGGTTTGTAGAAAATCTGTGAGATTACTATTGCTTTGTAATGTGTGTGTGTGTGTGTGTGTGTGTGTGTGTGTGTGTGTGTGTGTGTGTGTTAGAGAGAGAGAGACAGACAGACAGGCAGACAGACAGACAGACAGATATTTGGACTTACTGGGCTGATGTGTGATGCAGTGTGAAGGAAAAATATTCATGTTTTGAATTAGATTTTTTGTGTAATTTTTATATATTTATGAAAAATGTCGCTGGTGGTAAATGGGAGTGATCTAGAAATCCGAGGAGGCAAAAGATGTGAGATTGTCATTTATTACACATTTAATCTCTATACTGTATAGGTTTTCATCTTAAAGCTTAATATCAAACAACTGAAACAAACCAGAACATTATGTTAAACAGGCTGAATAAATAAGTTTAAATCATTTCATAATAAAAAAAATACATCTGATTAAAATAAAATCGTAGAATAATCACAGTTCTCAGTCTTCATTGATCAACAATGAATAGGAAATCAATTAATGCATCTGTAACCCACTAAAGCAAATCTGCTGTTCATAATAATAATAATAATCATAATAATAATAATTTTATATAACCTGAAACCTAATCACATATTTAATGTGAATTTTATTGTTATTCTTCTTCTTCTTCTTATTATTATTATTAGTAGTAGTATTATTAGTATTATGTATGCTATTTATTTATTTTTTATAATGTACTGTAACTATCCTGCTGTAAATATATGAAAATAAAAAAACTGATTCTTACCTTTTGAAACCTTCTTGAATTACCAACACTGAAATTAAGATGATCTTTCACCAACTTGCCAGTTGGCAGTTCTCTCTGACCCTACACCCAACAGAATGTGAACTGTGTGTTGCACTTCACAGACTGCTACTCGGGTGATCTGCTTACTAGCATGTGGCTTCTTTGGTGTTATTGCTGTTGTGAGGTCTATGGGTCTCTCTGTCCGCCTCTTACGTGATATTAATGCTAGCCACAAGTCCTTCCATCACTAAAATACTCAAACAATCAGCTCAAATGTCTCCTCGTGTGTGTGTGTGTGTGTGTGTGTGTGTGTGTGTGTGTGAGAGAGAGAGAAAGAGAGAGAAAGCCACAAAAGGAGGGCAAAGGTGTCTGGATATTCATCATGTTGACTTAATGAACATCGTTCCTCATTAGATTCAGAGTTTATAAAATGTTTACATAGAAATAAAGTTCATTAATGACTTAACTAATGATGCTTCACCTTTCTGCAGAACAGTTTAAGTGATCCAGGCTTTTTTTTTTTCTTGACGCATGTATATTGAGATGGAAAGATTCATAAATATTTATGACGTACATCATATCCCTTGTTTTCTGGTCAGATGATGGAGTGAATTTCTAATTGTACTCTAATACGATGTGTTGGAAAATGTTCAAAATTCACAAACAATTTCAAACTTAAAAAATGCAACCAAAAAACAAACCAAAAAAAATAAATAATAAGGGGCATTGAATTTTCATACGGATAGAACGCCCTCTAGAGATGTAAAAGTCTCCACTGTGGCTGCTGTATTATTTAATTCACTGGCTTGGATAACTTTGGATAATAAACTCTTAAGCCTTATACACAATCTTTCACTCTATCTTACTCACTATCACTTACATTCCAAACTGCTTAATCCTACTAGGCTGGTGCCTATCTCAGCCGACATTGAGTGAAGGTGGGGTACACTCTGAGCTGTTCCAAATTGTCCCTAGGTGTGAATGTGAGTGGGAGTGTGAATGGTTGTGTGTGTTGCCCTGTGATGGTCTGGCAAGCTGTTCAGGGTGTACCGTGCCTTCACAAAGTGTTGGTTGATATAAGCTCCAGCCTCCCCATTACCCTAATAGAACTAATAGAGGATTAAGCGGTTTAGGAAGATGAGTGGGACATCAGTTGAATTGAGTCAGTTCAACATAGAAGCAGGAAAATATGTACAGTATATGTGTATATACATGGCACTCACACGGGTCAGGTTATTCTATACAGTCTAAAAAAATTTGATCAAGTGGCCTAATTTGAAAAAAAAAAAAAAAAATCAATCAAGCTTCCAACCTCCACAAAAAAAAAAAAATCAATGCTTTTTTTATTTTCTTTTAGCCTACTGCATTAATATAATTTCAGAGACTGATATTATATTCATTTGTAAAGCTATATAATAGTTTATATTTGTATACTATATAAAAATGCAAAATGCTGAGCTGTTAAGGGTGTACTTTGTCCTTGCCCAGAGTTGGCTGAGAAGGGCGCCAGCCTCCCTGCAACCTGAATTAAAAGCTTCAGAAAATGAAGGAACGAATGAAACTTACTGTGGTTGGTTTTTGCTAAACCTGTTGCTGTGCATGTTCACCAAAAATCCCCATCCTGGTCTCATCAGTAAAAAGATGTTCTTCAGGTGTGTTGTTCTTCATGTTAATCTAAATCATACTTCTTTTTTGAGAGAAGGTTCCTTGTACTGTGCACTTATCCATAAATCAATATGTACTTTTAAATGGACTAAGTTGGGCAGACATAAATGGGAGACACACTTCTGGGAAGAAGAGCAGCTGTTTTGAAGGATCTCCCTTGGTAATCGATCCTTTCCACTACAAAACACTGAATATCAAATAGTTTGCTGATTGCTGTATTACCCAAACCAGACTGATGAGCAACGGTAATTACGTCTCTGAGGTTATGACTGATGCGCACAGTTGGTCTTTTATCAATCCTCTTTCTCTCAGTGTTGGTTATAATAGAATTCACTCTAACCATGCAATGATTTATTTGTATGAATTTTGTTTCAAGTACTGTATAGAATTGTGATTACTTGGTAAAATCAGGTAGAAATGGGAAATACAACTGTGTTATATATAAATAAAATGGCACGACATGTAGTAAATTCTTCGCATGTGTTTAGGCAATTTACAAAATGCTGTTTTTTTTTAAATGAAATATTTCAATAACTTAACATTGGATGGAGCCATCAGGAGCCCACAGGAGCCACCCAGAGCCAGACTGTAGCAGGGAATCTTTGTAATTTGTTGTTATGATTGCTAGTGCCCTACTGTACTGTTTATCCTACTTTTTAAATATGTACACAAACAGACCAGTGAAAGCAATGTTTCATGCTGATCTTTTGAAAGCCACTTAGTGGTGCATGGTTGAGTATCACATACAAAAATACTAACAGAAAACATTGTTTACTCAAAATGTATTTGTGGAAGGGACTTTCATTAGATTATTAGATGTTTCGTGTATAAAGTTTTGATTAAAGTGAGAGTTTTGAAAGTGTTGACAAACAGCATAGGATGGTGGTGTGCAGAATGACGCTGATGGTGTGAAAGGTGAAGAAGGCAAAGGCAAAGCAGAAGACAAAGTGGTGAAAGCTGAAAAAGGAACAGTGTCGTGTTGTCTTCAAGGAGGAGTTGAAACAGGCTATGGGTGGTCAGGAAGTGCTTCCAGATGACTGGACAACTACAGCTAATGTGATCAGGGAGACAGGTAGGCGACAGAGAGTTCTTGGTGTGTCCTCTGGAAGGACAGTAGATAAGGAGACTTGGTAGTGGAATGAGGAAGTGCAGGAATGTGTATAAAGGAAGAGGTTAGCTAAGAAGAAGTGGGACATAGAGAGGACCAAAGGAAGTAAACAGGAGTAAAGGGAGACACAGCATAAGCCGAAGGTAGCGGTGTCAAAGGCCGAACAAAGGGTGTGTGATAACTTGTATGATAGGTTGGACAGTAAGAAGGGAGAAAATGATTTATACAGGTTTGCACAGCAGAGAAATAGAGATGGGAAGCACGTGCAGCAAGTTAGCGTGATTAAGGACAGAGTGGGAAATGTATTGACTGATGACAGAAGTGTGCTGATAAGATGGAAAGAGTGCGTTTAAGAGCTGATGAATGAGGAAAATGAGAGAGGAAAAAGAGGAGAAGAGGTGACTGTTGAGGACCAGGAAGTAGCAAAGATTAGTAAGGGTGAAGTGAGGAGGGCATTGAAGATGATTAAAAGTGGAAAGGCAGTTGGTCCGGATGACATACCGGTGGAGATATGGAAGTGTCTAGGAGAGGTTGCAGTAGATTTTCTGACAAAAACATTCAACAAGGTCTTAGAGACCCCAGTGCAGCTAACTGGGTTATCAAAGGCCGGCCATGTCTCTCACTGTCTATGGTGTGAGGCATGTAAAAGAACCATTGCTGACTTTCGACAAGAGTAGGCTGCAAAGCCGTCGGCGTGTTTCCGCCCTACGATGGCCTGGCGAGCTGTCCAGGGTGTGCTCTGCCCTCGCCCGAAGTTGGCTGGGATGGGCACCAGCCTCCCCGTGACCCTAATTAGGATGAAGCGGTTACAGAAAATGAACTGAACTGAAGGTCTTAGAGAGTGAGAGGATGCCGGAGGAATGGAGGAGAAGTGGGCTTGTGCCCATTTTTAAGAAGAAGGGAGATGTGCAGAGTTGTGGCAACTACAGAGGGATAAAGTTGATGAGCCATACGATGAAGTTATGGGAACGAATAGCGGAAGCTAGACTAAGGGCAGAGGTCAGCATTTGTGAACAACAGTTTGGTTTCATGCCAAGAAAGAGGACCACAGATGCAGTGTTTGCTTTGAGGATGTTAATAGAGAAGTACAGAGAAGGCCAGAGGGCACTGCATTGTGCCTTTGTGGATCTGGAGAAAGCATATGGCAGGGTGCCAAGAGAGGAACTGTGGTATTGCATGAGGAAGTCTGGAGTGGCAGAGATGTATGTTAGCATGGTGGAGGACATGGATGAGAGATGTAAGACAGTGGTGAGGTGTGCTGTCGGTGTGACAGAAGAGTTCAAGGTGGAGGTGGGACTGCATCAGGGGTCAGCTCTGAGCCCCTTCTTGTTCGCTATGGTGATGGACAGGCTGACAAATGAGGTTAGACAAGAATTTCCATGGACTATGATGTTTGCAGATGACATTGTGATCTGTAGTGAGAGCAGAGAACAAGTGCAGGTAAATCTAGAGAGGTGGAGGTATGTCCTGGAAAGGAGAGAAATGAAAGTTAGCTTCAGTAAAACAGAAAACGTGTGTGTGTGAACGACAAGGACCCAAGGGGAACAGTGAGGTTACAGGGAGCAGAGATAGAGAAGGTGGAGGATTTTAAGTGCTTAGGCTCAACAATCTAGAGCAATGGAGAGTGTGGAAAAGAGGTGAAGAAGCGTGTGCAGGCAGGTTGGAATGGTTGGAGCAAAGTGTCTGGTGTGATGTGTGATAGGAAGGTATCGGCAAGAATGAAAGGAAAAGTGTACAAGACGGTGATGAGCCCAGCGATGTTGTATGGTTTAGAAACAGTGGCCCTGGGGAAAAGACAGGAGGCAGAGCTGGAGAGAGCAGAGATGAAAATGTTGAGGTTCTCTTTGGGAGTAACGAGGATGGATAGGATCAGGAATGAGTACATCAGAGGGACAGCACATGTTAGAGGTTTTCGAGACAAAGTCAGAGAGGCTAGATTGAGATGGTTTGGACATGTACAGAGGAGGGATAGTGAGCATATTGGTTGTAGGATGCTGAGGTTGGAACTACCAGACAGAAGGCCGAGAGGAAGACCATAGAGAAGATTTATGGATGGGGTGAAGGAGGACATGACGGTCGTTGGAGTAAGAGTAGAAGATGCAGAGGATAGGGTGTGTTTGTGTGTCGTGGCAGTAACCCCCAAACCCGGTGGTGAACACCTGCAGTGAAAATGGCCATCCTGCTGAAAAATGAGGCCTATAAGACCTCGGGTCTTATTGTTCTATGGGACTCCTGAGACAGCAGAAAGGTACTGGCAGACCAAACGTGCTACAGCTGAAGCTGTCGTTAATGCAAAATCTCAGGCGTGGGAGGAGTTTGGTGAGGGCATGGAAAGTGATTATTAGTTGGCCTCAAAAAGTTTCTGGACCACCATCCAATGCCTCAGGAGGGGGAAGCAGTTCTGCAAAAATACTGTTTACAGTGGAAGTGGAGAGCTGCTCATCTCAACTGGGAATGTTGTCAGGAGGTGAAAGGAATACTTTGAGGACCTCCTCAATCCCACTAACCTCCGTGGATGAGGAAGATCCTGGAGATTTGGGTCTGCCCATCACTGGAGCTGAGGTCACTGAGGTGGTCAAAAAGCTTTTCGGTGGTCAGGCTCCGGGGGTGGATAAGATTCTCCCTGAATATCTCAGGGCTCTAGTTGCTGTAGGAATGCCTTGGTTGACATGTTTCTGCAACATCGCATGATCATTGAAGGCGGTACCTCTTATTTGGCAAACCAGGGTGGTATTATTGTGGAATCACCCTCCTCAGCCTACCTAGGAAATCTATGCAGAGGTACTGGAGAGAAGGATCCGACCGATAGTTGAACCTCGGATTCAGGAGGAACAATGTGTTTTTTTCCTGGCCATGGCGCTCTTGACCAACTCTATATGCTCCACAGGATTTTGGAGTGGGCATGGGAGTTTGTCCACATGTGTTTTGTGGATTTGGAGAAGGCTTTCAACCATATCCCCCGGGCTATCTTGTTGGGCGTTCTCCGGTAGTATGATGTTCTGTATCCATTCTACAGGCCATTCGATCACTGTATCATGGGAGCCAGAGTTTGGTCCGTATTGGGAACAACAGGTCGAATTCATTTTTGGTGAAGGTTGGAGTCCGCTAAGGCTGTCCTGTCACTGATTCAGTTCATAATTTTTATGGGCGAAATTTCTTGGCACAGCCAAGTCATTGAGGGATTTGGTGGCCATCGGATCTCGTCTCTGCTTTTTGCGGATGACATTGACATTGTTATTGCAGGGGACAGTGATGGTCTAGGGGGCAGTGGTGGTCTAATGGTATAGAGTGCTGGACTGCTGATCCTAAGGTTGGGGGTTTGAGTCCCCACAGGGTTGTCACTGTCCCCCCCAGTGCAGCTAACTGGGTTATCAAAGGTGGGCCATGTCTCTCACTGTCTATGGTGAGAGGCGTTTAAAAGAACCATTGCTACCTTTCGTAAAGAGTAGGCTGCAAAGTCGCCAGCGTGTTTCTGTCCCTTGCTAAAAAAGGGATGTGTCAGGAAGGGCATTCGACGTAAAAACCTATGCCAAATCAAAACGTGTAAATCATTCGCTGTGTTGACCCCTGACAAAGGGAAAAAGCTGAAAGGAAATCATCATCATTGTCCTTTGGGCTTCATCAATCAGAGACCTCCAGCTCTGATTGGAGCAATTCAAAGTTAAGTGCAAATTGGCCAGGATGAAAATCAGCACCTCCAAGTACAAGGCCATGGTCTTCAGTTGGGAAAGGGTGGAATGCACCCTCTAGGTCTGGAATGAGCTCCTGCCCCAAGTAGAGGAGTTCAAGTATCAGGGACTTGTTCTAAGTGAGGGAAGGATGGAGCTGGAGATCAACAGGTGGATTGCTGCAGCCGCTGCTGTGAAGCAGAGCCTGGACTGGTTCATCGTGGTGAAGAGGGATCTGAGCCGCAAGGCAAACCTCTCAATTACCATTCTATCTACGTTCCAAACCTCACCTACAGTCACGAGCTTTGGGTAGTGAATGAGAGAACAAAATCTCGGTTACAGGCTACTGAAATAAGCTTCCTTCACCTCGTGGTGGAGCTCTGCCTTAGAGATAGGGTGAGAAGCTCAGCCATCCGGAGAGAGCTTGGAGTAGAACCACTGCTCCTCCGCATTGAAAGTAGCCAGTTGAGATGGCTCAGGCATCTGGTTAAAATACCTCCTGAACACCTCCCTGGTATGGTGTTTTGGGCATATTTAACTGGAAAGAGACCCTGGGGTCGACCTAGAACACACTGGAGGGATTATGTCTCCCGGCTGGTCTGGGAACAACTCTATGTCCTCCCGGAAGAGCTGGAGGAATTGAATGGGGAGAGGGACATCTGGACCTCATTGCTTAGGCTGCTGCTCCCATGACCTGACCCCAGATTAAGCGGAAGAAGATGATGATCTCGCTCTCTCTCTCTATTTTATATATATATATATATATATATATGGCGGCACGGTGGCGTAGTGGTTAGCACGTCCGCCTCACAGGAAGAAGGCCCGGGTTCGATTCCCGGCCTGGGCGTTTCTGTGTGGAGTTTGCATGTTCTCCCCGTGCTTGTGCGGGTTTCCTCTGGGTGCTCCGGTTTCCCCCGCAATCCAAAGACGTGCACTGTAGGTTAATTGGCCGTTCTAAATTGACCGTAGTTTCTCTCCTGCAGCGGCACTGGAACCCAGTCGTATCGGCACTTGCCTTTCCATTGGATCCTTCCGGTGGCGCCGAGACAGGGGGGGACTTGCTGCTTGGGTAACAGCCTGTCCCTCATTACTCCCTACCCAGGCTCTGTGCACTGGGGAGTATCACCAGTCGAGATACTGGCCAGAGCGCAGCCATAGTCCTTCGGGACTGACATATATATATATATATATATATATATGCTAAAATCATCAGTATTAAAACAATAAAAGACCTGAAATATTTCAGTTGGTGTGCAATGAATCTAAAATATATGAAAGTTTAATGAACTTTATCACAATATGCTAATTTTTTGAGAAGGACTAGTATATATATATATATATATATAATCTTTATGGCTCCACCCAAATGAGGATGGGGATCTGGATCTGGTTCCTCTCAAGTTCCTCAGGTCTCAGGTTGCTGGATCTTTTGGATCTGGTTCGTCTTAAGATTTCTTCCTTACAACTACTGAGATTTTTTTTTTTTGCCACTGTCGGCGCTGGCTTACTCATTAGGGATGTGTAGGGGTTGTAGGAAATGTTTAAATGATTTTATACTTTGTAAACCCAACTTTCACTCTTTCACTGTGTAAAGCTGCTTTGCGACATTGTCAACTGAAAGAAAGGAAAAACAAATAAAATCAAATTCTTCTTCTTCTTCTACTTCTTCTCCCCCCCCCCCCCCAAAAAAAAAAAAAAAAAAAAAAAAAAATTAGCTAAATCCCAAACAAGTGAGACAGTCCTGTTGAAAGAATTTGTTGCACATTGTTGGGATACAGCTGTGGGTTCCTCGATCTGTGCTGTTATGATGATCTATTATTTTTCATTGTGCCACTGTGATGAAGGCAAAATCAGGGCAGTTTGTTCTCATTAGGGTTTTTTTTCCACTGGAACAAAATATGACCTATAAACTGTATGAAGGACAGATAAAATCCAATGTACTAGGGACTGTGTCATGTAGTGCAGAAACTCATCTTGGTAATCTATTGGGCGTTTTCTTTTACTACACTACTTAACATATTTAGTATTGTTTTTTGGGGAGGGAATATCTCTACTCACTATTATAGTCACTACTCATTTGCACCATAAAGAAACTTACATTTATATCATTTGATTGAGGTGACAAGACTAACAATAAAAACCAAAAGAGCTTCCCAGGAGTGGCCGATCTACCAAAATTACTACAAAAGCACGGCACTAACTAACCGGAGAAATCATAAGGATCCAAAAAAACCATTTCTAAACAACTACAAGCCTCACTTACCTCAGTTAATGTCTATGTTTATGACTCCACCATCAGAAAGACACTCGGCAAAAATGGCATCCATGGAAGAGTTCCGAGGAGAAAGCCACTGTTGACAAAAAACGAATATCAAGGCATGACTCAATTTTGACAAGAATCATCTTGATCATTACCAAAGCTTTTGGGAAAATGTCCTCTGGACTGATAAAACTAAAGTTGAATTTTTTTGGGAGAAATGTATCCCGTTCCATCTCTTGCAAAAGGACCACTGCATTTGATAAAAAGAACATTGTGCCAACAGTGAAACATGGTGGTGGAAGTGTGATGATCTGGGCCTGCTTCACTGCTTCAGGACCGGGACGACTTGTTATGATTGATGGAACAATGAATTCTGCTCTCTTTCAAGAAACCCTAGCAAAGAATGTTCGTCCATCAGTTCGAGACCTCAAGGTAAAGCGCACCTGGGTTCTGCAGCAAGACAATGATTTAAAAAACACCAGCAAGTCCACTTCTGAATGGCTAATAAACAATAAAATGAGGGTCCAGTCAATGTCCCGACCCTTGACCTTAAAAAGGCTGTTCTTGCCTGAAAACCATCCAATTTGGTTGATCTTAAACAATTCTGCAAAGAAGAGTAGGACAGAATCCCATCACAGCAATGTGAACGACTCATCACCTCTTATCGCAAACACTTGACTGTAGTTATTTCTGAAAAAGGTGGTTCAACCAGCTATTTGGTTTAGGGGGCAATTACTTATTCACACAAGTCCTTGTAGGTTCAGATATTTTTTTCCCTTAATAAATGCAATTGGCAATTAGATTTGCTTGATCTGAAATGTATGACAGTGACAAATGTGCAAAAAATGTCAGAAGTTGGTCAGGGGGGAAAAAAATAATTGCACAGCACTGTAGGTATTAAAAAGATTCAGCCTTTAAAAACTCTTCTCATGTGAAACTAAAGGCTCAGAATCTTTGTGGCATTAGATCAACCACAATATTGTAAATCAAACATCAGACAGTTTGATAAAATCAGAAATTACAGAACTCTAGCAGCAATGAAAAAACAGTACATAATTGTTGCATGTCTACAGAAAAAACAAACACTACATGGAATTGGGCAATGATGATAAATAATGACAACTTTAACCGGAGTTAAGTAGAAGTTTTTGCAACTGGACAGCTTAAAGCCAATTTTTGTCATATAGTTGTACACATACGTGTAAGCCGGGGTCATGAAAAGTAGCATTGGTGTTATCTCCTTGTTGTTATTGCTGATAAACTGTGCAATTTTCCTTGTCACCCTGACTGAGGTGTCACCTGGTGTGGTTAACACTATTGCCTCTACAGGTACCCTGACTGCTATCAGTTTACAAATTCCCTTGCAGTAGTTTGTTAACTTTACAACAGAAAGCAAGAAGGCATGGGGGATTTCCATGGTGCCCTTAGCCATTTTGTGAAACGTTGAAACGAGTGATGAATCTGGGTGATCGTGCACTGCAAAATCTGTGCAGGAAATTTTCAAAATTCAAAATTCGAGGTGATCAGAAACAATTAATGCATATAAAGTCCAATTCACACCAGAGATGAGATGAGCAGCAGCTACTTGAAACCCACAACAGCATCTTGCTGGAAAAACCGCACAGTCTAAAGTCAGGAGGTTTTTAAAAGCTGTGGTTGCTTGCAGTGGCATCAGCATCTCCAACTATATATCTTTTGTTTCACCACTGATGTTAGCTTTATTTACTCAGCCTACTTCAAGACAGATAATAAAAATACAGCAAAATAATTTATTTAATGTGATAGCCACTATGATTAGAAAATATTATCGCGGAGTAAATAAAAAACAAGGATCACAAGTGGTGAAAAAAATGAAAGAAAATAAACTCGGATAATTAACCGAAAAGAAAGGAAATTCTAAAGAAAGTGGAAATTAGCTAATAAAAGGAAAGGTGCTTGGACACAAACCCAGGCTCTGACACCTTTTACTATACCTAGTGAGTGTGCTGGTTTTATACCTAAATGTACAAATAAATAAATAAATAAATAAGCTTAGTCTGCCATGTGATGCCCTGGTGAGCTGTCCAGTACTCTGCCCTTGTCCAGAGTTGACTGAGATGGGCACCAGCCTCCCCGTGAACAAGTGGTTGTATTAAGTGGTTCAGAAAATTAATGAATGAATAGATTTTTGTCCATATGCTGCTAAGATGAATAACCATTCAGTAACACAGGCATTTCTTAATAAAATCATGAATATGAAAGGAATTTGAGCAGAAATCATGAGAGAAATGGAAATCATTGAGTGAAAGATGTTTTCTAAAACATTTAAAATTAGTTGATTAATTCATTTCATTTTCCAAACTGATTTGGAAAATTTGGATTACAATTCAAAATTTGGAAATTGGAAAATTTGGATTAATTTGCCCAATCTGTCCACATGTGCTTTGTGGATTTGGAGAAGGCTTTCGACCGTGTCCCTCGAAAGATCTTGTGGGGCGTGCTCCGAGAGTACGGCGTTCGGATCGTTGCTTACGAGCTATTCGGTCGCTGTATCACGGAGCCAGAGTTTGGTCGTATTGGTAACAGCAGCTCGGATTCGTTTCGGTGGGAGTGGGAGTCCGCCAAGGCTGTCCTTTGTCACCGATTCTGTGCATAATTTTTATGGACAGAATTTCTAGGCGCAGTCGAGGCGATGAGGGGTTCTGGTTCGGTGGCCATCGGATATCGTCTCTGCTTTTTGCGGATGATGTTGTCCTTTTGGCTTCATCAAGTCGGGCCCTCCAGCTCTCATTGGAGCGATTCGCAGCTGAGTGCGAAGCAGCCGGGATGAAGATCAGTACCTCCAAGTCCGAGGCCATGGCTCTCAGTCGGACAATGGTGGAATGCACCCTGTGGGTCGGGGATGAGGTCCTGCCCCAAGTGGAGGAGTTTAAGTATCTTGGGGTCTTGTTTACGAGTGAGGAAGGATGGAGGCGAGAGATCGACAGACGGATCGCTGCAGCCTCTGCTGTTAAGCGGTGCCTGTACCGGTCCGTCGTGGTGAAAAAGGAGCTGAGCCGCAAGGCGAAGCTCTCAATTTACCAGTCGATCGTTCCAACCCTCACCTATGGTCACGAGCTTTGGGTAATGACCGAAAGAACAAGATCACGGATACAAGCGGCTGAAATGAGCTTTCTTCGCCGGGTGGCGGGTTCTCCCTTAGAGATAGGGTGAGAAGCTCCGCCATCCGGGAGAGCTCGGAGTAGATCCGCTGCTCCTCCGCATTGAGAGGGGCCAGTTGAGGTGGCTCGGGCATCTGGTTAGAATGCCCCCGGACGCCTCCCTGGTGTGGTGTTTCGGGCATGTCCAACCGGGAAGAGACCCCGGGGTCGACCTAGAACACGCTGGAGGGACTATGTCTCTCGGCTTGTCTGGGACCGCCTCGGTGTGTCCCCGGGAGAGTTGGAGGAAGTGGCTCGGGAGAGGGATGTCTGGACCTCTTTGCTTAGGTTGCTGCCCCCGCGACCCGACCCCGGACTAAGCGGAAGAAGATGAGATGAGATGAGGATTACAATTAAACTTTGGAAAACAGGGTTGCGGGGAGGATGGTGTAATGAGTATAGCTCCAATCAACTTTCCTTCTGATTTTGCAGGGAGACTGGCGCTTATCTCAGCTGACTCATAGCAAAGGCATGGTTCACCCTGAAGCTTGCCAATCCATCATAGGGCAGCAGGTGGGTACAAACTCTGAGTTCTTATGGGACATATTCTGTATGTCACCACACCACACTCCGGTTGATAAGTAGTTTATAATTGTGTGATTTTACTGGAACAATAATTAATTGTCTCTCAAACTAATATTTTACCTTACACTGATAGAAGATTGCAGAAGAGGTCATGTGACATGAGGGCTGTACAAAGAAATCTCAGCCTAAGGAATTTAGTAAAGAACTAAGTTTAAAGTGTGCTTTGTGTAAAATTATCAAGGACTAATTTTTCAGTCAGTGGAGCAGTGGTGGGCAGTGGGTAAGGCTCTGGATTATTTTTCAGAGGGTCAGAGTTCAAGCCCCAGCTCCACCAATCTACCACTGTTGGGCACTGAGCAAGGCCCTTAACCCTCATCTGCTCAGTTGTATAGATGATTTAAACTGTAAGACGCTCTGGATAAGTGTGTCTGTCGAATGCCGTAAATGTAAATTTCTACATCCAGACCGAGCCAGTGAGGTTAATAAATAGTTCATTATATGACTTTTTACATTCACAACAGCTGTTGCTACTTTCCCCCCTCTTGCTCTGAATCAATGTACACAATGCACGCTGTATCTGCCATCAATCAAAACAAATCAAACATTCCAAAACTTTAGAAACAGGCAACAACGTTTTAACTCTCAGTTTTTTTCCCCCGTCAAAGACTTCTCTTAAATTTAATTTTATTCCTTGAGGGTCTAGTGCAAGTTTAAATAATGTAATGGAGAGCTTGACTGAAGCAGTTAGCGTGAACTAAACTGTTAAAGTCAAAAGCCACAAGTAGTCATGCCCCAGTAGAACCTTTCCTAAACTGTGAACATAGTGAAGCGAGAAATAAAAACACTAAATGGTCTGTTATTGTGCATCAAACTGTTGTAGCACACTGAGTAGATACGACAGATAGTGCAACTAGCTAACATGGTTGGATATGCCCCAGCCCGGATATACTGATTACTGACTATGTCTGAACCAATCAGATTGTGAGTACTGTTGGTGCCATATAATAAATAATAATACTTATTCATTTTAGGGAAAATACATTAGAATTTTGTAATAATTCAGCCGTAAGGGGGTTGGGCACAAACCAATGTCCACCCTCACGCTGGACCCAAGTCCGGATAAACGGAGTTGCATCAGGAAGGGCATTCGGCGTAAAACCAATGCCACAAAAAATATGCTAGTCAAAACTGAGAAATCCATACCGGATCGGTCGAGGCCCAGGTTAACAACAACCGTCATCAGTGCTGTTAATCAACAGGGTGCTGGTAGAAATTGGACTGTTGGTTAAAGAAGTCAAAGAAGGAAAGGTGGGAGGCGTGGCCGTAGGCGGACAGAGAAGAGGAATGGCATGAGTCTAGGACTGAGAGTAGGGACTTTGAATGTTGGAACTATGACAGGAAAAGATAGAGAGCTGACTGACATGATGCAGAGGAGGAAGGTGGACATACTGTGTTCAAAAGACCAGGTGGAAAGGTAGAAAAGCTAGAAGCTTAGAAGCAGGGTTTAAGCTGTTTTATCATGGTGTGGATGGGAAGAGAAATACAGAGGAGTCATCTTGAAGAAAAGTCTTCAAGGAGGAATAAGGAGTTGAAACAGGCTTTGGGTGGTCAGGAAATGCTTTCAGATGACTGGACAAATACAGCTAATGTGATCAGGGAGACAGGTAGGAGAGTACTTGGTGTGTCATCTGGAAGGAAAGTAGATAAGGAAACTTGGTGGTGGAATGAGGAAGTGCAGGACACATTGTGTACAAAGGAAGAGGTTAGCTAAGAAGAAGTGGGACATTGAGAGGACCGAAGGAAGTAAACAAGAGTACAGGGAGACACAGCGTAAGGTGAAGGTAGCGGTGTCAAAGGCCAAACAGAGGGCGTATGATGTATGCTCGGTTGGTAAAGAGGGAGAAAATGATTTATACAGGTTGGCACAGCAGAGAAATAGAGATGGAAAGGATGTGCAGCAAGTTAGAGTGATTAAGGACAGAGAGGGAAATGTGACTGATGACAGAAGTGTGCTGGGAAATGGAAAGAGTACTTTTAAGAGCTGATGAATGAGGAAAATGAGAGAGAAAAAAAGAGTAGAAGAGGTGACCGTCGAGGACCAGGAAGTAGCAAAGATTAATAAGGGTGAAGTGAGGAGGGCATTAAAGAGGATGAAGAGTGGAAAGGCAGTTGTTCCTGATGACATGCAGGTGAAGGTATGGGTGTCTAGGTGAAGTTGCAGTAGATTTTCTGACAAGAACATTCAACAATGTCTTAAAAAGTGAGAGGATGCCGGAGGAATGGAGGGGAAGTGTGCTTGCGGCCATTTTTAAGAACAAGGGAGACGTGCAGAGTTGTGGCAACTACAGAGGGATAAAGTTAATGAGCCATACGATGAAGTTATGGGAAAGAATAGTGGAAGCTCGACTAAGGGCAGAGGTCAGCATTTGAGAACAACAGTTTGGTTTCATGCCAAGAATGATGCAGATGCAGTGTTTGGTTTGAGGATGTTAATAGAGAAATACAGAGGTCAGAAGGAGCAGCATTGTGTCTTTGTGCATCTGGAGAAAGCATATGACAGGGTGCCGAGAGAGGAACTGTGGTATTGCATGAGGAAGTCTGGAGTGGCAAAGAAGTATGTTAGAGTGGTGCAGGACATGTATGAGAGATGTAAGACAGTGGTGAGGTGTGCTGTCGGTGTGACAGAAGAGTTCAAGGTGGAGGTGGGACTGCATCAAGGATCAGCTCTGGGCCCCTTCTTGTTCGCTATGGTAATGGACAGGCTGATAGATGAGGTTAGACATAATTTCCCAATGGACTATGATGTTTGCAAATGACATTGTGAAGGTTAGCCTGAGTAAGACAGAATACATGTGTGTGAACGACAAGGACCCAAGAGAAACGGTGAGGTCACAGGGAGCAGAGATACAAAAGGCAGATGATTTTACGTTCTTAGGCTCAACAATCCAGAGCAATGGAGAGTGTGGAAAAGAGGTGAAGAAGCGTGTGCAGGCAGGTTGGAATGGTTGGAGCAAAGTGTCTGGTGTGATGTGTGATAGGAAGGTATCGGCAAGAATGAAAGGAAAAGTGTACAACATGGTGTTGAGGCCAGCGATGTTGTACGGTTTAGAAACAGTGGCACTGAGGAAAAGACAGGAGGCAGAGCTGGAGGTAGCAGAGATGAAAATGTTGAGGTTCTCTCTGGGAGTAACGAGGATGGATAGCATCAGGAATGAGTACATCAGAGGGACAGCACATGTCAGAGGGTTTAGAGCCAAAGTTAGAGAGGCTAGATTAAGATGGTTTAGACATGTACAGAGGCGGGATAGTGAGTATATTGGTGGTAGGATGCTGAGATTGGAACTCCCAGGCAGAAGGCCTAGACCAGGGGTCGGCAACCTTTGCCATTCAAAGAGCCATTTGGACCCGTTTTCCACATTAAAGAAAACACTGGGAGCCACACATCCTTTTTTGACGTTTTAAATCAAATCACACTGCATATAATGTTTTTCCCCTTTTTCCTTCATGTTAATATAAAATAACAATATGTTACATTGATTTAAACGACTGCAGAGACCATTAAATTACAATTCTGCTTGCAACAAAAACATTTAGATTAAAAAAAAATTGCCTCCCCGCGACCCGAATTAGAATTAAGCGGTTCAGAAAATTAATGAATGTGTTTGAATGCTTCTTGTGTTTTTATAAAGAAAAAGAATATCCATCCCACGAAGCGCGGGACGGGCTGCAGCCAGATGTGTAACGGGTTGGGTTGCCAACCTCACCAATCACGCTCTTCGTGGGATCTTCTTTTCTTTATTCGTTATATTAATGTTGTTTTGTCATCGTTTTAATTTACAAAAATGACACCAACACAGAAAAGTATTTGAAGACTTATTTTAAGAAGGAGCCTGCTCAACATTCTTTTAAATAAATATTAATGCTTAATGCTGCACTGACCGACCCATTCTCAGAGTGGATACTGAACCACACCCAGTCTTTTATTTTGTCACTGTGAGGACAGTTATTTAATCTGGAGATTGCTGTGTATAAACAAATCTCATCCACATCTCTTCCTTCAGCTGTGATTTCCGTTCCTGAATTACAAACCCCGGTGGCAGAAAAAAATCTCTCTCTCACCGCGCTGCTGCTTGCCATGAGCTCTTTTAGGGCTCTTTTACATTTCTTTGGTGTGGGCGGGGTGATTTTGTGTGTGTTCTTGTGTTCTTGTGGACATACACAAAATCACCCCGCCCACACCAAATAAATATCCGCCCACATCTGTGACTCTTAATTTTCATCTATGTAATTTTCAACCCGAAAAGAGCATTGGAAGGGTACCCAGATCATTCAGGTGAAAAAAAAACCTAGATTGGACATTACTGTTTCAATTCTGAAGTGGGGCCATCTTGGTGGGATCACATGACTGTTTAAGACTTAAAGCAAGGTGGCTCACGAAGATGGCTCCAATTCAGAATTGAAATAGTAATGTCCACTCTAGGTTTTTTTTCTTTTCTTTTGATGATCAGTGATTGGTGGGAACAGGTGGAAGGTGTGGCTATTGTTTGGTTGAAGTGAAAACCTGCACCCACACCGGCCCTTTGCTGTGTGAGTAACTAAGCACTTTGTGGTGCACCAGTCAGCCACCGTAAAGCACAACTTTATTTTGAAAAGCCATGGAGCCGCACCAGAAAGGTGAAAGAGCCGCACGCGGCTCCGGAGCCGCGGGTTGCCGACCCCTGGCCTAGACAAACACCAAAGAGAAGATTCATGGAGGTGATGAAAGAGGACATGGAAAGTAGTTGGAGTAAGAGAAGAAGATGCAGAGGATAGGGTGAGATGGAGGCAGATGATTCGCTGTGGCGACCCCTGAAGGGAACAGCCGAAAGGAAAAAAGAAGACATCAGAATTTTGTAATCTTAATATCCCATTTATCACATATGATACAACTTTAAACAATTTTTTTTTTAATGAAACATATCAAACTCTGCTTATATGCTGTGTATAAAGTGGTGTGTTATGCAGAAACATTGTACTGAACAAGCAGAAATCATTTCTGTTAACTTCAGTGACCTGAATTAGATTTTTGTTGCTTTTACTGTAAGGTGAATTGTATACTCCGGGTAACAGGACAGGCGATTCATTCTGATTGGTTACAATGAAGGGGTTGCATTCTTCACAGTATTACTCATGAGGGGTGGCAGGTGTTGCCTAATGGTTAGAGAAGTGGGTTTGAGACCAAAAGGTTGCCGATTCAATTCGAGAAACAGCAGGAAAAATGTGTGATGGTGGAGGAGTGAGCTGCACATTCCCTTCCTCCACCTTCATGGCTGAAGTGCCCTTAAGCAAGGCGCATAACCCCCAACTGCTCTCTGGGCACCACAATATGCGGCATCCCACTACTCCAAGTGTGGATGTTTGTGGATGTGTGCAGAGGCAATAACCACACAATTAATACACTAAAGCAAAATTGAACACACACACATACACAGTATATATACATATATATATATATATATATATATACACATGCACACACACACACACACAACTCGGTTTTGAAAACCAGATTCCAAAAAAGTTGGGACATTATACAAATTGTGAATTAAAAACTGAATGCAATTATGTGGAAGTGTCAAATTTCAATATTTTATTCTGAATAGAACATAGATGACAGATCAAAAGTTTCAACTGAGAAAATATATCATTTCAAGCGGGAAAAAAAAAAAAAAAAAAAAAAAAAAAAAAAAATATATATATATATATATATATATATATATATATATACACATACATACACACACACACAGAGGTACCTCAACTTAGAAGTGTCCCTAATAATGAATTTTCGATGATACGAGCTTCAATCCCACAAAAAAATCTGCCCCATCCAATGAGCAAATTTTCGACTAACAAGCTCTGCTGGGGAAATGGCTTTTCCGGGTTGATTAGCTTTGTACTCCCCTGTGCTCTGAGAACTCCTTGTGAAGTGCGGGGTTTTTTTCAATTATTTACTATGATGCTCTCAATAGAAAGAAAAGAAATATGCTCCCCTCGCAAAGATAAAGTGTTTACTACACTTCATATCGTTTGCTCAGTGATTTTTCCCTACACGATAGAAAACACAGTGAGAGCGTTACTGTCACCTAGTGTACATGATGCCCAATCAAACTTATAAAGCTGGTCCACCTGTATGTTCAAAAAGCATGTTCCCTGCGTGTATTCCTCCGCTCTTCTTTCCACACTGCCACAAAAGTTTTTCTTTTCTGTGGTTCGGATTTTGTGACTTTTTTAGTATTATTTTTTTATTGTGCATATCCCAGTGTTAAGATGGGTCGTAAAAAGGTGGCTGATGTATTTAAGAGGAGAAATTTGATTTCTCTTGAAATAAAGCTTGAAATCATAGATAAACATGAAAAAGGAGTCCATGTGGCTGATCTGTGTAAGGAGTATGGTAAGAATGCATCGACCATATGTACAATTTTCAAACAGAAGGCCATGTTGAAAAGTGTTAAAGCAGCAAAGGGGGTTCATATTTTATCTAAGGAAAGATCAGGACTTATTGATGAGATGGAGAGGCTTCTCCTATTGTGGATCAAGTCGAAAGAGATCAATGATGATGGGAGTGCGGCCAAGCAGCAGAAGTGATCAAAATTACTGAAGTGAAATAAAGCAGTTAAAAAATCCCCAAAATTAATTAATATTTACTTACACTGTAATTTTTTTACGTTCTATTTATTTAAGTGTTATTCTTAAGTTCAGACACACTTATTGTATTGTTTATTGATTTATTGTTTATTCTTATTTTATTTTATTTTATAGGCGCTAAATGCAAAAACAAAGACACTTCACAGGTTAGTATTTGAGGCCCTGTTTGCTGATGACTGTGCTCTCATGGCTCATGAAGAGAACCAACTGCAAACCATAATTGACAAATTCTCTAACGCGGCCAAGCTATTCGGCCTCACAATTAGTCTTGGAAAAACTGTAGTACTCATACAGCCAGCACAAAATACGACTCTCCAGCCACCATGCATCACTATCAATGTCACACAGTTGAAAAATGTCCAGACATTCAAGTATTTGGGCAGCACTATCTCCAATGATGGTTCTCTTGATGGAGAAATTTCAGCCAGGATCCAGAAAGCTAGTCAGGCACTAGGCAGACTTCACACCAAAGTCGTCTTGAAGCATAAAAGCATTCCTCTCACCAAAAAACTCAAGGTCTACAATGCTGTTATCATAACGTCCTTGTTGTATGGTTGCGAGACATGGACTGTGTACTGAAGACACATCAAAAAGCTTGAGCAGTTTCTCCAACGCTCCCTCCGCTCCATCATGAAGATACAGTGGCGGGAGGTATTAGACAGAGCCAACACCACCAGCATCGAAGCCAAGCTCATCAAAGCCCAACTTTGGTGGACAGGACATGTCATCAGGATGGAGAAGTCCAGAGTCCCACGCCAACTCTTCTATAGAGAATTGATTAAAGGAAACCGCAACCAAGGTCGACCAAAGAAGAGATACAAGAACAACCTCAAGGCAAACCTCAAATGGGCAGATATCAAGCCTGGCCAACTCGAGCTGACAGCTAATGACAGACAGCTCTGGCGCTCCTTGACCCAACGCACAGCTGTAGCCTTTCAGGATGACCACTGCTTGCGTCTTGAAGTAGCTGCCAATGGAGACACAGAATGTTGTCGACTATCATCTCTACAACAAGCGTGCCTTGCCCAACCTGCAACAGAGTGTGTGCTTCGGCCTTTGGACACCGAAGTCACATGCGTACTCACAGATGAGAGCACAACCAATCATCTTTCTTGATTCGAGAGACAACCAAGAAGAAGAAGATATATATGTATCCATATATGTATGTGTGTGTGTGTCCTGGGCAGCACAGAGCGGGACAAAAAGAGACTGAACAAGCTGGTCAGGAGGGCCAGTGCTGTCCTAGGCTGCCCACTGGACTCTGTGGAGGAGGTGGGCGAGAGGAGGATGGTAGCAAAGCTCACATCCATCATGGTCAACAGCTCTCACCCACTGCACCAGACTGTAGAGGAGCTGAGTAGCTCCTTCAGTGGACAACTGAGACATCCTCTGTGCAGGAAGGAGCGCTACAGCAGGTCCTTCATTCCCACCGCTATCAGACTGTACAACGCCACTTTGTAACTGTCTCTGAAAATACCGGTTATGTGCAATAAAAACCCCGTGCACTTTAATCAACCACATCTACCCCACTGACTGTGAACCATATCAACCCATCTACTCTGCCCTCAGATACATGTACACTTGAATATAGGCCAGTCTACAAAGTTGTTCTTTTCTTTTTCTTTTTTTATTGTATATTACTTTATACTATTTATGTATCTATTTATTTATTTACTTATATAATATATGTGCATGTGTGTATGTATATATGTATATGTCTGTATTTTGCACCCCCTACTGATGGTATCTCAAGAGCCTGTAACAGTGAATTTCTCCATTGTGAGATTAATAAAGCTGTATCTATCTATCTATATATATATATCTATATATCTATATATATATATATATATATATATATATATATATATATATATCTATATATATATATATATATATATATATATATATATATATAATAGGTGATTGCTAAATATACTTTGACCTAATTTAAAAATAGTTAGATAGTTATGTCCTATAGAGGTAAAACAATTATAAGCCTAATTCCAAAAAGTTCTCTCTCTTAACCATAAAAATCCTCACTAGAGCTTAGGCCATCAACCAACGTTTTCCATCTTCTATGGTTTTCTCAATATCACTCCAGCTGTAGCCCCTGCCCTTCATTTCCGCTTCCACACTTCTCCTCCTTGTATTCCTTGGCCTTCCCTGCTTACGTTTGCTAGCAAGGTTCCATGTGAGTGCGTGCCTAGTGATGTTATTTTTAAGCTTTCTTAGCATGTGCCCAATCCACTTCCATTTCGTCCTTTGTTTCTGTATTTCAACCGGCTCCTGATTGGTCTTCTTCCATAACTCCTCATTCCTGATCTTTTCTGGCCACCAAACTCTCAAAATCCTCCTTAGACCCTTGTTGATAAAGGCTCGAACCTTTCCTAACATGAACTTCATGGTCTGCTATGTTTCTGAGCCATACAACAGAACCGACTTTACATTTGTGTTGAAAATGCGCAGCTTAGTTGTTGTAGAAATATCCCTTGCCTTCCAAATCTTCTGTAAGATGTTATAGGCTGCTCTAGCTTTCCTGATTCTTGCTTTAACATCTTCATCCATTCCACAACTAGTACTCACAATACTACCCAGATAGACAAATGATGAGACTTCCTTGATGTTACCCTTCGCCAGTAATACAGGATTTTCATTAATGCTGTTCAGCCTCATAACCTTCATCTTCTCCTTGCTCACTGATAGCCCCAGCTTAGATGCTGCCTCTTCTAGGCACATGATCTTTTCCTGCATCTGAGTGTAGCTGTGTGACAGTAGAGCAATATCATCGACCTAGTCCAGATCGTCTAACTGATCCCACAAAGTTCACTGGATCCAATTTCTTCTTCCTTCAGTGTTTACCCTCATAATCTAATCTATGGTAAGCAAAAATGGGAAGAGGGATAGTAAGCATCCCTGCGGTACACCCGTCTTAACTTCAAATTTGTCAATGAGATCACCCCTGTGTATAACCCTGCAAGACATGCCATCATGAGTTCTTGACCAGACTGATAAAATTTTCAGCTATTCCATAATACCGCATCAGCTTCCAGAGTGTTTTCTATCCACGCTATGAAAGGCCTTCTGAAAGTCGATGAATGTTATATACAAGGATGAGTTCCATTCTAACGACTGCTCTACTATAATCCTCAGTGTTGCAATTTAGTCAATACAAGATCTCTCCTTTCTAAAGCATGCTTGATGCTCCCTTATCTCCTTGTCCACTGCTATCTTAAAGCTTTCCAACATCATCAGAATAAGAACTTTACTAGGTACAGACCAAATCATAATTCCTCTGTGATTATCACAAACACTTTGGTAGCTTGACTCGAAAACCTTCCTTCCACTCTTCTATTACCTCCTCCTTCATCCAGATACTCTCAATTGTCCACCCTAGCACCTCTGATGATGTATCATCATCATCATCATCATCATCATCATATCTTATTCCCGTAGGGTAGTGTAGCAATTGGTCTCTTCTGGAGAAGATTACACTTGCTACTTGTCCCCAGAAACACGCTGACGGCTTTGCAGCCTACTCTTTACGAAAGTCAGCAATGATTCTTTTACATGCCTCTCACCATCGACAGTGAGAGACATGGCCCGTTTTTGATACCCAGTTAGCTGCACTGGGGGGACAGTGACAGCCCTGTGGGGACTCGAACCCCCAACCTTAGGATCAGCGATCCTGCGCCCTATCCACTAGACCACCACTGCCGTGATGATGTATATGCTGCTGCTTTCAAGGCTTTGCCTGGAATTTCCTCTGGACCAGATGCTTTTCCATTCTTTAGTGTCAAGATGGCCTTGCACACTTCCTCCCTTGTTGGCACTTCACAGTTTACCTGAAGTGTACTTTCTGCCGGTGGTACATCAGCTATCTCACCTGGAGCAGATCTATTTAACAGCTCTCTAAAATGCTCTGCCCATCTTTTTAGCTGGTCTTCCTTCTTGTTTAGAAAGTTTCTGTTTTTATGACGCACCGGCCCACTACTCTGCCTATATTTGTTTACCAATTTTCCGGTGGTGTCATATAGCTCCGTCATATTCCTTTGTGTTTGTGCCTCTTGTGCTTGCTTAGCCAAAGCTTCAGTATAACCCCTCCTATCTTGTCTAATGCATCTTCTAACCTCCTTATGGCATTCTGTATACTGCTTCTGAGCTACTGATTTTGCTGCCCGAGTTTGGCTCTTATTAAGCATGTTCTTCTTTGTCTTCCTCTCATCTATTTTCTTAAGTGTGGCTGTTATAATCCAAGACTTGTTCTGACATTTCTTTTTTCCCACGATTTCCTCACAAGCTTCCTTCCATACTTTCTTCCTGTTCTCCCAGCGCATCTCTATCGTGCTGCTACTGTCATCCTCTTGGACATCTTCTAAAGCCTGAAGTGCTTGATATTTATTTGACCAGGTGATCTGGAAGGCATTCGCATGTCTTTTCCTGCAGGAGATGAACATTGTATTTAATCCTCATTTTAGAAATAGTCTACAAATTGAGCTTCTATTTAGCGACCACTAGGTGATATTCAGAAGTGGCATCTGCTCCACGTTTTACCCTGACATCCAGAAGAGATCTAAACCTTGTTCCAATACCAATGTGGCCAATCTGGTTCAACATAATTTAGAGAAACCCACTTAGCCTTATGTACATCTTTATGTGGAAAAATAGACCCCCTTCCCCAATTACAACTCTATTATCTACACAGAAGTCAACAAAAAGCTAATCATTTTCATTCATAGGACACATATCATTCAAGTCCATGTTTTCCCAATATCTCTTCATATCCATTATTGTTAGAGCCAACTTTAATGTTGACATCACCCATGAGAAGTATAACTTCCTTTTCTTTACTTTTGTCTAATACAGCCGGCAGACTGTCATAGAAATCCTCCTTAACCTCATCTGTGGCCTCATTTGTCGGCACATAACACTGCAGTACCTTGAGATTTATCCTGCGATGGCTTGTCTTGAACTGAGCTATAACGATTTTGGAGCTGATGGGTTCCCAGCTTATAATAATTTTCTGCGCTTCTCTGGACAACATAAGTCCCACCCCCTCTGTGTGATATGCATTCTCCTCCATAGGACCTGAATACAGAATTACCTCACCTGATATGAGCTTAGATTGGCCCGCCTTGAACCAATGTGTTTCACACAAACCAAGAACTTGCAGGTTATAGATCTTCATGTCTCTTGCAATTATGATAGCCTTTGCTCTTTCATACATAGTCCTCACATTCCATGTCCCTATTCTTGTGATGTTCTTTGATGATAAAAGCGTCACGTCGACCTTTTGACTTTGTCCGCTCTGTGTCATACAGTACTTGCTCTTCGAAATGAAGGCTCCTCCATCTCAATATCGATTTGATGTCTTCTATTAGTCAATGTTTCTGTAATCATAGAAAAATCATGCCAAACTTTATTATGCAAATCACAGATATTACCTCCATACCGGATCGGTCAAGGCCCGGGTTACCAACGACTGCCATCAGTGCTGTTAACCAACAGGGTGCTGGTGGAAATTGGACTACTGTTGGTCGAAGAAGGAGAGGTGGGAGGCATGTCCGTAGGCGGGGAGAGAAGAGGAAAAGCATGACTCTAGGACTGAGAGTAGGGACTTTTAATGTCGGAACTATGAAAGGAAAAGATAGAGAGCTGGCTGACATGATGCAGAGGAGGAAGGTGGACATACTGTGTGTTCAAGAGACCAGGTGGAAAGGTAGCAAGGCTAGAAGCTTAGGAGCAGGGTTTAAACTGTTTTATCATGGTGTGGATGGGAAGAGAAATGGAGTAGGAGTCATCTTGATGGAGGGGTTTGTCAGGAATGTTCTAGAAGTGAAAAGAGTGTCAGACAGAGTGATGAGTCTCAAGTTAGAAATTGAAGGTGTGATGTTCAATGTTGTTAGTGCTTATGCCCCATAGACAGGATGTGAGCTAGAAGAGAAGGAGAGATTCTGGAGTGAGTTAGAAGAAGTGATGCAGAGTACCCCCAGAGGTGAAAGAGTGGTCATTGGGGCAGACTTCAATGGACATGTTGGTGCAGGAAACAGAGGGGATGAGGAAGTGATGGGCAGGTTTGGTATCCAGGACAGGAACACAGAAGGACAGATGTTGATTGATTTTGCAAGAAGGATGGGAATGGCTGTAGTGAATACTTTCTTCCAGAAGAGACAGGAGCATAGGGTGAATTATAAAAGGGGAGATAGGAGCACACAGTTTGAATAGATCTTGTGTAGATGATGCAGTTTGAAGGAAATCACTGCAAAGTTGTAGTGGGTGAGAGTGTTGCGAAACAGCATAGGATGGTGGTGTGCAGGGTGACGCTGATGGTGAGAAAGGTGAAGAAGGCAAAGGCAGGGCAGAAGACAAAGTGGTGGAAGCTGAAGGAAGAAGAGTGTTGTGTTGTCTACAAGGACAAACAGAAGGCATCTGATAACTTGTATGCTAGGTTGAAGCTAGACTAAGGGCAGAGGTCAGCATTTGTGAACAACAGTTTGGTTTCATGCCAAGAAAGAGCACCACAGATGCAGTGTTTGCTTTGAGGATGTTAAGAGAGAAGTACAGAGAAGGTCAGAAAGATCTGCATTGTGCCTTTGTGGATCTGGAGAAAGCATATGACAGGGTGCCGAGAAAAGAACTGTGGTATTGTATGAGGAAGTCTGGAGTGGCAGAGAAGTATGTTAGAGTGGTGCAAGACATGTATGAGAGATGTAAGACAGTGGTGAGGTGTGCTGTTGCCATGACCGAGGAATTCAAGGTGGATGTGAGAGTGCATCAAGGGTCAGCTCTGAGCCCCTTCTTGTTTGCTATGGTGATGGACAGGCTGACAGACGAGGTAAGACAAGAATCTCCATGGACTATTATGTTTGGAGATGACCTTGTGATCTTTAGTGAGAGCAGAGAACAAGCGCAGGAAAATCTAGAGAGGTGGAGGTATGTCCTGGAAAGGAGAGGAATGAAGGTTAACCTCAGTAAGTCAGAATACATGTGTGTGAATGAGAAGAACCCAAGAGGAACAGTGAGGTTACAGGGAGCAGAGATAAACAAGGCGGAGGATTTTAAGTACTTAGGATCAACAATCCAGAGCAATGGAGAGTGTGGAAAAGAGGTGAAGAAGCATGTGCAGGCAGGTTGGAATGGTTGGAGAAAAGTGTCCGGTGTGATGTGTGATAGGAGAGTATCGGCAAGAATGAAAGGAAAAGTGTACAAGATGGTGATGAGGCCAGTGATGTTGTATGGCTTAGAAACAGTGGCGCTCAGGAAAAGACAGGAGGCAGAGCTGGAGGTAGCGGAGATGAAAATGTTGAGGTTCTCTTTGGGAGTAACGAGGATGAATAGGATCAGAAATGAGTACATCAGAGGGACAGCCCATGTAAGATGTTTTGGAGACAAAGTCAGAGAGGCGCGATTGAGATGGTTTGGACATGTACAGAGGAGGGATAGTGAGTATATTGGTAGTAGGATGCTGAGGTTGGCAGCAGGCAGAACTACCAGGCAGAAGGCCTAGAGGAAGGCCAAAGAAGATATTTATGGATGTGGTGAAGGAAGACATGAAGGTCGTTGGCAAAGAGAAGAAGATGCAGAGGACAGGGTGAGATGGAGGCAGATGATTTGCTGTGGCGATCCCTGAAGGGAATAGCCGAAAGGAAAAGAAGAAGAAATAAAATTACACATGTAGGAACATTTTGCAATTAATTTGGATAATTGGTAACAGCTCAGTACCATAATTGGAAATAGGTTTTCCAAATAACAACAACAACAAAAAAAAACAACAAACAAAAATACAAAAACAAAAAAACCCCAAAACAAACAAACAAACAAAAAAACCCCCCTGTCTACAAATTATGAACTAATTTTGAAACAATATTCCTCAGCATAAAATTGCAAAGACTTTGAATATTACATCATTTACAGTGCTTAATATTATCTGAAGATTCTGGAGAAATCCCCGTGCTCGTGGGGCATGGCCAAAAGTCAGTATTGGATATTTGTGTTCTTCATGATCTCAGGCTGCACAACATTAAAAACATGCAGGATTCTGTCATGGAAATCACTGCATAGGCTCAGGAGCACATCCAGAAATCATTATCTATGAAGTATGAATTCGGAAATTAAGTTAAACAAACAAAACAATTCTTTATTGTCAAAATACTTTTACATACATTGAAATTTGGTTTGTGCTCTGGGCACCTGTCGCCACTGTGCAGCGCCAGTTATTGCGTTGTTCTATCCTTTTGATGCTGAGCGCCAAGCAGGAAGCAACAACTACCAAATTTTAACGTCTTATGGTATGACGCGGCCAGATTCGAACTCCGACCTTCCGGAGGATAAAGCGGATGCTCTACCAACTGAGCTAAATCCCCGGTAATTGTAAATAATTATATGATTTGAACAAGATGAGGTCCACGGGTTAATGTAATTATGATTTGGTACAAAGACAGTATCCAGGGAAGTATCATTTCAGTAGCAAAAAAGGAGCTGAGAACCTCCATTGTGTCAAGAAATGCATAATAAAATTATTATTATTTTTTTTTATAAAAACAAAGTACCTCAAGGAAAGATAGCAAAGGATTTGGACATTTTACCCTCCACAATGAACATCATTTTATTACGCTAGAAGATTGCTGAGTAATGAGCATGGATCCAAGCCTCAGTGGGCAATGCATAAAGAACAATTATTTATCCATAGCTGATATAACTACATGGGTTTGGGATCAGTTTAGCAAAACTTTGTCAATCACTAAAAAAAATGCCAGTTTAAAACTTTACTACACCAGACAGATGCTTTAGTTTGTCCAGAAACGCTGTTGACTTCTCTGGGCTCTGAGGCATCTGAGGCTGACCATCACGCAGTGGAAACGCTGTGGTTCGATAAGTTAGTATTCAGAGTTTTTTTTTTTTTTTTGGGAAGAAATAGACCATGTGTGTTCTGAACAAAAGACAGAAAGAAACAGCTAAAAGCCAGTGTGTGTGTGTGTGTGTGTGTGTGTGTGTGTGTGATGGTAATGGTTATCTTGGTGAAAGTAATTCACCTTTCTATAGTGCATTAATGCAGAAAGGTACACTGAGGTTTTCGTGCAAAATATTTCCTGGAACACCATGTATAATTCAACAGCACCATGGAAAGCCACATTCTGCACACATTACATAGTGGTGGTTGTGGGTAAAGAAGAGGGTACAGGTGTTGGATTTGCCTGCAGGGCACATCTGTCCCCAATACAAAATGTGTGATAACCTTTTTGGGTTAACAATGGGGCAAAAATAACACCTGAAACATTTCACTACATAACAACATTACACAGTTTCTGCAAGAATAAAAAAAGAAATGAAAATATAATTCAAAAGGTAAAACATGAGGCATGTGGTGGCTCGGTGGTAGGGTGCTGGATTACTGATCTCAATATCGGGGATGGGAGCCATCCTCCCCACAATCTTAATAAGGATTAAGCAGTTCAGAAAATAAATGAATAATGTAAAGTATCAAATAGTTCAGTTCATTTTCTGTAACCTCTTAATCCTAATTAGGGTAACGGGGAGGCTGGTGCCCATTCCAGCCGAGGGCAGAGTACACACTGGACAGCTTGCCAGGCCATCACAGGGCAGAAACACGCTGACAGCTATGCAGTCGGCTGCTCTTCTATAGAGTCAGCAATGGTTCTTTTACATGCCTCACACCATGGACAGTGAGAGACATGGCCGGCCTTTGATAACCCACTTAGCTGCACTCATGGGGGTGGGGGGTGGGGATGTGTGTTTATAAAAATTCTGTTTCTTCTTTTGATCACGTAACTCCCACTGCATTTAGATAATTGTTTCATTTTAACTTTAGGACACTTTGGCAGGCAGATTACAGTTACAATAATTTTGTCAGTACAGTAGGCCCCCATTTTTCGTGATGGTTCAATTCTGGCCCTTCCCACGGATCATGAAAATTCAGTTCAGTTCATTTTCTGTAACTGCTTAATCCTAATTAGGGTCACGGAGAGGCTGGCGCCCATCCCAGCCGACTCCGGGCGAGGGCAGAGTACACCCTGGACAGCCCTCCAGGCCATTGCAGGGTGGAAACACGCTGATAGTTATGTAGAATACTTGTGCCGAAAATTACATGCCTCACACCATAGACAGTGAGAGACATGGCCCGCCTTTGATAACCCAGTTAACTGCACTGGGGAGGACAGTGACAACCTTGTAGAGAGTGGGGCTTGAACCCCCAACCTTAGGATCAGTGATTCAGCACCTATACCACGAGGCCACAACTGCCTCTGGATCATGAAAATCCGTGAGTTTTAAAACCCTATGTATGGTCTTACTCATTAACACAGTAATAATGCAGTAAAATGTAGTAATGATTAAGTAAAAACTTTTTAATTATATACTGTGATAATATTTATGAATAAATAAAGCGCTCAGGCTCCTTACCATAAGCAGGAGAAGATGCAGGGCGTTTGAGTGACATCATAGGGCTTAAATAATAATTAACAACACAGTAAAAAAAGTGAATTCACAATTCAAGCAATCATGTTAATGACATGTGTACGAATTAC
The DNA here is from genome assembly GCA_024760905.1 of Plotosus lineatus. Classification (NCBI taxonomy): domain Eukaryota; kingdom Metazoa; phylum Chordata; class Actinopteri; order Siluriformes; family Plotosidae; genus Plotosus; species Plotosus lineatus. The sequence goes on along the minus strand of CM045751.1, from coordinate 16,595,414 downwards.
AAAAAAAAGAGTTGTACACATCATCTGCAACCAATCAGCAGGAGGGAGAAACAAAAGCTCTCACCTATTGGCTAAATTTGAATCACGTGCCAGTTATTTCCCGAGCCCAAGCGCTGAACCGCGAATGGTCAAGGGCCTACTGCATGTGTTGCCTTCATGATTGAATAATTGTAGAATATCAGCTGCCTGATTTTGTATTATTTGTATTATTATTATTATTATTTATGATTATTATTATTATGTACTGGTCTTGTATGGATTTGAATCCTCTGTACTCAAACACTGATGAAACAAAATGAATGCATTTCAAACTCAATGCCTCTGACTTCGGCATCAACCAACAAGTTCACATCACTCATGAGGAAGTCTTTCTGAGAACGGGACTGAGGCTACTAGCTGAAATATCATCCGCAG
>CM045751.1:16500000-16592500 GCA_024760905.1 Plotosus lineatus | reverse complement strand
CTAATTATATCTAACAAACAGGATTTAACTTTTAAAGGTGCCTGTACAGTCATCCCTTGCCACTTCGTGATTTGAGCACCGCGGTCTTGGTACATCGCGGCATTAAAAATAAATAAATAAATAAATATTCATAAAAAATTCAAAATTCGTGCTGAAACTCACATGTAAGCAAGCGGAAGGCAGGAACCCAAGGCAGGCTGCGTCCATTGTTTCCAAAGGACAGACTGAAGTGCCCCTCCTCCCCAGTCCAGGCAGGGACCGCCCACTCAACTCAATCTCGCAAGCTGATTGGCTTAGACGCGTGACACTATTGCCTCCCGCCCACTGTATTACATGCTAGACGTTTCCTCCAGGTTCTACGGTTTCCTCCCACAGTTCACAAACATGCACAGTAGGACAATTAGCTGTTCCTAATCACCTCTAGGTGTGAGCAAGTGAGTGTGAATGGTTGTTGGTGTATTAGCCCTGCGATGGCCTGGCAAGCTGCTCAGGCCCTTGCTTAGACTTGGCTGAGATTTGTGCCAGCCTACCCTAGACCCTAAAGAAGATTAAGCATCTTACAAAATAAATGCATGGATGTGTATGTAAAACGAAGGACAGAGAGCCATAGTGGTCCAATGCACAAAATTTGGAAAATGAGATAAGGTGATATTTTGACAGATGTGGCTGAGGTCTGTGGATGCAACAACGGTCCCTTCATCTTTCTTATGATCTTGAATTGACATAGAAGATTTTGTTATTTAAAAAAAACACAATGTGTTTCCTTGGGACTAACACCTGTAATCTGTAATCTGTAACCTGGTTGGATTTATTGAACATAAGAAACAACTAATAAACTGTCTGCATAATAATTGCTTGTTAAGGAGAGATAGAAATGTCAGATATTTAATCGAATGTAAAGCAATAATGATGGCAGAGTGTAGCCTGTCCGTTACTTTTCTTGTTCTTGTTGTGTACATTTGGCATTCTTCAGCTTCGATTATGAAATAACCTTCAGTTAATGTTCGGAACTCAGACACAGTCTCTGTTTTTAACACTTACTTGTTTATTGCAGGATTTAGTTAAATGGCTTTTATTAGGTAAAGGAGCAGATCTGGGGCTCTCAGGCATAGAAAGTTCTGGTAAACGGTGATGTTGAGATGCTGTCACTCCCCCACTCTACATTTGACAGTGGGGTGGCTGATTGCCCAGTGGCACAAGTGCCCTCATGTTTGTATTCCTTCTGGTTCTTTCTCTTAGTTATGCTGCATGGTCGGTCATGCCGGAGTCCCTGCTGCACTCAGCAATAATAAAACTTTATTTCCATTCCACTATTATGAGTATAACTAACAGCCCCGCCCCCCCATCTGTTTTTGTTGAGGTGCACATTCTTCTTCTGTGCTGCCAGTGATCTTGATCCTTCTGCTTTCTGAGTCCTGTGATCTGTCTTGGTGTGCTGATGCTTTCTGGAGTTCTCATCATGGAAGCACTTCCTTCTTGTTGATGAAGATCTAAATGGGTCCAGATGTGCACTAACAGACTGTGAACATGACTTTTCACTGCTGGCGATATAAACCCGTTCCCACAATTATTTAGGTCTTACAGTTGTACAACCAACCGGACTACATTTTGTAAAGTAAATCAATTTGTCACACACACACATATACATACATATATATATATATATATATATATATATATATATACATACACACACAGCTGCTCCCCGACTTACGTTCATCCGTTTTAAGTGTTTTTTTTTTTTTTTTTAAAGTCAAATTTTGGGTTTAGACGTACCTCCGTAGTACGCTGACATAATGACGCTGTGTCCATTGTTTACAAACGACAGACTGAACGTGCCCCTCCTTCTTCCCAGTTGTTTTATTTATATATAATAATAATATTGCTTAATCATTACTACATTTTACTACATTAATACTGAATTAATGAGTAAGACAGGGGCAGTGGTGGTCTAGTGGTATAAGGCGCCAGATCGCTGACCCAAAGGTTGGGGGTTCGAGTCCCACTCTCCGCAAGGTTGTCACTGTCCCCTCCAGTGCGGCTAACTGGGTTATCAAAGGCGGGCCATGTCTCTCATTGTCTATGGTGTGAGGCATATAAAAGAAATGCTGCAAAGTCGTCAGCATGTTTCTGTCCTTTGCTAAAGGGTTGTATCAGGAAAGGCATCTGACGTAAAAACTTCTGCCAAATCAAACGTGCGAATCAGATGACTCGCTGTGGCGACTTCCGAGTAAAAGGGAAAAAGCCAAAAGGAAGATAGAGACTGTCTATAGAATGTGTTTAAGAAGCATATTTTAGCGCATGTAATATATACATAGTATTTTACTTACAGCTGCTCATGGGGTTTTACTTCCGAGTACAGAACTCGCGGATTATCTCGATTCTCGGAAGGGCCCGGAACCGAACCCCCACGAATGTCAAGGGTCTACTGTGTGTATGTATATATATATATATATATATATATATATATATATATATATATATATATATATAGAGCTAGCATGTAACCCTTGTGTTAAGACTTCGTCTCTGTGATCTTTGTGTTTACACTGTTTTACAGACTTTTGTAACCCTAAGCAAATCCGGTTGGTCAGAATTGTAAGCCTACTAGCATGGGTGCAAGTCTCATACACAGAGATGAATTAACTATCTGCTCAGATCGGCACAATCTACCATGCATACTCAGTTAAGCAAAGAGAGTTGTATAATGATGATTCACATCAGTGCAGGCTGTGTTCTAAACGGGTTCAACTGTACCCTTGCGCACTTGAAAGACCGGAAGTCCATATAACCCACAGCAAGTACACTACTTTCGGTTTTGTGTGCCTCACATATTGTAAGAGTTGTTTTAAGCTTCATTTAAAGTAACTCGGTATAAATAAGTGACTTATTTGAAATTAATGTTAATATTATTTGATATTATTTTACAATGTTATGTTTTTAATAATTGATTTAGGGGTGTTTTATAAGATACAGTAATGGTATTTATGGATGTATAGTACAGTATGAGCGTCATAAGTCACTCGTCATACATCATATGTCACTGTAACAACTTGTGTTCACTTTCAACTTACGTAAGGTTGTCCGGAGCCAATTAAAAACCTAAGTCGGGAGCATCTGTGTGTGTGTGTGTGTGTATATATATATATATATATATATATATATATATATATATATATATATATATATATATATATATATATATATATATTACACAGGGATCCCTCGTTATGTCATGCTTCAATTCATGCGGCTCGTGGTTTTTAATAAATAAATATTCATCAAATAAAAAAATTAAGGAAGAATAGGGGAAAAGGTTAAAGAAAATGCCTTTAAAAACAAGGCCTTATGCAAAAAATCCCTAAACCACCACAAAACAAAAAACAACCCAAAATCTCCCATCAAAACTGGATCCATTTTGAGGGGTGCGCATCTGAGTTTGCACACGCATCTGCGCCCACATGTATGTGTCGTCTTCTCATGCAATACCATCTTTGTGTGTGTATTTATATTTTATTTACATCATATGTTGTTTTCTTTAATGTTTAATTGTTATTATAAGCATGTATAGCACTGAATATGTATTTATTGACATTATATATGCATATACTAGTCCTTCATGGCGGCACGGTGGCGTAGTGGTTAGCACGTCCGCCTCACAGCAAGAAGGCCCGGGTTCGATTCCCGGCCTGGGCGTTTCTGTGTGGAGTTTGCATGTTCTCCCCGTGCTTGTGCGGGTTTCCTCCTGGTGCTCCTTTTTCCTCCCGCAATCCAAAGACATGCACTGTAGGTTAATTGGCCGTTCTAAATTGACCGTAGATTCTCTCCTGCAGCGGCACTGGAACCCAGTCGTATCGGCACTTGCCTTTCCATTGGATCCTGCCGGGGGCGACTTGCTGCTTGGGTAACAGCTTGTCCCTCATTACTCCCTACCCAGGCTCTGTGCACTGGGGGGTATCACCAGCCGGCATACCAGCCAGAGCGCAGCCATAGTCCTTCGGGACTGACAGAGGCCTACCACTAGTACTTCTTAAAAAAATTAGCATATTGTGATAAAGTTCATTATTTTCTGTAATGTACTCATAAAAATTAAACTTTCATATACTGTATTTTAGATTCATTGCACACCAACTGAAATATTTCAGGTCTTTGTTTCGGTTTCTTTCTAACATCGACTGAGGGTTTTCCTGGCCACCGTCGCCACTGGCTTGCCCATTAGGGATATGTAGGGGTAATGGGAAATTTTTGAATTCTTTTACACTTTGTAAGCTCCTACTTTCACTGTTTTACTGTGCAAAGCTAGTCACCGTCATTTGTAAAAAAGCTCTATAAAATAAATCTGAATTGAATTGTACAGTAGTAACATTGGCCTTTTTTTAGACTCAAAGCAAAAGTTACTGAAATAATTAATTTTATTTTTAAGGAACTAACATAGCTGGCGAACTGTGAACAAATTATAATTTGGTATTCTGAGAAACTGTTGGCGGTTTGTAGAGATTGTCTGGTTGCAAAGCGAGATATGTGTGCAAAGCGGTTTTGTATGTACTAAAAAACAGTTTAACTGAAGTGGAAACATTAGCGGAAGGCAGCCAGGCCAACTGGTCACTACCCAAAAGCCTGGAACTACCTGCCACCAGCTGCCACTCTTCTTGCAAACCACCCAGTGATTAAAAAAACCCATGCTTAAAAATAGATTGGCCTCATAGGCTTTTACTTGCACTATTCATCTCCTTCACAGACATGTATGCTCCTTTATTCACACACTTTCTGTTAACTGTAGGTCACAGGTGGAAGCCATTTGGAAGGGACCTCACTTATTTAAAGTAAGAATCATTTAAATAGCATCATTTAAATGGTAATTATGGTGTAGTGAGAGTAAATAACCACTAGATGGATGTAAACATAAATGATAGGCAGAAGACAATCATTAAAACTAAATTATAAAATTACAATTAGTTCAAATTTTTTAGATAAAATTTGTATTATGACACATAAACAATGGCTTTCTGCCCCGTACAGATACAGTATTTGGGTGACAAAAATTTCATAGTGATATGAAAAACGTTTATTCATTCATTTTCCAAACCGCTTGCCCCAGTAGGGTCACGAGAAGGCTGGAGTCTATCTCAACCAACTCAGAATGAAGGTGGGGTAGACCCTGAACAGATCAAAAGACCATTTAAGGGCAACCCATACATCCATTCACATTCAGAGACTCAGTCTACCATGACCTAATGTAAGATAATTTCTTCACTCAAATTCTATATCACTTAACCATTATCCATAGATTGCATCTAAGCCGGAGTCAATCCAAGTCAAAGTTTGGTGAGAAGACAGCATACTATGATCAGGTTACCATCAGGTTTTCCTGTGGCTAACATCAAGTGGCAATGTTTACATTCACTCACGCGTAGGGGAAATACATTATAGCCAGATGATCACATGTGCATGGATTTGGATGGTGGAAGACAACCATAGCACCTGGTAGAAACCCACACAGGCTCCGTAAAAACATGCAACTCCACACAAAAAGGTCCCAGTTCGTCAGCAGGTATAAATCCAGATGCTTCTTTCTGTTTTTGCGAAAGTACTAATGATTGCACTACCCTGCCTTCCTTTCAAAACTCACAAAAACGGAAAAAATGCCAAGTAGCTTATAGTACTGTATATATCTTCGTTTCCTTTCGGCTGTTTCTCTTTCATTTTTTTTTTTCTTAGGGGTTGCCACAGCGAATCTGTGATTTGCATGTTTTGATTTGGCATGGTTTTTAGATCGGATGTCAGCTTATAGTATGTGTACGGTTTGTTTATTCATTAGCAGGAATGTTAAAGGTGGATTTTACTAAAATTTTACACAAAGGTTGGGTATTTGGCAAGGAAAATTTCATTAGATTTGGGTTGGTTGAATTATAATAGACTAATACTCAAAGTTGTTCGTATTTATTGCTTATATTTGTTTATTTTTCACATGCTAGCTCAGTAATGTAAATTCCAATGAAAAATTTAAGTCTTGAGTAGTCCCTAAGTTATTGACCTTTGTTTATTTATTTTTTATATTTGGCGATAAGACGCACCTTTTTTACTTTATGCCATTTTTAAGGTCATATTACAATATTTTAATGCCAAAATAGGTCTAATTTCACATTTTTTTCTGTCCAGTTAGGTAGCATTCTACATGAAAGAGATGAGTAACCATGTTCAATAAATACTATATTCACGATACAGCTTTCAGAAATTCATAAAGGTACATTTTGGTTGTACATATTTAATATTTTCTAGTTTTCAGCAAATTATAACTCAAAAACAACTGAAACCGGCTTTGTAAATCTTACTGCAAATACAAACTGGATTACAAAAATGTTAGGACACTATTGTGAATAAAATTGTGAATAGAAACTGAATGCAATGATGTGAAAGTGCCAAATTTCATTTTATTCCGAATAGAACATAAATGACAGGGTCAAAAGTTTAAACTGAGAAAATTCATATTTTTAAAGGAAAAATAAATTAATATTAAATTTCATGGTGTCAACAAATCCCAAAAAAGTTGGGATTAGGACATTTTGACCACTGTGAGGCATCCTTTCTTCTTCTTACAACAGTCTGCAAACATCTGGAGACCGAGGAGACAAGTTTCTTAAGTTTAGAAATAGGAATGTTGTCCCATTCTTGTCTAAAACAGGCTTTGAACTGTTCAACTGTCTTGGGCCTTCTTCGTTGCACCTTTCTCTTTATGATTCGCCAAATGTTTTCTATTGGTAAATCGCTATAGGCTACTTGTTTGTATCCTAGTCTTTGCAGAAACCCATTTCTAGAATGTTGAAGGACTTTTAAATAAGTTATTTTTAAGAAAATTTAAAAGAAATTAAATAACATTTACATTAGTCTTATGCTAAAAAAATCATTATCCACAGTGTTTATTACATTTTGTAATCAGTGTATAAGAATTCAAAGAACAGAAGCACTTGTCAGGTAATGCCCTAGTGATTAACATATCTGCCTCATAGCTACAAGGCCCTTGTCCAGGGCTAGGACATTTCTGAGGGGAGTTTACATTTTCTCCTTGTGTTTTATGGGGTTTCCTCCTGGTGCTCTGGTTTCCTTCCACAGTTTAAAACATACACATTAGGCCGATTGGCTGTTGAAAAATGCCCATAGGTGAGAGTTTCTATATGTGAATGGTTGTATGTGTTTGTTGGCACAGTGATTCTTTGATTAGGCTGTATTCTGACTTTGCCCTGTATTGGTTGAGAGAGACTCCAGCCTCCTTATAACCCTAATAGGAATAATCAACTCCCATCCTAAAGTGGGGAAACTATTGAAATTGGTGGCATCCATCTGACTGTCACACTTTGATTTCTGGACGATAACTTAGGAATGCTTGCTTGGATTCTAATAAATTTTGGTATGTGAATTTGTCTTACAGGTACTTGGCCTGGAATTGGTGCAAACCAAAATATGAGCATAATTAATGAGCCAGTTGGACTTCATTTGCATAACACAACAGTTTTGATTTTAGTTTTAAGAAAGATATAGCTAAAGCTTAAATTACACGTTCCTGGGCAACGGGAGCTTTGGACCCATGCGATCTATGTTTGGTTTTTGGTAAATGAGTGTGTGAGATTATAAAATACTGTATATTTATTTTTAATGTAAAACCATTTGTAAGACCAACAGAACTACAGTAGAACATGTTTTTATTCAAGCTGATGATAAAAGTTTAATGTTGTTCCAGCCATCTCTGCCAAATTTGTTTTTTCCCCATTTCCCCCCTAATTTAGTCATATCCAATTCCCACCCGTTAAGTTTTCCTCTCTATTACATGACCACCAACAAAGGAGGAGTGAAAGCATGCATATGCCCCCTCCATGATGTGCAATTCCATCCACCATCTTTTTGAACTGCTTCACATGCAAACTTACATTCTGATTCGAACTTGTGATCTCTAGGTTAAAGGTCACACACATTTTCTATGTGCCACTCGGGACCCGCAAATTCGCTTCCTTGGCGTTTTGAATAAGCCAATTACATTGTGCATCATTTACATGACATCTCAGCCACCACAGTTCTTACCCTGCTTTCTTCCTTGTCGTCTTTTTTGGCATGAAGTAAGTTACTCAGTGGCACAACACACCAGTTTCCAAGTTCCCCATTTACTATAATCATCTGCACCACACTATAAAAAGACATTGCCTTTATATTTTCATGTGTACTTGAGCTGTAATCCATTCATTCATTCAATTTCTGACAGCAACCCAATGGCCTTTTGTCGACTTCATGAAGACATAGATGTAGCAAATTGAGAGATGTACCTGTGATGCCATCAAAGACAAATGCAGCCACTCTCCAAAATCCGGCCTGCTGCAGCAGAATCACAGCCAAATGCAGTAATAAGCGCAACCTTTTTTAGCCTCACACTACCCACTATCAGTTTGGCAGGTTCTGGTTGTCCAGTGTTACAGATTTTTACTTTAGAGCTTGCCAATTTTTGCTCAAAATGTCTTTTGATGAATACAATCAATTTGATTACCCCACTCAAGGGAAAAGCTCTGTACTGGGCGACCATGGACTGGGGAAGAAAAGGCAAGAGTGCTTTGACGTACACCAACTTAACCTCTCTATTAAACTGTATTTTTGAATATAAGCTAAGGCAAAGATATCATAGACAGCCTACAAGGCATCCGTCAGAGAACATGGAGACCAGCTGACTTTGCTCTGAACTCTGGCAGTTGAAACCTTCATTTCAAGCATCACAGCTTGGCTGTGGACAAAAGCCAATGTGTGAATATTTAGTGAAGTCATGGAACTTATAGGAAATGTGTCTGTGACGCATTAATGATTCTGGGTGTGTGGGTGTGTGCTCTGTTGTCCAAAGAGGGAAAAATAAGCCACAGAAGACATTAAGTTCCTGAACTAGCACAGGCCCAAATGTGTGTGCTTGTGTGTGCCAGAGTGAGTGGAAATAAATCGCTGAAAAGCACAAGTTTAATTCAAAAGTGAATAAATGGGAATTTATCTGATCTGACTTCAGTTCTTCAGTATTCTGAGCCTCAAATATCACAGTGGTGCAGAAACCTGGGTATGGGGTCATCTACAGTTCTGTTCAAAATAATATCAGTCAGACATCACACAATACTCGCAGCCATAAAGAATGGATAACAGCCGACTCTTTAGAAAAGATCTCAGATAGAAAGGAAAAGAAGGCAGCACTTAACACCAGCTGCACAAGAACAGAGAAAGCCAACGCACAGGAGTCCTACACATCCGCCGCCAGAGCTGCAAGAAACAGCATAAAAGCAGACAAGAGGAAGTATGTGGAGGCACTTGCTGCAGAGGAAGCTGCACGATACTGAAACATGAAAGACCTCTACATCATCACCAGGAAGTTCAGCAGGAAGTTCCCCAAGCCCAAGAGGCCAGTAAAAGGAAAAGACCGGAAAGCCATACCAAGTGACGCAGGACAAAAGAACAGATGGAGAGAACACTTTGAAGAGCTCCTAAATCGACCAGCCCCACAAGACCCACCAGACATCCCAACAGCTGACAACGATCTGACGATTGACTGTAATCCATCCAACAAGGAGGAAATCATAAAAGCTCTCAGACAACTGAAGACAGGCAAGACTCCTGGATCAGACAACATCCCAGCAGAGGCACAGACATGGACATCACTGCTAGTGTGCTCCACCCCCTCTTTGAGAAGATCTGGGAGGAAGAACAAGTGCCATCAGAGTGGAAGGAGGGATACCTCATTAAACTGCCAAAGAATGGAGATCTCAGTAACTGTGCAAACTATAGAGGGATCACCCTATTGACAGTTCCTGGAAAGGTTGACCCACACTTTAGAGACCAGTGGGCAGGCTTCCGGAAAGACTACTCGTGCACAGACCAGATCGCAATGCTACGCATCATCCTGGAGCAGTCCCTGGAGTGGAAAACCTTTCTCTACATCAACTTCCTCGACTATGAGAAAGCCTTTGACAGTGTGGACAGAACGAGCCTATGGAAACTGCTAAGACACCGCCATTGAATGGATTATGAAGTTATCCACATCATAGAGACAGGATGGCATACAATGGACCCTCTCTTCACTGGATGATCTGGACTTTGCTGAGGACCTGGTACTGCTCTCCCATGCTCAACATCAGATGCCATCAAAAACGAGCATCGTGGCAGAGACCTCATCCCAGCTAGGTCTGAACATCCATCTAGGGAAAAACAAGGTTCTGAAAGTCAACATCACCACAGCATCCCCTATCATTCTGGGAGATGAGGCATTAGAGGAGGTGGACAGCTTCACCTACCTCGGCAGCATCGTCGATTTCAAGGGAGGGACAGACGCAGACCAGGATAGCCTTTTTACAGCTCAAGAACATCTGGGCTTTAAGAGACCTAACAACCAACACTAAGATGAGGCTCTTCAACACCAACGTGAAGTCTGTCCTACTATATGGAGCTGAAACATGGAGAACCACTGCCACTACTACAAAGAAGATCCAGACCTTCATTAATGGCTGCCTGTGACGGATGCTCTGAATAAGATGGCTTGACAGGATCAGCAACAGGGAACTGTGGGAACAAACAAGGCAAAAGCGAGTAGAAGCCGAGATCAAACAACATTGCTGGGGGGTGGTTAGGCGCAAACCAGCCACCAACACAACAAGACAAGCCATGAGGTGGAACCCCCAAGGAAAAAGGAAGAGAGGGAGGCCGAGAAATACTTGGCGACACGACCTGGACGCGGACGCCATGAAGATGGGCCAGTCCTAGGTGAAGGTCCAGACAAAGTTTGGTTCAAAAGACCTCTATGACAAAGAAACACAAAACAAAGACACAGTTTCCTTTGCCCAGACGTGGGTCACCAGGGTCCCCTGGATGCAGGGCACAAAGGTGAGGGCCTGGTGGTTGGGCTTCTGCCCATGGAGCCTGTCCAAGCCCAGCCTGAAAAAGAGACATGTGTCCGTCCTCCCATGGACTCACCACCTGTGGGAGGGACTATAGGGGTCCGATGCAATGGGAGTTGCGTGGCAGCCAAAGGCATTGATTCTGTCGGACTGATTCTCAGCTACTGACTCTGATTCTTGGGACACGGAATGCCACCTGTCTAGCGGAGAAGGAGCCTGAGCTGGATCCTGAGCTGGTGCTTGAGGTTGAGAGATACCAACTAGATATAATCGAACTCGCCTCAATGATTCGGTTGGGCTCTGAACCACTAATCTCGAGAAAGGCTAGACATTATTCCATTCTGGAATTGTTCATGGGGAGAGGTGGCAAGTCAGTGTGGGCATCCTTGTTGCTCCCGTCTTGGTGCTCATGCGTTGGGGTTCTCCCCGGCTGACGAAAGAGTAGCCTTCTTCCGTCTTTGAGTGGGGGATGGGTCCTGACTGTTGTTTGTGCTTATGCACCAAATGACAGATTAGTGTATCCACACTTCTTGGAGTCTTTAGGAGTGTGTTGGAAAATGCTTCCCCAGGAGACTCACTTGTTGTCCTGGGAGACTTCACCGCCCATGTCTGCAATGATAGTGTGACCTGGAAGAGTGTGATTGGTAGGTACAGCCTCTCCACTGGAGAGAAGGATCCAACTGATAGTCGAACCTCAGATTCAGGAAGAACAATAATGTTTTTGTCCTGGCAATAGCACTCTCGACCAACTCTATATGCTACACAGGATCCATGGGAGTTTGCCCAATTTGTCCAGATGTGTTTTTTTTGTATATTTGGAGAAGGCTTTTGACAGTGTCAAGGTCTTGTCCATGAATGAGGGAAGGATGGGGCGGGAGATTAACTGGCGGATTACTGCGGCCTCTGCTGTAAAGCGGAGCCTGTATTGGTCCGTCATGGGGAATGGGGAGCTGAGCCACAAGGCAAAGCTCTCAATTTACCAGTGAATCTACGTTCCAACCTTCATCTATGGTCATGAATTTTGGGCACTGATCAAAAGATCAAGATTGTTATGGTGTGTGGGTTTTCGGGATTCATTTTGGGTTTTCTGCATTTCTCTAATCCTATTTTCTCCCCAGCAAGCTGTAGCTAATGGGTGTGGCTGACCTACTTCTGGCTGAGTGCAACAGGGAACACCTGATCCCACTCCTCAATCAACTCACTATGAAGACCAACTGCACCTTCACCTTGCTGCCAGAAGATTGCATGATCTCATTTGGTTGCTGCCTTGTGTTCTCTCCTTGTTCCTAGTTTTTGCGATGTGGTCAGTCAGCCTTCCCAGCCACCGTCTCCAGTGTTTGTTTGTTTTCTTTGGTGTTTCCAGTGTTTGCTACAGTTTATTTTCTTCACCTGTTGAACTGTTAATTGTGTCCTGCAATTCCTGGGTCCGGCTGAAAGTTCCAACCATAACAAAGATTGCAGATACAAGCAGCTGAAATGAGCTTCCTACGCCTCTCTGGTGTGGTGTTTAAGGCGTGTCCAACTAGGAAGAGACCCAGGGGTTGACCTAGAACATGGTGGAAGGACAATGTCTCTTGGCTTGTCTGGGAATGCCTCGGTGTCTCCCTGGAAGAGCTGGTGGAAGTGGCTGGGAGGGGGACGTTTGAATCACATTGCTTATGCTGCTGTCCTCGCGACCCGACCCCAAATTAAGTGGAAGAAGATAAGCTGAGATGAGATACGAAAACTGACTTCCTAAATTTAAATAAAGGTCTGTTAATAACTAAATACAGTCGGCCCCCGAAGCGTAGTCCTTGCTTGACAGATCAGTGGTCCAAACTCAACTTTAACTTGTATCCTTGAAGGATTGGAGGTCCGGATGAGCTGCGTTTTGCTCACATTCGGCAGCGCAGCTCCACCCACATGCGGCCAGGAGTTGATGGAGAAATTGTATTTAAATGTTTAAATGGATGGGATGTTGTAATTAAAGTGGAATTACAGTACCTGTTTGAAAGATCAGAGGTCCTGATGCAATATTAGCTTGCTTCCTTGCAAGATCGGAGGTCTTGTCCCACAGAGCACTCTGTTTCCATGCTCCTTCTGCTTCAATATCGTGCCGAAATAGTCGCCTTCGTCACTGTATTTCTGCTTTTCAGTATTTTCTGGGTACATGATGGATAATGAAATATAACACTGCAATGATCTCTCAAAAAGAACTCACAAGCCAACAGTCCTGTTCAACTCTCCTCTCTCACACGTGTGACAAACAGGAAGTATGGGTAGAGGAAGTATGGGTACAGTTCAGCTGCCTCCTGGCTAATGGGAGGCCAGCGGGGTGGGATGTTGGGAGACAGCCAATGAGAGAGCAAGTCGCGCATGGTTTGAATTTTGAATGGCGTGTTTAAATTTTTGAATGGCGCGTTTGGCGCTTTTCGTAAGTGGAGGTTGTTTTCGTATACAGAGGATGAAAACTTAGGAAAATGTTTTTCGTAACCTGGAGTTTTCGTTCCCAGAGGGTTTCGTAAGTAGGGGGGCCGACTGTGTGTATATATATATATATATATATATATATATATATATATATTGCTTTGTCATTTGTCACAATCGTGTTTCCGTACTCTATCTACAAACATTGAGTGTGTAGAGAGCTCAGTATGTTAAGACCCATGGCGCGATTGGGCAGTGTGGATTGTCATGAAGGTCGTCAGCTAATAGAATTTGTTTTCATACAGGATACGGAAATTTCCAGTAAAAATAAAACCATGATTCATGTTGCTAATTGATAAGAAATGTACTGACATACTACATCTAGATTTTTGCTTCTAAACATCTATTTTATAATAAGCAAAGAGGGAAATGGTCCCATGAACCTAATCACGAACAAGGCACATTAGGTATGCTGTTTTTTTTTTTTTTTTTTTTGCTAAACTTGGCAATAATATCTGTCTACCCTGAAAAAAATGACGTCACACAACTTGCAGACTCAGCCTCAGGCTCACCATGCTCCAAATTGGTCCAGATTCCCTTAAATTACATTCCACTTCTTTCCAGCATAATGATAATATTAATTTGATTTATGTGATAAATGATATTGCATGCATGTTATTATTGTAAAGTTCTAAAGTTTGATCGACTTTCCTCCGCCATCAATGTCACTGTAAGTTATATAAATACGTACGTCAGTTGACATCTCAGCTTATCTCTTCACTTGAGTATCATGCAGTCAAAAGTCAGATAACATAACTGCAAACTCCGTAATCAAACTGCGGCCTAGGGTGTCCTGGTGTCAAGTGCACTTATGGACACCCTTATGTTTGAACATTGGTTTTTCATTTTGGATTAACTGGGATGACTACAGATATACAACAGAGCACCATTCGGGTACAGATCAGAGATGCTGTACCCACTAATCACACCCATCCAGGTTACACTGTCTTTGCCCACATGGACGTTGATGTCTCCCAGGATGACAAGGGAGGGCACTCTAGTACACCCCTAAGGAATAAAAAAAGGTGGGCATAAGCACAATCAACAGTAAGGATCAATCCTCCTGGCAGAGGGTGGCTACTGTTTAGTCAACTGTGGAGAACCCAAATGTGAGCATTTGAGATGGGGGTCAACAAGAATGAATCTTTGAGCACCTCCTCCTGGCCTAAATCCAAGAGGGCCTCAGTAACTCATGCGAGGGTGAAGCAAACTTCTTCTTCTTTTCCTTTCGGCTTTTCCCTTCAGGGGTTGCCACAGCGAATCATCTGCCTCCATCTCACCCTATCCTTTGCATCTTCTTCTCTTATACCAGCTACCTTCATGTCCTCCTTCTCTACATCCATGAATCAAACTGAATCCCAGATATTATTCATTCTATATGAATCTTTTAAACCACACTTAGTTTGTGCCTTTATCTAGGACTCGTTTGGCTTATGTGACCCGACCAGGGGCATAATGCCTACAACAATAAAGCTCCTAGGATCATTAGGACCTGCAAACCCCTCCACCATGATAAAATGGTGATTCAAGGAGGGGACAGTTGTAATAAATTACATTAATGACCTTGTTACAGTTGCACCTGCTAACACATTACAGAATATATATTGTCAACGGTAATATTCTTTTTTTTTTTTTTTTTTTTTATATGTACCTGATTATAATGTTTTATTTTTTTAAAGATAAAGTTTTCTTAAGCATGTGACTGCTCTTTATTGACTAGGCAGCTCCTTGGGGCTGGATTAGTAATCTGGTATTGTTCTGCCTCTGCACTCGGGAGACATGGTTCTGGTGCTCCTCCTCTTTGCCTATGATGTTTCAAGCTTGTCTCTTTTCCAGAATGCAGAAATCATTTTCCAAATTATTGTAAGAGACATGGGTAAGGCAGAGGAGAACCAAACTGAATGGGATAAAAGTAAGTATATTGCTTTGGGCAGCGTCTTTAACTTTTAAAAAAACTTGATGGAGAATTAGTTCAGGTGTTTACATGATCTTTGTGAGACCCTGGAGACAGTATTGGGGAAAAATTCGCCTCCTGAGATGTGACAACTGTGAGCTCTCGCCAGGTAAGGTGTTTGTCTGCAAATCTCCCTGGTGATCATCATCTAGTGAGTAATTCTACTAATTATATATGTGAATCTAGTCCACTAAGTGGCATTCTTTTCAGTATGATAGGGTTTCTTAAATGTTTTGGGTAAATGATCCCAAATGGACATTATGAAATTCCTTTTTTATTCATTCTTTAAATACACTACATTTTCATGATGTACTGTATTAATTTCAAAGGGGACATTATTTCCTCTACATTTAACCCGTCCAAAGTGAGCACACGCGCACACACACACTTGGGGCAGTTGGCTGCCACACATATTCAGGCACACGGAGAGCAGTAGGGGATTAGGTGCCTTGCTCAAGAGAAATTCAACCACTTATGTGAAGGAATTCATGTTTAGTCCGGGTTTATCATTTCGGAGATATAATTATTTTTAATTATAATCTTAATGTGTGTGAAATGTACAGTAAGTGACCATAAATCAATGGGTTGAATACTACTCTAGTGTACAATTTATAAGAAGCTTGCACATCCTTATAAAAAGTCAGGAGTGATTAAGGTGGCATTTCTCATTCAGCTCTTACAGTTCGTTGACATTAATACTCACAATAAAATGGAACAAACACAAAAATGTAACAAGCAATTAGAAAAAAAAAATCTATGTAGAAGTGGTGCCAAACTCCTTTTATAAATAGTTTAGTATTAAGAGGGTGATGAGGACATTGGAGTACATCAGCTGACATGGCACAATGGTGGGGTACACCCTAAATAGCTCACTCTATCATACATATGGGGCAATCTGGAACAATACATTTAGCCTAATGTGGATGTCTTTGGACTGTAGGAGATAGGATAGGGTGGGATGTTCAGTCATCTGGGAGAAGCTTGGAATAGAACCGCTACTCTGAGAAGAGCCAGCTGAAGAGATTTTGGCGTCTAATTAAAATACAGTACCGTGTTTTGGGCATGTTCAACTCAAAAAAAAAAAAAAATACCCCAGGATTGACCCAGAACACACTGGAGGGACAATGCAATGTCGCTTGGCTGGTCTGGGAATGTTTTGGTATCCCTTTATTGCTTAAGCTGCTGCCCCTGCCACCCAACCCCGGATCAGGTGGAGGAAGATGATGATGACAATGACAATTCATTCATTATCTGTAACACTTGGACCCAAGTACTGCTTACTTTTAGGGCTATGGAGATGCTGCAGCAATTTCCATCTGATTTCTACTGAAAGGCAAGGTGCGTCCTGAAAAATTCCCCAGTCTATTGCAAGAATACTGCAACACAGACACAAACAACCATTCACACTCACAGTCCCATCAATGGAGAGTTTAGAGTCGTCAGTTGATTTAATGTGCATGTCTTTACACTGTGGTAGGAAACCAGAGGATCTGGAGGAAAACAAAATACCCCCTGCTGACCACCTGGTCACTTTGAGCCAAGAGTGCCATTCATACCTCCATTATTTCAAATTAATAAGTGCAAGCAATCAGTAATGTCCCAAATTTCCACATTTTAAAGGAACAATATGCAAATTCTGCATATATGAGTAACAATATGTTCATATTTAGCTGGATTTTATTTAAACATAATAACATAATATTTTGTCAAAGTGTCAGAAGGTGTATGGGAATAACTTTTTTAATGTCCTTAATGTGTTGAATTTCTGACACTATTTTGTGAGATCCAACTGGGAAGCAAATTGCTAGGTACACAATGTCACTTTCCTGAAATTAAATACTTTTGTTTAAATGTATTATTAAAGCCACTGGCTCCATTTAATTGTCTACAATTATCCATTTACATAATTTCCTCTGGGAGCAATAAAATATTCTGATTTATTCTTCATATCAAGATAAGGTTTCATAAAAGTTTAATGTACATCACATTTTCTCTCACAGAAAACTTCCAGAAGAACGTTCACTCTCACTCTCACTGTCTTGGCAGATAGGTGCATAAAGAAACATCTACCATGATCACTTAAGAGATTGGATTTACGGAAACTCAACAATAATATCTTCACCTGGTTTATTAAAATATTCATGATAAAACAAATAAATCACAGGGGTCCAGACTCTACCACCAAAAAGACAATTTCATAATATGCCAATATAGATCATAGCAAGCTTGAAAGCTTCAAAGGCTCATATGGTTCATTTTTTAAAGGATATATTTTAGTATAAAAGCACAACTGTACAACTAAAATTAACAGTTGTCCAAGTTTGCTCTATTTAATCCTGGGGACTTTGGGCCAGCATTAAACTCAAGGGTCTGCCCTGCTGGCTCTGGTTCCAGCTCCATTGGAGATGAAATCAGTTAGCCCCTATTCCATAATGGCACCGTAATCATCTTTGTCTCTCTTCTGTCACTTGGTTTGTTTCACCCAGGACTTGCTGTGAGGCGTGTGAACTGTCCACTATGCTACCATAACTGCCTAGGAACTCATTCTTTAATTTTCTGAACCGCTTAATCCTAATTAGGGTTGTGAGGAGGCTGGCACCCATTTCAGCCAACTCCGGGTGAAGGCAGAGTACACCCTGGACAGCTCGCCAGGCCATCGCAGGGCAGAAACATGCTGATGGCTACGCAGGTCGTCTTTAAGAAAGCCAGGAATTGTTGTTTTACATGCTTCCCACCATAGACAGTGTGAGACATCACCGGCCTCTGATAACCCAGTTAGCTGCACTGGGGGACAGTGACAACCTATTGAGAGTGAGGCTTGGACCCCCAACCTCAGGATCAGTGATCGAGCACCTTGCCACCAGGCCACCACTGCCCCGCCCAGGAAATCAATGAAGTATAAAAGTTTGTCTCTGTGATGCCAGGAACATTCAGCTGGACCCAAAAATGCAAGAGACAGTATGAGGAAAACGGATGAGCTTTATTATTCACAGGGAAGGCAGTAGAGCACGGGGAAACTAGGTGCTGTTAGAGATGAGGAGAAACACGAAAACCTTAAACTAAGGGAACTTCAGAGCGGAAACTGGTCGAGCACGGAGCTGAGAACCAGGAGCCAGAGAGATCACAGGGAAACGTGGTCGGGAAGAGGGACTATCTTCTAGCACTGGAGCATGCAGCTTGTCTTTATAGCCCAGTGATTGCTGACTGGACTCAGGTGTGTGCTTAGCGCTCCACCCGCGTGTGACAGCCACGCCCCTCGCCAGCACCTGCAGTGCATAAAGAGAGAGAGAGAGAGAGAGAGAGAGAGTTAGAGCTGCCAAAATCAGAGTCTCTCACAACACAGACCATAACAATACCCCCCCCCCCCAAGGGGCGCCGTCCAGGCTTGTCTGAGAACCGGTGATAGAAATCCGCTAGCAAGTCAGGGTCCAGGATTAGGGACCAAGGGATCCAAAAATGTTCCTCGGGCCCATACCCCTCCCAGTCCACCAGGTCCTGGAAACCGAGACCCCGCCTGTGTATGTCGAGTATATGATTGACCATGTATGCCGGATGTCCAACAACCAGCCGGAGAGGAGGGAGTTGGGGTCAGTAGGGGGATAAAGTGGGGTTTTCTACCACAGGCTTCACCAGGGATACATGGAACACTGGGTGCATCTTGAGTGCGGCTGGGAACTTCAGTTGGACGCTGACTGCAAGCCTCCTTCCCTTTTGCCGGATGATCAAAGACTCTTCATCTCCAGCATGAACCGATCATAGTGTGAGCATAACTCCGGGGTATTGGTGGCAACTGCTAGCACCCAGGACGAGGCTTGATCTGTGAGCAGACTCATCACAAATGCAGTCTTGGCTTGGTCGGTGGAGTACAAGAGTGGCTGCTAACTGAAGACCAGCACTGGTGGAGGAACTGAGCACATGTGCCGATCGTGCCTGAATACCTTGCTGGCGTGGGGATGAGCGGCTCTCGGCACGTGATAAACAGGGCTGGCAATGCTGCCGGTGCAGAGAGGGAAGGGTTGGTGGGCAGGGTCGCAGCGGTGAGTTGGGTAGCGATGGTGTCCATCCTTCTGCTGAGCTGAACCATGCTGGTGGTCAATCTCTGGAAGCTGTCCACAATTTGGTGCAGAGTGGAGTCAGACTGTCCCAACAGGAGTCCCTGGTGGGACAATGCCTGCTGGATTTTTGGCTAGACAATTCTGTGACACCAGGAACATTCAGTCGGACCCAAAAATACAGGAGACAGCATGATGAAAACATGAGCTACATTGTTCACAGGGAAGGCACTACAACACGGGGACACCATAGCTACTGTTAGAGATGAGAAGAAACATGAAAAGCATAAAATAAGGGAACTTCAGAGCAAGAACCAGGAGCCAGAGAGATCATGAGGAAACGGGGTCGCGAGGAGGGACAATCTTCTAGCACCAAGAGGAGCACGCTGCTCGTCTTTAGAGCCCAGTGATTGCTGAGTGGACTCAGGTGTGTGCTTAGCACTCCACCCACGTGTGACAGCCTGCCCTCATCAGTGCCTGCAGTGCATAGAGACAGAGAGAGAGAGAGAGAGAGAGAGATTTACAGCCACCAAAATCAGAGTCCATAACAGTCTCCTAAATAATTAAAATAGAACACATTGGCAAACTGGGGCACAACATTAGCTTGTTTATCAGGGATATACAGATAGAACATGTGTCTGTTAATTCTGTTGAATTGATTCACTTGTTCAGCATTGCAACGGCCTGTCAAGCTGTCCATGGTGTACCTCACCCTCACCCAGAATCGGCTGAGATAGGCGCCAGCCTCCCCGCAACCGTATTTAGGATTAAACTGTTCAGGAATTGAATGAATGAATGAATGAATGCTTCACTTGTGCAGTGAATCACAGCAGTGATTACTGTTCATTGACATGTGTAACATTTTCATCTAAATCTGGATAATTTCAAAATTCATTATAGGCAATATTTCTAAGAATAATTTATGAAACAAGTGAAAGGAATCAAACAAAATGAGAGATTGTGAGTCTGGAAGTTTTGTGTTGCATATACAAAATAATCAGAAATCAGCTCTCTTGCTGTTTCAGGTATGACTTGGCAGGTGCAAGCAAAATGCCATAATTTTAATCAGCAGCTACAACTCAAGACTTTGCTGAGATGTTACAGGATGCGTTACGCAGTAAGTGAAAAATTAAAGTACATGTATATTCTTTAAAAGTTCATATCGATTTTATTTTAATAACTTTTGAAAAGGAAATGATTAGCAATAGCACCCAACCCCCAACCCCCCAACCCCCCACGCTGTCTGATGTGGAAATGTTATTCTAATAAAATGTCTCTTGCAGGACAATTTAGTGCGCAGTTATAAGTACACTCCCCTGACCTTCCTGCCTCGGAACCTGTATGAACAATTCCAGCGTCCATCAAACTTGTTCTTTCTGCTCATTGTAATCATGCAGGTATTCATTCATTCATTTGTTATTTGTTGCTCAGATAAAGAAACATCCACATTTCTCACAATGTTTGTGTGTGTGTGTGTGTGTGTCTGTGTGTGTATGTGAGTGTGTTTATTGCAATACTTTATATTAAGGTCCTTCTAAAGGAGTAGTGTGGTGGGGCCGGTGGTTAGGGTGCTGCACTCATGATCAGGAGGTTGTGAGTTCAAATCCCACTGAGACCCTCACTGTGCTAAGACCCTTGGGCAAGGTCTCAACCACAAGTGTGCCTCTGTTCACCCAGCAGTATAAATGGGTACCAATAAAAATATACTGGGAAGGTAACCTGCGATGGACTAGCGTCCCATCCAGGAGAAGTTGTTCTCCTGGTCGCTTCATGCTATAGAAACCGGAGATAAGCACCGGCCTGATGAGCCACTAAGCCGGTCACTAAGCTTGGGTGTAAACCCAACAGACTTTACCTACCTACCTAAAGATGTAGTATGTAACATTTATCAAGGTTTAGGATTAAAAATTCTCTTAAAGGTAAATAAATATTTTAAAAAAATCTGCCCCCAGATTCTTAAGGTTTGGCAAAGTTAGCATGGTATCTATAGGTTGTATTATAAAGGGCATTTATGATGTGCAAATTCATATACTTAAAAACCAGAAAAGAACATGATGAAATGATATTTAGCTCATGGTTAACACTTCCACATCACAGAAAGAAGGTCCCTGGTTCAAGTTCCAGTCTCTCACATAGCTGTACGAAGGCTACATGTTCTCATTGTGGGGGTTGTCTCTGGGTATCCTATTTTTCCTCGCACAATCCAACGACATGCACATTAGGCTAATCAACTGTTCCAAATTGCACCTAGGTGCGAGAGTGTGAATGAATGTCTTGTGTGTTAATTCTGGTTTGTAGATGATCTCATGGTTTGGTGAGCTGCTCATAAAGTATACAGCCTTCTCCCAAAGTTGGCTGAGATAGGCTCCAACTCCATGACCCCAGTAATATTAAGTGGATTTTGAAAATAAGATAAATGATGTATGAGGATTATAAAATGCTGAACACATTGATTTATGCTTTAATTGACTCCAGCACAAATTTACCAGATAGAAATACCCATCCAGACTTCTTTACGTTCCACAGAAATCAGAATCAAGAATTTATTCATTCCTGAAGAAAGAGAGCAAGATTTCCTTTCGGCTTTTTCTCTTTTTCAGGGTCATTCCTGAAGAAATTGTGTAAATCATGCATTGCACATGCGTGATGCCCCATTTAACATCACTCTTCCACATGAGGTCAGGCCATACTCCATATATGGTTAAAGGACTCTTGTGCGCAAACACTCATTTAGTTAATTAAAAAATATTATTGGTTTGGATGCATTAAAGCACCAAAGTCTTAAAATAGCCCAAGGTTATCATTTTCATTCAATTAATCTGTGTAATTACTTTACACTCATATTATCAGCATTAGGGATGTGTAGAGGTTGTCGGAAATGTTTAAATTCTTTTATACTTCGTAAACTTCTACTTGTAATGTGTAAAGATGCTTTTCAACAATGTCAATTGTAAAAGCTCTATACAAGTAAAACTAAATTGAATATTTACTATACAAGTAAACCCGAATTGAATGTTTACCGTGATATACTTTCCAAGATTGCAAGCAGGTGAATGGAGAGTCATCTATGGTAAACCAGATGCTACACACGCACGCACACACACACACCATATACAACATAATAAGTGCCCTGCTCCAATAAGCCCCCCCCCACACACACACACACGCGCACATAAGTGTTTTATATTTTATGTCTAATAACCGCCCATGTGTGCTGGGAGCAAAATCAGATCAAACTTACCAATTTTATTCGATCAGTCCCTGTAAGAGTAAAATGAGGTGTTCACTGCCTGTAAAAGTACACGGTATTTCAAGACCCCCTGCCACTGGGGAATGTCTATAATGTTAATCAGTAACAACACATTTGATTGTTCCGACGTGCTTTAAAAAAACAGGAAAATATTTTGCTGTGTTCTCTTGGTAAATGTCCAACGACCGATAAACCATTAGAAACTGCTACAGTAAAACTATCGGATGCTCTTAATGAATGGAGCGATGAGCCAGACCTATCAGAAAGTATTGAGTAGTACAGTGGTACCTCACCTTACGAAATTAATCCGGTCCAGAGCTTTATTCGTAACTGGTATTTTTCGTAAGTTGAACCGCATTTTACATGTATGTCCCATTCTTGTCTAATGCAGACCTCTTATTGTTCAACCGTCTTGGGCCTTCTTTGTTGCACCTTCCTCTTTATGATACACCAACTGTGCTCTATAGGTGAGAGATCTGGACTACAGGCTGGCCATTTCAATTCCCGAATCCTTTTCCTATGCAGCCATGATGTTCTAATTAATGCTGAATATGGTCTGGCATTATCATGCTGAAAAATGCAAGGTCTCTGAAAGAGACAGCATCTGGATGGGAGCATATGTTGTTCTAGACCCTGAATATACCTTTCTGCATTGACGGTGCCTTTCCAGATGTCAAACCAGTCACACTCATGCAACCCCATACCATCACAGATGCAGGCTTCTGAACGGAGCGCGGATAACAACTTGGGTTGTCCTTGTCCTCTTTAGTCCATATGACATGGCGTCCCAGTTTTCCATAAATAACTTCGAACTATGATTTTTATCACATAACAGTTTTCCACTTTGCCACACTTTTTTTTAAAAATGACCCTTCTTAGTTTCTGAGAGACATTGCCACTCTGAGAAGCCATTTTTATGCTCAGTCATGTTGCCAATGGTCCTCATTCGTGGTAATTGGTCTTCCAGGTGTTAATTATAAGTGCAATTGCCTTTTCCAGCCTCTTATTGCTACCCATCCCAACATTTTTGAGATTTGTTGACACCATGAAATTTAAAATCAACATATTTTCTCTTAAAATTATACATTTTCTCAGTTTAAACTTTTGACCCTGTCATCTATGTTCTATTCAGAAAAAAAATATTGAAATTTTGCACTTCCACATCATTGCATTCAGTTTTCATTCACAATTTGTAGTGTCCCATTTTTTTTGGAATCCGGATTTCTTCCCGGATCTCTGCGTGCCTGGCAAGTATCCTCTCATAGATGGCAGCTCACCAGCTGAAGCTTAATCCCAGCAAGACTGAATTGCTGTTCATCCCAACTGACTTATCCCTACATCAAGATCTTGCTATCTCTATTGGCAATGCTGAGACCGCTCCTTCAGACACTGTACGAAGTCTTGGAGTAACCATAGATGAGTGCTTGTCCTTCTCTTCTCATATCACTAATCTTTCTCGAAAGAATCCCGAAGGATTCTTCCATTTCTTTCCAGGAAGGCCACTCAAATTCCTGTTCAATCCCTTGCCATCTCAAGACTACTCAACAACTCACTCCTGGCAGGCCTACCTTTGAGTGCTATTCGACCTCTGCAAATGGTCCAAAATGCAGCTCCATGGCTTGTTTTCATCCTTCCCAAATTTTCCCACACCACACCACTGCTACACTCTCTCCATTGTAGCTACTTGTATCAGATTTAAAACACAAACGCTTACCTACAAAGCCACAAATGGACCTGCACCTTCTTACCTCAAAGCACTTATTACACCTTGAACCACACCACATTCTCTCAGATCCTTCAGCACTGCGAGACTGATCCCTCCATCTACCAAGAGACAAGGGGAAACTGCATCTACATGCGGATAGCTGAGTCACTGGGTATCTTCAAATGACCCCTGAAAATATACCTTTTTTAAAAGTGCCTAAATTAAATACTATACTGTATACAAACACAAACACCATACATACACAAAAAACCCAAAACAAAAGAAACAGAAAAATCCTCCCCTTCACACACAGCACCCACCATTTGAGTTTGACTGACGGTATATTTAGTCTGTTTTCTAACAAACGAATACAAGAATATATTCACTGATAGACACTTTAAAGCACTTCTGTAAGTCCAGAAGCATTTGCTAAATGCTGTAAATGTAAATTTAAACCAGGAGAGGGCGCTTCCCTTAACTCTAACAACATTTTCTAATCTGTCAAGGAGAATCATGTGATCAATAGTGTCAAAGATTGCACTAAGGTCAAATCGCAAGCAGGGAGATACAGATGTGGCTGGAGGCCACCAGTAGGTCATTTACCACCTTGAAGAGTACTGTCTCTGTGCTATGATGAGGCCGAAAACCTGACTGACACACTTCGTCAATGTTATTCCTACAAAGATATGAACACAACTACTTTGCTACAGATTTTTTTTTTTTAAAGATTTTAGCGATAAAAAAAAAGGGGGGGGGGGTCTGATATTGGCCTATAGTTGGACAGTTGATATGGGTTGAGATCAGTTTTTTTTAATCAGAGGTTTGATAACTGCTAGTTTAAAGGATTGAAGTACATAACCAGTGCTGAGGGAAGAATTTATTACATTTAATAAAGGGTTGATCACTTCTGATGATAGTTGTTTAAAGAAACATGGAGGTACCTGATCAAGTACACAGGTGGATGATTGATGAGTAAATTAATGAGTCCAGTTCTGTCTTTTGAAAGGGACTAAAACACTCTAGTTATGGATCTACTGGCATTACTGTATATTATTGTTTACTGGTTTAGTTACTGACATTTCTTTCTTTAAATTTAGAGAATCAAATTTTGGTCTGGTAGTTTCAATTTTATCAACTATGATTGGATCACCATCAGACCCCGCAGAACTCAATCAAGCCATTGAGTGCTTTGAGTAAAATTTACACCATACGCTAGATAGTGTAGCTCCTCTTTAAAGAAAACCAATCAGAGAGAATAAATGATCCCCCTGGTATTATAATAAAACACGCCCGCTAAAACAGAACAAACACAAACTACAACGAAAATGGCGTCAAACTAAATTACTGGTTTTCCAACTATAATGGAAGCAGAGTCTCGTTAATTACAAAAGAGCTCTTAGTGCTGCTAGTGCAGAATATTTCTCAAATCTAATAGAAAATTACAAAAATAATTTGAAATACTTTTTAATATTGTTGCAAAATTAACTGGGAATAGGATCGTAAATAAAATGTATAAACAATCAACTTATAGCAGTGATGATTTTGTTAACTTTTTAATGTTAAAATTGAATGTATCAGAGAAAATTGATTCCCTTAATATCTATAAATATGTGACATTCAGCTACCTCTTTGTGACGAGGTTTTTGAAGCTTTGGTTTAAAGCGGTAGGTCATAAAGCTTCTTGATGGTTTAGTTGATTACAAAAAAGCCAACCAACCAACCAAACAAACAGAGATTAATATTCCCTTTCCTGTCTCATTTTTCTTTTTAGAAAAAAAGTATTTATTCAATTCAGTATGAAAACCAGGCCAAACAGTTCAATGCTTGTTACATTTTCAAGTACATATCAGTCGAGGCGTAGGCAATTTCAAAAATGAAGGCATCAAGGATTATTTGTATGATGATAACTAATAGGACTGAAAACACACACACACGCACACACACACACACACACACACACACACACACACACACACACAAAATTATGATCTTTAGCTCTGAAAGTGTATTCAAGTCAAGTCATTCAAGGCTGAAATACTTATTCCTCTAATAGGCTACAGGGATCCTGGAGTCTATCTCAGCCTACACTGGGCAAAGACAGGGTGCTCCCTGAAAAGCTTGAATGAACATTGCAGAGAAAACACACAGCCAGTTACACTCATGAATAAGGGCAATTTAGAACTACCAATTAGACTAATGTACATGTATTCAGAATGTGAGAGGAAACCATATTACCAGGAGAAAGTCCATGTAAACACTGAGAAGCATGCAATCTTCACACAGAAACACTTGACCTTCTTGTTATGAGGTGGACATGCTAACCATTATGCTACCGTGCCATCGTAGTCAAGTCATGAACATATAATTTAATAAACTATTGGCTCTGTTATGTTATTTTTTTAAGCTATTGAACAGCAGCAAGCCTATCTCTTCAGCTTATGGCTTCAGGTTTGGTGTTTGTCGCTAAAAAGGATATTCAGAATCCTCTTTACCTTCAGTGCATAATATTTATTTTTATTTCAAAATAGTACATTTATAGTGGTATTTTTTTTTTATTTTTATTTTTTACAAATTTTAATAAGAAAATCTATTGGGCATGTCTGCAGCATATATAAGACTATAAAAGCCTGTACAAATTATTTTTGCAATGTATTCACCCTATTTTGATTTAGTAACAGTTGATCATCAAGCTATTTTGGGTCTGTGCTTTATTTGATATGGAACAGTTTACTAATGTCCAGATGCATTTGCCTGCTCCCTAGTGTGTTCCAGCTATTGCTACACTTTCGTGGTATATCATCATGCTGCCTCTGATGACTGTCCTGACAATCCGCGGGTCAAAAGACCTGCTCACAGACTTGGTGAGGAATTTTTTTTTATGTTTTTGTAATGTATTTTCGTTACATGTTTTAGTCATTGAATACTTATTAATGTGGCTGATACACATCTACTGCACATGCTCTTTAATTAGTACCTCCATACAACTGTTTGCCCCATTAAAAAAATCGAACAAAGGAACTTGTCAAATACTATTAATATATTCAGATTACATTTATGGTATTTGGTAGATGCTCTTATCCAGAGTGCCCTGCAGAACAGCATTGAACTCTCTATCAGTGAATACATTCTGATACTAATTCACTAGCACATAGGCGAAGTATATAATCAGTCAAAACTCAGTGGAGAAAGTTTTCTTTTTTTTATGTATATAAGGCAAGAATAGAAAGTGCTAATTCAAGTAATTTGAAAAAAGGAGAGTTTTCAGTCTTTATTTAAAGATTACATGTGACTCAGCTGTCCAGACATCTAGGGAACATCAGTAACAGAGTAGCGTTTAGATTAATGTTTTCCTTGTCCCTTGATGGAAGGAAGAATCATTTGGGTAGTGCTGCAGGATTGCAGAGAATTCAGTGAAATGTAGGGTGTGATATGTGCTTTGAGGTAGGAGGATATAGATCCATATTTGGATTTGTTGGCAAGCATGATTAATTTGAATTTAATGCGAGCAGCAACAGGAAGCCAGCGGAGAGAGTGTAGCATCCGCATGTGGCTCTTTGCCTAGTTTTATACAGCTCTTATGTTCATATCGAAGTTTGTGGCTTTCTTATGTTGGTGTTTGCTTTAATTGAGTTCAATATGGTATTATTATGGTATCATTATTATGTCAAATGCTAATGTGCGTGAGATGAAAATACTTGCAAAGCTTCCCAGTATGGAAAAGATCATTTCAGTAAACAATTTGTCAAATTTGCTCTTAAAATGGCAGTAAAAAAATTTGCACAGCAAAATGAAAATACGAAGATGAACAAAGGACATTTTTAACAGAGTAGGAGAGTTTTTTTTGTTGTTGTTGTTCTTGACTGTAATGGAAAGCTGTTCTACCTTATATGCCAGGCATCATTGGCGTATTTCAAAACTTCAAATCTTCAGCGCCACTTCGGCTCCCTGCATGCTAACTTTAACCAGGATTTTCGAAAAGCGACTGAACTTTGCAAGTACAAGTTGTTCACTTTAAACAGTCATTCAGAAAAGCAGATACAGTTTTTTCCAAACATTTACGAAGCGCTCAGAGACCGTAACACTTGCATTGTGGCTTAGAACATTACACTGGCCAAGACGCCATACAATGAAGGAGAGTTCTCCCTTGTTCTTAAAAATGGGCACAAGCACACTTCTCTTGCATTCCTCCGGCATCCTCTTACTCTCTAAGACCTTGTTGAATGTTCTTGTCAGAAAGTCTACTGCTATCTCTCCTAGACACTTCCATACCTCTACCGTTATGTCATCAGGACCAACTGCCTTTCCACTCTTCATCCTCTTCAATACCCTCCTCACTTCACCCTTACTAATCTTTGCTACTTCCTGGTCCTCAACAGTCACCTCTTCTACTCTTTTTTTCTCTCTCATTTTCCTCATTCATCAGCTCTTCAAAGTACTCTTTCCACCTTTCCAGCACACTTCTGTCATCAGCCAATACATTTCCCTCTCTGTCCTTTATCAATGCGTGTCCTTCCCATCTCTATTTCTCTGATGTGCCAACCTGTATAAATCATTTTCTCCCTCCTTACTGTCCAGCCTATCATACAAGTCATCATACGCCCTCTGTTTGGCCTTTGACACCGCTTCCTTCACCTTACACTGTCTCCCTGTACTCTTGTTTACTCTCTTCGGTCCTCTCTATGTCCCACTTCTTTTTAGCGAACCTCTTCCTTTGTACACACTCCTGCACTTCCTCATTCCACCACCAAGTCTCCTTATCTACTGTCCTTCCAGAGGACACACCAAGTACTCTCCTACCTCTCTTCCTAATCACATTACCCGTATTTGTCCAGTCATCAGGAAGCACTTCCTGACCACCCAAAGCCTGTTTCAACTCCTCCTTGAAGACAACACGACACTGTTCCTTTTTCAGATTCTACCACTTTGTCTTCTGCTCTACCTTTGCCTTCTTCACCTTTCTCACCATCAGCATCATCCTGCACACCACCATCCTATGCTGTTTGGCAACACTCTCACCCACTACTACTTTGCAGTCACTGACTTCCTTCAAATTACATCGCCTACACAAGATGTAGTCTACCTGTGTGCTCCGCTTTTATAAGTCACCCTATCTATGCTCCTGTCTCTTCTTGAAGAAAATATTCACCACAGCCATTTCCATCCTTTTTGCAAAATCTATCAACATCTGTCCTTCTGTGTTCCTGTCCTGGATACCAAACCTGCCCATCACTTGTCCATTGAAGTCTGCACCTATGACCATTCTTTCACCTCTGGGGGTACTCTGCATCACTTCATCTAACTCACACCAGAATCTCTCCTTCTCTTCTAGCTCACATCCTGCCTGTGGGGGATAAACACCAACAACATTGAACATTACGCCTTCAATTTCTAACTTGAGACTCATCACTTTGTCTGACACTCTTTTCATTTCTAGAACATTCCTGACTATCCCCTCCTTCAAGATGACTCCTAATCCATTTCTCTTCCCATCCACACCATGATAAAACAGCTTAAACCCTGCTTCTAAGCTTCTAGCCTTGCTACCTTTTCACCTGGGCTCCTGAACACACAGTATGTTCACCTTCCTCCTTTGCATCACATCAGCCAGCTCTCTACCTAACTTACCTGTCATAGTTCCAACATTCAAAGCCCCTACTCTCAGTCCTCGACTCATGCCTTTCCTCTTCTCTCTTTTCTTTCTCTGCCTACGGACATGGCTCCCGCCTGTCCTTCTTCGATCTCTCCTTCTTCCACCAACAGTAGTCCAATTTCCACCAGCACCCTCTTGGTTGACAGCACTGATGGTGGTCGTTGTTAACCCGGGCCTCGACCGATCCGGTATGAAATGTCTTGACGGTTTGCATTCAGTATTTTGGCAAAAGTTTTACGGCGGATGCCCTTCCTGTCGCAACCCTCTGCATTTATCCGGGCTTGGGACTGGCGTGAGGACGGAAACTTGTTTGTGCCCATCCTCTTGGCTGCATTAATAATAATAATAATAATAATAATAATAACAATAATGTAATACAGTCAAATAATAATATTTACAGTCACGCGTGGGCGGTAGTGCACTTTAAATCTTTTCTATTACAGATTAAAAAACAACATTAATGAAGTTTTTCCTTTATTGAAGTTGAGCTATATTTCTTTCTTTTTGATTTTAATGTTCATAAAGATACAATGTTATGCAGAGGTGTAACTAATATCATAGGCAATACTATTTATCCTTGCTTGCAGGGTGGGTGGGTGGGGGGGGGGGGGGGGTTACTCCTAGAGATGGTGCCGCAGAAAATAATTGAATAGCACTGATTTAACCAGATACATGGGTCAATTTTGTCCTACATGGGTAATGAGTTTATGACTCCTCCTGTGTGATTCTGTTATGTAGACTGTTACTGTTTGAATGTATGTTACTGTTGAAATTGTTGCAATGCAGCTTTGCACAATAAATGTAGAGGCTTACAAAGTATAAAAGAATGTAAACATTTCCTATAAACACTACACAGCTCTAATGAGTGTTGCTCATGTCGATGGTGGCAAGAAAAAACTCCCTCAATAGATGCAAGGAAGAAACCTTGAGAGGAACCAGGTCGCAAAAGGAAAGCCATCCTCATTTGGGTGGAACCATACGGATACAAACCATATACAAGAAATTCATTACAGTTCAAGAAGTCGTCTGGTTGGTTCTGCAACTACAAGTCAGAAATTATTGTGGGGAAGAGTTTATATCACCAGTAGTTAAAAGTCATGTTCACATTCTGTAAGTGCACATCTGGGTCCATTTAAATCTTCATCAGCAGGAAGTAGGGGTTTCCAAGATGAGAACTCCAGCCATCATCAGCATACCAGGACATATCACAGGATTCAGAAAGCAGAAAGATCAGGATAACCGGCATCCCCAAAGGAGAATGTGTACCTCAACAAAAACACACACAGAGAGCGAGAGAGCAAGCGAGAGAGAGAGAACATTAACATTAAAAAGTTCATAAAATCGTCATTGATATAAATTGATGGTTTACACATTTTGTTCATAGTCTTATTCCTAGTTAATTCTGCAACCATCTTGATCATTATGGATGTGTAGGGGTCATAGGAAATGTTTAAATTATTTTACACTTTGTAAGCTCCTATTTTCACTGTTTTACTGGGTAAAGCTGCTTTGCAACAATGTCAGTAGGAAAAAGTGCTATACAAATAAAACTTGAATTGAACTGAATTGAATACCCTGCTTTTATATAATCCTCTGCCTCAGTAATTGGTCAAGAAAGGCAAACCACTTTAACATCAGCAAGGATGATGATTACATCCTCTTACAGGTGCATATGTTTCCTTGAGGTACTTTAGTTTCCTCCCACTTCAAGCTAATTGGTTGTTTGCAGTTTTCCCAAGGTGTGAGTGTAAATAGTTGTGTGTCCTTGCAATTACCAGAAAAGCTGTTCAGGCCGTATCCTTGCATCCATCTTGCAGAGCTTGCTGAGACAGGCTTCAGAGCCACTGTGACCCTAGTACAGTCAAGCAGTTCAGAAAAGTAGTTGCTGTATTTTTTCGTACCATAAGGCGCACCCAAAATCCTCCAATCCTCAAAAATTCACGGTGCGCTTTATAATCTGGTGCAAGTTATGTATGGATGAAGCCATGATACTCCATCTCACTGATACCGTCAAAACGTCAATGAGGCAAACTAATTCAGAGCTTACTATGATTCTGGTGCATTAACCAACGAACTCCCACCTAGATATCGGTGTCAACAGGTCGTAAGTTAGAGGGATCCGCGCTTTATGTCCAAATACTAGCATTACTGCTATCGTAGTCAGGTAAGGCCATCTCTATCCTCAGGATGCTCAACTGGCCTAATGTGAGTCTCACATTAATCGCCGGGATAAAGCACAGCTACAGATTTCCTCCTGAGACCTGGGCTTAACTTTCTTGAATTTAAAGTTCCGCTGATACAGCTTCCTTAAAATAATGACCTCTGTTCTGTAGTGAATACCATACTCACGCTGCGAATGGGCGCCACCATGTTATTGTGATGATGTCTCTTAAGGTGACGTCGCTGAGAGAACTTCAGGTCACGAACGGGAAGACTTCTAATCTCCATCTCTATTCATCTGAGTCCTCTTTTGATCTGAGGAATAATAGATAATAAAATACTGTAATATAACATAATAAAAAAAAAAAATAATAGATGGATCTGGGCTTAAAGTCCAAATACCAGCATTACTGCTATCCCAGTCAGGTAACGCTGAGCACCGGCGAGTGGTTTTTCACACCTAATCTCCATCATGTTTGTTATTGTGATGATGTCTCTTTAAGGGGGCTTGGCTGAGAGAAGTGTACGTCACGACCCAGGAAGACTTCTAATCTCTATCTTTCTTGATCTGACTCCATAGATGAAGGAATAATAGATAATAAAATATTATAATATAATATAATACTAAAAAATAATAGAGGGATCTAAGCTTTATGTTCAACTCGTGCAACTGTTAAACTCAGACGCTGAAGGTGCAGAAGTTGATGGATTTGTGGAAGAGGAATGAACTGAAAAAGTGCATTTATTGTTTTATATTTTTACATCTGAACAATGTTGAGAGTTATCGTGACGTGTATTATTTTAGATTTTGTGTTACAACTGAACAGTAATGAGAGTTATTGTGAGAGTTGAATCAAGTTTGACTTATCTGACCTTTGTTTTGCTTAATGCGCCTTATAATCCAGTGCGCCTTGTATGTGGGGCGTCCATTCATTGCTGCTGCGCCTTAAAACCCATTTCGTCTTATGGTTTGAAAAATACAGTAATAAATTACAGTATTTGTTTCTGGTGGCCCAATGATAAGGTGTTAGATTACTGATCCCAAAGTCAAGGGTTCAAGCACCTCCATCACCAAGCTGTTACTGCTGTCCCCCCGGTAGGGTTAACTGGAAAGCCTCCCCGCTACCCTAATTAGGATTAAGTGGTTCAGAAAATGAATGAATGAATGAATATAAATATCAATAGCGTAGGTCAGTCACTCTCAGATTCGAACTTTCTCAGCAGTAATTTTTGATGAACTTACATGTTATACTTTTATACAATAGAATAAACTGCTTTATTTCTTTATTTTCTTTTAGGATCGGCGCCGCAAGGATGCCAGCATTAACAAAAGGCATTGTGACATTCTTACTTCTCAGGGGTTTGTATTAAACCTTTCTGTTAGTGTATATTTGGAGTGTCCACTGTACAAGTTAAAATAATATGTACCATGTCTGCACTATGACTGATTTTTCTCCCCTGCAGCTTCACAACAGCTCAGTGGAGGAATGTAGTCGCTGGTGATATACTGAGAATAAACCGGAACCAGGTGATACCGGTATGTGTGTGTAGGGGGATGTGGTGGGGGTTGGTGCATATGTAATAAAGAAAAGTAACTGTCTTGGTATTTTTGTGTTTCACAGGCAGATCTGCTCCTTCTCTGCAGCACTGAAGCCCACAGTTTATGTTATATCGAGACAGCTGATATAGATGGGTAGGGAACTTAGCTGGTCCGACTGCACTGTTTGCTCACAAAATGTACATATAGTATTAGTTATAATGTAAGATATATGTGCAGACATTTATTCTGTTTTTCTATGTGTGCTTGTTATGTACTACCTGTGATTCAGTTAACACCTGGATACCTTCTTGTGCATTTGTGCACACAGACTTTATTACAAAACCACATCGTGATAAAATAATGAAGCATTTGCTACAAATTTTAACAGCCTCAATCAGTGTTTATCAATGAAACTCAACAATTTTATTTTGGTGTTTGTAGAAAAACAATTACAATATAACTAGTAGGAAGGTGATGATATATAAAATTCAAATTTGATAAGATGGTGCTATCCCAGATTGATGAAGAGAGTCATATTTATGTGGAACAAAAATTATTTTGCTCTTTTCACTCCAATTTCCAAGTATAATTTAATTAATTAATTCATGGGTGGCACGGTTACAGTGTGGTTAACACGTTCTCCTCACAGCAAAGAAGGTTCTGTGTTTGAATCCTGGACTTGGCCGTTTCAGTGTGTTCTGTGTGAAGACTGCATGCTCTTCATGTATCTGCATAGGTTTCCTCTGGGGACTCTGGTTTCCTCCTTCAGTCCACAATAATGCACAATAGTAGACTAATTAACTGCTACAAATTGCTGCTTTGTGTGAGTGTGAATGGTTGTGTGCTTTGGCCCTGCAATGGACTGGTAAGTTTTTTATGGTAATCACTAGTTGGATTAAGCGGTTGGCAAAGTAACTGCAAAATAAGTTAATCATGCTGAGGCTCCCACTAAATGCCAAAAAACAAGCAACTATTGATAGCACTTATGCTTCTATAATGACAAAAGCAAAGAAAGTCAAGGAGAAGGCCTACTCTGGGCTTGAGAAGAGATTGTAAAGTCTGACATACTGATTATATTACATGTAATGGCCTCCGTATCTGGCGATTTTACACTGAAAGGCACTTAAGCTTTTCAAAAGCGCACTCTTACAATGCTGTGCCTGGAGTAAGACAGAAAGG
This sequence comes from Plotosus lineatus, assembly GCA_024760905.1. Classification (NCBI taxonomy): domain Eukaryota; kingdom Metazoa; phylum Chordata; class Actinopteri; order Siluriformes; family Plotosidae; genus Plotosus; species Plotosus lineatus. The sequence goes on along the minus strand of CM045751.1, from coordinate 16,557,640 downwards.
ATGTAAAGGTCAACAAAACTGTGTTCAGTGATCACTGGGTATCATACAGACTTGTCTCTAAGATCCACCTGAAAGATACACCCTCCAAAACGCATATGCATTTCACTCCTGCTGGGAATTGCTGTAAAACGACAGTTGTTCATTCTTTCCGGATGCTGTATACACTACAGTCTTCAAGACACTCAGTCCAGTCAAGCTTAAATTCCAAATCTTGTTTGAAAAAACTGTGCTTGACAGCTTAAAAAAACATACACTCTCAAGTACAACTGTATAACATGCACAACTAAAAGGCAAATGGACAATATGACTCACAGATCCCACTTCCTGGAGAAGTAGGCGGTCACTTTGAAGGAGTCCTCAATGGGCACATTATTGGTGAAGCTATTTAAAAGTTGTCACAGGTTGATTACATCCATGACAAAGCCCTCCGTCCTATTTTGTTGGAAGACGGGAAAACCAGCTGTTAGTTGGAAAGGCTTCTGGAGCCAGTGCAATCCCAGAAGAGATCTGTCACTATAGTGGACCATTGTTGCCCAGCAAGCTTTGTCAGCTCTTTCATGTTATGGAAAGTAAGTCCTTTGGGCTTTTTACACCTGAGCCTAGTGACTCATCAGGGTTGGAGTTTATCCTGGTTTTTATATGTGAAGCAACTAGGAGCTCAACTCCTCCTAGATTGCATTTCCCATATTTTTACTGGTACCCATTTGTACTAATGTCCAGGGCTCATAGCATAGTGGGAGTTGGGGTAATGGGCTTGGAGAGGCTTCTGGAGACAATATAATAGTGACAGAGATATATAAGTATGGTGGAATGACCTCACAAATGTTTTCAACACAGTTTGTCTGTGCAAGATTATGATCAAGAGACCTATGATGGTCAAAACAGGCTGGTGGTTTCTCAGTTTCATGTCAGGATGCACGCATGTACACTAAAGATAATTCCTAGGCTAATGGCACTGTCATGAACAAAGTATTCGCTGCCATGTTTGTGATAACAAATTGATAGCAAACTATTCAAATTTCAGGCAAAAGTCAAGATCCACAACAAGAGACACCATTTTTGATAACTTTGGTCTCTGGATCAAGGATTAGATTGTAGTCAATGCAGATCGCCTATGATGGAGAACATTGATAACTTTAGAACTGATAGCCATGAATATATTTGAAGATGCAGAGGACAGGGTGAGATGGAGGCGGATGATTTGCTGTGGCGACCCCTGAAGGGAGCAGCCGAAAGTAAAAGAAGAAGAAGAAGAAGAAGAAGCCATGAATATTTTTGCACAAAAGTTATCAGTGAAGCGCTGAAAACTAACAAGATTTTTTTCCAATTGTGTTATCTGGAGTCACCCAGATGGGATCCCCTTTGAGGATGAGAGCACCCCCCCCATAAAAATATTGCAATTTGTTGGTTTGCAGCCTAAAGGAAATTCATTTAAGTTAAATTTAATCACACTTCCTTGAATTGCCACCTCTCCTGGAGGACAGGTTTGCATGTCTTAATGATTCTGAAAGTTATGTTGTTGGGGGCATTATGCCCCTGGTTGGGTCACCCAAGGCAAGCAGGTACTAGGTGATGGTCTAGCTGAAGCAAGGTTCAAAAGACCTTTATGGAGAAATGTAAAAGGACATGGTTTCCTTTGCTTGGACACAGTCACCAGGGTTACTCTTGAGCCAGTTCTGGGGGGGGGGTTAGGGTTAGGGTTAGCTACCTTTGGGACGGGCTATAGGGATCAGGTGCAGTGTGAGTTGGGTGGAGCTCGAAGGCATGGGTTATGTTGGATTGATCCTCGGCTACTGACTCTGACTCGTGGGACATGGAATGACATCTCTCTGTTGGGGAAGGAGCCTGTGTTGGTGTATGATTTTGAGAAATACTGGATATAGTCTGACCCACCTCAATGCACAGGATCTTATTCCATTCTGGAGTTGCTCATGGGGAGCGGCAGCAAGCAGGTGTTGGCATCCTTGTGCCCCCCATTTGGTAGCTTCCCTCATGCTTCGGCTAGAGGAACAGGTCCTGGCTGTTGTTTGTGCTTATGCACCAAATGACAGTTCAGAGTACCCACCCTTCTTATAGTCTTTAGGTGGTTCTTATAGTCTTTAGGTGGAGAACGCTAACCTTAGGGACTCTCTCATTCTTCTGGGAAACTTTGAGCACAAAGTTTCAAATGATAGTGTGACCTATAAGGGTGTGATCAGTAGACAGGGCTTCTCCAGTGTGAACCCAAATGGTGTTTCATTGTTGGACTTTTACACAATAAAATTGAGTTCACAAAGGTTGGAGTCCACCAAGGCTGTTCTTTGTCACTCATTCTGTTCTTATTTTTCACGGACAGAATTTCTAGGTGCAGACGAGGAGTTGAGGGGTTCTGGTTTGGTGGCCATTGGATCTCATCTTTTCTTTTTGTGGATGGCATTGTCCTTTTCTTCTTCATCAATCCAGGACCTCCAACTCTCATTGAATTGTTTTGCAGCTGAGTGCAAAGTAGCAGGGATGAGAATCAACAACTCCAAGTCTGAGGCCATGGTTCTCACCCGGGAAAGGGTGAAATGCATTTTCCGGGTCCAGAATGAGGTCGTGCCCCAAGTGGACAAATTCAAGTATCTCAGGGTCTTGTTCACAAATGAGGGAAAGATGGAGTAGGAGATCCACAGGTGCATCACTGCAGCCTCTGTTGTAAAGCGGACTGTACCAATCCGTCATGGGGAAGAGGGAGTTGAGCCGCAAGGCAAAGCTCTCAATTTACCAGTCAATCTACGTTCCAACCCTCACCTATAGTCACAAGATTTGGGTAATGACCGAAAGAACAAGATTGCGGACACAAGTGGTTTAAATAAGCTTCCTTCGCAGGGTGATGGTGCTCTCCCTTGGAGATAAGGTGAGAATGTCAACCATCCGAGAAGAGCTTAGAGTAGAACTACTGCTCTTGTGAATTGAGAGGAGCCAGTTGAGGTGACTTGGTGTATCTGGTTAGAATGTCTCCCGGGTATGGTCCTTCAGGCATGTAAAACCGGGGAGACCTTGGGTCAACCTAGAACACACTGAAGGGATTATGTCTTTCAGGTGGTCTGTGAATGCCTTGGTGTCTAGAGGAAGTGGCTGGAGAGAGGAATATCCAGACCTCACTGCCTAGGCTGCTGCCCCCACAACCCAACCCTGGATTAAGTGGAGGAAGACAATGATGATGAGTAAATGTATTTAAATTTTGGGCAGCAGAGTGGTGTAGTTGTTTGCATGTCCACCTTAGAGCAAGAAGGTGCTAGGATTAAGTTCTAAGCAAGGGTATTTCTGTGTGGAGTTTGCCCTATTCTCCCATGCATACATGGACCTCTTCTGGGTACTCCATTTATCTCTTACAGTCCAAGGACATGTTAGACTAATTTGCTGTTACAAAACCTGTATGTATGAGTGTGAGAGTGAGTGAATGTTTGGATGTTGGTCCTGAGATTGTCTGTCAAAGCTGTAAAGTTAAAATGCAAAAGAAATGAACTAATATTTCAGTACATGTTGGTACATATACCACTGCAGTATATGGTGATAGGGATACTTAGTTTTCCATTTTTTAAGATTACAATGAAAAACGTTTTAATAAGCACTGTTTGTTGTGAGCCTGCTTAATTCAATTCAATTCAGTTTTATTTGGTGCTTTTTACAGTTGACATTGTTGCAAAATGGCTTTACACAGTAAAAGTAGGAGTTTAAAAAGTATAAAGAACATTTCTTATAACCCCAACACATCCCAAATGAGCATTGCCCACAGCAACAGTGGCAAGACAAAGCTCTCTCAGTAGATGCGAGGAAGAAACCTTAAGAGGAACCAGATCCAAAAGGGAAACCCATCCTCGTTTAAGTGGCACCATGAAGATACAAACTATATACGAGAAATTCATTACATTCCAAAATGTCATCTGGCTGGCTACACAACTGTAAGTCCTAAATAATTGTGGGGAAAAGAGTTAATATCACCAGCAGTGAAATGTCATGTCCACAGTCTGTTAGGGCGCTTCTGGGTCCATCTAGGTCTTCATCAGCAGGAAAGAGGTGCTTCCAAGATGGAAACTCCTGCAAGCATCAGCATACCAGGACAGACCACAGAACTCAGAGAGCAGAAGGATCAGGAGGATCAGGATCAATGGCATCCCAGAAGGAGCATGATTAGGATTGGAAGTTTATGAACAATGTCCATATCACAAAAATAATCAGCACCTGATCTGTCAGGGGAAAAAAATTAAAAAGCCTGCCTGACCCTTTCCTAACAGTCTTTAGAGAAATACGCTCTTATATCCCCTTATAGCCAAATTTCCATATTTTATTCCGAATAGAACATAGATGACATGTAAAAAGTTGGAACTGAAAAAAATGGATAATTTTAAGGAGAAAATATGTTGATTTCAAATTTCATGGTGTCAACAAATCTCAAAAAAAGTTGGGACAAGACCATTTTCACCACTGTGAGGAATCCCCTCTCCTTCTTACAACAGTCTGCAAACATCTGGAGATCGAGGAGACAAGTTTCTTAAATTTAGAAATATGAATACTGTCTCATTCTTGTCTAATACAGGCCTCTAACTGTTCAACTGTCTTAGGCCTTCTTTGTTGCACCTTCCTCTTTATGATGCACCAAATGTTCTCTATAGGTGAAAAATCTGGACTGCAGGCTGGCCATTTCAATACCCAGATCCTTTTCTTACCCAGCCATGATGTTGTAATTAATGCTACAGGTGGTCTGGCATTATGATGTTGAAAAATGCAAGGCCTTCTCTGAAAGAGATAACGTCTAGATGAGAGCATATGTTCCAGAACCTGAATATACCTTTCTGCATTGACGGTGCCTTTCCAGATGTGCAAGCTGCCCATGCCACACGCACTCATGCAACCCCATACCATCACAGATGCAGGTTTCTGAACTGAACGCTGATAATAACTTGGGTTGTCCTTATCCTCTTTAGTTTGGGTGACATGGTGTCCCAGTTTTCCATAAAGAACGTCACATCATGGCTTGACTGACCACAGAACAGTTTTCCACTTTGCCACACTCTTTTTAAATGGCCCCTGGACCAGAGAAAATGCCTTTGCCTCTGGGTCCTGTTTAGAAATGTCTTCTTCATTGTACGGTAGAGGTTCATTTGGAGTCTGCAAATTTTGTCTCTGGGGGGATGTGTACCATTTTTGGGTCTAAAGCTCTCTAAGTAGCTTGAACTGCATCAGTCATCGTGAAAGAAACTAAGAACCACTGACTATTCATTGTAGGCAGAGTATAAATGACCTTAATATCAATGGTGATTGATACAAAACCATTATCAATCTAAAATTTTTCCTTTTAACAAAGTGTCTTGCATCAGTGCCATAGTCATTTCTTGGTGTTTTGCTGCCTTCCTCAGGCCAAAGATTGCTACAGCTGGTCATGGTAATTCACCACTTCCTTGCTGATCATTTTCCCAGTACCAGAACTGTCGGAAGTCTATAGTAGTAATGCATGAAGGAAATGCATGCAAATATAGGGAAAACATGCACATTCTACACCAGAACACCCACGTTAAGCCCAGGACTTGACCCCAGGACCATCGTACTATGAACTCAAACCCCACCCCACTCTATGGTAAATACCAAAGGTTGGCCACATCTAATACTCCATGCTTTCTTTCTTCTGTTGTTGTAAGCTGAGCATGTTCAGTGTTGAACATTTTCTTTTTATTGCATAAGTCAGTGAAGTTCTCTTTCATTCAAGTTTTTTTTTTGTAACAGCTGTCATATTAATCCACATCACAGGCTCAATAGGGGCATGTCTGTGTGGAGTTTCCTGTGCTTGTGTTGGTTTTCCTCTGAATACTCTGGTTTCTTTCTACAGTCCAAAGACATCCACATTAGGCAAATTGGCTCTTGTCGTGTAAATGGTTGTGTATTTATATTAGCCATGCAATGGATTGGTGAGCTTTTCAGGGTGTAACCACCTTTGCATAGAGTAGTTATGATAGTCTCCAGTATTCCTACAACCTAAGTGGACTAAACCATTAAACTGAGAATGAATAATGAATGTATAGGAAGGGGGCAGTGGTGGCCCGGTGTTAAGGTGCTGGATTTCTGATCCCAAGGTTGTGGGTTCAGGCCTCACTGTCACTGGATTGTCACTGCTGTCTCCCCAGTGCAGCTAACTGCGTTATCAAAGGCCAGCCATGTCTGTCACTGTCTGCAATGAGAGGCTCATGTACAAACTGGATTCCAAAAAGGTTGGGGTACTATACGAATTGTGAGTAAAGACTGAATACAATGATGTGGAAGTGCCAAATTTTCCACATTTTATTCCAAATAGAACATAAATGGCAGGTCAAAAGTTTAAACTGAGAAAACATCAGTTTAAGGAAAAACGATGTTGTTTTGATGGTGTCAACAAATCATAAAAAAGTTTAGACAGGTAGCAATAAGAGGCTGGAAAAGTCAATTGCATTTATAACGAACAGCTGGAAGACCAACTGTCAATAATGAGGTCCATTAGCAACATGACTGAGAGGTCATAAAAAGAGCTTCTCAGAGTGGCAGTATCTCTCAGAAGCGAATATGGATAGAGGTTCTTCCAATGTTGTGCAGAAAGATAGCGGACCAATATTAGAAAGGTGTTTCCCAGTGAAAAATTGCAATGACTTTGAAGTTAACATCATCTACAATGCATAACATCATCCAAAGATTCAGCGAATCTGGAACAATCTCTGTGCGTAAGGGTCAAGGCTGAAAAACCATACTGGATGCCTGTGATCTTCAGGCCCTTAAACGGCACTGCACCTCAAACAGGAATGCTACTGTAAGAGAAATCCCAGAATGGGCTCAGCAATACTTCCAGAAACCGTTGTCGGTGAACACAATTCACCGTGCCATCGGCCGTTGACAGCTGAAATTTTACAGTAAAATGAAGAAGCGATTTCTAAACAGAAACCAGAAGCAAAGGCATTTTCTCTGTTCTCTGGGCCAGGGGTCATTTAAAAAAGAGTGTGGCAAAGTGGAAAACTGTTCTGTGGTCAGACAAATCACGATTCGAAATTATTTGTGGAAAACTGGGACGCCATGTCATCCGGGGAGGACAAGGACTACCCAATTTGTTATCAGCGCTGAGTTCATAAGCCTGCATTTGTGATGGTATGGGGTTGCATGAGTACGTGTGGCATGAGCAGCTTGCACATCTGGGAAGGTACCCTCAATGAAGAAAGGTATATTCAGGCTCGAGAACAACATATGCTCCCATTCAGATGTTGTCTGCAACATCTGCAGCAAAGAAGGCCCAAGACAGTTGAACAGTTAGAGGCCTGTATTAGACATGAATGGGGCAGCATTCCTATTTCTAAACTTGAGAAACTTGTCTTCTCTGTCCCTAGACATTTGCAGACTGTTGTAAGAAGAAGAGGGGACGCCTCACAGTGGTGAAAATGGCCTTGCCCCAACATTTTTGAGATTTGTTGACACCATGAAATTTTAAATCATCATATTTTTCCCCTTAAAGTGATACATTTTCTCAGTTTAAACCTTTGACCAGTCATCTATATTCTATTTGGAATAAAATATTGAAATTTGGCGCTTCTACTTCATTGCATTCAGTTTTTATTCACAATTTGTATAGTGTACCAACTTTTTTTGGAATCCGGTTTGTAAAAGAACTATGGGAATTAGATGAGAAAGGAAACCTTTTAGGCCTGTATGATCTGACTCCTGTCTCTTGCTTTGCTTACAGCGAGACCAACCTGAAATTTCGCCAGGCTCTGTCTGTCACTCATGACGAACTGACAAGTGGTCCCACTGAAGAGCTTCTCCAGTTGTTTGATGGTTAGAACATCAGCCAAATGCATTATTAACTTAAAAACGAATTACAGTGTTCTTGTTTGTCTCTCTTTATTGCAGGGGTGGCCAACCAGTTAGAGACCAAGAGCCATATTTTTTACTGTGTTACCGCAAGGAGCCACATGATACTCATGATCACACATGAACATCACCCATTCCCTTCTCACACACACAACCTCTGCTCAGCCAGATTTATTGTAAATTCACACACCACCATGATAAAATACACCTTTGAAAGTCCGAGTGCAACTGTGATTCAATTGCCATGTTAATGTCCAATATTCTATGTTCAACAGTAAGACGGGATAGTTGGACATCCAATACCATGTGTTTTATTTTGTCGTTTTCAGGAGACAAGATTTCAACAATGTCACTGAGGGATTTTATAACGAACTCTCCTTCATTGTATGGCGTTTTGACCTGTGTAATGTTCCAAGCCACTTGATACGATATAAGCGTTACAGTCTCTGAGTGCTTCATACAAAACTGTACCTGCTTTTCTGCCTGACTTTTTAAAGTGAACAACTTATACTTGCGATGTTCAGTCCCTTTTGTAAATTCCTGGTCAAAGTTAGCATGCAGTGAGCCGAAGTGGCGCTGAAGATTTGAAGTTTTGAAATGTGTCAATGACGTCTCACAAATAAGGCAGAATGGCTTTCCATTACATTCAAGAACAACAAAACAAAACATCTCCCACTCTGTTAAAAATGTTCTTTGTTCATCTTCATATTTTCATTTTGCTGTGCATTTTTTTTTCCTACCATTTTACGAGCAAATTTAACATATATTTTTTACTGAAAATGATCTCGCCCATACTGGGAAGCTTTGCAGTATTTTCATCTCACGCACATAAGCATTTGACAATAATACCATATTGAACTCAAGCAAAGCAAACACGCACATTAAAAAAACTACAAACTTTGATATGAACATAAGAGCCGTATGAAACTAGGCATAGAGCCACATGCAGCTCAGATGCTGCGGGTTGGCCACACCCGCTTTACTGGGAGCCTCTATGTGTTCTCAAGATAATCTGACCCAGTATACCATTAAATTATGTCCAGTGCTTCATCAAGATCAGTTATTTGGGTTGAAATAGGGCAGCACGCTGGTGTAGTGATTAGCAAGTCCATCTCACAGCAAAAAGATCCTGAGTTCGTTACCCTGGCTGTTTCTGTATGAAGTTAACATTTTCTCCCTGTTCTTGTGTGGGTTTCCTCTGAGTACCTCAGTTTTCTCTCACTGTACAAAGACGTGCACATAAGGCTAATTGGATATTGTATATATTGGTTAGTGAGTGAGTGAGTGAATGAGTGTAAGAAATACTTATCTTAGATACTCGATCTGATTTCCATGTCAAACAAACATTCAGATATGGTCCTATCTCTTCCAAAGGAATATAGGCATGATCCACTTTTCAGACAGATGCTTTCTGTGGAGAATCCAATTCTTTTTCAAAGCCTATTAACACGTTTCTCTATTTTCAGGGGTTGTTCGGTGTGAGGAGCCAAACAGCCACTTGTACTTTTTCAGAGGAGAGCTACACTGGCAGGGAAAATGTTATGCACTGGACAATAATCACATATTACTCAGAGAAACCGTGCTGCGCAACACTGACACAGCATACGGCCTTGTGATTTACACAGGTATACACACCAGTTTACTAGATGGTGTATACAGGATGCATTATTCAGTCAATGTGTTACAGATTTGCAAGTTTGGACTCAGAACATTCTAAATTATAATATTTAAGAAATCATTATAAGAAAAAAATTCTGTCCAATGAGTTCCCAGGTTCTGACAGTAAGATTCTCAGGAACAGTGGGACTCTGAAAATTAAGAAAACACAGGTGGAGAAGATTCTTAACAAAGCAGTAGCAATAGTAAGTGTGGACTAAAGCTTATTGCATTTCAAATACATATGCATTTAATTCGTTCACTTAATTTTCCAAACCGCTAAATCCTACTAGGGTCACGGAGAGGCTGGTGGCTATCTCAGCCAAACATTGGGCAAAGGCACACACACACACACACAAATCATGCACACTCGAAACCCAGGGTCAATTTAGAACAGTGGGTTAGCCAAATGTTCATGTCTTTGGAGATTTGGGTGGAAATCAAAGTACCTGGAGAAAACCCATGTAAACATGTGGACAATATGCAAACTCCACATAGAAACGCCATCACTAAACTCTGGTCTCGAGACCAGGACCATCTTGCTGTGAGAAAGATATGCTTGCTGTAAGGTGCTACCCTGCCACCCCAAACACATATTATACAGTGACATTGTATTGTGTTCGGTCAACTTATCATCAATATTCACATTATAGATTTTTACTGATTATATTTCGTGTTCAGCATGGTGGCCAAGTGATTAGCATGTTCACATCACCACAAGAAATCTGTGTGGAACAATCAACTTCTATGTAGAGTTTGCATCATCCTCTCATGTATGTATGGGTTTCCTCTTGGTACTCTGGTTTCCTCCAATGCCATACATGTTAGGTTGGCTGACTGTTCAAAGTTCCAAAAGTAGTTGTGTGTTGAGCCTGCAGTGGTCTGGTGTACTCTGCCTTTGCCGTGTGTCTGAGCTAGGCTCCAGCCTCTCTGTGCCTACCTGTTAGTAGGACTATGCGGTTCAGCAAATGAGTGAGTAAGTGGGTAATTTTATACTAGTATACTGATTCGTGTTATGATAGATATAAAGACGTCTGAAATGAAATACAATCCGGTTTTTCATTCACTTTAGTAATACAGACAAATTGTTGTGTACATTTTCTGAATGCATCTGGATTGTTTAGTGTGTACTATTGTTACAGTACTTTTACTACTTACTATTCACTCACTCACCTGAGGAAACACACACGCTATGATTAGTCAAAGGCAAGGTACACTTTGAAGAGCTCTCCAAACAATCAATTATGGTGGCAAGGCAGTGTCAAAAGATTTCAGGGTTAAAGATGAAGGCTGCTGCATCTTTACAGTTTCAAGTTCTTGGTTTATAATTAGCCTCTTATTGATGGAAGGTGCCACACAATTTTCTAAATAATTACCATATGAATTCAATTAAAGTCATTTTTATTTCTTTGTTGATTTATACTATTGACATTGTTGTCAATCAATCAGCAGCTTTATATAGTAAAAAGAAAAATGGTAAAGAATTTAAACTTATGATTTGAAATGTTTCTCTACAAACCCTACATGTCTCTAATGAGCGAACCCATGATGATGGTGCCCACTTCACTTGACACATGAAAGAAACCTTGCCAGGAACCAGAATCAAAAGGGAAACTCATATCATTTGGTTGAAAATAAATAAAAATACAAAACTGTCTGTTTTCCTTTCGGCTTTTTCCCTTTTTACTTGGGAGTCGCCACAGCGAATCATCTGATTCACACGTTTGATTTGGCAGAGGTTTTTATGTCAGATGCCCTTCCTGTCACAACCCTTTTTAGCAAGGGACAGAAACACGCTGACGACTTTGCAGCTACTCTTTACGAAAGTCAGCAATGGTTCTTTTACATGAACCTCTCACCATAGACAGTGAGAGACATGGCCCGCCTTTGGTAACCCAGTTAGCTGCACTGGGGGGGACAGTGACAACCTTGTGGAGAGTGGGACTCGAACCCCCAACCTTTGGATCAGTGATCCAGTGCCCTATACCACTAGACCACCACTACCCCCAAATAAAAACACAAACTATGTTTCACTATATTTTATAAATAATTATATAATTATAAATAAATTTCACTATACTTTAACATGAAATCTAGCTGGTTATCCAATAACTATAATGGGAATTGTAGTCCTAAATCATTTCACCAAAAGAGCTTATTTCACCAGCAGTGACAATTTTCTGAGTGTATATCTAGGTCCATATAGATCATCATCAGCAGGAGCTTCTAGTACCAGAACTCCAACCAGTAGTAGCAAATCAGTGCTGCTATCAGATGAATCACAGGATTCAGAGAGCAGAAGGATCAGGATGACTGGTATTGAAGAAGTAGCATGTGTACCGCAACAAACACAGAGAACGAAAGAGAGAGCAAGAGAGAAAGAGTGATTATGCCTGCCCATAAAAGTGTAATGATTAAAGAAGAGAGTTTAGCAGGCACCTCAACAGTACTATGCTCCATAACTAAAAAGAGAGAACAAACATGAGAACATCTTGTAACATGAGGCAATCAGCCACTGCCTCTAATACAAGTTTTATGTGCCTACTTTTTTAGATTGTCCTCTCAGTGCTGCTTATTGCTGGACTCTTGGCTGTGGGAAGTGGACTCTTTGAGTATTTGGTTTCCCCAAATATCGAAGTACTTGCTGCCATAGGTGGCAATTTCAACGCTGCCTACCGAGGCTTCTTGACATTCTGGGGCTATATCATACTGCTAAGTCCTGCAATGCCAATCTCCCTCTACATCTCGTAAAGTCTTTTAAGACACATTACATCAAAACTGATGTGACCTCTCTAATAAGTGCTTTCAAAAGAATTTAATTTGTGTTGAATGCTTTGACTGTTGTTCATTTATTGTGTTTTTGCCATGTTAAGGTTTGAGATGATCCATGTGGTGCAATGCTTACTGATTGGCTGGGATATTTTGATGTACTGGGAGGTGAACGATAGCCCTGCAAAGGCTCAGACTAAGTCTTTGACTGAAGAACTGGGTCAGGTGGGCCACCTGCTCACTGATAAGACGGGTACACTCACACAGAACCACCTCCTGTTTCGCCAGTGCTGTATTGCTGGACAGATTTACGGTCTGTGTATTATTGATTCTACCATCTTACAAGAACCTAATCAGATCCTTCAAGGATTTCAGATCTTTTTTTGTGTTTTGCAGTGATGTGTGTTGAAATTTAGGCCCAAAGCAAAACAATTCTTTTTGTTTTTTATTAAATGTTAATATATTTTGTTCATGTTGCAGGAGACTTGGTAGCAAATTTAAAGGTAAGGTCTGAAATTTGTATACAAATTAAAACAAATGTATGTACATCTATATATAATATAAAGTTTGCATCTTAATTATAGGCATTTCTTCTTTTCCTTTCGGCATTTCCCTTTTTTTCAAAGGTCGCCACAGTGAATCAGCTGATTAGCACTTTTGATTTGGCATAGGTTTTTACATCAGATGCCCTTTCCTGACACAACCCTTTAGCAAGGGGCAGAAACACGCTGACGGCTCTGCAGCTACTCTTTACGAAAGTCAGCAATGGTTCTTTTACATGCCTCTCACCATAGACAGTGAGAGAGATGGCCCGCCTTTGATAACCCAGTTAGCTGAACTGGGGGGGAACAGTGACAACCTTGTAGAGAGTGGGACTCGAACCCCCAACCTTAGGATCAGCGATCCAGTGCTTTTTGCCACTAAGCCACCACTGCCCCCATCTTAATTATAGGCACAATTGATGAAAACAGGCAAAGGACATTTAAAAGTGTTGAATGACATTTAGAAGAACCTGAATGTTGATACATACATCTGCTATCTTGTGCAGCCACTGGATCTGAGCTGGAACTGCTTTTCATGTGGTGGGCTGCCCTTCTCTGACCAACGGCTGGTGGACCGTTTGCGAGGACAGAGTTGTCCTGACAGCAGAGAGTTCTTCACTGCCCTGGCACTGTGTCACACGGTCACGAGTGAGTGGCGAGATGGTCAGTGTTACTGTATGTCTGCTGGCATTTTACAGAACAATTTACAAAACTCCATGTGCAAAACAATTTTACAAATGTAAAGAAAGAGAATGTTTAGAATGGCTCACTCATTAAATCACTCCCACACTCACTCAATGACTCACCCACCCACTCACCCAGTCACTCACTCACCTACTTGCTCTCACTCTCATTTACTCATTCACTCAGCACTCACCCACTCACTCAGTCACTTAGTCACCTGCTCACTCACACACTCACTCACTCACTCACTCTCTCACCCACTCGCTCTCTCACCCACTCACTAACTCAACCACTCACTCACTCACTCACTAACTCACTCATTCATTTATTCAACCACTCACTCACTCAGCCATCAACATTTACTCACTCACTCACACACTCACTCACTCACTCACTCACCCATCACTTATTTATCCACTCACTTCCCACACACCTACTAACTCACTCACACATTCACTCTCTCACCCACTTGCTCTTTCACCCACTCACTCACTCACTAACAACCACTCACTCACTCACTAACTCACTCATTCATTTATTCAACCACTCACCCACTCAGCCATCAACATTTACTCACTCACTCACTCACTCACTCATTCATTCTACTAGTAACTATCTCATACATGCACTCACTCACCCAATCAGCCACTAACCCAATCACTAGACCATTCACTCAGGCAATCACTCATGCACTCATTCACTGACTCACTAACTCATTCACTCACTCACTCACTCAGTCACCTACTCACTCTCTCACTTACTCAACCACTCAGCCACTCACTCACTCACTCACTCACTCACTCACCCATCAGCATTTACTCACTCACTCACTCACTGACTCACACACCCACCAAACTCACTGACTCACTCTCTCATTCAATCAATCACTCACTCACTCACTCACTCACTCACTAACCTTTTCACTGTCCCACTCACTCACTCACACACTCACTGACTCACACACCCACCAACTCACTGACTCTCTCTCTCTCTCTCTCTCCCTCTCTCCCACTCAGTCACTCACTTACTCACCTACTCACTCACTCACTCAGTCACTCACTCACACACCAACTCGCATAAATACCCGCTCACTCACTCATTCACTCACTGACTCACTCACCTTGCTTTAAGTCTTAAACACTAATGTGATCTCACCAAGATGGCCCCACTTCAGAATTGAAACAGTAATGTCTAATCTAGATTTTTTTCTTTTCTTTTGATGATCAGTGATTGGTGGAAACAGGTGGAAGGTGTGGCTGTTGTTTGGTTGAAGTGAAAACCTGCACCCACACCGGCCCTTTGCGGATAAGATTGCCCCCCCCCTGCACTAATTCAATCACTCACCAACTCACTCACTCTCCCACTCACTCACTCACTCACTCACTCACTCACAAATCAGCATTTACCCACTCACTCACTCTTTCACTCAATCACTCATACACTTACTCACCCAATCACTCACTCTCCCATTGACTCACTGACATATGCACTGACTCACTCAACCAGTCACAAACGCAATCACTAAACCATTTACTTATGCACTCACTCACTCACTGACTCACTCACTCACTCACCAACCCAATCACTCACCGACTTATTCACTCATCCATTCCCTCACTCTCTCACTCATTCATTCACCCACCAACTCACTAACTCACTCATTCACCTTTCACTCTCCCACTCACTCAGTCAGTCACTCAATCATTCACTCACTCACCCAATCATACATTCAATCACTCACTCACCGACTCACTAACTCACTCTTTCATCCACCCACTCACTGACTTACCCACTCACTCACTCACTCACTCACTCACTCACTCACTCACATACCCACTCACACACATTCCCTAACCCACTGACTCACTCACTCACTAACACACTCACTCACTCACTCGCTCACCAACTTATTCAGTGACTCACCCACCCACTCAATCACTCACTCTCATACTCACCCAGTCACCCACTCACTCACTCACTCACTCATTCACCCACTCACTAATTCATTCACTCACCCACTCACTCACTTGCCAACCTGCTTACTCGTATTTGGGTTGTTGGAAGACTAGAGCTTTTCTCAGTTCACACTCGCAGACCATTTCAGTGCATCCTTATTCTTTTCTAACGTTTTACTGATGGAATATAAAGCTTACTCACATTTTTAAGTAAAAATTAAGTTAAGTAAAGATAGTGACGATTTGCTTTACAAAAAAATATGGTCTTCGTGCATTTCAATATTGCTATGCCTTTGAAATCATGGGCTTTGGATTCACAAACTCGAGGCACACGTACCATAAGTCATTATTCAAATTTTGCTGTGGAAAAAGATTAAAATGTTCATGGGAAATGGGCTAAATGATCCTGATTTTTCCAAAATGATGCAATAAAAATAACAAGCCTGAAAAAATGCCAAGGACACATTACATACTGGGACAAATTACATTTTTTAAAATAAATTTTTAATAAATAATTTTTGAATACGCCAGCAAAACACAGTTGTCAGGGTCTTTATGGATTGTATCAGTTAAATCTTGTGTTTTGTCTAGGGTTTCCTCATTACCAGGCAGCCTCTCCTGATGAGCAGGCTCTGGTGTGTGCGGCTCGAGAGCTAGGCTGGGTGTTCCTCTCACGCACACGCGATTCTCTCATGGTAAACGAGCTGGGAATGGCGCATCAATACCATCTGCTGGCCCTGCTGGAGTTCACCAGCAAGAGGAGGTGCATGTCAGTGCTGTGTAAGAACAAAAAAAAATCAGATGATAATTTTGTGTCTGAAGTTTGCTCCAAAATTTTATGACAATAAGGGCAATCGAAGAGACATCTGGCACACTTGAAGCAGTGTGCTTTATTTACCGAGCCCCAGTGCATAGGAATGTATAAAGATCTGTGGGGATTTGAATTTTAAATTCAGATATGATTACTTATCCTTTCTCGTTCAAACTTGTAGGCAGCTTCTGAACATGGTGGTGTTACTGTGGACACTTGTATCAGTGTCGGTTGCATGACAGCTGTCAAACCTGCAACCATTTCACAGTGAGGTTCTGGGGGCATAAGCACTGATCAAGGACATAAGCTATTACTAAATTAATAAATCTCAAGAAGACACATTCGAAAATCATCGTATTTGCTCTGTACACATTAGGATAGGAAATACGATGCACAAAATGTCAGAACTTCTCAAAACTTATTCACAGCAGGAAATTTAAAATTTATGATCATATTGCAGTAATATTTTAACTAAATATTTGCAAGTGTTACTTAAAAAAACAAAAACAAATAATGCCTTGTGGACATGAGGCGCTACCTTGATACATCAACTTTAATTTTGATAGTACAGATGCTCCCCGACTTACATTCATCCGTTTTACATTTTTTCGCTTTTACATTTTTTTTCCAAAAAAAAAGCCAAATTTTGAGTTTAGATGTACCTACATAGTATGTTGATTTAATGATGCAATGACGTAATGATGCTGCGTCCATTGTTTACAAACGACAGACTGAACGTGCCCCTCCTTCTTCCCAGTTCAGTTTTATATATATATATATATATATTAGTGTATACTAGTGTGTGTTTGTGTGTGTGTGTGTGTGTGTGTGTGTGTGTATAGATATCTGTGCTCTTTCCATCCTCCTAGCACACTTCTGTCATCAGTCATTTCCCTCTCTGTCCTTAATCACTCTAACTTGCTGCATGTCCTTCCTGTCTCTATTTCTCAGCAGTGCCAACCTGTATAAATCATTTCCTCCCTTGTTACTGTCCAACCTAGCATACAATTCATCATATGCTCTCTGTTCGGCCTTTGACACCGCTACCTTTGCTTTATGCTGTGTATCCCTGTACTCCTGTTTACTCTCTTCGGTCCTCTCAATGTCCCACTTCTTCTTAGCTAACCTCTTCCTTTGTACACACTCCTGCACTTCCTCAGTCTACCACCAAGTCTCCTTATCTACTTTCCTTCCAGAGGACACACCAAGTATTCTTCTACCTGTCTTCCTGATCACATTTGCTGTAGTTGTCCAGTCACCTGGAAGCACATCCTGACCACCCAAAGCCTGTTTCGACTCCTCCTTGAAGACAACACGACACTGTTCCTTGTTCAGCATTGTCTTCTGCTCTGCTTTTGCCTTCTTCATCTTCCTCACCATCAGCATCATCCTGGATATCACCATCCTAGACTGTTTGGCAACACTCTCACCCACTACTACTTTGCAGTCACTGACTTCCTTCAAATTACATTGCCCATACAAGATGTAGTCTACCTGTGTGCTCTTACCTCCGCTTTTATAAGTCACCCTATGCTCCTGTCTCTTCTGGAAGAAAGTATTCACTATGGCCATTTCCATCCTTTGTTTGAAGTTTGCACCAATGGCCACTCTTTCACCTCTGGGAGTACTCTGTATCACTTCATCTAACTCACTCCAGAATCTCTCCTTCTCTTCTAGCTCACATCCTGTCTGTGTGACATAAGCACAAGCAACATTAAAAATCACGCCTTCAATTTCTAACTTGAGACTCATCACTCTGTCTGACACTCTTTTCACTTCTAGAACATTCCTGACCAACCCCTCCTTCAAGATGACTCCTACTCCATTTCTCTTCCCATCTACACCATGATAAAACAGCTTATACCCTGCTCCTAAGCTTCCAGCCTTGCTACCTTTCCACCTGGTCTCCTGAACACACAGTATGTCCACCTTCCTCTTCTGCATCATGTCAGCCAGCTCTCTAGCTTTTCCCATCATAATTCCAACATTCAAAGTCCCTACTCTCAGTCCTAGACTCGTGCCTTTTCTCTTCTCTCTCCTCCTACGAATACGCCTCCCGCCTCTCCTTCTTCGACCAACAGTAGCCCAGTTTCCTCCAGCACCCTGTTGGTTAACAGCACTGATGGCGGTCGTTGTTATGCCGGGCCTCGACTGATCTGGTATGGGATTCTTATTTCATCAGTTCAGTTCATTTTCTGTACCCGCTTAATCCTAACTTGGGTCACGGGGAGGCTGGCACCCATCCCAGCCAACTTCGGGCGAGGGCAGAGTACACGCTGGACAGCTCGCCAGGCCATCGCAGGGCGGAAACACGCTGACGGCTTTGCAGCCTACTCTTGTCGAAAGTCAGCAATGGTTCTTTTACATGCCTCACACCATAGACAGTGAGAGACATGGCTGGCCTTTGATAGCCCAGTTAGCTGCACTGGGGGGACAGTGACAACCTTGTGGAGAGTGGGGCTCGAACCCCCAACCTCTGGATCAGCGATCCAGCGCCCTATACCACTAGACCACCACTGCACTGGGATTCTTATTTTTGACTCGCATTTTATTTGTGGCATTGGCTTTACGTCGGATGCAGTTCCTGACAGCCCTCTGCATTTAACCGGGATTGGGACAGGTGTGTGGAAGACCACTGGCTTGTGCCGCTCCTCGCGGCTGCAGTTGTTTTGGCTCCCAAACATCTTACATTTTATATATACAGTATATATATCTTTAGTGCTGTAGTAAAGGTATACAGGAATAAGGCATCTACATGGGTAAACACTGCATTTTTACTTCTCAGTGAGTGAACTTTGAGAACTTGGAGTTTTATGATTTTTCCACCCAAAGTGCTAAAATAAATACAGAAGAAAGGAATGTAGTTTTAAGCTGAAATACAGAGAAATTTACAAAAGTGCGCGTGTGTGTGTGCGTGTGTGTGTGCGTGTGCGTGTGTGTGTGTGTGCGTGTGTGTGTGCGTGTGCGTGTGTGTGTGTGTGTGTGTGTGTGTGTGTGTGTTTAGTGAGAACACCAGAGGGAGCAATAAAACTTTACTGCAAAGGTGCAGATGCGGTGGTCCTGGAGCGTTTGCAAAAAGGTGATCTGCATGAAATGAGCACAAAACATGCACTTGAGGTCAGTGCTGATGTGTTGCATGTTTTCAAATTTTTGAACAATATAATATAAGTGTATTACTGAAATCAGATTTGTCACTGCAGTCATTTTAAACGTTGCTTTACAATTACCTTGTTGAAGTTGAAATGGAAACTAGTAGCAGTTAATTAGTCATTTGTGGTGGCAGGTTTTTGCTCAAAGCTGTCTACGGACATTATGTGTGGCTGTGCGCTCTGTCAGTGAAGCTCAGTGGGTGGAGTGGAGTTACGTTCTCAGGCAGGCTGCCACAGCAACCACTTGCCAGCAGAGCATCCTGGAGGAGCTGCATGACCAAATGGAAAGAGAACTAACAGTATGATAACAGACTGTTTTATTGTACGGTACATGTCATTTTGTCACAGTTGACTTTTTTCTTTAACAATACAGTCACCAAAAAGACATTTATGATATAACAATATATTGAAAAATTGTTCAGACTACTTCAAAGCACAAGGTTCGCAGTGCTAGGAGCAATTTGAACCAATTAATCCTCCTAGTGCCGCAGGGAGGCTGGTGCCTATCTCAGGTGTCACTGGATGAAGGCAGGGTACACTTAAACTGTAAATTAAATGATATGACCCTGTGTGTCAGTCTTCTACTTTTCCTTTTCCCATTTTTCAGAGTTCGCTACAGCGAATCTTCTGATTCGCATATTTGATTTGGCATAGGTTTTTTTTTTTACGTCGGATGCCCTTCCTGACACAACCCCTTTAGCAAGGGACAGAAACATGCTGATGGCTGTGCAGCTACTCTTTACGAAAGTCAGCAATGGTTCTTTTACATGCCTCTCACCATAGACAGTGAGAGACATGGCCTGCCTTTGATAACCCAGTTAGCTGCACTGGAGGGACAGTGATAACCTTGTGGAGAGTGGGACTTGAACCTCCAACCTTAGGATCAGCGATCAAGCGCCATTTACCAACAGGCCACCACTGCCCCTGACCCTGTGTACAGTACAATACAAAAAAAGATCCGATTATTTTAATGTGAATGTCTTTGGATTGTGGGAGGAAACCGGCGTACAGGAAACCCATGTAATCACAGGGTGAACATGCAAAGGCAACACTGAAACGCCCTTGCTGAGCCCATATTGGACCCTTGTACCCAGAACCTTCTTGCTGTGAGGCGAACATTAGCAAATGTTAACCGTGACCCATCATGCGGTCTTTAAAACAAAAATGAGCAAACACTCATGATTTAAGGTCGCCCAGCAGATCAATGGAACAGGCCGGTCACCTAAAATGAGATTATCCGATCTGGAAACATTATTCAAAGTACTTTTAATGATCTTCCAGCTGTATGTGTTGTTGCTCTATCCGAGGGCAGCCATGGCCCAATGGCTAGAAAAGGAGGTTTGGAACCTGAACCAGCAAGAAAAATGTTTGGTGATGGGGGAGTGAGCTGCACCTTGCCTTCCCCCACCTTCATGACTTCAAGCTCCCAACTACTCTCAAGGGCACCATAACGTATGGCAGCCCACTGCTCTGAGTGCGTGTGTGCATGCGTGTGTGCATGCGTGCGTGCATGTGTGTACATGTGTGTGCATGTGTGTGTGCGTGTGTGCGCGTGTGTGTTCACCTTTTATGTTTCTCTCTCTCTCTCTCTCTCTCTCTCTGTGTGTGTGTGTGCACATGTGTGTGTGTGCGTGCGTGTGTGTGCATTCACCTTTTACATTTCTCTCTCTCTCTGTATGTGTGTGTGTGTGTGTGTGTGTGTGTGTGTGTGTGTGTGTGTGTGTGTGTGTGTGTGTGTGTGTGTGTGTGTGTGTGTGTGTGTGTGTGTGCTCACTTCGGATGGGTAAAATGCAGAGGTAACAATTTCCTTTGTGGGATTAATACATTAATATCTAAATCAAAATCAAATCATACCCAAACCACACATCGAGCTCTTCAGGCTCAAGGTGTTCAAGTTGGGGTTGGGCTACCAAGAGACTTTAGTTCTGCCTCTCCTTCACTGTTTCACCTGTGCAAATAATAATTTGCTTATGGTTAATCTTATTACTTGTTAATCTATGAAATATGTTTGGGGAACAGTTGGGTCACCCTGTATATAAAGTAAAGGGTTGTGTTGCTAAACAATAGTTTCTTGTTAAGATTCTGGGGGTTGCAGCTATCGAGGACCGTCTACAGGAAGGCGTCCCAGAGACCATTTTCAGCCTGCGCCAGGCAGGGATCAAGGTGTGGGTGCTGACTGGAGATAAGACAGGTAATGTGATTTTTATAAAAGGCTTTTATCATAAAACAGATTCACATAGTACAAAGATTCTGCTTCTTCTGGTTTTTTGACTGCACCTGAAAAAATACATAAAAATCATACTTTTCCTTCTAGAAGACAATAATGTATCCTTTTATTGTCAGTCATTTAAAAAAAAAAAGAAAGAAAGAAAAAAGAAACCGCTGCAAGGCCAGCACGGTGGTGTAGTGGTTAATACATCTGCCTCACAGGGAGGATTCCCGATTCGAGTCCTGGCTTGGCTGTGTCTGTGTGGAGTTTGCATGTTCTCCTTGTGCTTACCTGGCTTTCCTCTGTGTGCTCGAGTTTTCTCCCACAGGCCCAAAACATGTGCATTAATTTAACTGGCTGTTCCAAATTTTCCCTAAGAGTGAGTGTGAATGGCTGTGTACATGTGTTAGCCTTGTGGTGGTCTATCAGCTGTTCAGGGTGTGTCATGCCTTCAGTCACAGTTGGCCCTCATGACTCTATTAGGAGCAAGTGGTTCAACAATTAAGTACATTGTATTTTATTAATTCTAAAAAATATTTTATATAGTTGGAGAGAAAGATCTACAACACAAATTTCACCTTTCAAACAAACACCACAGAAAAAAAAAACTGGATTAAATGACTTTGAGCACGTTAATCCTGCTTTCCTACTCCTTGGAGGAGAGGCATGTAACATCGGTCTGCAGCAAATCAGAAACTTCACAACTGGAAAATGATCATGAAGAAATAAGTAAACAACCAAACAGAAGGAACATAATTCTATTTTAAACAGATTCAACACCCTCTAGATCAGTGGTCCCCAAACTACGGCCCGCGGGCCGGATCCGGCCCACCTCTACATTTGGCCCGGCCCCCTGAACATTACCAGAGATTATTAAAGCATTATGATTACTTTGTTTAGTCTGGCCACGTAATCAAGACTAATACACACCTAGAACACACCTGAACCCTCCCACCCCCCACCCCGGAAACAAAAATCCGAGACGCCCCCCCTGTCAAATAGAACAGAATAATGGTGAAAAGGTTATAGAAGAGAAAAATTGATTCAGAGTGCAGGGTATTTAACCTTCAGCGGAGAAACGATTATTTTTTGTTCAATGCAAAAAAAACAATGTTTGTATCATCTGTCAAGAGTGAGTGGCGGTATTCAAAGAATACAATCTGCGCTGACACTCTGAATCCCGTCACAAAGACGAGTATGATCGTTTGCAAGGCCAAATGTAAGTAGACAAACTCTCAACGCTAAAAAGTGGACCGTTAGCTCAGGAGAATACATTTGTACACCAGGCTTGGCTGAACAAGTCGTCTGTTCGGGCAGCTTTCGGATTCCTCAACTGATAGAAAGCAGCGTTTTTGTTTTTTTTTCCTTGACTTTTTTCTCTGAAAGGTCTCTGAAAGGGTTACTAATATTTGGTTATGCGTGGCTTACTGGAAAACAATAAATGTTTTACGTTTAGGCAGCCCTGCGATCGTCACACTTTTTCTGTTACAAACTGACCACGGCCCCCATCAGAGAAGGGAAAAGTTATGTGGCCCCTACAGGAAAAGGTCTGGGGACCCCCTGCTCTAGAGACTCCATAAGCTTCTGCTTCATCTCTGGGATTTTTTTTTTTTTTCCTCCTTCATTCACTCACAAATAATCTGGAAAAAGAACAGGACAAGGGACGGATCAGTGACTGCACCTCACACAATAGTATAAGACGTGACAGTTCCTGAACCGAGAGTGACTAATTTCTAATCCTCCAATGTACAGAAACAGCTGTGAACGTGAGTTATGCCTGCAGGTTGATGGACACAGATACAAAACTATTTCAAGGCGAGGAGCTCAGGTCAGAATTGTGGATGTATCATCACACAGACGTGTTATTCTCCACATTTTTCACACTAACTCACCAGTGTCATAATGAAGATCTAATCAATTTGATTTTTCAGAGAGATCCTTCAATCTTCCTCCCGGGAATTGTGTTTTAATAAAAATAAGGTGTCTCACGTCTGGAACACACAGGAAATGTCTCAGTGGAATAAAGCCGCTATTGTTGTTGATGGATTTCAGCTTGTGAGTATCTAATTTTGTGAATTCATGCAGACTTTCATCTTTGGTTATTAAATACTTTTGAAGTTATGTTGGAGGAAGCAGAGCTGCTTCACAAACACTGATACATTTGTGTACATTGAATATTAATATAAACAACGAAATCATCACTTGGTTTTAGACTCCTCTCTCCACAAATACCCTTCCTCAGTGGTCCCCAACCACCGGCCCGTGGCTCAATTGGTACCGGTCCGCAGAAGATTCATAATTCATATATTTTATATAATCCATATTTATAATTCATTATTCATTAATTCAATAATTCATTATTTCAGTTTTATTTATTATCTGAGTCTGAACGATCTTTAATTAAAAAAAAAAAAAGTATTTTATTTTGAAAAATGACCGGATTCTCTCGGTTATATGTCGGTTATTTGAGCACTAAAATGTAACCCACAAGGGGACGGCACATGAACAGAGGACAGGTTTCAAACAATAGCAGGGATTTTGGGTGAGACTGAGCCTGAGCCTTCATTCTCCTCGCTGGTGCACCATCACCTATGTTTTTTTTAAGAAAAGTTCAAGCTCTACTTCCCAACCAACTTTATTTCAGCTTTTGAAAAATAACATTCATGGAGTGCTTATTATTATTATTATTATAATTATCAGTTCATCATCATCATCATCATCATCATTCAGTTCATTTTCTGTACCCGCTTAATCCTAACTTTTTCGTCACGGGGAGGCTGGCGCCCATCCCAGCCAACTTTGGGCGAGGGCAGAGTATACCCTGGTCAGCTCGCCAGGCCATCGCAGGGCGGAAACACACTGACAGCTTTGCAGCCTACTCTAACCCAGTTAGCTGCACTGGGGGGGACAGTGACAACCTTGTGCAGAGTGGGACTCGAACCCCCAACCTTTGGATCAGCGATCCAGTGCCCTATACCATTAGACCACCACTGCCCCCTTATTATTACTATTATTATTATTATTATTATTACATTAATAATAATAATAATAATAATAATAATAATAATAATAATAATAATAATAATATTTTATATAAATGTTATATTGACAATACAAACAATCTATGACACCCCCCACCCCACCCCCACCCCGGTCCACGGTAAATTTACCAAGTGTTGACCGGTCCATGGTGATAAAAAGGTTGGGGACCACTGCCCTATCTCATCAGGCCACCACCACAACCACCACATGCGAGCATTGTCCAGTATGCTGCTGTGATTTATTTAATGTTCTTGTTCTTCAGGAATTGTACACACAGTCATTCATTGGAGTAAGGCAGCATAAAACTGGTCAGCTCACAGAATAGGCTGGCTAGAAAGTGGCCACCTACACAAGCACGACTAGTGTGTTTGTCTGTGCAGGTGCAGGGTTTTCTCACTACTACATGTGAGTGTTTGTTTGCATTAAAACATAAAATGTCAAAAGCAGAAGAAAACAAATAGTGTGTTTAATTTTACCAAACAATAATGTGCCACAACGTCCTGCAGTTCCACTTCTTCAGAATTTACCTTTAAAAAGTAGCATTATTGGTCATTCTTCGAGTACATCCATTCATTCTCTGAACCGTTTAATCCTCATTAGGGTTGTGGGGAGCCTGGTGTCCATCTCAGCCAACTTTGGGCGAGGGCAGAATACACCCAAGACAGCTCGCCAGGCCATCAAAGGGCAGAAACATGCTGATGGCTAGGCAGCTCCTCTTGATGAAAGACCGCGATGATTCTTTTACATGAACCTCCACCGTAGACAGTGAGAGACATGGCCGGCCATTGATAACCCAGTTAGTGCACTGGGGGTCAGTGACAACCCGTTGAGAGTGGGGCTTGAACCCACAACCTTGGGATCAGTGATCCAGCACCTTACCACCAGGCCACTCCCACCCCTTTATAGCATATTTCACGTGTACTGCTATATGTTTAAGTGATACAAAGCTTATTTTAACATAAAGGATCATAAACAGCAGTTTCTAGGGTAATTTTATCCCGTGGATTACGAGCAGGGGCTGAACCAATGTGGAACGACTATTTTTTCCCTTTTTTTTCTATTTTTAATGACATTTTCGGTAACAAATCTCCCTGATATAAAGCGTAAATAGTTGTGTTTGTTTGCTTCACTGAGACAGTCTGGAAAGCTATTTAGGGTGTACCGTGCCTTTGCCCAGAATAGGCTGAGATAGGTACCAGCCTCCCCACAAACCCTAGCTGGATTAATTGGTAGGGTAAAATAACAAATGAATTAATGCATTACATCATGTTCACCCCAACACTCTGCTTTTGATGCTTTTATAGGAAGAACTGATAAAGACCCCTGAGTTGGCCTCCAAGTTTGTGTCATTGTGCAACCAGTGCCAGTCAGTGCTGTGCTGCCGTGTGACCCCGGGACAGAAGGCTGAAATTGTAGAGATGGTGAAGAAGTTCACGTCCTCCATCACAATGGCAATAGGAGATGGTGCCAATGATGTGAACATGATAAAGAGTAAGAATTAGAGGAACTGCTACATTTGAAGTGTCAAAAAAACACTTTTTTAAAATAACTTTTGGACAGCAGTGTTAACCTAATGTTATCCGAAACTGTATATAACTTAAAAAAAAAAAAAGTCACTACACCTTGTCTTTCTTTGCCGCATATACACAGCGGCACATATAGGCGTTGGTGTACGTGGTGTAGAAGATGGTCAGGCTGTGCAGAATGCAGACTTTGCCCTGGCGCAGTTTCGGTTCTTGCACAGACTGCTGCTTGTCCATGGCCAGTGGTCTTACCATCGCATCTGCAGCTTTCTGGGTTACTTCCTGTATAAAACCACTTCCTTCGCGTTGGTTAACGTCTGGTTCAGCTTTTACAATGGCTTCAGTGCCCAGGTAAACCTGCAATGATTGCCTGAAGGTTAGCCACTAGATGCATGTAGATAAAAAAAAAAAAATTACATTCATTTGTTTGTTTGCTTGTTCATGTGTGCAGGTACTCTGTATTTTGACATTTTAGTGTATGCATAGCATCACCTGTATTGTACAGTGAAATAGCTAACAGTGCAAAAGTGTTTAAATATCTGTCAGTTTTGTCTTTTTACACAAAACTTCAAATTGATGGTGACCTTTATGTCACTGAACGAATGCTCACACTACATTTCCTAGCATGCACCTTACCAAGCTCAGTCACCTAACTACTGACATCATAGAACACAGCAACACCTGTCTTCACTCCCATGAAATCAACACACAGTGTATAAAAGTGTGTTTATCAGATACCTATCATCCTGGTTTGAGCCAATTATATTCCGATGTAACGCTGACGTATCGGCCAGTTTTGATCGGCTATGTATGTGTTCTTCAATGTATACATTTGTTATTTCAACGTTACATCCAATATTATTATGATCTATATCAAAGTTCTCCTCATGTTATTCCATTCCTTTCAAAATTTTATACTAATGTTTAACATGAAGTTTAGCTGGTTATCTCATAACTGTAATGGGATTTGTAGTCCTAAATAATTTTAGTAAATAAATATAATATACAATTTAAGTAAAAGATCGAAATATACTTTCAGAAACTGTGAAGATTCCAAAAGTTCTGTTCTGCTTCTTTTCCCTATAAATATAAGTTTTAGGTAATATTATTCACGAATATGCTATTAGCTTTACTGATGACAAATGGTTATACAGTTCAGCAAATCCAGATGAGACACATCAACTTAAAGTTGAAAAATCCATATTATATTTAGATTTCGTTGTTTTACTTAGTGTCCACATGACTACTGTTTTTTTTTTTTTTTTTTTTTTTTTGGTGTGGTTACCAAGTCTCAGTGATGGAAGTTATCCATTTTACAGCTTATTACATCACTAGGTTTATTGTGGACACTATTCCAGTTACATATAACTTGTTGTCATGGAGCTCCGCAGAGCTCCATACTTATGCAAATGTCATAAATCCATGAGCTTGATTTTTAAATGTATTTATTTATCATGTCTGTGTTCATGTTGTCATACAAGCATGTGTGTGTGCATTGAGTGTGCTCACTCAACATGTGTATGCTGCCTCCATCAGCACAGAGTGTGCTTGCAGTTTGCAAGAAATGTCGGATTAAGTGGCGGAAGATGATGGTGATAATGATCATGATGATGGTTATTCTATAACAGTGAGGCTTTGTAAGAGAAAGCTCTGCCCCCTGCAGTAGTCTTCATTATTCAAGGTATCACTAAGCATCCTTAACCTTTTGATCTAAGGGGGTCAAAAACGACATGAAGTTCACTAAGATAATGTGGAGCGAGACCAATAAGTGATTTATAGGCTAAAAGTAGTGTTTTTTTATTTGATATGAAATGTAACTGGGAGCCATTGCAGTCTAAATAAGGTCGGGGTGATACGCTTGTGTCTTCTCGTTCTACTAACGACTCTTGCTGCTGCATTCTGGACTAACTGGAGCTTGTTTATGCTCCTATTAGAACATACAGGCAGCAAAGCATTACAATAATCTAATCTCGATGTAACATAAGCATGGACAAGTTTTCTACATAATGCAGTGACGTCATATTTCTTATTTTAACAACATTCCTGAGATAAAAGAAGACCACGAGAGTAATATTATCTGCATGAGCTTCACATGAAAGACCAGCATCAATTCCAACTCCATGGTCCTTAACTACTACACATGATTAGAC
The DNA here is from genome assembly GCA_024760905.1 of Plotosus lineatus. Classification (NCBI taxonomy): domain Eukaryota; kingdom Metazoa; phylum Chordata; class Actinopteri; order Siluriformes; family Plotosidae; genus Plotosus; species Plotosus lineatus. The sequence continues at coordinate 16,529,305 of CM045751.1, read as the reverse complement.
TGAAACATCATCCAAACTTACTATAGAATCAGAAACAGTTCTAGCTGCCTGAGATCTGAGTACAAGTACTTCTGACTTATCAGAGTTTAAAAGATGGAAGTTAGTAAGCATCCAGTATCTAATGTGCTTTACACACTTTTCAATTTTATTAATTTGATGTCTCTCATCTGGCTTTGCTGAAATATATAAATGTGAAATATATAACAATGAAAGCGAATGCCATGATCATAAATGATTTTACCCAAAGGTGGCATGTACAGAGAGAGCCAACGGGCCTAGGACAGAACCTTGTGGAACAACAAACTTGACATTAATAGTGTCAAAGGTGGTACTAAGGTCGAGTAGTACAAGGTTTTTTAATCAGAGGTTTGATATTTGCTAGTTTACAGGACTTAAGTACATAGTCAGTGCTAAGGGAAGAATTTATTACATTTAATAAAGGGTTGAGCCCTTCTGATAATATTTTAAAGAAACATGGAAGGACTGGATCAAGCACACTGGTTGATGATTGATGAGGAAATTAATGAAGCTAGTTGTGTCTTTTGAATGGGACTAAAACACTAGTTGTGGATCTGCTGGCGTTATATAAACAAACCTGTCTTTACATTTAGGGAATCAATTTTTTTGTTTGATATTTTCCATTTTAACATTTACAAAGTTCACAAAAACAATTCACTGCTATAAATTGATGGTTTTACATGTTTTGTTCATGGTCTTATTTCTGGTTAATTCTGGAACAATATTAAATAAGTGTTATGGATTATTTTTGTTATTTTTTATTAGATATGAGATATATTCTGCTCCAGCAGCACTAAGAGCTTTTCTGTAATTAAGGAGACTCCGTCCTTCCAATTGGATAACCAGTAATTCAGTTAACGCCATTTTCATTGTAGTTGCACATCCAGCACATCCAGCAGTTCAGAGGCCATAGCATGCTGTAAGGTATATCATCACACCGTATTGGGATGGGACCAGAGCATATTACACCATCGGACGTTGCCTTCACTAATTTACACGCCTCTATAAAATTACTCTTAGTAACCTCTGACTGATGAAAGCATATATCATTAACTCCAGCATGGATCACTATCTTAGAGAACCTGCGCTCACATAAGAATCTAACAACCTGCTATGTCTAGCGCTCTCGCTCAATTTTCCCTTCTCCTAAAGTTGTTTTGTAATCCACTGTACTCATAACTCTGAGTGCATGCAATGGGACATTTATATAACTTCGAATTTACGAACTTAGGAACTTGGGCAACATCCAAATTACCTGGTGTTATTCCACTGGTTGAACCCAGTTAGTATAAATTAAATATATATAAATAACTTTTGATCTGGTTATAGCATGAAAAATAAGTGAAATAATTTGTAGTGTGTTATTTGTGGTATGTTTTTTGAATTCTGGAATAGTGTCTATCTTTGTTCTTATAAACATAAATTCCAGCTAACAGAATGGAAAAGAAACTTTGCCCAAATTCTGCCTGGTAACTAACTTCATAACAAACGAAAGAAAAAGGCTGTACACTCTAATATTTTGTTGGACCGCATTTATAGTTACTTACAGCATATAATCTTCACATCATTGTTGCTTTGGTTGTTCAGGTCGAGGCTCAGCAACATTAATGTCGTAATAAAATGAAGCAGCCGATGATCTGAATGAGCAGGCTTATCGCCTCAATGCACTTTTTTCTTCCCCGATGGCTCAGATATACTGTAAAATGGGGATTCGAATAATGAAAGAGAGGTTCAGAGTGCATGAGGAATCGTTTTTACATATGTACGTAATGCCCTTCAGAGTCCTGGCCTTAACCCTATGAAAGTGTTTGGGATGTGCTGGAAAAGACTTGATGGCGGGGTTCAGTTTTTCCCCTCATTGATTCAAGACATCAGTGAGAAATGAACCTGACACATAATGGAAATAAATGTTGTGATGTTGCTTAAGTGTGTTGAATAAATTCCATGCTGATTATGTGCTATAATTAATGCTAAAAGTGTAACAACAACATATTAGTGCAATTTTATTTTGGGGTTGGGCAGTATGCGTTTCAGTTCTAAATATTTAATTTTTTGTTGTTCATTATGCAGCATATGTATGAGAACTGGTTTATTTCCCTCTACTCCGTTTTCTACACATCCCTGCCTGTTGAGTGCTTGGGTTTATTGGAACAGGTGAGTAGAATCACTGCACTGGACATGACTTTAGTGTGATTTTTATTTGTTGATTGATTCATATGAATTTGGGTGCTTATGCAGAACATGAATGCTGAGAGTTGTGTTCGCTGGCCAGAGGTCTACATGGTTGGTCAGAGGCAGGAGCTTTTCAACCCCCTCACCATATGTCTGACATTGCTCTACTCTGTCTACACCTCTGTCATCCTCTTCTGTTTGCCACTTGGGGTATTTCAGGACTCAAACATCGACTATCAGACTTTTGCGGTTACCGTGGAAATGGCAGCTGTTTTCTCAGTTACTGTTGAGGTACACTTACTCTTTAAAGCGGTTGATTCTAAGTTTTTTTGCATGGAATTTTCAAATGTAAAAAATATATACAGTATAAATGTAGTTATTTATTTTACGAATGTCTTTTAGGTCATTCTACGGACTAAATACTGGACCAAGTACAATTTTGCTGCAGTGTTGCTCAGTCTGGGGTTTTTTTTCGTGTCCACCATTATCCTTCATGGTCCCCGCATATTTACATTTTCTCCAAAAGACTACAGTTTCTTTGGTACTATTTTTTTTTTTATATTAACATTAATGCAAATGTAATGAACAAACATGATGATTTTTTTTTCATTAAATTTGTGTTTGATAAGCAGTCTTAGAGATGTCACTGAAAAGGTTTATAGAATATATTGCTTTTTTATCCAAATAATCCCATCCTTTTTGCTATTGGTTGGTACACTGGGAACGAATGATACAGCCAAGTATACTTGTTTTTTTTACTGAGCACATTTAAGCATATTCGGAGTTCTCTAAGTTTTAAGTTCAAGTCAAGGTTTTTTACCTTTTAGATGTTGTGATAATATGTACATGTACTGTATAAATGTACATATTATCACAACATTTAAAAGGTAAAAAACATTGTCTTGAGCCACTTAACAGGAACACTTGTACAGCTGGTCATTCATGCAACTGTTATGAACCAATCATGTGACAGCTGTGAAATGCATGAAAGAAACAGTGCATATAAATTATGCATTGTAAAATATGGTATAAAAAAGTGAGTAATCTTCTACTTCTTTTCTTTTCGATTGTTCCCTTCAGGGGTCGCCACAGTGAATCATCTGCCTCCATCTCACCCTATCCTCTGCATCTTCTCTTACACCAACTGCCTTCATGTCCTCCTTCACCACAACCATGAGTCGTCTCTTTGGTCTTCCTCTGGGCCTCTGGGCCTTCTGCCTCGTAGTTCCAACCTCAGCATCCTACTATCAATATACTCACCATCCCTCCTCTGTACATGTCCAAACCATCTCAATCTAGCCTCTCTGACTTTGTCTCCAAAACATCTTACATGTGCTGTCCCTTTGATGTGCTCATTCCTTATCCTGTTCATCCTCGTTACTTCCAAAGAGAACCTCAACATTTTCATCTCTGCTACCTCCAGCTCTGCCTCCTCTCTTTTCCCCAGGGCCACTGTTTCTAAACCATACAACATCGCTGGCCTCATCACCGTCTTGTACACTTTTCCTTTCGTTATTGCCGATACCTTCCTATCACATATAAGATCGAACACTTTTCTCCAAACCATTCCAACCTGCCTGCACACGCTTCTTCACCTCTTTTCCACACACTGCATTGCTCTGGACTGTTGAGCCTAAGTACTTAAAATCCTCCACCTTTCTTATCTCGGCTCCCTGTAACCTCACCGTTTCTCTTGGGTCCTTCTCGTTCACACACATGTATTCTGTCTTACTGAGGCTCACCTTCATTCCTCTCCTTTCCAGGGCATGCCTCCACCTCTCTAGATTTTCCTGCACTTGTTCTCTGCTCTCACTGCAGATCACAATGTCATCTGCAAACATCATAGTCCATGGGGAATCTTGTCAAACCTCGTCTGTCAGCCTGTCCATCACCATAGCAAACAAGAAGGGGCTCAGAGCTGACCCTTGATGCAGTCCCACCTCCACCTTGAACTCTTCTGTCACACCAACAGCACACCTCACCACTGGCTTGCATCTCTCATACCCCATTCTAACATACTTCTTTGCCACTCCGGATTTCCTCATGCGATACCACATTTCCTCTCTCGCCACCCTATCATATGCTTTCTCCAGATCCACAAAGGCAAAATGCAGCTCCTTCTGACCTTCCCTGTACTTCTCTATTAACATCTTCAAAGCAAACACTGCATCTGTGGTGATCTTTCCTGGCATGAAACCAAACTATTGTTCACAAACCTGACCTCTGCCCTTAGTCTAGCTTCCATTATTCTTTCCCATAACTTCATCGAATGGCTCATCAACTTTAACCCTCTGTAGTTGCCACAACTCTGCACATCTCCCTTGTTCTTAAAAATGGGCACCATCACACTTCTCCTCCATTCCTCTGGCATCCTCTCACTCTCTAAGACCTTGTTGAATGTTCTTGTCAGAAAGTCTACTGCGACCTCTCCTAGACACTTCCATACCTCTACCAGTATGTCATCAGGACCAACTGCCTTTCCATTCTTCATCCTCTTCAATGCCCTCCTCACTTCACCTTTACTAATCTTTGTTACTTCCTGGTCCTCGACGGTCACCTCTTCTACTCTTTTTTCTCTCTCATTTTCCTCATTCATCAGCTCTTCAAAGTACTCTTTCCATCTTCCCAACACATTTCTGTCATCAGTCAATACATTTTCCACCCTGTCCTTCATCACTCTAACTTGCTTCACGTCATTCCCATCTCTATTTCTCTGCTTTGCCAACCTGTATAAATCATTTTCTCCCTCCTTACTGTCCAACCTAGCATACAAGTCATCATACACCTTCTGTTTGGCCTTTGAGACCACTACCTTCACCTTACGCTGTGTCTTCCTGTACTCCTGTTTACTGTCTTCAATCCCCTCAGTGTCCCACTTCTTCTTAGCCAACCTTTTCCTTTGTACACACTCCTGCACTTTCTCATTCCACCACCAAGTTTCCTTATCTACTCTCCTTCCAGATGACACACCAAGTATTCTCCTTCCTGTCTCCCTGATCACATTAGCTGTAGTTTGTCCAGTCATCCGGAAGCACATCCTGACCACCCAAAGCCTGTTTCAACTCCTCCTTGACGACAACACGACACTCTTCCTTTTTCAGCTTCTACCACTTTGTCTTCTGCTCTGCCTTTGCTTCTTCACCTTTCTTATCATCAGCATCATCCTGCACACCAACATCCTATGCTGTTTGGCAACACTCTCACCCACTATTACGTTGCAGTCACTGACTTCCTTCAAATTACATCGCCTACACAAGATGTAGTCTACCTGTGTGCTCATACCTCCGCTTTTATAAGTCACCCTATGCTCCTGTCTCTTCTGGAAGAAAGCATTTACTACAGCCATTTCCATCCTTTTTGCAAAATCTATCAACATTTGTTCTTCTGCGTTCCTGTCCTGGATACCAAACCTGCCCATCACTTCCTCGTCCCCTCTCTTTCCTGCACCAGCATGTCCATTGAAGTCGGCCCCAATGACCACTCTTTCATCTCTGGGGGTACTCTGCATCACTTCATCTAACTCACTCCAGAATCTCTCCTCTTCTAGGTCACATCCTGCCTGTGGGGCATAAGCACTAACAACATTGAACATCATGCCTTCAATTTCTAACTTGAGACTCATCACTCTGTATGACACTCTTTTCACTTCTCAAACATTCTTGAGAAACTCCTCCTTCAAGATGAGTCCTACTCCATTTCTCTTCCCATCCACACCATGAAAAAACAGCTTAAACCCTGCTCCTGAGCTTTGAACCTTGCTACCTTTCCACCTGGTCTCCTGAACACACCTTCCTCCTCTGCATCATGTCAGCCAGCTCTCTACCTTTTTCTGCCATAGTTCCAACATTCAAAGTCCCTACTTTCAGTCCTAGACTCGTGCCTTTTCTCTTCTCTCTCCTCCTACAAATATGCATCCCACCTCCCCTTATTCGACCAACAGTAGTCCAATTTCCATCAGCACCCTGTTGGTTAACAGCATTGATGGCGGTCGTTGTTAACCCGGGCCTCGACCAATCCGGTATGAATGTCTTAGTTTTGACTCGCATATTTTATTTGGCATTGGTTTTACGCCGGATGTCCTTCTTGACGCAACCCTCTGCATTTATCCGCGCTTGGGACCCGCGAGAGGCTTGACACTAGCTTGTGCCCCCTCATGGCTGCATTTAATGCAGTAATGTGGTTGCTTTAACATTTTAGTTCTCAGAGAGTCAAGATTCATTTCTAACTGATGTCTTGAAATGATGAGGGAAAAGATGAACTCCTCCATGAAGTGTTCTCCAGCACATCACATACACTCTCAATAGGATTAAGATAAGGACTCTGAGGGTCCAATACATATGTGAAAATGGTTCCGCGTGCATCCTGAACCATTTTTTTCTATTATTTGAGTCCCCATTTTATATCTGAGCCATCGGGAAAGAAAAAGTGAATTGATGTGATATACCTGCTCATTCAGTACATTCAGATCATCAGCTGCTTCATTTTATTGTCCCATAAGGTTGCTGGGGGTGGCACGGTGGCATAGTGGCTAGCACTTCTAGCACTTAAAGCAAGAAAGACCTGGGTTCATGTCCCAGGCCTGGGTATTTCTGTGTGAGGAGTTTACATGTTCTCCATGTGTTTGTATCCACCTTCCCTTATCAACTAATCTTATTTCAGTTATACTGATTTGTTCTAATTTTAGTCATGCAGCAGTGAATTAGTAATTGATAGACATAAAAAGTGTAGTATAATGTAGTGAGTTCCATAAAAATATAAGTCTGCACATTTCTACCACGTAACCCATTATGTACTACCAAACGTGGTTGACATGCACTGAAAACATTAAGTGCTCCATATAGTACTGTAACAATGAGCTCTGTATCAGAGAGAAAAAAATCGGTTGATTTCATGTCCTTTTGCCAGCTAAGCTCTTAGTAGGAAAGGCATGGTTTAAAATAGAGAAAGAGAAGCACTGATTATTGATTACACTGGTCTACAGCCGAAATGCTTCTGAAATAAATATGGTCAAACTTTTCTAATTTTGGGACACTGGGGTTCAATATTGTTGATTGCTTCTTGTTTTTGAAATGTGATTCTGGGTCACCACACAACACCCTGACTTAGGAATCAAGAAGGATCGGTGAGTTATGAAGGAAAGGGATGTGAATTTAAATGAGAAGTCACTAAATACATCTTTAACTGAATGTAGGAATAAATTTGTAAACAGGTTCAATGCTGGAATATTTATTTGAGGTGTAGTAGGTCAGGGATTGGTTTCGCACACCAGTCGGGGTCCGCCAGGGATGTATGCTTTCACCAACTCTATTTAACATCTTTCTGGAACGCATTATGACAGATGCCCTGATCGATCATAAGGGCACAGTCAGCATTGGAGGTCGGACTATCACGAATCTGATGTTCGCCGATGATATTGATGGGTTGGCAGATGATGAAGAGGAACTGGCCGCGCTGGTGAACCACCATGGTGAACATCATCCAGATATGGAATGGGGATCAGTGCCGAAAAGAGAAAGCTGATGATAATCCAACATCAATCAAGAGGAAAATCACAGCCAGCGGACAAAAGCTTGAGACAGTTGAAATACCTTGGCGTCATCCTCAGTAAAGAGGGATCTAAAGTGGAGATTACAGCAAGATCAGCACAAACGATGGCCGCAACGGCAAAGCTGAAGCCTATATGGAGAGACAGAAATGTTATGGACTGTGCTGGCTGGCGGCGTTAAGTCTCTCTTCATTCATTGCAGGCACTGGCGAGGGGCGTGGCTGTTACCTGCAGGCGAGGGCCAGAAAGCGCACCTGTTTCCATTCAGCAATCAGCAATCAGCGAGCTATGAATAGGAGCGGGGCGCTTCCCTCCGACATCAGAAGATTGTCCTTCCCAGTGATTCCGTTTCTCTGCTTGCTCTCTGACTCCTGGTATCCTTCTTCGTGCTCGACCAGTTTCCATTGACTAATTATTCCTGTGATTTCCAAGTGCAAATAAAAATTGTTGAATCTTCTTATGGTCACCTGCATCTTTGGGTCCGACGCATATCCCAGCGGAGACCGCTCAGCTCCAGCAGGCCTTATCCGACCAGGTAGTCCTGTTGGAACTACACGACTCCACCCTGCACCAAATGATGAACAATGTCCAGCAGATAACCACCAGCATGGTGCAGCTTGGCGGAAGGATGGACAGGACGCCATCGCCACCCAACTCGCCGCCACGACCCCGCCCACTCACGTTTCACGCTCCGCTTCGGGAGCAGCGTCAGGACCAGCTATACTCCCCGCGCACCGAGAACCACTCATTCCCACGCCAACCAGGTACTCGGGCACGATCGGCTCCTGTGCACAATTCCTCCATCAGTGTTAGAGCGTCTTCTTACAGCAGCTGCTCACATACTCCACTGATCAAGCTAAAACCGCCTTCATTATGAGCCTACTCACGGAGCAAGCTTCGTCCTGGGCGCTAGCGGTCGCCATCCATACCCCGGATTTATGCTCCCATTTTTACCAGTTCGTTCGAGAAATGAAAAAGGTTTTCGATCGTCCAGCGAAAGGGGGGGGCATCCAATACCATCCGATTCTCGCCATAGAAAGCGGCTGGAACGACCCCGCACTCCGGAGGGCTTTCCTGCGGGGTCTAAATGAAGGGCTGAAAGATGAGCACGAGATGAGGCGAGGATTTGATCGCCTTGTCTACCCGGCTGGACAACCGACTGAGAGGGAGGGATAGATCCCGGTAGGAGTGGACCATTCTTGTCTGTCCGTCCTCGAGCGCCTCCGTGAGGCCCAAGGAGGCCCCACCTCGAACCTCCTCACCATCCTTCCTCTGAGGGAGGATGATGGTCAAGAGCCCATGCAGTTGAGCCGCACCAGGCTGACGGCGGAGGAGAAGCATCGGCGAAGAACCAACAGTCTCTGCATCTACTGCGCCGAGAAGGGCCATTACCTCACCCAGTGCCCAGCCCGCGCAACAGGGTCCGACAGCTAGGAGAGGGGCAGCGACAAGACACCCGGGAAGCGCCTGCAAGTTCGAGGTACGCTCTACACCACACAACACTCCTATGCTGTGGAAGTACTCATTGACTCAGGCGCTGAAGGAGTGTCCAAGGAGGTAGTGGCCATTGATGACCGACTCATAGCTCGCGTCAAGCACAAGACCAAGCCTGTTAAGCTCAGTCTGTCCGGGAACCATCAGTAACATTTGGAGCCGTTTGTTCTCTCTCCTGATGCTGGGGTGGCCATGGTTGCAGACCCACAATCCCCACGTCGACTGGCGCACCCTCACCATACGCAGCTGGAGTGACTACGGTCTGTAACACTGCTTTATAGCGGCCGTATCCTCCCAAGCTTCACAAACCCGGTGTGCCGAAAGAGTACCACGACCTGAAAGAAGTCTTCAGCAAGGACCGGCTCGCTCACAACCTCCTTATCGACCTACTCCAAGGTTCCACGCGACCTTCTCAGCGACTGTGCAACCTCTCAAAGCCGGAGAAAGACGCCATGGAAGCATATATTAATGAAATGCTTACTGCAGGTCTCATTCGACCCTCATCATCCCCGGTAGGTGCTGGATTCTTCTTCGTAGAAAAGAAAGACAAAACCCTGGGCCCTTGCATCGATTACACGGGCCTGAACCACATCACAATAAAGAATAAGTACCCTCTCCCTCTAATAGATTCGGCCTTCACCCCTCTCCATGATGCAACTGTCTTGAGAAATGCTTACCATTTAGTCCGGATTCGGGAGGGGGACGAGTGGAAGACGGCTTTCAACACGCCCCTGGGGCACTTAGAATACTTGGTCATGCCTTTCGGACTAACCAATGTCCCGGAGGTTTTTGCAAGCCCTGGTTAACTATGTACTTGGGGACATGCTGATCTGCTTTGTATTCGTGTACCTAGACGACAGCCTGGTCTTCTCTAAAGACTATGATGAGCATCTCTGTCACATGAGGATGGTGTTAAAGAAGTTCCCAGAGAACAGATTGTTCGTCAAAGGGGAGAAATGTGAATTTCATGTCCCTTCAGTCTCTTACATGGGGTTCATTGTGGAGAAGGGCCAGATAAGACCCGATCCGGTGAAGGTGAGGGCAGTGGCGGAGTGGCCAACTCTGGGGACACGGAAACAGCTGCAGAGGTTCCTGGGGTTTGCAAACTTCTAGCGCTGGTTTGTGTGAGACTACAGCCGCCTAGCAGCCCCCCCTCACACAGTTGACATCACCCAAAACACTGTTCCAGTGGTCCCCAAGTGCCCAGGTGGCTTTTGACCGGCTGAAGGCTAAATTCGTCAATGTGCCCGTACTGATCCACCCAGACCCCTCGCTGCAGTTCGTGGTGGAAGTCGACACCTCAGACTTGTGGGTGGGGGTGATCCTCTCCCACAGACCAGAAGTTACACCCATGCGCCGCCTTTTCTCGTCGCTAGTCCCAGGTGGAACAGAATTATGATGTTGGGAATCGTGACCTGATGGCGGTGGTCTTGGCGCTCCAGGTGTGAAGGCACTGGCTGGAAGGGGCAGCCCACCCCTTCGTGGTCTGGACCGACCATAAAAACCTATCTTGCCTCCGTACAGTCAAGAGGTTGAGCTCCCGTCAGGCACGATGGTCGCTCTATTTGGAAAGAGTTAACTTCACACTAACCGACCCGGCTCCTGGAATACGAAGCCAGACGTGCTCTCCAGGCAGTTCTCCTCGGGGGAAGAGACCACCATGGAGACCATCCTGCCCACCTCCTATATACTTGGCTCAGTGAGAGTTTGAACGGCTAATTCAGAATGCCCATCAGGGAGAACCGGAGCCCGTTGGATGCCTCCAAGGTCGACTATACATTCCCTCGCCGGCCAGAACCCCAGTGCTCCAGTGGGCGCACTCATTCAAAATTAGCCTGCCACCCTGGAGCCCACTCTCTTCCTCTCCAACAACGCTTCTGGTGGCCAACAATAGCAGCCGACACCAGGGAGTTTGTGGGAGCTTGTGCCACCAGTGCCCAGAGTAAGTCCTTCCATCGTGCACCTATGGGTCTCCTCCAACCCTTATCCGTTCCTCATCGTCCCTGGTCGCACATTGCGGTGGACTTTTGTTACGGGGTTACCCTCGTCCGAGAGCAACACAGTCATCCTGACAATAGTGGACCGGTTCTCCAAGGCGGTTCACTTCATTGCCCTACGCAAACTCCCCTCGGCAATGGAAACAGCTGGTCTCCTGGTACAACATGTCTTTCACCTCCATGGCATCCCCCAGGACGTCGTTTCGGACTGGGGCCCTCAGTTTGCATCTAGAGTTTGGAAGGTGTTCTGCGACACCTTTTTGGGAGTCTCTTGTTGCTTGACCTCCGGCGACCATCCAGCCTCAGTCGAACGGGCAGGCGGAGCGAATGAATCAAAGCTTCGGATTCTCCCTGCACTGTGTTGTCTCCCAGCCTCCTGGGCCACACACCTCCCATGGATCGAATATGCACACAGCTCTCTGGTCTGCACCGCCATCGGGATGTCCCACTTTATGGTGATAAACGGTTTCCAGCCTCCCCTGTTTCCCAGCCAGGAGGTTGAAGTGGCTGTTCCATCCGTCCAAGCGCAGAGCATGCTGGGTCTGGAAAGAAGCATGTGCCGCCCTGGAACGAACGGTGGCCTGAAACTGGAGAATCGTCAGCGAACCCTGCCACCTCCCTACACGGTCAGGCAACAAGTTTGGCTCTCCTCCCAGGACCTGCCTCTGCAAGTCGACTCAATGAAATTATCTCCGAGGTACATTGGGCCCTACGTGATCCAAAAAATTATAAACCCCAGCGCCGTCCTTCTAAAACGCCCATCCTCCCTCAAAGTACACCCAGTATTCCATATATCCCTGATTAATCCCGTGGTGGAAAGTCCCCTCCTCCCCGGTTGATTGGACACCCCGCGTACACCTCAATCGCATCCTCGATGTATGCAGACGGGGTCGAGGTTTTCAGTACCTGGTGGACTGGGAGGGGTATGGCCCTGAAGAACGCTCTTGGATTCCTCGCTCCCTAATCCTGGACCCGGACTTATTAAAGACTTTTAGCATCAGTTCTCGGACAAGCCTGGTCGGGCACCAGGTGGTGCCCCTTAACGGGGGTACTGTTGTCTGTGCCAGCTGGTGGCACTAACTCTTTCTTAATTCATTGCAGGCGCTGGCGAGGGGCGTGACTGTTACCTGCAGGTGAGGTCCACACCTGTTTCCATTCAGCAATCAGCGAGCTATAAATAGGAGTGGCGCACTTCCCTCCGAAGTTAGAAGATTGTCCTTCCCAGTGATTCCGTTTCTTTGCTTTCTCTCTGACTCCTGGTATCTTGCTTCATGCTCGACCAGTTTCCGTTGATTAATTATTCCCGTGATTTAGAGTTCCAAGTGTAAATAAACTCGTTGAATCTCCTTATGGTCTCCTGCATCTTTTGGGTCCGCTTGTGAATCATGGACTGTGACGGCAGATCTGCAGAGGAAGATCCAGGCAGTAGAAAAGGAAGATCTCACAACACATGGACCATTTTATGAAGAGCTCTTGACCCCTGTAAAGAAGAGAAAATTGAGGTGGTACGATCATGTGACACGCTCTAGCGGGCTATCAAAGATACTCCTCCAAGGGATGAGGAAACAAGGCAGACCGCAAAAGAAGTAGGCGGACAACATTTGAAGAGTGGACAGGGAAGAGCTTTGCAGAGACCCAGGCGTAGGCAAGGGCCTACGACCCACCAAGATGGAGAGTATTGGTGTGCAGTTCAACCATGAGGTGCCCCTACGACCCAGAAGGGTTACCTGTGATCATGATCGAGGTCAGGGATTCAAATCCTGAACATGAGAGTTTGAAATGCACTGAATTTTCCAACTAAAACTGCATTGCTTTATTAATACATATTCGTGGATATGATATAAATATGATAATTGTTAACAACTGTATTAGAAATTATTTAATTCTTTCTTTTTAGGCAAAACAATAAATGGTGCAATCTGAAGCTGGTATTGCTTCATCAATGATACAGATTACATAATATTGTTACTAGAAGTCGGGAATGATGCAATGTTAACGCCATTAACCATGTAGCTTCATGTTTAATATAATTATGCAGATGTCAAATGTAAAAATCTATATATATTGGAAACAGAAACCAATCAGCTATTTTTTTTTTTTTTTTTTTTTGTCAAACCTGAATCCAGCCAAAATCCATAATTACTAGAACATTTTGTTTGTGATGCAAACAACTTTTAAAAAATCTGTACAGTAACACTTTTTATATATGCTGGCATTGATTCAGTATAATGTGTATCCTTTCCTTATTTTGATAGGAGCTTCATTCAATGCTTTTTCCAATCCTGTTGTATGGTTGACATCATTTCTAACCAGCTGCACTGCTGTCCTGCCCTCAGTTACACAACGAGCAGTAAGCGTGATCCTGATGAACCCTAACAAACACAAGGTGAGGGGACACTTTATTCGGATTATGCCAATATGGAATCTGTCTATCAATAATATTTATAATACAATATAAAGTTTTCATACATGCACTTTTTTTTTTTTTTTTTAGATTCAGTCATTAAAGGAGCAGGTTGAACTACAGTCATGGATCAGGAAAGATCCCATTTATGCAAAGCCAAGTTCTTGAGGACCTTCGAAGCATCACTGTGAGTGATGAGGGATCGTCTCCCAATGAAACATATAGAAACACAAATATTATTTTAACCAGTACTAAATAGGTTGAGGCACACTTTTTGAGAAATAGACACCATTTTCAATTTCTACAGGGCGACCCAAAAATTCTTTTGATTTTATTTAATTTTATTTTTTTGTGGTGCTATCTTAAATCACGGGTGTATACTCATCGACCCCCAAACTCTTAAAGCTCTTAAGGGCACTATTCAGCAGGAGATCATTACTGTTTCACCCATAACATCAGCCATAGCAGCCTTCAGAAATCATCTCTAAATCAATGATCACCTCTATATTATAATATAAAATTATTTATAAATCATCTTAATAATGAATTAAAAACCTCTACTGAACAAGGTTTCATTAGTGCAATTAATAATTTAATTATTTTTAGTATTTTTTTTTTTTCCATTAACCTCTTAAATGTGGGAGGTTAATTTGGGTGACCAGGTACTTTAGGGTTAATTAAGCTTTACTTGTGTTTCAGTTATGGGTCAGATATCAGTAATGCTTCAGTACCTCCGATATAGCACCTTTCTTTATTAGGAAAATTAACTGTAATCTTAAGGCGTGAAAGAAAACGCCGTGATTATTCCAGTCACCTAACCTGTCAGCCAGAAGGTTCTGGGTTTGATCTGTGGGTTTCACCAGGACTTTTCTGTATTAAAACAAGGACTGTCTTGATATAATTTGAGTTTTCTCTGGCTAATCTAGGCTGCAGACACATATACATTATGGCAGCTGACTACTCTAAATTGCCTATACAGTATTTGTAAATGTAAGTGTGAATGGTTGCGTGTGTCAGCGTTACCCTGTGGCAAACCCTGTGCCAATGGGAGGCCAGCGGGGTGGGATGTTGAGAGCTAATCAATGGAGAGCAACTCGTGCATTGTTTGAATGTTTGAATGGCGCATTTCATAAGGAGAACTTGTTTCGTATGCAGAGACAAAAAATTTTAGAATGTTTTTCATAACCTGGATTTTTTTGTTTGCTGGGACTATCATAAGGTGAGGTACCACTGTACCTTAAAAAATTTAAGTTTACAATTCCCAAAAGCAGAGTTTTTATTTTAATAGCTGTCCAATCCTGCATTTGTCTTTTTTTTTTTTTTTTTTTTCTTCAATTCATTTTCTGTAACCGCTTAATCCTAATTAGGGTCGCAGGGAGGCTGGTGCCCATCCCAGTCAACTCGGGGCAAGGGCAGAGTACACCCTGGACAGCTCGCCAGGCCATCGCAGGGTGGAAACACGCCAACGGCTTTGCAGCTACTCTTTACAAAAGTCAGCAATGGTTCTTTTACATGCCTCTCACCATAGACAGTGAGAGACAGCCGGCATTTGATAACCCAGTTAGCTGCACTGGGGAGGACAGTGACAACCTTGTGGAGAGTGGGACTCGAACCCCCAACCTTTGGATCAGCGATCCAGTGCCCTATACCACTAGACCACCACTGCCCCGTGTTTTTTTTTTTTTTTTTTTTTTTTTTTTTTTTTTTAAATGCTTTTATAATTTACACATTCATTTATATCATTTATCAGTTTATTTATATATTTAACAAGTGCATGTTCTATCAAGTGGGCAGTGGTGGTAAAGGTGCTGGATCACTGATCCTAAGGTTTGGAGTTCAAGCCCCACTGTCCACACACACACCCCCCCCCCAGTGCAGTTAAATGGGTTATCAAAGGCCGGCCATGTCGCTCACTGTCTATGGTGTGAGGTTCATGTTAAAGAACCATTGCTGACTTTCAGCAAGAGTAACTGCATAGATGCCAGCGTGTTTCTGCCCTGCGATGGCCTGGCACACTGACCAGGGTGTACTTTACTCTCTGTTGGGAAAAGGAGCTGTCTTTAATAGCAATGTGCTATTTTTAACAGGCGGCTACCTTTTTTTAGCTGTTATTTTACTTTGACAGCCTGTCATTTTAATGACGATGATAATTTGCCAATTTATAGTGTGCTTGCAAAACTTGCGGCCAGTCATACAGTGGTGAGATAAGAGGAGCACTCAAGAAGGGAAACCATACAGAATGATGGCACCCGAGTGTGACCACATGCTAACCTTGACGCACAGCTGCAAGATGGGGAAAGTGCCCAGGATGAGAAAACAAAGTGATTACGCTTGAGTATGACCTCCTGCTAATGCTTGCTGTCTTAGATATGATTGTGCAGCAACTAGTGTACCAAGGAGAAATAACCACGCCAAACCCGAAATATAAAAGACAAAGGAAAACCTTATTATTCAAATTGGGAAATGTTACATACTGTTACAAATATTACTGCTTTTATCCAGAGGGATGATGGACATCATGTCCGTAGAAGAGGAGACCTCAAACACAGGAAGCAAGGTCGGTGTATAGTCAAAAAGTGAGTCGGGCCAGCCTGGGGGCAAGGGCGAAGGCACGAGAGAAGCATAGTTGGGACTATAGTGAGGACTATAGTCAGAGTAGTCCGAATAGTCAGGCGACAGCAGAGGAATATAGGAAGAACCAGGAGGATGTGGGGAGTTGCAAGGACAATGGGGTGGTGAGAGAGAGAGGAGAGAGACTCGTCAGTCTGGGTGGACTGATCACAAGTCTCAGGGAGAGACTGGATACCTTGTTCATGGCTGACGGGACACGAGGACCGGAACTGAGTAGCTGCCAGGAAGTGTAGAAAGTCCAGAAGGTCAACAGAAAGGATGGATGGGTGAGAAGTAATGCAGCGCCGATTGACACCTCTTCTCATATACATGGGACGATAGGCAGGCTGGGCTGAAAGGGTAAAAAGCAGAAGGACGGGGCATAAGGTGCATGTCTTGTGAATATATATATATATATATATATATATATATATATCAACTATGATTCAGTGCTGGAAGCTTAGAGAATAAACACGGTAATGCATAAAAGGCACAAGGCCCAGTTTATGCCAATTGGTGGTTATAAGAAATGCTGGTACACTAATTGCTAGTAGACAAAACATGTAATCACAGTAAGGCTTGAAAGAAATAAGTGCTCATATATGGCAGGATGCGCTTACTGGGTTGAAATTAAATATTATAAGAAGTGAAAAGAATGAGGTAGACATGATGTTTAGATTGAGAAGTAATCTGTGCAACCAGAGTGTGGGTGTGAAGGCCAAGTGAACTCCAGCAAATGAATTGAAACAGGAAGAAGGTGCTGGGGATCAAGCACCTATCTTATAAAAACTCTGCCCAAAGTTCGCCGAAAATAAGGGGAAAATGTAGAAATGTCATTTAGGGTCAGATGACATCACATTGAAAGAAAATGAGAAAATAAGGAAAAATTAGCAAACGGTGTGCAAATTAAAAGGAAGGGGTTAAAGGCCAAAAGAACAAAAGAAGGGGAAAATTGGCTCAAGCTGGAAGAGCTGCCTCAGCACTTGAATACATAAACAGGGGAATTCAGAAGCAATCGCAGTTGCAGTTTGGATGAAGATAGCATGTAGCTAGCAGAGCTGTCTGATAGTTAGCCACGGACCGTGCACGGGGTTGACAGGATGGGGATGATAGGTTACTTGATTGTCTGCTGTAACTGTCAACCTTCTTCCAACCTGTCTGTGTGATATTTTGGAATAAATAATTGTTTCTGCCTCTTCTCATTTGGTTGTGGAAAGCTCCTTCATTTTTATGAAGTGTTTAATAATAGAGCTAATTGGAACTTTATAAGAACAACACAAGGGCAACTCGGGGAGGACATTCTTTCCACCGGCATATGTCCAACTTGGGCAGGAGGGCCTGATTCAATCCATCATCTCAGTGACATGACAGCTTTCTTGGGTTTTCTTGTATTAGACACACGCAGATGCCAGACAGGTCATGGGACAACCATTCAAGTCATGTTTCTCTACTCAGCAGATATATTATTATTATATTCAATGGAAACTTTAGATCCATAAAAGGGATTGGATTACATGAAATATGACCAAAAACAATCCTTATAGAAAAAAGAAATAAAAAGTTTTAATTCCACCAAACTCTGCTATTCCCTTCTTGGCCTTTTAAGACCTTCTTTCTAACACTGGGCATTTGTTAGTATATGCCAAGAGAAATCTTATCATCCAGCCGAAGCTCACACCGCATAAGTCTATAAACTGTGATAGAAACTTACATCATTGTTTTTGCTGAGTCTGTTTAATACCAACAACTTTTAGTGTCGGATGACACGGTGGCGTAGTGGTTAGCATGTCTACCTCACAGCAAGAAGGTCCTGAGTTCAATTGTCAGCTCGGGTATTTCTGTGTGGAGTTTGCATGCTCTCCCCGTGCTTGTGTGGGCTTCCTCTGGGTACTTAGGTTTCCTCCCACATTCCAAAAATATGCACAGTAGGTTAACTGGCTGTTCCAAATTTAATGGAATGGTGAATGTGAGTGTTTGCCCAATCTGTCCACATGTGTTTTGTAGATTTAGAGAAGGCTTTTGACCTTGTTCCTCGGACTATCTTGTAGGGGGCGCTCTAGTAGAACAGGCCATTCGGTCATTGTATCACCAGCCTGAGCTTGGATCGCATTGGTAAAAAAAGGTTGAACTTGTTTCCGGTGAGAGTTGGAGTCTATTAAGGTTGTCTTTTGTCACTGATTCTGTTCAAAAAATTTATGCACAGAATTTCAAGGTACAGCCTAGACTTGGTGGCTAGCTTTTTGTGGCTGACATTGTCCTTTTGGCTCCATCAATCCAGGACCTCCAGCTTTCATTGTAGTGATTCGCAGTCAAGTGCAAAGCAGCTGGAATGAGACTCGACACTCCCAGGGCCGAAGCTTTGGTTCTCAGACGGAAAAGGGTGGAATGCCCCCTCCGGGTCTGGAATGTGGTCCTGCCCTAAGTGGAGGAGTTCAAGTATCTCAAGGTCTTGTTCATGAGTGAGGGAAGGATGGAGTGGGAGATCAACAGGGGGATCACTGCAGCCTCTACTATAAAGCAGAGCTTAAACCGTTGTAGTGAAGAGGGAACGGAGCTGCAAGGCAAAGCTCTCAATTTGCCAGTCGATCTACGTTATAACCCTTACCAATGGTCTCGAGATTTGGGTAGTGATTGAAAGAACAAGATCATGGATGTAAGCGGCTGAAATGAGCTTCCTTTGAGACAGGGTGAGACACTCAGCCATCCATGGGGGCCTTGGAGTAGAATCACTGCTCCTCTGCGATGAGAGGAGCCAGTTGAGGTGGCTTGGGCATCTGGATAGAATGCCTCCCAAATGTCTCCCTGGTGTTGTGTTTCAGGCATGAACAACTGGGAGGAGACCCTGGGGTCAACCCAGAACAGGTTGGAGGGATGATGTCTCTCAGCTGGTCTGGGAATCTCTCGGTGTCCTCTCAGAAGAGCTAGAAGAATTGGCTGGGGAGAGGGATGTCTGGAACGCATTGCTTTGGCTGCTGCCTCGCAATCCGACCCCAGATTAAGTGAATGATGATGATGATGTTGATGTGTCCAAAACATTTAATTGGTACTACCTTTCAAATCAGCATTGATTAAAGAATATGAAACAGTAAGCAAGCACTATCAAAACTGGTATTCAATGATGACAAAAGAAATTGTCCGTATAAATGCAGGGAGAAACCATTTGCTGCAGACAGCCCCAAAGCTGCCAGAATACCTAGAGACAAAGTAACTCAATAAAACCCACACAAGAACATGAGAGCATACAAACTCCACACAGGAATACCTCTGCTGTGCCCAAGACTCATTAACCACTACACCACCATGCCATCCTGTGCCTTATACAGTTGTTGCAACGCAGGTTTATTAAATATACTACATTAATATAGTACAGTATGAGAGAGATTTCCTTTCAGCTTTTCCCTTTTTCCAGGGGTGGATGATTGGCACGTTTGATTTGGCATAGGTTTTTAAGTCGGATACCCTTCTTGACACAACCCTTTTAGAAAGGGACAGAAACACGCTGACGGCTTTGCAGCCTAGATAGTACAGTATTTGTTTAGAAATTTAAAAATTAAGATTGTAAAAAACTTCTCTATAAATACTAAACATTTCTGATGACCGAGTCTGTGGCAATAGTAGCACAGAAAAAGCTGATTGATTGACACAATCACTTGGGCACAGTGATCATGTTCACCTCACCTGAAGCACACCTGTTTTACCTTCACTGAATTTTAATATTATTTTTATTTGTTTATCTCTATTGACCATTTCAAGTTTTGATGGAGTACAAAATTGAAAAATGATCACATGACTTATTTTAGGCCTTGCGTGTTTTGTGTAGTGTTTGCATGTACTGTACTCCCTGCCCTGGTGTAGGTTTCCTCTAGGACCTAGAGATAGATGCATAGATTGAAATGCGTGATATTTATTTATGTTTTGTTTATTTGATGGCTTTTTTCTGTATTTTTATTGAAAGGACAGTGAAATTATATATTAGTTATTCTGTTAAGAAAGGCCACCTGATTTATCTGAGAGCCAGATGCAGTCATCAAAAGAGTCATAGGTTCCCGACCCCTGAACAGGCTCGCGAGCAACTCATGTTGTCCTTATCGGCGACCTGGTGCCCCCTGCACTAGGTATTCCATTTTCTTTCTACAGTGCAAAGACATGTATCCCCCACGACACTGTGGAAAGCTATTTAGAGCGTCCCCTGCTTTCCACCAGACTTGTGACTGAGATGGGTTCCATCCTCCCTATAACTAAATAAAGGATAAAGGGGTTTGGAAATTAAATAAAATAAAAAGTTTCCAGTCCTCTGTGAGCTTGAACTTTTATGGAGATTTGTGAGTGTGATTTAAATAAAAAATATGTGTCAGCAACATACGTTGCACTTTACAGGAAATCAGATTACACTTGATGATAATCAATAGTCAGTACTTTCCCTGCAAAATTTTAGTTTACTAAAAGATTTTAGAAGACATCTGTGCATAAATTGTTGAAAACCGTTTGTTTTTAAATGGGAAGATGGCAGTTTCTATTGTTTTATATTATTGTTACTGGGATCAGTGAATGCTTTTAATATTCTATATTTAAAACTTGACTGTTGCAGTCAAATTACAGGTTTAATGAGAAATGTGAAAAATGAAAAAAATTTTAATCAACAGAATCTAGAATCACTGATTATAAGTGCTTTGGTGCTGAATAAAACATTGCATCTTCCCAATTAATTGTTTATGACTGTAAAAACCTAAACTGTTTGTCTTTATAAATATAGACTGCTCAGTACAGACAAAACGTACATGCCGACAAAAAATTTGCCTGATATCCTTTATATCAGTGGTCCCTAACCTTTTTATCGCCGCGAACCAAAAGAGCACCACAGATGCAGTTTTTGCCTTGAGGATGTTAATAGAGAAGTACAGGGAAGGTCAGAAGGAGCTGCATTGTGCCTTTGTGCATCTGGAGAAAGCATATGACAGGGTGCCTAGAGAGAAACTGTGGTATTGCATGAGGAAGTCTGGAGTTTCAGAAAAGTATGTTAGATTGGTGCAGGACATGTATGAGAGATGTAAGACAGTGGTGAGGTGTGCTGTCTGTGTGACAGAAGAGTTCAAGGTGGAGGTAGGACTGCATCAAGGGTCAACTCTGAGCCCCTTCTTGTTTGCTATGGTGATGGACAGTCTGACAGACAAGTTTAGACCAGATTCCCCATGCACTATGATGTTTGCAGATGACATTTTGATCTGCAGTGAGCGCAGAGAACAAGTGCAGGAAAATCTAGAGAGGTGGAGGTATGTCCTGGAAAGGAGAGGAATGAAGGTTAGCCTCAGTAAGACAGAATACATGTGTATGAATGACAAGGACCCAACAGGAATGGTGAGATTACAGGGAGCAGAGAAAAGGAAGGTGGAGGATTTTAAGTACTTGGGCTCAACAATCCAGAGCAATGGAGAGTGTGGAAAAGAGGTGAAGAGGTGTGTGCAGGCTGGTTGGAATGGTTGGAGAAAACTGTGCAGTGTGATAGGAGAGTATTGACAAGAATGAAAGGAAAAGTGTACAAGATGGTGGTGAGGCCAGCGATGTTGTTGTATGGTTTAGAAACAGTGGCCCTGGAGAAAAGACAGGAGGCAGAGCTGGAGGTAGCAGAGATGAAAATGTTGAGGTTCTCTTTGGGAGTAACGAGGATGGATAGGATTAGGAATGAGTACATCAGTGGGACAGCACATGTAAAACGTTTTGGAGACAAAGTCAGAGTGACTAGATTGAGATGGTTTGGACATGTACAGAGGAGGGATAGTGAGTATATTGGTAGTAGGATGCTGAGGTTGGAACTACGAGGCAGAAGGCCCAGAAGAAGACCAAAGAGACGACTCATGGACGTGGTGAAGGAGGACATGAAGGCAGTTGTTGTTAGAGAAGAAGATGCAGAGGATAGGGTGAGATGGAGGCAGATGATTCGCTGTGGTGACACCTGAAGGGAACAGACGAAAGGAACAGAAGTAGAAGAAGGACTGGCCAACGCTTGACAACTACGGCCCGGGGGCGGGGAGGAAGGGGGGTAGCTTGTTTTATATTGTAAATGTAATACCCTGCCCTTGCCAGAGTCAACTGAGATGTGCGCCAGACTCCTTAATCAGGATTAAGCGTTACATTTTTAAACGAGCTCGAACATTTCTTTAAAAAAAAAAAAAAAAACAACCCACAGGTGATCTCAGGCTCAGTCTCACCCGAAATCCCCGCTATTGTTTGAAACATGTCCAACTCGCCTCCGTTCATGTGCCATCCTCTTGTGGGTTACATTTTAGTGCTCAAATTACCGACACGTAACCGAGAGAATCTGGTCATTGTCAACAATAAAAGGTTGTTCACACTCAGATAATAAATAAAACAGAAATAAATAATTATTTCTTGTGCGTCCCGGTAACAATTGATCCAAAGATCGGTACCGGTCCGCGACCCGGGGGTTGGGGACCACTGCTTTACATTGTTTGGGTGGCAATAACACTAAGACACACACACACTTTAAAAATACATTCAATTTGTTTTCTCTGGTTGATATTCTTATTCCCAAAGTCCACAGATAAACTGAGCCATTGTTTTTATTTTCTTTCTATAAATTAGTCATGCATAACTTAAACTCTTTTGTATGAACATTTATAATGTCTTGTTGTTGTTGAAAAATCCAGAATTTCATAATGAAATTTTCAGAATTTCAAAATTACAGAACTAACTGTCACCACCAGCTTGCCAGATCCTTGTGTTTACTGAACAATAGGAGATAGAAGAGTGGGGGGGAAAACATGTGCACAACATCATTACTTTTAAATTTGTTTCCGATTTTATTTAATTTAAAATATGCTTCACAGAGGTAAAAGAAAATTGTCTCCATTTGAGTGATTTATTTATTTAATGAGAAAATAAAAAAGATGAACATCTTCTAAGTGGGGTAATTCCATAATCCTTTCCAGGGGTTGTAGAGTGGGGCAATTAAATTCTTTTTAAGTATTTTTTTGTATTAATTTGTTCATATTTTAGTTTACAAACACACATTTTAGCAGTGTTTGTAGAGTTACTCATCATCACAATTAACAGGTGTATAAGAGACTATATGAGTTAATAAACATGATGTACAGTATAAGTGCATTAGCTGTATACAAATCTGTCCTCGTACATAAAATATATAAAAATTCAGATATCAAGTAAAAATATTTAAAATATACACACTACTGAGACCACAAGTAAAACTATTTCTGCCTCATTTTTTAAAAATTTTATTTTACACAAAGGTTTTCTTTATGAATATTAGCAATAAATCCAGTGAAAAGTAAGATCTTTGAAGTATTATATCTATAACTATGCCAGTATTTGCCTTAATGACAGTGTGAGCTTGACTGATGCACATTCCACAAGTCGGTGAAAAACCTGATGATCCAAACTGAATCACACTGTCCTGTCCTGTGTGTAAGTTCTATAACTTAACCTCGGTGTTAACTTAGTCAACTCCACAAATGTGGTTCAATTTAAATACTAACCTATAAATTGTGCAATTCTGTTAATATAAAATTGTATAAATATTGTGAACCCTTTACAGCTTTCTTTATTTCTGCATTAATATCACCGAAAACAACATCATTTCTTTTTACACAAATCCTAAAAGTAGACAAAGAGAAGCCAGCTAAACAAAATATCAAAAATATTACACTTCATCACTTATTTATTCATTCATTTTTCTGTAGCCGCTTAATCCTAATTAGGATCGCGGGGAGGCTGGCGCCCATCCCAGCCGACTCCAGGTGAGGGCAGAGTACACTCTGGACCACTCCAGGAGAAATGAATGTAATAGTTATCAAGTTCACAAAGGAAACCTAGGTAACTTCTAAGGAGCTACAGGCCCTCTTCACTTTGGCTAATGTTAATTTCTAAGAGTCCACAATCAGAAGAACTTAATTCACAATCAAAATCAAAACCACAATCAAGATCATGAATGACACCAAATATGACTTTTATATGATTTAAATTGAAACTTTGTGTTTGGGGAAGGAAAACAATACAGTCCAATACAAGAAAATTATTCAATCTCTTAAACAGGGTTCTGCTAGGGTGAGGTAGGTTGACCTGTTTTGCTGCATCTGGACCAGGACAGTTTGTCATCATTAATGGATTCTGACATTTTTCTTTGAACTGAAACTAAGAATGATGTGGTTACGCAACAGGGCAGTGACCCTAAGGACTCAAATCATTCTACCAAAGAATAGTTAAAGAATATATTTTAAAAGGCCAAATCAAAGACATGGTAATCCAATAAAGGTGTTGGGTGAACAGTTCATGTGAGGAAACCCACCAACATTCCAAACTTGAAGTTGTTCTGTATGGGGAAATAAACTAAATCCCTCCAGGTCGATGTACAGGACTGAGCGACAGCTACAGCAAATGTTTAGTTACAGTTATTACTGTACAAGGTAAGGTAAGTCTGTTGGGTTTTTACACCTGAGCCGAGTGGCTCATCAGGCCGGTGCTTATCCCTGGTTTCCGTAGCATGAAGTGACCAGGAGTTCAACTCCTCCTGGATGGGATGCTAGTCCATCACAGGTTACCTTCCCAGTATATTTTACTGGTACCCGTTTATACTGCTGGGTGAACAGAGGCACACTTGTGGTTGAGACCTTGCCCAGGGGTCTTAGCACAGTGGGGGTCTCGGTGGGATTTGAACTCACAACCTCCCGATCATGAGCCCAGCACTCTAACCACTACACCACCGGCCCCACTATTACTGTACAAAGGAGTCTGGAAATAACTGTAATTTCACCTTCAAATTTAGCAGCTAATTCATATTTTTGGCACTTATATATGTATATATATATGTAATAATGGATTATTTTCCACAATAAATAAATGGCCAAGTGTTATATTTTTGTTTAATTGGGCTCTTATGGGAGAATCTGATATTTTAAATTATATTATGCAGAAATGTACAAAATTGTAAAAATCTTTGGCATCAAAGGGTGGATAATAAACAACCTGGTGCAGTGAGGAAGACTTTCACTGCAAAACAACAAACAAACAAAAAAAAAAACCTATTTCATGTATAGTTACCGCAAAGGTACAAGAAGGAAAAATGTTTACATCTCAATTACCTGCATCAATAGTACAAAGTTAAACAGCTGAGTTATGTCAAATACGTACAGAATAAGACAAAAAATTCAATCAGTATTGGATTATGTATCAAATGCAACAAAATACTTAAATTAATATTTTGTTATTATTAAAAAAAACAGTGATGTATTGATTGCATTGTTATTTCTTTGTTTTCTTTTACCATTTATTGCCAATCACACACAGGAATATAGATATTTATTCACATATACATTGATATAAATTGGCAGACGCCCTTATCGAGGGTGAATTACTTAAAAAAAAAAATCTAATTTAGATAACAAAGTGGATGAGTATAATGGCCTTGTTCAAGGGCCCAACAGAGAAGACTGGGACTTGAATCCCTAACATTTGGATCAGAAGCACAGAACTTTAACCACTGCCACAACCCTTAGTGTTGTGTGTTGAAAGGCGATTACAATAATGTAAAAAAAAAAAAAAAAACAGCTTTCAGTCAAATATTATTTCCAATGATTATTTTACACCTAATAGATTTAATGGTAAATACCATTTAGATATGATTGTCGTAGTGAGTGCAAGTGGTGGTTTGATTTGTCATCAATCCATTAACAGTGTCTGAAACCAGAAGGATTCGGGATTTTATAACTTTCATACTTTACTGCACTGTTGTTTTCTCCCACCATGTTCTGCTCAGTTTGGTCAACTGGCAAGTCCTACCCAGCAGCCAGCTCTCCCTCAGATAACAACTACCAACTGAACGGTGATGGCTGCATCATTTAATTCCAATAATTGTAGCAGTTCACTGATTTCGACAGCAAAACACAGTTATGATCAGCAGGTGGCAGTGTAATCCTATAAGTCACTAATTACCAGCTTTGTTTCTGGAGATACACAGACATATACTAGTAGTATGTCTGTCTTCCTTTTGGCTTTTTCCCTTTTTCCTCGGGAGATTCGGCAGAGGTTTTTATGTCGGATGCCCTTCCTGTCACAACCCTTTATAGCAAGGGACAGAAACACGCTGACGACTTTGCAGCTACTCTTTACGAAAGTCAGCAATGGTTCTCTTACATGCCTCTCACCATAGACAGTGAGAGACATGGCCCGCCTTTGGTAACCCAGTTAGTTGCACTGGGGGGGACAGTGACAACCCTGTGAAGAGTGGGACTCGAACCCCCAACCTTTGGATCAGCGATCCAGCGCCCTATACCACTAGGCCACCACTGCCCCTACATATGCTAGTAGTATATCACAAGTAAATAGACCTCTCATTACAAAGTTTCATCAGTGAAACTTATTTAATCAAACTTGCTAATTAATTAATTAATTAATATTATTATTATTGATTTATACTGTATAAATTCTTTATAGTAAGTGTCTATGCTGCAAACACCAGTAGGAAAAGTCTAATTTTCAAAGAAGGATTATTATGGGTTGGTCTGAGGGGCATTCAGCCAATGGCAGGTTTTCGTAAAACCTTGGGATTCCTCTTCCATAGACAACAAGCGCAGGTTAGTATTTTTCATCTACTCATCTTCATGATACCCAATCTGGAGCCAGACTGTGTGTCTCTCTTTCAGTTTCTGTGTCCTGATGGCTTGCCATTGTGTCACATGACCTGATCTTCACCTACTGATTACTGACTTACACCCTCTGTAATGGTATCACTGAGAGGGTTGCTACCACCCTGGGACATCCCACCTGCAGGGATTTATTCAGGGAGTGTGGATCATGCTGCCATTTTCTGTTTGTACAAAATAAATCAAAGTGGCTCATCTTTGGTAAAGATCAACACGTCTGGTTCAGTCCCTCACTTTCATTTGTAGAGTGTAAGATCTGAAACGTGTCGACTTAACTACAGTGATATCGGGAAACGGAATAGAGAAGTCTTGAATAGTAAATGAGACAGCTAATGCTGTGTGTACGGTATTGCTGCTCGAAGAGGCTTTGAATAGGCAAACTAGCTTCAAGGACAAACGTGTTTTTTGTCTCTGTTGTCCTGTTTAAAGATTAAGATTGTTTGCATTTCTGAAAAATTTCACTGACTGCTGGCAGCGAGTGGGATTATATGGTACACTGTGTATGCTGTCTGAAGAAATTGGCACATTTCAGAAGCTATTCTCTTCAGGCTTTGGAGAAATTGACACTTGAGGTATTAGATTGCCCAGGGCCGCCC
This sequence comes from Plotosus lineatus, assembly GCA_024760905.1. Classification (NCBI taxonomy): domain Eukaryota; kingdom Metazoa; phylum Chordata; class Actinopteri; order Siluriformes; family Plotosidae; genus Plotosus; species Plotosus lineatus. Next base: position 16,501,796 of record CM045751.1, on the reverse strand, counting down.
CCATGGCCTTGTTGGTGCTCATCATACCAATGGGTAGTGCAGCGACGTCGGGCGTTCATAAAGAAATTGCTCACTGTATTCAGCTCTAGGCCCAGCTGTTGTGCGATGGTCAGCTGCATTTCTTTGTTTGGTCGCTTATTCTCCTTGAAAATGGCGATAAGTGTACGTCGCTGCAGGTCAGTGAAGACAAGACGTTGCTTTTTAGGAACTGTGCCGTGTTCTTTCTGCTGCTCTTGCTCTTTTCGTTTGCAAGCTGTAGAAAGAAGAGAAACCAAAAGAAATAGGAAGATGCAATTATAAGTCTATCACTGACCTAAAACATTTACAGCAGCATGAACTGCCTGTGGTCCACATATTACTGTAATTCTTTTCGGTGTAACTCTCACTCACTCATATGGCAAACTGCTTGTTCCTTGTAGGGTCAGGGTGAGATTGGAGCCTATATCAGCTGACACTGAGACGAGGCGGGGTACGACCCAAACAGCTACCCAGACCACCACAATGTTCAGTTCAGTTCATTTTCTGTAACCGCTTCATCCTAATTAGGGTCGCGGGGAGGCTGGTGCCCATCCCAGCCAACTCAGGGCAAAGGTAGACTACACCCTGGACAGCTCGCCAGGCTATCGCAGGGCAGAAACACGCTGACGGCTTTGCAGCCTACTCTTGTCGAAAGTCAGCAATGGTTCTTTTACATGCCTCACACCATAGACAGTGGGAGACATGGCCGGCCTTTGATAACCCAGTTAGCTGCACTGGGGGGGGGGACAGTGACAACCTTGTGGAGAGTGGGACTCGAACCCCCAACCTTTGGATCAGAGATCCGGCGCCTTATACCACTAGACCACCACTGTCCCACCACCACAATGCAACACACACAATCATTCACTCTCACCCCTAAGGACTATTTGAATCAGCCTATTAGCCTATTGTGAATGTGTTTGGACTGTGGGTTGAAACTGGAGTATTTGGAGGGAACCCATGCAAGTACAGGGAAACATGCAAACTCCACACAGAAATATCTGAGCCCAGGACTCGAGTCCAGAGCCTTGTGAGGCAGATATGCTAACCACTGAGGCAGATATACTAACCGCTATGATACCATACCATCTCAGCATGAGACCTCGAAATTAAAGACATTCTTCGTATTGGTAGTTGGGCCGGTAGCGTAGTGGTTAGGGTGCTGCGCTCATGATCGGGAGGTTGTGAGTTCAAATCCCACTGAGACCCTCACTGTGCTAAGACCCCTAGGCAAGGTCTCAACCACAAGTGTGCCTCTGTTCACCCAGCAGTACAAATGGGTACCAGTAAAAATATACTGGGAAGGTAACCTGCGATGGACTGGCGTCCCATCCAGAGGGAGTTGAACTCCTGGTTGCTTCACGCTATGGAAACCGGGGATAAGTACCAGCCTGATGAGCCATGAGGCTAAGCCACTAGGCTTGGGTGTAAAAACCCAACAGACTTACCTTCGTATTGGTAATGAAATACAAATTGTGATCAATAAGCATGTTTCACGGTGCACAGCTTTTCGAAGTTGGGTTTAAAACATGATACTGAACTCTCAGCTCCTGCTCAATGCTGAACTGGGACCTGGACTTATTTTCACAGCAGTGACGTCATCCAGCATGACATAGACCGTGTCTGCTGCAGGTAGGATCAGTTCCTCTGCTGTGCTGTGAGGTTTTCTGCACTGAGCAGTTTGGTACTGCACCTTATCTGATGCTAACAGAGCTCGCTGGTTTGCTGGAGTAGCGTTCACAAAGCGGGATGGTTGTTGGTAATATTCGTCACTTTTA
>CM045751.1:16492500-16495000 GCA_024760905.1 Plotosus lineatus | reverse complement strand
CCTCCTCCGTCATCAGGGCCAGCTCCTTCCATGTCACACTGCTGTTTCCCACATGAGTGCTGAAGTTCCCCAGGAGAACAAGGGAGTCCCCAGGGGGAGTATTCGCCAACACACCCCTAAGTACTCCAAGAAGGGTGGATACTCTGAACTATAGTTCCTCCCATGGGTGGTGGGTCCATAGGACGGTGGATCCAAGTCTTCTTTACGGGCTGGGCTCGGTCAGGCTCCATGGGCAGAAAGCCCAACCACCAGGCACTCATTTTTGAGCCTCTTCCCTCAGGCCTTTCTTGGGAAAGGGATGGGGGGGGAGACCCTGGTGACCCGCATCCTGCAAGGAAAACTGTGACCTTTAATATTTCTCCATAATAGGGTTCGTCTAGACCTTCATCTTCGACCTGTTTGCCTTGGGTGACCCTACTGGGGTCATAATGCCCCCAGCAACATAGTTCCTAGGAGCATCAGGATACGCAAACTCCTCCACCATGATAAGGTGGCGATTCAAAGGAGAGTCCCAGAGTTGGCGAGGGCATTTCTGTTTGGAGATTTCATGTTCTCCCCGTGACTGTGTGGGTTTCTTCCAAGTTCCCCAGTTTCCTCCCACTGTTCAAAGACACACTTAATAATTGCTCCAAATTGCCCCTATGTGTGAGTATGAGTATGACTGGTTGGGTGTGGGTGTGTGTGTGTGTGTGTGTGTGTGTGTGTGTTGACTCCGCGATTGTCTGATGAACTATTCAGGGTGTACCCTGCCTTCTTTCCGTGTTGGCTGAGATAGGCACCAGCTTCCCCGTAACCCTACAAGGATTAAACTGTTTGTTGAGAACATGCATGTTGGGGTGTTGGGGTGTAAATACCTCCCACTTTTAACAAAATAAAAAATGTTTTCATTCTTACAGCAATGTTAGGATACGATAGACTTCTCATCAGTGGCCTTCAATTAATATGTGACCCACTGTGTGCAGAATCTGGGTTTTATTTATTGTTAAATCACGAATGATAACTTTGCCCAAGTGTGCCGGGTCAGGGGACTTCCAGGATGAGCTTTGGGAACCACTGGAGAGTTCTGATGAATTCAGCTTGTTAGCATGATTATTCATTATTACATTATTATTCATTCATTCATTCATTCATTTTCTGAACCGCTTAAAAAGTTAGGGTCGTGGGGAGGCTGGCGCCCATCTCAGTCGACTACAGGAGAGGGCAGGGTACACCCTGGACAGCTTGCAAGTTCATCACAAGGCGAAAGTATTCATCAAATTTTAATTTTTTTTTTTTTTTTTTTTTTTAGAAAAAAATTCTTATAAGTTAATAATATATTTTTGTGACATGTAAGTATTTGTGCATTATTAACCTTAAAAAATGTTTATTAAGTGTTACACATTTTATTGTAAAGTGTATAAAATAATTATTCATTAAAGGTTAGGCAGATACTGTACAGTATCACTGATTATTATTTCAGCTACACCCACTGGACATGAACATGGTCCTGCTCTGATTGGCTAATCAACTGGCCCTGCGATGGTGTGGCGAGCTGTTCAGGGTGTAACCCACCCTTGACCGGAGTTGACTGGGATGGGCGCCAGCCTGCCCATGACCATCATTAGGATTAAACTGTTCACAAAATGAAAGAATGAATGAACTACTTGTATATCAGCACATACAGTACATCTCTAAAAAATCTTCATCATCAACGACAACAACAACAACAACAACAAAACAAAAACAGAAGTGAGCATCACATGCGACTCTAAAAGCTATCTCTAACTGGATGCTGCTTTATTCTAGATGTATTCCATAAAAAGCACCAAATTCGAAATTTAATAGAAAGTAAGCTTTTTTTTTAATTTATTTTTTTATTATTATTATTATTATTATTATTATTATTATTATTAAGGATATAGAGATGTTTTCCTCCAAAATAGACCTCACCCACTGTGACCAGGGAAGGGACAATCATCAGTGTCATGTGACAAAACAAAAAGAGGCAAGTGGATTTTGTGTGTGTGTGTGTGTGTGTGTGTGTGTGTGTGTGTGTGTGTGTATTAGATTTGTTTTTAATTATTTTGTTTGTTTCTGTTTTATTATATGTAAACGTATGTCTCCTGATATTCCACTAATGTTTCATCAGTTTGTCCATCCTGTGTAAAACGCATGTTGGGAAAAGACTTGCCTGAGAAAGCCCGCTCTGTAATTCATCACGACTGCATGTCTACTCCCAGGCCAGTAGACATTCGTTGCTTAAGGTATTAATACATATGTAGGTTACGAAAAAATGATTTAGTTAATTAGTTAATTACAAAATTGTAAAAATGTTTCTGACCAATATTTAAGACAAACAATGTTATTTATCAGCACGTGATTATTTGTTACATTATCACAGTGCAACACGTCAATCAAGAATCAGATGCGGTTGGTATTGATTGGATTGATTGATCCTTTCCTGATCATATGATGCACATGCACCTGCTCACAGAAACGCCCTCACCGAGCACGGGAGGCG
>CM045751.1:16355000-16482500 GCA_024760905.1 Plotosus lineatus | reverse complement strand
TTCGCTTGCCCAGTATGTGTATGTGATAACACACAGAGGAAGCAGTTTAAGAGGAAGCATTTAGAGTTGTGCACTTATAGAAAAGGTCACAGTATGGGCTTACATTTGAAAAGCAGGTATTTGTGAAATGGGTGAAAAAGACATAATCTTTTGTTCTCAGCATCGCTGGGTCTTTTGCCACAGGGATGAAATGTAAATGGAGCGAGTTGATCAATAACTTATTGATCTTGGTTGGCAGGAGTCAGGGGGATTCAGAGAGAGAGAGAGAGAGAGAGCGAGCGAGAGAGAGAGAGATGAGATGAGATGAGATGAGATGATCGTAAGATGTATGGTTTTTGAAATCTGCAATTTCGAGGATAAACCCCATCGGGAAAATAAGTTCTTTTGTTTTTCTCTTGTGAAAATTTCTATCTGTGTCTATACTGACAAAAGACTTTCATCATAAATACAGACATTCATTTGTTTATTGGCCAAGCCATTTTAATCCACCTGGGTAAGGAGGAAAGCTGGAACTTATTCCAGACTATTCTGGCAAAGGCTGGATACACCCTGAACACTTCACACCAGGCCATGACAGGGCTACTCTCAGACATGCACTTGCATATAAACGATCTGGAACAGTTCATTAGTTAAATGTGCATGCTTTTGGACTGTAGAGTACCCTGATGAAGCATGGGGGAAACATGAAAACTACACACTTGAGTGAGACTCGAACCCATGGCCTTTTTGCTGTGAGGTGGAAGTGCGAAGCACTACTTCACTGTAATGCCTGCATGACAGCAGACAGTGATGCAGTAAACTCATCCATTCATTTTCTGAACTGCTTAATCTTAATTCGGGAGACTGGTGCCCATCTCAGCCGACTCTGGGTGAGGACAGAGTACACCCTGGATAGCTCGCCAGGCCATTGCAGGGCAGAAACACACTGACAGCAATGCAGAATACGCTTTACAAAAGGTGCTTTTACATGCATCTCACCATAGACAGTGAGAGACATGGCTGGCCTTTGATAAACCAGTTAGCTGTACTGGGAGGACAAAGGCAACCCGTTCTTGAACCCCCCCCAACCTTGGGATCAGTGATCCAGCACCTTCTCACCGGGCCACCACTGCCACACAGTAAACTAATAAAGCTTAAATCCGGGGGTGCTCAATCCTGCTCCTGGAGATCTACCCTGCAGAAGACATTCACGCAAACCCTAATCATGCTCACCAAACCATCCAATCATCTAATCAAGACCTGACTGGATCTTGCATGTCACATGGGCCATATTAGGGTTGGAGATAAAGTCATATGGAAGGTAGATCTCCAGGAGCAGGATCGAGCACCCCTGGCTCGTGGAAAGTGGAAGGTAGAAGGTGGTCTAGTGGAAATTATGGCTGCAGTACAGCAAGAAGGTCCTGGGTTTGAAACCCGAGCATGGCGAGGGCTTTTCTGTGTGGGGTTTGTATGCTCTCCCAGTGCTTGCATGGTTTCTGCCAGGTACTCTTGTTTCCTCCCACAGTTAAAAGACATGCACTCCTTGCACAGTGTCAGCCTCCCGAATAGTCATATTAGTTGGTGCAGCAAAAAAGTGAGCGAGAATCTCTGAAAGTTATTGCGTACAGCTGTATTCTTACTCCAGATTCCACTGGAGCTTTCTTGGGTTTGTCATGGAGCAGTTAACGTTCCACTTTAGTACATTTTATCAGGCTAACAAAACCTACTGTATTTTTCCATTAGATTCATATAAATGTCTATTACTTCTTACATTATACAACCATGTAATCGAACAGGCCTTCATATATTCTGTCCAGCCATGCGGACTTTACCATCTCATTCTGGAAATTCGTATATGGATCTAGTGATATGTATCGCTAGTGGATATTTAGAACCAGACGGGAATGATGCTCAAATGCACTAAGCAGGTTTTCTATTGATTGCTGTGCAGGATGTCAAACATTTTAGTGCTGATCATGTCCTTTGTTAATGCCTTCCATGATCAGTCTGTTCATGCACAAAAAATCATTTGGCTTTATATTTTCTAATAGACACTGCCCGGAGGGGCAGAAGAATACACAGCGATATACAGCTACTGTGTAAGCACTCCTGCCGACCTTCCTGTTCTCCCACACGTTTCTACTCTCACGCGCCTGTTCGCTGTTTCCATCTATCTTTATGACACCTGCTTACATCTCCTTAATGTTTCCGGACCTGACGGTCTCCATCCTTAAAAATTCACAATAAACCATGCTGTGTGTGTTTGCCATTTGGTAAATTGCAATCTAACAGGGCTAATAAAAACAATATTTTCATCAGCAAAAGCGTAACACTGGAAGTGAAGTTCATTCTGACAACCGTCCTGCCTTCCTTCCTCTCGTTATCCTGATTCATTACAAACATCCATCACTTCATATCTACTCTTCCAGTCTTAAGGAAAACGACCTGCATTAATAAGGAGCCTAATTTTTGAACATTTCGCCATTTGTTGCGCTCAGTCTCTCAAAATACTCATTGGTCTTTTTTTTGTACAGTACTTTAATCACTTTTGGGAGGATTGTTTGAATTGTTGTTTATATATTAAAATTATGGGCCATAAAATTTGAGGCCAGCGATGTTGTATGGTTTAGAAACAGTGGCCCTGGGGAAAAGACATTAGGCAGAGCTGGAGGTAGCAGAGATGAAAATGTTGAGGTTCTCTTTGGGAGTAATGAGGATGGATAGGATCAGGAATGAGCACATCAGAGGGACAGCACATGTAAGACGTTTTGGAGACAAAGTCAGAGAGGCTAGATTGAGATGGTGTGGACATGTACAGAGGCTAGTGAGTATATTGGTAGTATGAGGCTGGAACTACCAGGCAGAAGGCCTAGAGGAAGACCAAAGAGACGATTCATGGATGTGGTGAAGGAGGACATGAAGGTCGTTGGTGTAAGAGAAGAAGATGCAAAGGATAGGGTGAGATGGAGGCAGATGATTCGCTGTGGCGACCCCTGAAGGGAAAAGCCGAAAGGAAAAAAAGATATTAAAATTATGCTCGTTTGCATTATTTGAAGGTGACCCATCATGAAAATTTCATGGTTCATAATTCCAGTTTCCACATATTCATTCGGGTCCATAAACATTGAGACATCAATTTAATCAGTCTCATTATACCTGTTTATAACATTATACTGAAGATGAAATTAAATACTGAATATCAGCTCCAATTGCAACTTCTAGGTTGTAACAGGGACGTGTTTGGGAGGCATTCTAACCAGATGCCCGAGCCATCCCAACTGGCTCCTCTCAATGTTGAGGAGCAGTGGTTCTACTCTGAGCTCCCCCAGATGCCTGAGCTTCTCACCTTATCTCTAAAGGAGAACCCCGAAACCCAGCGAAAAGAAACTCATTTCACCCGCTTGCATCCGCGATCTGGTCACTACCCAAAGCTTGTGATCATAAGTGAAGGTTGGAACGTAGATCGACTGGTAAATTGAGAGCTTTGCCTTATGGCTCAGCTCCCTCTTCACCATGACAGACCACTACAGGCTCCACTTTATTGCAAAGACTTCAGCAATCGGCCTGTCAATCTCCTGCTCCATCCTTCCCTCACTTGTGAACAAGACCCTGAGGTACTTGAACTCCTCCATTTGAGGAAGGACCTCATTCCCAACCCAAAGGGGCATTCCACCCTTTTCTGAGAACCATAGTCTCGGGACAAATGCGAATCGCTCCAATGAGAGCTGGAGGTCGTGGATTGATGAAGCCCAAAGGACAACATCATCCACAAAAAGCAGAGACAAGATCCAATGGCCACCAAACTAGAACCTCTCGATACCTTGACAACTCCCAGACATTCCGTCCATAAAATTATGAAATTATGAACAGAAAAAATTATGAACAGAATTGGTGGCAAAGGACAACCTTGTTGGACTCACACTCTCACTGGAAAATAATTTGACTTGTTGTTACCAATAAGGACCAATCTCTGGCTCTGGTGATACGGCGACCGACAGGACAGTGGCCTCTGATGGAGGAGCTACAGGACAGTGGCAACGGTTCTGGAACGCCATACTCCCTTAAGCACGCCGAACAATATAGCCCAAAGGAGCCTTCTGCAAATCCACAAAACACATGTGGACAGATTCGGCAAACTCCCTTTGCCCTCTCCAGGATCCTGTGGAGCATATAGAGTTGGTCAAGAGTGTCCCGGCCAGAAGAAAAACCCCATTGGTCCTCCTGAATCCCAGGTTCAGCTATCTGTCGGATCCTCCACTCTACTTCCCCTGCATAGACTTTCCCAGGTCAGCTGTGGTGTGTGATTCCACGATAGTTGGAACACACCCTCCGGTCCCCCTTTTTAAAAATGGAGACTACCACCCCGATTTGCCAATCCAGAAGAACGGCCCCCAATGACAACGTGATGTTGCACAGACGTGTCAACAAAGACAGTCATACAACATCCAGAGCCCCGATATATTCAGAGCAGATCTCATCCACTCTCGGAGCCTGACCACCGAGGAGCTTTTCGACTACCTCAAATCCAGTGATGGGTGGACCCCCACCCAAACCCCCAGGGAGGTTGATAGGAGGGGATAGATGGTGGGATTGAGGACGTCCTCGGAGTATTCCTTCCACCTCTCAACGACATCCCCAGTCGAGGTGAGCGTCTCCCCACTTCCACTGTAAACGGTATTTGTGGAGAACTGCTTCCCCCTTTTGAGGTGTTGGATGCTGGTCCAGAACATGTCCGGAAACCAACAGATAATCGCTTTCTAGGCCCCCCCAGCAAAACTCCTCCCACATCTGGGATTTTGCATGGACAGCATAGGCTATGGCAGTTTTTGCCATGTTTGTACCTGTCTGCTTCCTCGGGAGTTTTACAGGCCAGTAAGACCGGATAGGCCTCCTTTTTCATCTGTCCACCGCCAGGTTCGGGGGCTACCTGTATTAATCCCATGAGGGAAATTATTTCTTCTGCATTTAACCCATTCGAAGTCACGCCCCCTCCCCCCTCCACACACACACACACACACACACACACATGCACGCACACACACGCACACACACACACACACACACACCTCTGCACTTGCTCACATTTGGACTCGCACACGTACACTCGTGCGCACACACGCAGGCACACACAGAATGGGAGCAGTTCACTGCCACACACATTGGGGCGGCCGGAGAGCAGCTGAAGATAGGGTGCCTTACTCAAGCTGGTGGTTCGGTGCTGCTCACTCCCCCACTGCCACACATTTGCCCTGCTGGTTTGGAACCTGAACCAGCGATCTTTCGGTCCCAAAGCCGATTCACTAATCATTAGGATACGGCTGCCCCATTCAATACTGTCATTAAATTAAAAGGTGCTTCATCAATATAATAGTTTAAGGGTTACTGTAAGTTTAATATTTTATCAATCCAAAATAAATTAACACAGAAGGTATACAAATTTATGAAAAATGCATTATTGCCCCACTATTTATTTATTTATTTATTTTACCAGAAGTGTGTTTATGATCACTGTATACAGTTTCAACTGCACAAGATTTTTTTTTTTTTCCAAATTTCATTCAATTTGTTTTTTGCTAGTCTTCAATTTTGTGTTTGGACTTTTCTCCCCCCAAAAGCTGTGTTTTATATACGAGTCTTGTGTGGATTAGTAAATATTCTGAATACGAGATCAACGTTTTTGATGAAACACATCTCATGAAGGCAATAGAGTTTAAGGTAAAATTGTTGTACTGTACTGTAAATGAAGTCTTTCAATACTTTCTGCTTCAATTTAGGCTTTGAAGTGCCATCTAGTGGATGATAGTTGTAATTCTCCTGGTATACCAAAGCTGCAGGACCCAGCTGTGGACAGTGCTGCTCATGTTGTGATCCTCTAAATTCATGTGGAATATTGACTTTTTTTTTTTTTTTAATCCAATATAAGATAATAAGAAAGTACTTTTCTGGATTTTCTATTGTTTTAGTATGTAAACTGTTCACTGAATATAACACATTTTATACATTTTAGAAGGAACTGACTTGGGCCCGAATGCAGAGAGCAGCTTGACTTGACAAGTTGATTATTAAATGGCCGTTTCTTAAGAACTGTTTATTCCGATATCAGAATGTAAATGTTTCATGTCAGTAATGGAGATATTATATCCTAAGATTGGATTAAACCTGATGTTATTTAGTGCACTGGAGGACTTATGAGTTGTGAAAAGATATTTCTGCATAGATCTAGTAAGGGGGCAGCAGGGTGGTGCAGTGATTCTCATGTCAGCCTCACAGCAAGAAGGTCCCGGGTTTGATTCCCGGGCCGAGGGCGTTTCTGTGTGGCGTTCGCATGCTCTCCCTGTGCTTGCGTGGGTTTCCTCTGTGTACTCTGATTTCCTCCCACAGTCCAAAGACATGCCCAGTAGGCTAACTGGCGGCTCCAAGTCACACCTATGTGTGAGTGTAAATAGTTCTTTGTGTATTGGACCCACAATGGCTTGGCGAGCTGTTCAGGGTGTATCCCACCTTCAAGCCAAATTGGCTGAGATGGGCACTAGCCTCCACCTGACCCTAGTTAGGAATAAGTGGCTTAGAAATTGAATTGAATGAATGAATGAATAGATCTTGTGAGAGTGAATAGAGTTAAAGTCATTCATTCATTCATTTTCTGAACCACTTAATCCTAATCAGGGTCACGTGGAGGCTGGCACCCATCTCAGCCAACTCCAGGCGAGGGCAGAGTACACTCTGGACAGCTCATGGAGTTAAGATGAATTAGGTAATTTAGGATTAACCAGTTAGAGCAGGCCAAGGTGCAGTGGTTGAACACAGATATGTCATGCAGAGGTCGATTTTTCAGGGCTCTGCTCAAGACTGGCCTCCTCTTTTTGTGTAGAATTGCTGATGTAATAAGGTGATGATAAGCTTAAGATATGATGCAGGATGCATTTCTCTACAACAATTTTGGCAAGCCATCCAGGAGATGGCGATAATGCACCGACTGCCGACTGCCCAGTCTGGAAAAGATCTGTTTTGGCCATTACAGGGAGGAGAGCAGAGCCTAGTTTCATCAAAAGTCTGCATTAGGTTTGTCAAGGTGAAATCTGGCCTGTCGTGGTGAAGATGGAGCCGAGCTGCAAGGTAAAGCTCTCAATTTACCAGTTGATATGCGTTCCAACCCTCACCTATGGGGGGCTCTGGGTAGTGACCGAAATTACAAGATTGCAGATACAAGCGGCTAAAATGAGCTTCCTTCACCAGGGTGAGAAGTTCAGCCATCTGGGAGGAGCTTAGAATAGAACCGCTACTCCTCCGTGTTGAGAGGATCCAGTTGAAGTGGTTCGGGTCTTCTTCTTCTTCTTTTCCTTTCGGCTGTTCCCTTCAGGGGTCGCCACAGCAAATGATCTGCCTCCATCTCTCCCTATCCTCTGCATCTTCTACTCTTACTCCAACGACCTTCATGTCCGCCTTCACTGCATCCATAAATCTTCTCTTTGGTCTTCCTCTGGGCCTTTTGCCTGGTAGTTCCAACCTCAGCATCCTACGACCAATATACTCACTATCCCTCCTCTGTACATGTCCAAACCATCTCAATCTAGCCTCTCTGACTTTGTCTCCAAAACATCTAACATGTGCTGTCCCTCTGATGTACTCATTTCTGATCCTATCCATCCTCGTTACTCCCAAAGAGAACCTCAACATTTTCATCTCTGCTACCTCCAACTCTGACTCCTGTCTTTTCCCCAGGGCCACTGTCTCGGGTATCTGATTAGAATGCCTCCCAAGCACCTCCCTGGAGTGGTGTTTCGGACATGTCCCCGGCGTCGACCAAGCATGTGCTGAAGGAACTACCTTTCTTTGCTGGTCTAGGAACGCCTCGGTGTCCCCCAGAAGAACTGGATAAAGTGACTTGGGAGAGGAACTTCTGGACCTCACTGCTTAAGCTGTGGCTCCCGTGACCTGCCCCTGGATTAAGCGGAGGAAGATGAATGAAGGACTACTGATCCTGATAGATTTGGCACGATACTGGTTTTGTGCACAGCCTGGGCTCGATTCCTGGGTTCCTGGGTTCCTGTGTGGAGTTCACATGTTCTTCCCAATGTTTGCATAGGTTTCCTCCCAGATTCCATAGTCATGCATATTCGGCTATTTGGCTGTTCCAAATTGCCCCTAGGGGTGAGTGTGAGTGGGTGTGTGCATGTTGGCTTTGTGAAGGTCTGGTGAGTTGTTCATGATGTACCTCATCTTCACCTGGTGTTGGCTGTGATCGGCTCCAGGCTCCCCATGAGTTTAGTAGAATTAAGGGAATTGTTGAATGAGTGAGAGAGATGAGTGTCATCATACCAACAGATTTTTCTTTAAAAATAAATAAATTCATTAATTTATTCACATAATAATGCCTTTGTTTCTTTTTACTGTTATTAGTACAAATAAAGACTACAGAACATGATTGCATTCATAATACACTGTTCACGTGTGCAGATTACATACTAATTACACTACATTAATATATTTTTTAAATATTTTGAATGACCTTTTTACTTGCTCATTTTGATCTCAGGGCAGTGGTGGCCTGGTGGTAAAGGTGCTGGATCACTGATACTAAGGTTGCGGGTTCAAGCCCCACTCCCAACAGGTTGTCATTGTCCTCCCAGTGCAGCTAACTGGGTTAGCAAGGGCCAGCCATGTCTCTCACTGTCTATGATGTGAGGTTCATGTAAAAGAAGCATTGCTGATTTTTGGCAAGAGGAGCTGCATAGCCAGCAGCATGTTTCTGCCCTGTGATGGCCTGGCAAGCTGTCCAGGGTGTACCTTTTCTTTGCCTGGAGTCGGATGTGATGGGTGCCAGCCTCCCTGTGACGCCTAAGTAGGATTAAGCATTACAGAAAATGAATGAATGAATGAATTTTGATCTCATTAAAAACTGAGTACATGTGTAGTATCTGTATCTTCAAAGCAAACAGTAAAGATGAGGTTTAAATACTGAGTATAAATTAAGCCAACAAAATAAAAGTCTCCTTTCTCTCTGTATACTCGAGTGAAATGAAGCAACAAAGACAAAGCTCTGATCAGAGAAAGTTTATCTCGGACTGCTGTGGATAATACTCAGAACGTGATGAGCAGTATTTCCTTTCTAAATTTATAATCCTTTAAACTTTTGTCAAATAATATAGACACAGAGGTAGGCGTGGCTTCTTTCAGGAAAATTAAAATGAAATCTGTTAACACGAGTAATGTTTTGTTTTTGCAGAGAGATTTAAATGTTAGAACGTCCTGTCTATGTGTGAACTAAAAACATTTTATTTCAGGAATGTTTCGTGTTCTTACATCTCATGACCATGCATTTGAATCTGTGCAGGTTTGGTGATCAGATAAGGAATTTATTTTCATCAAGCTGTAAAAAATGGACCTATGCAAGATGGCACAATAAAACAAGTAATAAAAGTCCGACCGACCCTCTACAATCAGACATACTTTATTTGACTGGATTGATTCTAAACCTGTTGGAGACTGTTTTTACACCATCAACTGTTTTTCTGATATTTATCATGTAGTTGACGGGAATACAATATTAACTGATAACACTGAAATATTGCCGAAAGCGACGTTAAATCCTTCAACACTCACTCACTCATTCCAGTTTTTATTCATTATGCTTTAAAGATGATCCTCCACAATGCTGGCCCTCATTGTTTGTACCCTCTTGGAGGTGATTTGTCAAGGCTGGCGGGTGGAACAGCGCCAACCTCCTGCTGACTCCACATAAGAACAGTTGGGGTTGGGTTATCAACAGACCTCAGCACCGCCTCTCTTGCTTCACTAAGTTTCATGTGTACAAATAATAGCTTCATCATCTTTATCCTTTTTTAATTTACTTTTGAAATATAGTTGTTTTTTTGTTTTTTTTAGCTCACCCTGTACACATGTAGCCCGGCCAAAAGAAGTGCACTTTAATATTGCTTTTATCCTTCATTACAGCACATAATCACCATAGCACTGTTTTGAGAAACATAATCAACGTCATAACAGTTATTTCCATCCAGTGTTAGGTTCATTTCTTACCGACATGTTGAATCAATGAGGGAAAGGCTGAACCCCTCCATAAAGTCTCCAGCACATCCTGAACACTTTCAATAGGGTTAGGGTCAGGACTCTGGGGGCCAATAGAGATGTGAAAATGGTTACTCATGTCTTTCATTATTCGAATCCCCATTTTATATCCGAATCATCAGGAAAGAAAAAAGTGCATTGACGTGATAACCTGCACATTCAGAACATTCCGAAGCTGCTTCATTTTATTGCCATATTAAAGTTGCTGAGCCTCGACTGGAACGACCAGAGCAACAACGCCATGGAGAACACAAGATTCTTTTTTAATGATTATTTAAAATCTATTTTTGATTATTATTGTCTGCAAGATTTTCGCCCGAGTCGCCCTTAACCACCTTCAGAACCTTGCCTAGAGTGTCTATTTTGAGTCGCAATGTGGCTTCAGACCTGGGAGATCCACAGTGGATATGATCTTCTCTCTCTGTCAGTTGTAGGAGAAATGCTATGAAGAGCAGCAGGAATTGTGCCTTGCTTTTGTGGACCTGACCAAAGCCTTTGATTTGGTGAGCAGAAAGTGGGCTTTTCCAAATTCTTTAAAAGATTGGCTGTCCTCCTAAACTCTTTTCAGTCATTATCTCCTTCCATCAAGAAATGCAGAGCAATTGAATGCAGAGCAGTGGAACTAACTCTGACCCCTTCCCAGTCAGCAGTGGAGTGAAGCAAGATTGTATCCAAGCACCAACCCTATTTGGAGTCTTTTTCTAGATGCTTCTACATTACACCTTCGCCGACTGTGAGGATGGACTTTATGTTCGAACGAGGCAAAATGGTAAACTCTTCAACATTACCTGACTCCATGCCAAGACCAAGACCTCCGAAGTGCTGATTCGTGAGCTGCTGTTCGCAAATGATGCTGCTCTAATATCTCACAGTGAAGATTGCCTTCAGTGCCTGATCAACAAGCTGTCCACAGTCTGCAGGGAGTGTCGGGCTGACAATCAGCCTTGAGAAAACCAACATCATGACCCAGGGTGTCGAGTCCCCACCATCCATCACAATCGGGGACTTACAGCTTAAGGTCGTGGATGCCTTTATTTATCTGGGCTCCACTGTGACCAGCTCAACATCTGACATTGAGATCAGTTCAAGAATTGCCAAAGCTGCCGGGGTCATGGCCAAACTCGAAAAGCGAGTGTGGCACGACAGCCTGCTGAGCAAAAGGACTTAGGTCTGTGTGTATCAAGCTTGTGTCCTGTCTGCTCTTTTTTATGGAAGCGAGTCATGGACAACCTACTCCAGACTTGAGAGACGCCTCAATGTGTTCCATCTCCGCTCGCTTCGCCGATTGCTGCATATGAGATGGCAGGACAAAGTCCCAAATACTGAGGTTCTTCAGCGCGCTGGTCTTATGAGCATACCCTCTATGCTCATACAGAGACGTCTCCATTGGCTCAGCTATATGCACTGCATGGAGCCTCAGCATCTGCAACAAGAAATTCTCTATGGTGAGCTGCGTGATGGCATTCGTCGAGTTGGTTGACCTTTCCTGCACTTCAAAGACATCATTAAGCAAGACTTCAAAGCAGCCAACATCAACAAAATCAGCTGGGAGGACATTGCTATAAACCATGACTCCTGGCGGCAAAGGGTAAATGCTGGGGTGTCGAAAGCTGAGGAGCATGGGAAAACTCGGGATACAGTACATCGAAGAAAGCAGTGAGAAGGAAGCATGCAGCCTCCTTGCACGCCCAATCCATATACATCTGTGACAACTACTAGAGGGACTGCCACTCTAGGATTGGCCTTTACAGCCACGCAAGATCCTATCTTGCCCCCAAAGTGTGCTAACTATCGCCTCTGCAAGACAAGGATGCTGACGACAATAGTATACAGTAGGCCCTCGACTTTCGCGGGGGTTCGGTTCCGGGCCCTCCCGCGAATCGAGATAATCCGCGAGTTCTGTATCAGGAAGTAAAACCCCAGGTATCACGTCACATGCGCGAATGAGCAGCCGGAAGTAAAATACTATGTATCTATTACATGCACTAAAATATGCTTCTTAAACACATTCTATAGACAGTCTTACTCATTAATTCAGTATTAATGTAGTAAATTGTAGTAATGATTTAGAAAAACTTAATTTTTTTACTGTGATATTTATTGATAATTAAATATAAACATTATACAGCATACATATAAAAACACCTTTAAATGCATTCTCTTTGAAAAACATACAGCACTGTAGTTTTCAAAAATGCCCACTAGAGGAACGTATTGCATTAGGCATGAGATGACTGAATTCAGGTATTAACTGCATTAAGTCCGAGCAGCTCAGCCACGCCCCTCAGCGAAGCAAGTACAAAACAGAATTTTAGAGTGAGAAAGTTAGAGAGCGTTACAAACCAAAGAAGCAGTGATGTTGATGTGAGTTAATCCTATGGCGCAGAGGTGAGCATGCTTTTGTTTATTGGGAGTAAATGAGAATAGTGAATTCAGGTGTGTGCTACTGAGCAACTCAGCTACGCCCCTCAGCCAAGCAGACAGTAAACAGTTAGTTAGAGGCACAGCCAAAATCAAAGTCCCCCAAAACACAGACCATAACAAAAAGGACATAAAGTAACAAGACATATAATAAACTGGATAAACAAAACAAAATTAGAAACATGCTACACCACAATAAATATAATATAACAGAAACATTTTAAACATTACCTTAGGTCATGTACTGGAATAATAATTGAAAAAGACCTTAATAGTGGAGTGTTTTACAACAGTTCAGACGATCATTCCTCTTCAGGCACTTCAGAGGAAACTGTCATTTCTTCCAGAGAAAATCTTATTTCTTCAGAAGAGACATCCAACGTTATTACCTTTTTCTAGTGCTTAGAAGGCGTTTGAGTGACATCATAGAGCTTAACTGGTCATAAAACACACTAAAAAAAAGGGTCATTGAAAATTGGTGCATGAATGAGGAAAAAGGGGTGTTACATAATGTCAACCAATCAGCAGGAAGGAGGACGGCCATTGTCTGAATCTGAATCATGTGCTCGGCCGTCTGCGAATACTCAAACCGTGAGTGCAAAACTGCGAATAGTCAAGGGCCTACTGTACAATGATACTTTATAATATTTAATGATGCTTTATAGTATGTAGTGATGCTGAACAGGTGCTCCCCGACTTACGTTCATTCATTTTATGTTTTTTTCGATTTTACGTTTTAAAAAAATGTCAAATTTTGAGTTTAGCATGATCTCTGTCGTACCTACGTAGTACCCTGATGTAATGACGCAATGATGTAATGACGCTGCATCCATTGTTTACAAACGACAGACTGAACTTGCCCCTCCTCCTTCCCAGTTCAGTGCATGTTACCCTTGTGTTAAGACATCGTTTCTGTGATCTTTGTGTTTACACTGTTTTGTGGACTTTTGTAACCCTAAGCAAATATGGTTGGTCAGAAGTGTAAGCCTACTAGCATGGGTGCAAGTTTTCTGGCTTATGCCGGAATTTCCGGTTTTCCCAAGACTGAATTAACTATCTGCTCGGATCGGCGCAATCTACCACGCATACTCAGTTAAGCAAAGAGAGTTGTAAAATGAATGAAAACTTGAATCCAGAAAAGAAAGAGAACTCTCCGCTTTGCTGGTGATTCACATCAGTGCAGGATGAGTACTAAACAAGTATTCAATGGCGCCCTTGCTCACTTGAAAGATGGGAAGTTCGGATAACTTTGTCTCAAGCACAAGCAAGTTAACTGCTTTCGGTGGAGCGCCTCACATATTGTAAGCATTGTTTGGCTGTTTTAGGCTTAATGTAAAGTGACTCGGCTCAGCTTCATGTAAAGTGACCATCCGTCGACCATCGGAACCATTTACAAGCAGAAAGATCACATCATAGAAAATATTAAAGGTTATATTTGATACTGTATTTGATATTTGATAAGTGAATTTGACTACAATTTATCTATTTGAAATTATTTTTCTTGAATTTAATTTATTTGAAATTAATGTTGATATTATTTGATATATTTGATATTATTTTACAATGTTATGTTTATAATAATTGATTTAGGGGTGTTTTATGAGCTACAGTAATGGTATTTATGGATGTATAGTACAGTATGCTTTATAGTATTTAATGATGCTTTATAGTATATAGTGATGCTTTATAGCAGGGTTCCCTAAATGTTTTCCTGTGAGGGCCACATAACTTTTCCCTTCTCTGATGGGGGCCGAGGTCAGTTTGTAACAGAAAAACTGTGATGATTGCAGGGCTGTCTAAACGTAAACATTTATTGTTTTCCAGTAAGACATGCATAACCAAGTATTAGTAACCCTTTCTGGGACCATCACAGAAAAAAGTAAGGGGAGAAAAAAAAAAGGAAAAATAGTGTGTCAAAGACAGTTATAGTAAAAAAGTGTGACCAATTAATTACCCAATTCCCTTATTCCACTGGCCTTGGATGTCTACGTCCAGGGTGCCAATAATTTTTCTGTGGTTTCAGGGTCGCTCTATGTTTATTTGAATTCTCTTTTCTTGGTGTGCTGTGTTGAATGGTTTGCTTTTTCTTCTCATATCTCCTCAATGCTTCTTCTGAGTTGATATAAACAGGGGCTTCTAAAAGTATACAAATATTTTATATGAAACAATATTTTTCTAATAGTATTTTTTCTATGGTTAGTAATGCACAGAGGACAAATAATGTGCTCTGCAAAGACATATTGTCTTCAAAACTGTGACCACAAGCCATCTTCAGCACCTGCTTTATCGGTTTTATCTTTATGCAGATTGAATTCCTCATCTGAGGCTATAATACATACATTCATACTACACACCACCTACACATGTAAGAGTTCCAGCAACAAAAAAACAGCCCTGACCTCAAAACAGCTGCTGTATACTCTTTTTACATGCAGAAATGTTTGCATCAATCACACACACACACACACACACACACACACACACACACACACACACACACACACACACACACACATACACACACACACGTGCAAGGAATCAGGCAGACACAGATGTACGCACACACACACACATACACACACACACACGCGCAAGGAATCAGGCAGACACAGATGTACGCACACACACACACACACACACACACACACACACACACACAGCACACACGCACGCACACACACACACACACACACACACACACACACACACACACACACACACACACACACACACACACACACAATAAGTAAAGCAAAGCAATTAGTGAAAACAGTATAATAAAACATTCTAGATTCCTGGGAGGAAAACTGAATGCATGTGTGAGGAAAAATTAGCACACAACTCTTTATCTTTTTTCCGAATCCAAGACACATACATAGAAATCAGAGGCTCTCTGCAGACTCAATGCACTGTAACTGCCACGCCTTTTGATGACCACAGTCTCTAACTAGCCCGTCCTGTGTTAACAGGCATGGAGTGCTTTCTTTGACCTGACAAATCCTTTGTTGCTTTATGCCACTGAATGTATATAAATGTCTGAATACTGTAATAATAAAATAGAGAACACCGTGAGCCATTAACCAGTGTACTGTGTTCTGCTCTGGCCTCCTGAGGTAAAGGTAGGGTAATGCATGAGCGGAGTTAGGAGAACCTAAAACCGAGCATGTGGGAAATTCTTTGTTTGAATTAAAATGCTATTAATTTTTTTTCTCTTAATATTCAGAGTTCAGAAAATACAAAGGTAAAACCTAACAGTATGCAACTGCACTTAATTTTTTAAAGGGTATTACTCCTCATTGTTACAAACATCCTCAGTCTCTCCTAAATAGTGGATACTTCAATGAGAACATGAACATTGCACATTTTCTGCAGTTTCCTCAGAACTGTTGTATTAAAGTCTTTTTCAATTATTATTCCAGTACAATATCTAAGTTAATGTTTAGAATGTTTGTGTGTGAGATTTTATGTTCTGTAGCATGTTTAACAAACGATACCAAAAGGACAAACTTTATTACACTTCATGTCCTTTTGCATTGAACTTGCATTGCATTGAACTGTCTCCAAGATGGCGCCGCCTAGAGGGCGACCTCGTGGAGTTCTCAGAGTCAAATTGTTACTTTGTTCGTTTTAATTTGTCTTATTTGTTGTTTTGTTTGTTCATGTTTTGTACTATGCTCGTCTATGACCGGTCGACCCTAGTACAGCTATGAGATCTTACTGTAAGGTGGGTATGCTAACCATGATGCCACTGTGTCACCGCTTATAGTTTGGAGTATGTGATGGCACCTCACTGCACTTACAACACGGTATCCCATAATTAAGCCGTTGTCTCTGAATAACCAAAGAATTTTTCCCAGGGAGGGGAAAAATTTGAAAAACAGTGGTGAACCAAAGCAAAGATAACAGTAACACTGCTGTTAAAAAAAAAATCACACCAAAAGTTATTTGTTTTTGTATGAGGAGCCAAAATAACATTGATTAGTAAACTGCAAATTGACCTACTATTTGCTTGCTAGCTTGTGCTAATGCTAATTCTACAAATATACCGATCAAAGGACAGGTAAGATATTGGCATACGCACATACTAATAAAACACTAAGCTCACTAAAGGAGAGCCTGACTACATGAACTACATCAACATCAGTATAAACTGAGAATTCAAATGCAGCCAGTGTTTAAAGACCACCTTGTTACTCACAAACTTCCTGTGCACCATCTTCTCACTTATGTGGTAAACAGTGGAGCTCAGCACAGTTTGTAAAAATCAGTGAAAAAAAGTTGTTTCATATTTTTATTTCAAATATGAATTACGTTCAATGAGAATGAAAGGAAAGCTTCCAAACTCACCCACTGTACATTTACATTATCATGCAGTTTTTACTTTCATCTACTAAGTTGTCATCTGTTAAACTGTTTTGATAGTTTTTATTTGCCTGTTTACAAAGGCTGCTATTTTTAGATCGTTTCACTCGCCTGCGAGTGTGAAGTCAGAAGAATCGGATGCAGACAAGTAAGTTCTAAGAAGTGAAGACGGCAGGATGTAATATACAGTATACAGATAATAAACTGACATCAGATATAAACAATTGAACTTCTGAATAAAATACAACTGAGAACATTTACATAATGTATACATATAATTACAGTTATATACATCACATAGACATCTGCTAATTTAAATGAACACATGGTGTTTATATCATCCATTCATTCATTCATTTCCTAAACCGCTTAATTCTAATTAGGGCTACAGAGAGGCTGGTGCAAAGACAGTGTACAGCCTGGACAGCTCCAGACCATCGCTGGGCATGAACATCATGCTGATTGCTATGTAGTTCCTCTTTACAAAAGTCAGCAGTGGTTCTTTTACATGAACCTCCACTACAGACAGTGAGAGACACGGCCGACCTTTGATAACCCAGTTAGCTGCAGTAGGGGACAGCAATGACAACACGGTCATAGTGGGGCTTGAATCCGCATGTGGCTTTTTGCCTAGTTTCGTGTGACTCTTATGTTCATATTGAAGTTTGCATTTTTTTTTTTAATGTGCGTGTTCGCTTCGCTTAAGTTCAATAATTTTATTATTGTCAAATGCTTATGTGCTTGAGATGAAAATACTGCAAAGCTTCTCAGTATTGGCGAGAGAATTTCAGGAAACAATTTGTGTCAAATTTGCACTTAATATTTGCAGTAAAAATGCACAGCAAAATGAAAATATGAAGATGAACAAGGGACATTTTTAACAGAGTCAGAGGGTTTTCTTTGTTGTTGTTGAATGTAATGGAAAGCCATTCTGCCTTATATGTCAGGCGTCATTGGCGCATTTCAAAACTTCAAAATCTTCAGCACCACTTCAGTTCACTGTATGCTAACTTTGACCAGGAATTTCCTAAAGGGACTGAACTTCACAAGTACAAGTTGTTCACTTTGAAAAGTCATTCAGAAAAGCATATGCAGTTTTTCTAAAAATTTATGAAGCTCTCAGAGACCGTAACGCTTGCATCGTATCAACTGGCTTGGACCATTACACGGGCCAAAACGCCATATAATGAACGAAAGTTTGTCATAAAATCCCTCAGTGATGTTGTTGAAATCTTGTCTCCTGAAAACGACAAACTAAAACACGTGGTATCAGATGTCCAACTGTCCCGCCATACTGTTGAACACAGAATACTGGACATAAACATGGCCACTGAATCACAGTTGCACTCTGACCTTCAAAGATGTATTTTATCATGTTGGTGTGTGAATTTACAACAAGGGGGCAGTGGTGGTCTAGTGGTATAGGGCACTGGATTGCTGATCCAAAAGTTGGGGTTTCGAGTCCCACTCTCCACAAGGTTGTCACTGCCCCCCAGTGCGGTTAACTGGGTTATCAAAGGCGGGCCATGTCTCTCACTGTAGGCATGTAAAAGAACCATTGCTGACTTTCGTAAAGAGGAGCTGCAAAGTCGTCAGCGTGTTTCTGTCCCTTGCTAAAAAAAGGGTTGTGACAGGAAGGGCATCCGACGTAAAAACCTCTGCCAAATCAAACGTGCGAATCAGATGATTCGCTGTGGCGACTTCCGAGTAAAAGGGAAAAAGCCGAAAGGAAGACAGACAGACAGTGTGTGAATTTAGAACAAATCTGGCTGAGCAGAGGTATGTGTGTGTGTGTGTGTGTGTGTGTAAGAAAGGTATGGGTGATGTTCATGTGTGCCCATGTGGCGCTTGGTCTCTAACTGGTTGGCCATCCATGCTGTTGTCAGTGATGCAGCATTTAACCATCAACACAAGTTGCCAACTGAAAGGCTACTTGAGCACCTTCTTCAGTTCAGTTCATTTTCTGTAACCGCTTAATCCTAATTAGGGTCGCGGGGAGGCTGGCGCCCATCCCAGCCAACTTCGGGCGAGGGCAGAGTACACCCTGGACAGCTCGCCAGGCCATCGCAGGGCGGAAACACGCCGACGGCTTTGCAGCCTATTCTTGTCGACAGTCAGCAATGGTTCTTTTACATGCCTCACACCAGAGACAGTGGGAGACATGGCCGGCCTTTGATAACCCAGTTAGCTGCACTGGGGAGGACAGTGACAACCCTGTGGAGAGTGGGAATCGAACCCCCAACCTTTGGCGCCTTATACCACTAGACCACCACTGCCCTGCACCTTCTTCATTTTTTTCCTAATTTCTAAAATGTTAATACGGGGATCCCTCGCTACTTCAATTCATGCGGCTTCAGTGGATCATGATTTTTTTTTTTTTAATATTTATTGAATTAAAAAATAAGGAAATTAAGGAAGAATTGGGGAAAAAATTAAGGAAAATGCCACAAAAACAAGGCCAATTATAAAAAAAAACAAAAACAAAAAAAAAAACATAAACAAACACAAAACAAAAAACAACCCAAAACCTCCCATCAAAACTAGTTACATTTTTGTGAGGTGCACATCTGAGTGTGTCCACGCGCATCTGCGGACGTGCGCGCGTGTCTGTATGTATGTGTATTTATATTTTATTTACATTTTATGTATTATATTTTAATGTTTAATTGTTATTTATATCATTTATAACATTGAATATGTATTTATTGATATGATATATACATATACATGTACCTCAGGAAGGGGGGGGGGGGTTGATCCTACTTCGCAAAATTCGATGGTCGTGGGGGGGATCCCGGTCCCAATTAACCGCGGAAAGTGAGGGATCCCTGTACATTATTTAATTAAATTACTTAAAATACTGCTCTAAAGTAAAACATCACATCTTAACTGCTTAATTCAACTCCAGGGTGATGATTAACACAGACAAGATTACAACAACAACAACAACAACAACACCAACAAAAGTGACCATGTTCAAACAGTTATGGACCCAACTGTGCATTAAGACATATTCCTTTTAAAAAACATAAAATGTGTTAATGGTAGCATAGTGATTAACATTTTCACCTCACAGGAGGAGGGTTCTGGGTTCGAGTGCCAGGAATTAGGTATTTCTGGAATTTGCTTGTTTGGTTTCCTCCCCCAATCCAAAGACGTCTCTTAGACTGACTGGCTGTTTTAAATTACTCCTAGTTGTGAGAGAGCGCGCGCGCGCGCGTGCGTGTGTGTGTGTGTGTGTGTGTGTGTGTGTGTGTGTGTTGGCCTTGCAATTGTCAGATGAGATAGGGTGCGGCCTCCCTGTGACCTCAGTAGCAAGCAGTTTGATAAATGACTGAGTGAGAATTTCTTTGAGACACAAAGGGTTGTGGATCATGTACCTTTCTATCATTTTGTGTATCATAGTAATGATGAGTTTTTAAAATACAAAACAGGAAAAAAGACTAAACAAATATTATTAATATTTTATTTTATACAATTATTATTTGTACAAAAATACGGAATAATAAATCGTATCCATGTGTTGACTGAACTGATTTCATGCTCTGTATAGAAACACTCTTTAAAATGTACAGTTTCATATATTCAGTCCTGAACATCATCCCGACCTCATCAAGTTTTCAAACTTAGCAAATCTAGTTTCATGCTGCAATTGTTTAGGCCATTCTGTTTTTATCACTCGTTTGATTTATTTCTATAATGTAAACCAAATATATATACATACATTTGTTCTGACCTCCGTATGTAGCAAGAGAGAGAACTGGTTCAGGCTCTGATTGAGTCATCCATTCATTTTCTGAACTGCTTAATCCTAATTAGGGTCACGAGGAGGCTGGTGCCCATCTCAGCCACTCTACTCAGGGCAGAGTTACTCAAGGGCACTTGTCAGACCATCACAGGGCAGAAACATTCTGAAGTCTATGCAGCTCCCCTTGACAAAGGTGTTTTTTTACATGAACCTCTCACCACAGGGGCAGTGGTGGTCTAGTGGTATAGGGCACTGGATCGCTGATCCAAAGGTTGGGGGTTCGAGTCCCATTCTCCACAAGGTTGTCACTGTCCCCCCCAGTGCAGCTAACTGGGTTATCAAAGGCCAGCCATGTGTGAGGCATGTAAAAGAACCATTGCTGACTTTCGACAAGAGTAGGCTGCAAAGCCGTCAGCGTGTTTCCGCCCTGCGATGGCCTGGCGAGCTGTCTAGGGTGTACTCTGCCCTCACCCTGAGTTGGCTGGGATGGGCACCAGCCTCCCCGCGACCCTAATTAGGATGAAGCGGTTACAGAAAATGAACTGAACCTCTCACCACAGAGAGACATGGCCGCCTTTGATAACCCAATCAGTGCACTGGGGAGACTGGAGTGACAATTTTGTGATAGTAGGGCTTGAACCCCCAATCTTGGGATTGATAATACAGTACCTTACCACTGGGCCACCACTGTCCCTGCTTTGATCAAACATTTAATTTTGAATACAGTACTCTGTCCTGAGCTGATGTCGCACATGGAGCACTTTTCATCCCTTTGTATATTCTGTTGAACCTCCTGCTTTAAACACATCAGTGGCGTATACTGTCACAACGTTTTCCATAAAATTCCAAAAGGAGTTTGCCTTAAAAATACTTTCATCAACCTCCCCTTTCACCTCACCTCTGAGGGGGATTAAAAGTGACCGGACCCCCCCGGGTTGCATTTGATGCTGTTGCCATCAGCTCAGGATGGAGAATGTCTGCATGTAGAATCAAACCTGAAGCCTCTACTTCAAAGTCAGAACTGTTCTGTCATGCACACTAGTATCACTTCTAATAGTTCTAGTGCACCAGACGTTTGTATGTACGCAGACTGTGTAGGTCTCTGGATTTGAAACAGGAGTTGGAGGTGGCGCCACTTTTGATGTGGGCAGATGTACACGGTGTACTTACACTGGCTGTGATAAGGTAACGAAAGGATCGACTCGAAAAAATTCCCATTTTTAAAATTCCTTGCGCATTCGACAAGTTAAGACCAGCAGGAAAGAAAATAAAGATCTTTCCCCATTTTATTTATTTATTTATTTATTTCTGTGGGAAGTGGTGGCCTGGCGGTAAAGGGTGCTGGATTGTGGATCCTAAGGTTGGGGGTTCGAGTCCCACTCTCCACAAGGAGAGTGCTCCCTGCAGTGCAGCTAACTGGGTCATCAAAGGCTGGCCATGTCTCTCACTGTCTACGGTGAGAGCCATTTAAATGAACCATTGCTGACTTTCGTAAAGAGTAGCATAGCCGTCAGTGTGTTTCTGCCCCCTGTTAAAGGGTTGTGTCAGGAAGGGCATCCGACGTAAAAAACCTAAGCCAAATCAAATATATGAATCAGATGATTTGCTGTGGCGACTGCTGAAAAAGGGAAAAGCCCGAAAGGCAAACAAGAAGAGTTATTTCTGTGAAATTGTAAATAAACTACTACTAACTTTGACAGATCTCCGAAAACAATGAATAAAAACTAATTGCGTCACTAGAAAATCCAATGGCGGGTTGTTCAAATCCATTATTTTACAGTGAGAAAGATTATTAAGAAATCTACAGTATAACATTCAGGATCCTTCCAGGAGTGGATGCTCTGGTCCTGGTTTCCAAAAGGGTCTGCATTTCCCAGCAGTTTATATTTATATACATGTAACTGTTCACAGTTTATGATTCACCTCCATTATATCCTTGCAGCACAATAATAACGATGAGAATACACATTCTTATTATGATAATTTCATTATTATTATTATTATTATAATATTATATATTATAATTATTATAATATTTTATTTATATAATTTATATTAATATTATTATTTTATTTATTTAAGGGACAATGTACAGGAACATTAAGCTCATAGAGACAGAGATGTACTGTACCAGATTATAGCTTAATAGCTAGTTTCCATCTGTAGTCCCTAATTTAGAACGGCCAATTAACCTACAGTGCATGTCTTTGGATTGTGGGAGGAAACCGGAGCACCCAGAGGAAACCCACACAAGCACGGGGAGAACATGCAAACTCCACACAGAAACGCCCAGGCCGGGAATCGAACCCGGGCCTTCTTGCTGTGAGGCGGACGTGCTAACCACTACGCCACCGTGCCTCCTATAATAATAATAATAATAATAATAATAATAATAATAATAATAATAATAATAATAATAATAATAATAATAATAATAATAATAATAATAATAATAATAATAATAAGGTTATTCTTGAACTAGCTAGATAGTGCTCGCGAATCTACATTTTTTATGACTGTCCACGCTTTTATTCTGAAACATTTGGAAGTGGGAAACACGACAGAGGGTTACCTAGGCTGGCTGTGAATGATTCGCCACTCGAATTTCTTGTCGTTTTTTGTTTCCTGTGTGGATGCCACAATAAGTTCATTATTTCAGCATAGACTTCTCATTATACCTCATCACATTACATCATTCTGTTGGTAATTATGAGGTCATGTGTCCAGCACATATAGCTTGGCCTAAACTAATTCATGCAACAGCGCAATAATCTTAGGCTTACTAGCAAAATATGACATCATAGTCCACAACTCAGCCTTGGTTAAAATGCTATTGTGTGAATGGTCTTATGACTGTTGGTTCTGTGACTGTGCTGGTAAGTTATTCAGGGTGTACCCTGCCTTTATCCAGATTTGGCTGAGATAAGCTCTAGCCTCCCTACCACCTTAGAAGAATTAAACAGGTTGGCAAATGGGTGAGTGATAAGCAAGTGAGTGAGTGTTTGTTGTCAGATGTGAGGTGTACTACCTTTTAGGAATTGATGAGGATAAGATGATGTTTTTATGCAGGTATGAAAAATAGATTTAAAAGAGGGAGTATTACTTTCTATCAAACCGGTATAAGTATTCTTAATGCATTTACCTCCACTCAAAGCTAATGTTTTCACATGTGTGGTTTGTTTGTGTGTAATATAACTCAAAAACTTATTCATTCATTCATTCATATATATATATATATATATATTTATATTCCTATAATATATATATCTAAATTGCCCGTAGGTTCGCATCGTGCAGAAGGCAATGGCAAACCACTGCACTGATCCTGCCAAGAAAACCTCCATGAAGATGAACTAGGGCATTATCCTTCATGGCGGGTCGCCAATGGTCGTTCTACAACTCAGGCACTATATATATATATATATATATATATATATATATATATATATATATTTTTTTTTTTTTTTTCCCAACTGGTTAAAAATAAATAAATTTTGCTGGTGATCCATGCATGCCATCATGTTTAAAAAATTAAATGACATCCTAAATGCTCATTTAAAAAAAAAACTCTTTTTTAACATGGGACAGCATGTGCAACAGAAACCCACTAGAGGGAGACATCTCATTATAATGATGCCAAGTTATAATGAAAACCTACAGTCTTCACCATATTTTGAAGGGTTAATAGATGCACTTGTCAACATAATATATTTGTGCTTGGTGGAGGAACATTACGTTCCTTGGCCTTGTTGTTAATGAGTGTCTTCATTCTTTAATTCACAAATGCTCTGAGAAAAAAATATATGTCCAAAGCCATACAAAGCTACTAAACAAAAAAAAAAAAATGCAAAAAAGCTTTTGTGTGTTAGCATTCTGCCCTGAACTCATAGATTAAAAAAAAAAGTGGAATAGTCTCAAGCAATTAAACATCTGGAATTAATTAATAAATAAATAAGGACACAGTAACATTATAACTGTGGGCTCGGTTGTCTACTTTTGGGCCGGCATTCATATTTATGTGGTTTCAGAGTATCCATTTGTTTTTGTGGATATCCTTTCGAATTCTTACACTGATGAAGGAATTGATCCTCTTTCCGGTGTTTTCTCGAAGCTTCCTTTGTGTTCTCATAAATAGGATCCTCTGAAAAAATGCACACACATTTTTAGGTAGTTGTATCTTTGTTATTTGTGTTTTTTTTTTTTTTTTTAAACTTAGTCAGTAAAGTAGAGAGGTTTGACTTCTGAGAACAAAATAGCTTGTTCTGCAAACACCTTGCACAGCAGCTCTGTAACCACAAGTAATCTACAGCACACTGTCTCTGAACTGGGCACTTAATATGCATCTGACTCATACCACACACCACCTACACACAGGCCTCAGGAAGACTCAAGAAAAAGCAGACCTGACCTCAAACAGACATTTTTCTCTGCCGGGTGTAACTTTTTCACATGTTAAGTGGTAAGTGTGCATCATCAGGGTAAAGTAAGTGTACACAAATTACTGGTCTGCCTGTGGGAACCTGTTAAGGTACTTTTCAATGAATAATCCAATTGCCATTTCAGAAAAGGTTTCCAGTGATCCAATAAAAATGGTTTGGACTGCATCTAATATAATGGGTTTAATGGCTGTTTGTTATGATGCGCATGGATTTTCCATCAGTGCACTTTGCCCGTGTCTATGTGTCATGTGATTTCCCAGAAATAAAATATTAAGTACCTTTTTTTTTTCTTCCACATGAGAACACTGTGATGAAAACAATTAATATAAAAAAAACACAGCCCACTGTTACGGTGACCCACAGCCACCAAGGAGACGTGCTGGAAGTTTCAGGGACTGAAAAGGAGAAAGAAAATAGAAACACTTAAATACATTAAATGCATCATCTCTCACTCACTCAGTATCTTCTCAAACTATTCAATCCTATTAGGGTTGCGCTGAGGATTAATCCTATCTCAGACACCACTGGGGAAAGGAAAGGTACACAATGAACAACTGATCAGTTCATCCCAGGGATGATACACACATAATCATTCATGCACACCCAGGAGAAAATTGGAAGAGCCAATGTCTTTGGACTATGGAAGGAAACTGGAGTACCCAGAAGAAACCCACACAACTATGGGGAGAGCATACAAACTAGACACAGAAACTCACGCGTTGGAACTGTGAGGTAAGCATATTAGCCACCATTGTGCCTTCCACATGGATCATGTTCTGGAATAATTAATTTCAAAGTCAGTCAACACAGGAATGTAAGATGTGTGTGTTTCATCTAGAGATAACAAACACAAACTAATAATGCAACACACACACACACACACACACACACACACACACACACACACACACTGCAATGGCCCGCCTGGCAAGCTGTCCAGGGTGACTCTTCCCAGAATTAGCTGAGATGGTCGGTAGCCTCCCTGGGACCATAATTAGGATTAAGTGGTGCAAAAAAATGAATACATTTATACATGATAATATATAATATTTCTAAATATTAATATTTATGACTTTATATACTTATTTAAAAAGCCTAGAAAGACAGAAAGTGTATGGTGTACATTTCCGACTTTTGAAACCAGCAAAGTCAAATGAACTGGCCACACAGTTTACACAAATATTCACAGCTTGGTTTTATGTTTTAACACCCACAAGTTCTTTCAGCCACAGGCACATGGAGTATACAGCTCTACCACCTCAACAAACAAAGATATGTTGTATTCTTCAATGTTTAATCTTTACTCTGAGCCCAAAATACTCCGTTCAGCTCTGTAAGGACCCACATACTATGAACAGGTGAGTTCTACTCTCAGCAAGAGGGGCATTAGATGTTGAAGAACTACATGCCTCTCATGTAAGAATGACTAGATCATCCTTTACATTAGTTTTTTTAACTGATTAATTTACAATGTACCATTTCAGGGCAAAGGTTTCTGGTACTATGTGCACAAGAACTGCCTTTATTGAATTATCAGACCAACTGGTCTCCTTACACCGAAGGTCATCACAGTACATTTTAAAATCAAGTACTATCTATCTTCTCATACATATATCTTCACTGACACCAAACATTGCATAATGGTGGAGTGTCATGGCTTTTTTTTTTTTTTTTTTTTTTTTTTCAAGACCACTTTGATGAGTCCAGCACAAATGCTATTAAGCTAGTGACAGGTCCAAGTCATCACTGAAATTCTAAACCGCACTCAATTTCAGAACCGAATGCGAATGATACAGTTAAACTATACCATATACATTCCTTCTCTAATGTCTGTTTACAGAGGTTTCCAGGCATGTTTTATTTCTGCCCCAGGACACTCAAATGGCAATTGTGCCAATAAGAACATGGCCAAGCTCATGTTGGTAGTTGGAGTTGAGTAAAACCAGCAGGTAACATGATGATTGTCACCTGTGTGTAATTACTGGTAATATATTTATGCATGTCTGTATGCTTAGATTCAGAGAAAGAAAGCAGCTCTTATGAGTCCGCAACATAGAAGTATGTGAGTGTGTGTGGTTTTTTTTTGATGTTGTTGTTTTTGTTTTGTTTTTTGAAGGGGGAGGGGGGGCGGTCTGAAAATCCCCCTGCTTCTGTGTCCACTATAATTCAAACTGTGTCACAGCAATGATAACATTTTGTTGGTTGAATTAAAGGGATCCATCGATGTATTATTATTATTATTGTGGATGCTTATGTAGCACAATTTCATACACACGTATGCTCAATACACATGAGACCCCAGCACTCCAGGCACTCATCGCCACTGTACAGCACCAGTTGTTGCACTGTTCTATCCTTTTGATGCTGAGTGCCAAGCAGGAAGCAACAACTCCCAAATTTTAACATCTCGTGGTATGACGCAGCCGGATTCAAACTCCGACCTTCAGGAGGATAAAGCGGACACTCTACCAACTGAGCTAAATCCCCAGTACCAGATGTACCAGGTAGATTAAATAAAGGTGGAATTCAGTGGTCATACTATAGTTGCCCACATGGGCGTTGAAGTCTCCCAAAACAACAAGTGAGTCTCCCAGGGGAGCTCTCTCCAACACACCCTCTAAAGACTCCAAGAAGGGTGGGTACTCTGAACTGTTATTTGGTGCATAAGCATAAATAACAATCAGAACCTGTCCCGCACCCAAAGGCGGAGGGGAGCTACCCTTTTGTCAACCAGGGAGAACCCCAACATGTGGGCACCGAGACGGTGGGGCAACAAGAATGCCCACACCGGCTCGCTGCCTCTCCCCATGAGCAACTTCAGAATGGAATAAGGTCCAGTCCTTCTCGAGATGGGTGGTTCCAGAGCCCAAATGATGTGTTCAGTTGAGTCTGACTATATGTACTCGATATCTCACCACCTCACACACCAGCTCAGGCTTCTTCCCCACTAGAGAGGTGGCATTCCATGTCCCAAGAATCAGAGTCAGTAGCCGAGAATTGGTCTGGCAAAGCCCATGTCTTCGGCTGCCACCCAACTCAATTTGCACCCGACCACTATAGCCCCGCCTACATGTGGTGGGCCCATGGAAGGGCAGACTCATGTCTTCTTTTCGGGCTGGGCCCAGCCAGGTTCCATGGGCAGAAGCTTGACCACCAGATGCTCACCTTCAAGTCTGGCCCCCAGGTCTGGTTCCAGGGGAGGATCCCGGTGGCCCACATATGGGTAAGGGAATTTTTTTTTTTTTTTTTTTTTTTTTTATTGTACGTGGATACACACGCCAAAGCTGTGTGTTTGGACTGAGGGAGGAAATCAGCGTGCCCAGAGAAAACCATTGCAAGCTCAGAGAGAACATGCAGCATGGACTTGAATCTAAGACCTTCACGTTGTGAAGAAAACTCCCAACCACTACATCACCATGATACAGTTTAGTCAAATTAAACAACGCAAAATGGAATCAAAATGAAATAAATCTGGTTAAAGTACAGAAGAGTTAACAGTGAGGTTTTACCAGAGTTTGTAGTTGAAGGATTTGTATTGTGCTCCAAACCGCTCTCTGTTACCGAATCTGCGAAAGGGAAACATAATAGTAATAAGAAGAAGCTTGGGGAGGTGGAGAAGTTAAGGTTGTTAAGGTGTTTTTGTATTCGTTTTCTTTTCATAGTCACAGCCAAATCTGTACTCGAGACTGTTTTATGTAATTCGGATCAGTTTAGTTTAGTAAATTTCGTTTGGTTTAGTCTGACTTTGTTATCTCCAAAGAGAAATTCTTTGTTTGCAGCCAGATACTTAACATAGAAAAAAGTTTTTAAAAAAAATTGACCGCAAATGGATATTACTGTATTAATTTTTTGTGACCCCACCCTTAATCACAGTATTATTATTATTATTATTTTCCCCCTATTTAATTCCCTATTTATACTTCAGGATTGCTAAATTCATATTCGATAAATATTTTGTTAATTTTTGGGTGTGTTTTCTCTTTGCTTGTTCTATTCCATCCATTCTGATCCATGCAGTGATGTCTTTGAGCTTAAAGATTAGTGAATTTTGTAGTTGTTGCTGACGTTGTTTTAAAGTGTGAGGGTCCCACACCATCATTTCTTATGCACAGAGTATTTATCCTGGGAATGCAGTACTATCCGCACTGGATTGTAGCTATTTGATCATTAGCGTGTTACAGGGTAAAGAGTTGCCGCTGACCTCCACAAACACTAATCACATGGTTGATGAAAGGTATTAAAATAGCTGGTGGACCAGACACCGAATATTTCCAAGGACATGCCAGTGTTATGTAATGAGCATTGTGTTGAGGTGTGCCACTGCAGGAATTCTGGGCAGTGGTGGCGTAGTGGATAATGGGTTACTGGTCAGCAGTTTAATCCTCATGATCACCTCTGTTGGGCTCTTGAGTAAGGCCCTCAACCCTCAATTGCTCAGTTGTATATATAAAAATGATAATTGTAAGTTGCTCTGGATAAGAGTGTCTGCCAAATGCTGTAAATGTGTGCTCTTCAGGTTCTACAAGGTAATCAGACAAATCTTCATTTGACTTATCTCCAAATTCACATCCACCCTGAAGATCACCGATTACATGCGACTGCTACCAACTAGGAAGGACGACGTATAACATATCTCCATTGAAATAGCTGAAAGTGTCAACAAGTTCTGCTTAAACTTCTTATGCCGCAGGTCATCAGTACAGTGTAATACAGTTAAAGGAACATGGCATCTAGACTTTTCTGTGTGTATGCTCACAGATACCCACAATTATTGTTGAAATGATTGACATTTCATTTGTAATCTGTTATGTATAAAAGTAAAAAATATATAAAATTATATAAAAACGGTATTATGTCAGAGAACCAAAGCTGAGTTTGAATCCTACAGCTCTAATTCTGGAAGGTCATTGTGACCATTCGAGTGTACCAACTTGACATTCTTGCTTTTCATAAAGGAAAATGCAGAAAGTTTTAAATTCGCCAAAAATGTTAAAACGTATCAGGATCTGTAAACAGTGTGCAGATTAAATAATGTAATTATTTGGGCTATAATATCTTAACATTGAAGTGAACAGTTTTCCGGACATCCATGGTTTTAACTCGCCAGTGAAATAATTCTGGTGATTACATAAAGTCTGGCAGTTTTTCACTCGGTCTGTTTATAATACAATCTATTATCGTAACGGTAAAATATATCCGTGATATAATTAGTTTTATCATGCATTTCCTATTGTAACATAAAAATAGTTATTATTTTACTCAAACAATTTGTGACATTTCTAGTAATGTACAATTTCTAAAATATGAATGTTCTTTTCACTGAAAGTTTGTTTCCTTCCAAAAATAGATGGAAAATGTGAAAATATTATTTGCCAACAGGGCAAAACTGTTCTATGCTTAAAATCAGTAGAAACTGTGGTGTGTGTGTGGGGGGTGGGGTGGGGTTAGAATAGAAAAGGTAGAATAATCTTATATTACTATTATTATTATTATTATTATTATTATTATTATCATAGAATCATAATTGAAAAGGCTATATAAACTCACTGTGAATTCAGATATTATTGCTTATATACACAAAAAAATTATATTTTACCAAATGTATTTGTGTTGTACTCCAAATTACTCTTTGTGGGTGAATCTGTGAACGAGAAATGCGGTAATATTAGATAGGCTAGTGAGATGTTAGATGTTCCATCAAAAGTGCAAGAATGTCTAGACACCCTTCAGGCTCAGTTTAATGCTCAGTGGCTATTTAAAGTTGGACTATTTTCCAGATAGCAATAATAACAAAAAATTGAGATTAGTAAATTTACATGAAGTTTTACTGGAGGTATATTGGATGGATATACTGTATAGTGGAGCGGTTGATGTCATGTCGGGCCCTCATGTCTGACTTCCTCTTGGTTCTCTCTCTTTTTAGTTATGCTGCCATAGTGAGTCATGCCAGAGACCCTGTATGTACTCTGCACTGATAAACTCTCCCAATAACATTCACTCCTCTCTGTGTTTGTCGAGCTACATATGCTATTCTGAGATCCCAGTGATCCTGATCATTCTGTTTCCTGAATCCTGTGATCCATCCTGATCACTGTGTTAGTACTTGTTGAAGTTTTGATTTTAGAAGCCCGTTTCATCTGCTGATGATCAATGCGGACCAAAATTTCCACTCAGAAACTGTGAAGATGACTTTTCAGTGCTGGTGACACATGGTGCTATTAAGGCTTCAAAGCCATGCATGCATCATTTGCATGTACTACAACAGCATAGCTTCATAGACACAGTCTAGGTGTAGTTGAATGGTCTGCTGCCAAACAAGATCGGTCTTGTATTAAAAATGTTGTGCATTATGAAGGGGACCATGGTGGTCCAAGCAGCTGAACTCTTCAATCAAGCAAATTTTGAACAAAGATTCCAATTGCAAATCTGCAAGTATTAGTGTCCTTAATTCCCAAACAATTAAAACTGTAATTAAAAGGAAAGGGGATGAAAAGAATAGTAAACACACCTCAGTTCTTGTTTTTTATTAGTTGTATTAGTTTATTTTGCGGCGTCGGTGGCATACTGGTTAGGATGTTGCATTCATGATCACGAGGTTGTGTGTTCAAATCCCAGTTCAACCCCCAGTGTGTTAAGACCCCTGGCCAAGGTCTTAACCAAAAGTGTGCCTCTGTTCGCCCAGCAGTATAAATGGGTACCAGTAAAAATATACTGGGATGGTAACCTGTGATGGACTAGCATCCCATCCAGGAGGAGATGAACTCCTGGTCACTTCATGCTACGGAAATTGAGGATAAGCACCGGCCTGATGAGCCAATAGGCTCGGGTGTAAAAAGCCCGACAGACTTTACGTTTTATCTTTAGTTTATTTACGAACCGGATTCCAAAAAAGTTGGGACACTATACAAATTGTGAACTGAATGCAAATTTCAATATTTTATTATGAATAGAACGTAGATGACAGGGTCAAAAGTTTAAACTGAGAAAATGTATCATTTTAAGGGAAAATATGTTGATTTTAAATTTCATGGTGTCAACAAATCTGGAAAAAAAGTTAAGGCAGGTAGCAATAAAAGGCTGGAAAAGTCAACTGCACTTATAATGAACAGCTGGAAGACCAATTACCACTAATGAGATCCATTGGCAACATGGCTGAGTATAAAAAAAGCTGATCACAGTGGAAGTGTCTCTCAGAAGTGACAATGGGTAGAGGATCACCGATTCCCCCACTATTGTGCAGAAAGATAGTGGAGCAATATCAGAAAGGTGTTTACCAGCAAAAAAAATTTGCTGAGTTTGAAGTTATCATCATCTACAGTGCATAACATCATCCAAATATTCAAAGAAGGCCAAAAGACCATGCTGGATACCTGTGATCTTTTGTCCCTTAAATGACACTGCACCACAAACAGGAACGCTACTGTAAGGGAAATCACAGAATGGGCTCAGCAATACTTCCGGAAACCATTGTCGGTGAACACAGTCCACGGTGCCATCTGCCGCTGCCAGCTGAAATTCTACATTACACGGAAGAAGCCATTTCAAAACAGGACCCAGAAGCACAGGTGTTTTCTCTGGGCCAGGGGTCATTTAAAATGGAGTGCAGCAAAGTGGAAAACTGATCTGTGGTCAGATGAATCACGATTTGAAGTTCCGAAGCCTGCATCTGTGATGGTGTGGAGTTGCGTGAGTGCGTGTGTGGCATGCACATCTGGAAAGGCACCGTCAATGCAGAAAGGTATACAGTATTCAAGTTCTAGAACAATATATGCTCCCATCCAGACATCGTCTCCTTCAGAAAAGACCTCGCATTTTTCAACATGATAATGCCAGACCACATGCAGCATTAATGACAACATCATGGCTGGGTAGAAAAAGGATCCGGGTATTGAAATGGCCAGTCTGCGGTCCAAATCTTTCACCTATAGAGAACATTTGGCACGTCATAAAGAGGAAGGTGCAACAAAGAAGGCCCAAGACAGTTGAACAGTTCGAGGCCTGTATTAGACAAGAATGGGACAGTATTCATATTTCTAAACTTGAGAAAATTGTCTCCTCGGTCCCCAGACGTTCGCAGACCGTTTTAAGAAGAAGAGGGGACGCCTCACAGTGCTGAAAATGGACTTGTCCCAACTTTTT
The DNA here is from genome assembly GCA_024760905.1 of Plotosus lineatus. Classification (NCBI taxonomy): domain Eukaryota; kingdom Metazoa; phylum Chordata; class Actinopteri; order Siluriformes; family Plotosidae; genus Plotosus; species Plotosus lineatus. Next base: position 16,449,326 of record CM045751.1, on the reverse strand, counting down.
TGAAATTTCTTGACGCCATGAAATTTAAAATCAACATATTTTAACATATTTTCCCTTAAAATGATACATTTTCTCAATTTAAACTTTTGACCCGGTCATCTATGTTCTATTCGGAATAAAATATTGAAATTTGGCACGTCCACATCAGTGCATTCAGTTTTTATTCACAACTTGTATCGTGTCCCAAATTTTTTGGAATCCAGTTTGTAGTATGAGGCAGGTATGAAATGTTTCCAACGTTTCTGTTGGAAGTTCGCATGTTCTCCCCATTCTTGTGTTGGTTTCCTCTGGGTACTCTGGTTTCCTCCCACAGGCCAAAAACATGCACAGTAGCTGATTCGCTGTTCCAATTCACCCCTGAATATGGATGGTTGTATGATTGTTTGCTGAGATAGGCACCAGCCTCATCGCAACCCTATTTAGAATAAAGCACTACAGAAAACGAATGGATGAATAGCTGTGATAGTGTGCGTCCCAACAGGACACTTGGAGCTCACGATTTATTTATTTATTTATTTTTAATAATAAGATTATCCCTTTTTTATCTGTTCCAAGTCCATAAGTTACATTAAAACAGAGAAATAAAATGTATAGAACAAATGTTTAGGAATTTTTTTACTATTTTAATTAAACATATACTGGAGTTTTCATGATGTCACATCACTTTGGTCTCCCTAGAAAAGTAGAAAGCAGTTTTTTTTTCTTTATTAACTATGTGGGTTTTTTTTGTGAATTCTGCACCTACAACACATCACAAGCCTCACAAAATAACTAAAGTAATTTTTTAAAGCTCTTCCTGTCACCACTTCAGGAATCGTGTAGCAAAAACATGACTCGATTCACTATTGTTTTAATATGACTTCATTGCAACATTGAAAAAGGTTTTTTGGGGACATCAGTTTTCTACCATATAAATACATTGAACTTTTATTTCTAACCTTGTTATGATTTCTTTTTTAACTCTAATATCTTTTGGGAATTTTTTCCTTTTTAAATGTGACGAGCGCCTGTATACCTACACAGATTCTTTTTTCATAGCAATTTGATATCATCTGTTGATCCACACTTCACATGCTGCTTACTTACAAATTTTCAGGTGACATCCATTGCTTCTGTTTACGATGAGTTGAGGAATATCCTGTGTGATTTCACAAAAATACCACCCACTGTCTTTAAAAGAAACATTTTTAATATGCAAATCGGAAGCACAGCTTGGTTTGTCTTTATCATGAGAGCCCACACTGAAGATTCTTGATGAGTTAAAGTCACGCGGCTCACGGTCAGTAAAGTTGGGAGTTTGAGAAAACAACCACTTTACTTTGAACCCTTTATTCCCATTTGAGGAAAAAGTGCAGCAGATCCTTATATTTGATCCTGTGCTCGCGTTCATCATATGTGGAACCTGAGGTTCAAGTGTTTGCTGAGCTCTGCCGTGGATGGATCCTACTGTGGAGAAAATAAAACACAGAGAGGACATTTTAAATTAAATTCAATGTAGATTAAAGTTACTTTCTGCAAACAAAGACAATAATGTGCAGATTGGAACCAGGCAGTAGTGTCTACATGTGAAATTTACAACTATGTATTTATACCTGTGATCGTGCATATATTTTCTTTATGTTTCCAGTGTTTTACCAATATCTTCACTCTCTGGAACATTCCTAAGATTAAGATTTACCTTTTAAACAAATTGTAAGATATAAAAAATGTTTTCGAAAAACGTTTTAGTCTAAAGTAAAATAAAAAAATAAATAAATAAATAATTTTCTAACTAGATCAAAAGTGAAGCATACAGGATTCCCAGGGAAAAGCAAATGCTTACAGACGTTCAAAGAATAAGGAGAAGTGCACTTAATGTTTTAGAAATAGCTAATATTTAGTCGTGTAGTTTTGCCTTTGGCATGTACATTAAGTCCTTAATATTTCTACAGAATTGTTTTAATTTGTTTGAAAAATATAACTTAATTTTATATAATCCAACTGTAAAAATAAAACTAAAAAATAAACTCATTTATTAGATGCTAATGTTGATCATTTTAATATTGTATTTTCCGTATATCTTTAAATCTACATATATATATATATATATATATATATATATATATATATATATATATATATATATATATATATATATATACCAATAAAAATAAAAAGACAGGACAAAGACTTTCGATTGAAACTCCATTTATCACTACAGATCTGTTTCGAGGGGTGGTGAAACCATCCTCTCTCTTCAGGTGATTATAGAAGAATATAGTTCTTATAATATAGAATTAAGTTCTTCTATAATCACCTGAAGAGAGAGGATGGTTTCACCACCCCTCAAAACAGATCTGTAGTGATAAATGGAGTTTCAATAGAAAGTCTCTGTCCTGTCTTTTTATTTTTATTGTTATTTGCTCTACCAAAAAGTATTGAGCACTCTCCTATGGAAGGATCTACTCAGAAAATTCTCTCTCTCTCTCTCTCTCTCTCTCTCTCTATATATATATATATATATATATATATATATATATATATATATATATATAGAGAGAGAGAGAGATATGTATATATATATATATATATATATATATATATATATACACACACACACACACATATATATATATATGTATATATATATATATATATATATATATATATATACACACACACACACACATATATATATATATATAAATACAGCACTTTCCTATTTATTAATAGCCAAATTAAGCCTGTTTAAGTTGATTGATCAGAACATATAAACAAAAAATGAATTAACAATTTTATTTACATTTTTATTCATTTGTATTGACTAACAAATAAGCCATTATTTATTAGCAAATTAATAATTCAGGCTTGTGATTTCCACTGTTATAACCTTGAGAGCTAGTTATAGAGCAAGGTTCCCAGTGTGGGAAATGTGTTTCGACAAATAATGACGGAGAACTAATAAATAACATAAAATTTTAGATAGCTAGATAGATAGATAGATAGATAGATAGATAGATAGATAGATAGATAGATAGATAGATAGATAGATAGATAGATAAAAAATATTTGAATCAAAGTTTAGAATGAATGTAAACTATCTGACCTGCAAGCAGTAGTAGAAAACTCCTTTTGAGTAAGCAGTCCATTCTTCTTCTTAAAGTAAAATTCCAGACCTTTTTGATAGTTTCAGAGTAAAGAACAAAAGTGTCACTGGAGCTGCACACCTACACTACTATAAAATATGTTGTACCACTGGCATGTGAAAGGTTTGTGTGACAGATTGTTTTGTAATGTCAAAGGGATCCTACGCTGAGGGTTAAGGTATTGAAACAAACTCATGTGGAAATGTGCCAAAAATCTACAGCATGAGGAGGAAGTCCATGCACAGGGAAACCACTTGAACCACGAGCACAACTTACAATATTTATTTAGTGCCTTTAATATATGACCTAAATTGTCTTGACATTATAAAGAAATAAAACTGTAAATGTAGATCAGTTTGAGTCACAACAGAGTGAGAGAAGAGTGCAGTATACAACTAGGTCAACCACATAAAAGGCAGTGCGAGAACCAAAAAATTAAATAAAACCTGAAAGATGCAAAATGTGAAACTTAGATGTTCGTGCAATTGAGAAAGGAAAACAAAACATTCCAGCACGTCTACATTTTCTCTATTCCTTTTCTGAACCACTTAAAAACCATAACATGTTTGAACTGAAAGCTGTGAAAGAAAGAACCTTTAACATGGCTTAACTTATGAGGTTCTTTTACTGAGTGAAAGGGAAAAGAAAGGACCAGTTCATTGAAATTTCACCAAGTGACAGTTTCATAATCTTTCTACATGACAACAACATTCTACCCACACCCTCTGATAACTGACATTCATACTAGTATAGATTTACACACTGCCTAAAATTTCCAATAGGTATCAATGCTGACAGGTGTTCAATGCAGGTGTTATATGAGTAGTGTGGCTCTTTTAAGTGTGCTTCTTACCATCGAGGTGGAAAACATGAATAATAACAGAACAATAAAAGAGTTTTACTGGTATTTGTATTATTCGTTTTGTGGTATCAACCAACCTACCTACTGAAAGCTTGAAAATAAACAGAAAACAGCATAAAAAAAGACCCCTCCTTTTCCCTCCTGGAGCTGTTCCTTTAAACATTTTCCAGGAAGTAAAATTGAGCCAATCATGACAAATGTCAACTTTAGCACATAACTGTTAAACCCATCAACACGAAAATAAACAAAAGCACATGGGCAGGAATGTATTTCAATTTATGAAGTTAGTGAGCAGGAAAATTGGGTGAAAAATACTCATCATCACATTCTAATAGGTCCATATCTGGCTCATCACTCCATTCATTCAGAGCTCCGTTAGTTTTGCTGTAGCAGTTTCTGCTGGTTCATCGGTTGTTGGACATTTACCAAGAGAACACAGCAAAATATTTTCGTTTTGTAAAGCACGGCAGAACATTCAAATGTGCAGTTACTGATGAACATTATAGACATTCCCCAGTGGCAGCGGGTCTTCAAATACCGTGTAAACTCACTTTTACAGGCAGTGAACGCCTCATTTTACTGTTACAGAGACTGATCGAATAAAATTGGTAAATTTGATCTATCATTTTGCTCCCAGTACACATGGGCGGGTATTAGATATAAGATCAAAAACATTGGGATATATATATATATATATATATATATATATATATATATATATATATATATATATATATATATATATACACACACACACACACATACACACACACAAATATAAATACATATATATATATATATATATATATATATATATATATATATGTCTGTCTTCCTTTCGGCTTTTTCCCTTTTACTCGGGAGTCACCACAGCGAATCATCTGATTCGCACGTTTTGATTTGGCAGAGGTTTTTACGTCGGATGCCCTTCCTGTCACAACCCTTTTTAGCAATGGACAGAAACACGCTGACGACTTTGCAGCCTACTCTTGTCGAAAGTCAGCAATGGTTCTTTTACATGCGTCTCACCATAGACAGTGAGAGACATGGCCCGCCTTTGATAACCCAGTTAGTCGCACTGGGGGGACAGTGACAACCTTGTGGAGAGTGGGACTCAAACCCCCAACCTTTGGATCAGCGATCTATACCACTAGACCACCACTGCCCCATATATATATATATATATATATATATATATATATATATATATATATATATATATATATTCACAGTACACACACACACACAGAGTATATAGGGCAGTAGGATCTATTTAGGATCTATTTTTTCAAACCGACAGTTACAAGCGTTACCTGCAGATACAGTGAAGAATTTTTGGAGTTGTTGGAAATTTATTTTTAATAAATATTTTTATAAACTGTTCTCATGAATAATTCCTTAAATGTGCATTTTGTACAAATTGAGTCATATGTGTCACCTTTAGGTTATTTTCTTATTGTTTAATAATTTATTTTCAAATACTTTTGAGATCTTTTAAAATCCCTTAAAAGGCGCACATATAGCCGCAATATTTTTCTAAAGTCCTTTGACAGGTCTTTATATTATGACATGATATACACACATGAACACAAGATCCTGTCAGGTTTAAAAAGAGTGATTCTACCTGCAGGAGGTTCTGGTCACTGACATTTGAAATGAAATATCTGATTGGAATTTTATGGACCGGCAGGTATAAGATGTTGTTGAGACTGAAAGGTTTTTATGTATCTATGAATTTTGAAAGTGCTTATTAAACATATTTTATGCATCCCCTGGATATCTGTTCATCTTTTAATAACGTAAAAATTTAGAAAAATAAAAATATTCATGTAGATTAAAAAAGCTTCAGAAATGCTGTTTTTCTTCATGTGCACATACATTACGTTGATGAATGCCAGTCACATGTCATTAAAATATTTTGCAGTATATATACTCAGCACACAGGGATAATAATATGTTTTGTAGTCTCAGTGACCAGTTGCCAGAAGACTACGGTGAAGCCATGCACCTTGCCTTCCTTGAGTCATAAAATATTCTTATATATTATTCATTCATTTTCTGAACCACTTAATCCTAATTAGGGTTGCAGGGAAGCTGGTTCCCATCTCAGCTGACTCTGGGTGAGGGCAGAATACACCCTGGACATCTCGCCAGGCCATTGCAAGGCAGAAACACGGTGATGGCTATGCAGCTCCTCTTGACAAAAGTCAGCAGTAGTTATTTTGCATGAACCTCTCACCATAGACATGAGACACCTGGCCGACCTTTGATAACTCAGTTAGCTGCACTGGGGGGGGGGGGGGGGCAGTGGGACAGTGACAACCCCCTGTGAGTGAGGCTTGAACCCCCAACCTTGGGATCACTGATCTAGCACCTTTACCACCAGACCACCACTGCCCCCTTTTTAATATTTTATTTAGTTATAATTACAGGGGCAGTGGTGGTCTAGTGGTATAGGGTGCTGGATCGCTGATCCTAAGGTTGGAGGTTTGAGTCCCACTCTCCACAAGGTTGTCACTGTCCCCCCAACAGCTAACTGGGTTATCAAAGGTGGGACATGTTTCTCACTGTCTATAGTGAGAGGTTCATGTAAAACAACCATTGCTGACTTTCGTAAAGAGAAGCTGCAAAGCCATCAGCGTGTTTCTATCCCTTGCTAAAGGGTTGCGTCAGGAAGGGCATCCGACGTAAAAACCTACGCCAAAATCAAACGTGCGAATCATTTGCTGTGGCGACCCCTGAGAAAGGGAAAAAGCCGAAAGGAATTAATTTAGTTCGAATTACAATTCTGTGTGTCCTAAGTATGAGGTAGACAAAAGGGATACCAGAGAACATCTAAGACAAAGTTTTCTCATCATCTGTATTCAAGTACTTATATGTTTACTTATTCAATTGTTTCCTTTATTGAAAAATTTAATTTGTTTTTCGAGAGCTGAGCTTGTTAAAACACTGCTGGAGACACTTCCAGGTTCCACTTTCACACATACAGTTTCACTTATAGTAAACCTAAATTCCTTTTCATAAAAGACCATTTTGAGACTAAGAAACAAAATAGCAGCTATAAAATCAGTTTCACATGGCACAGGAAACACACAGTGTCAAAAACAGGTTAACCACAAAGAAACAGAATGAAATTCAGCCGCCAATACCAAACATAAAAGTCAGAGGCACATATCATTTAGTTAATGGTGCATTCACAGGACCGACAAAGCCAAATGAACAGAACCAAGCACATGGCAAAAGATTGCTTTTCAGGATTTATTTAACATTGGCCCAAGGACTAATAAAACTGGGTTTCGATCGATCGATCAATAAATAGATAGATAGATAGATAGATAGATAGATAGATAGATAGATCCCCAATATCACACTTGAGTCCAGAGATCTGTTCATCCATTTTCTGTAACCGCTTAATCCTAATTAGGGTCCCGGGGAGGCTGGCGCCCATCCCACGACTCCAGGCAAGGGCAGAGTACACCCTGGTCAGCTCACCAGGCCATCACAGGGTGGAAACACGCTGACGATTTTGAAAAAAGATTTTGCTCTGACCTCGTATTTTATCAAAATAAGATATTTAATTCAAAAGTTACAGGCCTGCTTCTCACACCCCCTGGACTGTCTTGCACCCCCTGTTCTCGAACCTGAATATACCTTTCTGCATGGAAGGTACCTTTCCAGATGTGCAAGATGCCACACGCACTCATGCAACCCCATACCATCACAGATGCAGGCTTTTGAACTGAGCGTTGACAACAACTTTGGTTGTTCTTGTCCTCTTTAGTCCGGATGACATGGGCTCCCAGTTTTCCATAAAGAATTTCGAATCATGATTTGATTGACCACAGAACAGTTTTCCAGTTTGCCACACTCCATTTTAAATGATCCCTGGCACAGAGAAAATGCCTGTGCTTCTGGGTCCTGTTTAGAAATGGCTTCTTCTTTGTACTGTAGTGTTTCAGCTGGCAACGGCGGATGGTACGATGGATTGTGTTCACTGACAATGGTTTCTGAAAGTATTGCTGAGCCCATTCTGTGATTTCCCTTACAGTAGCTTTCATTTTTTTGTGGTGCAGTGCCATTGAAGGGCCCGAAGATCACAGGCACCCAGTATGGTTTTTCGGCCTTGACCCTTACGTACAGAGATCGTTCCAGATTCTCTGAGTCTTACGATTATGTTATACACTGTAGATGATAATAACTTCAAACTCTTTGCAATTTTTCAATGGGAAACACCTTTCTGATATTGCTACACTATTTTTCTGCACAACATTGGGTGAACTGGTGATCCTCTATGCATCTTCGCTTCTTGAGAGACACTGCCACTCTGAGAAGCTCTTTTTATACTCAGTCATGTTTTCATTGCACCTCATTAGTGGTAATTGGTCTTCCAGCTGTTTATTATAAGTGTAGTTGACTTTTCCAGCCTCTTATTGCTACCTGCCCCAACTTTTTTGAGATTTGTTGACACCATGAAATTTATAATCAACATATTTTCCCCTTAAAATTATACATTTTCTCAGTTTAAACTTTTGACCCTATCATCTCTGTTCTATTTGGAATAAAATATTGAAATTTGGCACTTCTACATCAATGCATTCAGTGTTTATTCACAATTTATATAGTGTCCCAACTTTTTTGGAATCCGGTTTATATACACAATTCCATATAATTAAATAAGTTGCAAATCAGAGTCACATACAAATGAACAAATTGAAATCTTTAATTTAAAATACATTAATACAAATAACGTTACTCAGTTTAATTAATACTAAAAATGTGTGACAAATCATATCAGTGCGTGGCCATACTCCATCAAAATGAATATCAACATGAGAGTCTGAACTAAACTCATAAGCCACATTTAAAGGACAGTGCAAACAGCACCCACCTGGAGGGAAACCAAGAATTCGCCACATTTTTAACAAAGATTCCTTGAAACAGGAACAAATATTATATTATTATCCTAATAGTAATCAGTATAAAAAAAAAAAATACAGTGTTCCATCGGGGGGAAAAAAGGCAAAAACGATGTGGAGTAAGGCATTAAATATCAAAATCATTGATACTAAGACTAATCAAATATTTCTGTTAATGTATTTCAAGAAGCCTATGTTAATATCCCAACACAGTGTGTCTCCACTGTAATTTATCTTAGACAGTATTTCTGCATAGGAGGTCCTGGGTTTGAGTCTCGGGCTTGTGTGTTTCTGTGTGGAGTTTGCATGTTCCCCCCTGTGCTTGTGTGAGCTCCTCCTGGTCCTCCAGTCTCCCCACACAGTCCAAAGTCATTCACGTTCGGCTAATTATCTGTTACATATTGCCCATGATGAGTGTGTGTGTGTGTGTGTGTGTGGGGGGGGGGGTGTTGATGGTCAAGAAGGCTGTTTAGGGTGTACCTGGTCTTCGCCCAGTATCAGCTGAGATAGGCTTGTCTCCTACGGGTGAATGAGTGAATGAGCATCTCTACATTATTCATGATGCACCAGCACTTTAGAGGTAAATATCAGTAAATATGACCAACATGTAATCTGACACACCCAAACGCTTAATCTCAGAGACTGAATCACAAATACACAATAAAATAAAGAACATTATAAAAATAAAATAGTTCTGATTATAAAAGGCAAAAATAAATAGCAACTGTTCCATGATGGCAAGAAAAATAAGTGAACCTTTTAGAAATGCCTGCATTTATCTATAAATCTATCGTAACATATGGACTGATCTTCATCCAAGACACAATAATGAGCAAACACTGTCTATTTTAACTGATAACACACAGATTGTTGCTTTGTTTTTACCCATATTGCACACATCACGCAAATATTGTGTATATATGATGGCCCTGAACTCGTGACTTCAACAGAATCTAACTGCAATCTGGAGTTAGCAAACCTGCAGTGAAATGAAACTTAAAAACCATAAACATTGAAATTGCAATTAAGAAGAAGTGTGTGCTGGTGTGACTCAGTCTTCACAATAGACTGGCTATGGGTAGAATGAAGAATTGCTGATTTGTGCAAAGCTGGATAGAATTACAAAGCGATCTCTACGAGTTCAGAGTTACTGCCCTTAAACACCAGATTCAAATTGTTGGATGAATCATTTGACCAAAATAATGCTGGACGATAAATACAAGTGTTTTTATTAGTCATTACACAACAAGGAAATACATACATTTGCATCTGTCTTTTTCGTTGTAAAACTTCCCATTAAGAATAATTACCTGACCACTTGACAGGGTTTCACTGGGTCGACTGCCACGAAGCAGGTCAACAGAACACTGCCTGCCTGTAATAGTTTGTTGTTCTGTAATTCACCTTGATTACAGTGTGTGATCACCATCACACTTTTTCAGCAACATTAACCATCCAGCGTTGGTTCATCTTTTACTGACATCTTGAATCGATGAGGGGAGAAAAACTGAACCCCTCCATAAAGTCTTCTCCAACACATCCCGAACACTTTCAATAGGGTTAAGGTCAGGACTCTGGGGTGCCAATACATATGCGAAAATGGTTCCTCATGCTCCCTGAACCACTCTTTCACTATTTGAATCCCCGTTTTATATCCGTACCATCAGCGAAGAAAAAGTGCATTGATGTGATAACCTGCTCATTCAGTACATTCAGATCATCAGCGGCTTCGTTTTATTACCACATTAATGTTGCTGAGCCTCGACCGGAACAACTGGAGAAACAATACTATGCTGTGATCAAGGCTAAAGCTGCTCCAACAGTATATTACAGTGAAGAACTTTTTTGGGGTTTTTTGGAAGAAGAAACCTGTGAATATACAACTCTGATTGCTGCTTTATTTCCTGTTGGCAAACAACTCAAGCTAAAGACTTGAAGAAATCACTGGAGCTGCATAATATCGCTCATCACTGGCACACCCCTTTGCCAAACCAACTTAATCTTACTACGAGGCTATATAATGGCTTTGGAATGCCGATAGAAACCAGAATACACAGTGGAAAACCATGCAAACATGGCAGAACATGGAAATTCCACAAGTTCCAAATGGCTGAGTCCTGGACTTGAACGTAGGACCTTCTTGCACTGTGCTGCTGTTCCCAGACACATAATACACATAATGTCATGGCTGGCCGTTCCCATCATACATCCTCAGAACATGTTTGAGCCTATGCAGTTCTGTCAGGGAGAATGGTCTGGAATGGTTCCTACAAGACGTTCTGCAGTTCTGATCTACGGATACCGGAATTGGTAGTGTGAAGTTTCTGCTACCAAAGAAAGTTCGTCCAGTTATTAACCCAAGGGTTTACTGACTTTTACCAGCAGCACTCTGAGTGTTTCCTGGGTTGAATCAAGGCCTTTTATAAAGGTTTGTGTGTTATGAGTTAAACTCATCACGTTTGTTCACTGTTGTAGCACAGATACAGATCAGCCCACATTCCGATCAACATTAAATGCAGGTAATTCTAAGGGGTGCACTTACTTTTTTTTCCTGACAGTGTATAAGAAATGGTTTCTCTGAGTGTCAGTCTTGCTTTCTCTCAGACTATAACTCGTCTTTCTGATTGATATAATCCTGATGGTGCTGGTTTTCCAGAGCCTGAATCACTTCGTCAGCTTGAAGCCGCTCCTAAAAAAAGAAAGAAAAACGATTTTGAAAATATTAACCTAGGAAGGGGCGGTACAGTGACGCAGTGGTTATTACGTTCACCTCACAGCGGCTTTCTGTTTCGAGTTTGTATGTTCACATTTATGCTTGCGTGAGTTTCCTCTGGGTACTCCGGTTTCCTTCCACACTCCAGAAATGCACATTAGGCTAATTGGCTTTAACAAATTGTTGGCCCTGTGATGGTCTGTGAGATTTTCAGGGTGCACTCTTTGCTCAATGACGCCTGAGATAAGCTCCAATTTCTTCGTGACCCTGATCAGATTAAACACTTCAGCAAATGCGTGATGAGAACAATAGAAAGTTATTTTTCTGGCTTGCCTGCAGAAATCACTTTATTCAGCACAGTGATTTCTGGTTCGCTTTGATGTGAAAAAAGGTTCAGATATTTTATCCAATCCTACTTAGTTCTATATAGTGGTGCAGGGTTAGATCTAGGACGCGTTCATGCGGAATTGCCGCATTAAATTTTTACCGGACGCATCTCATTTTCACTGCAAGGGCCTTTGGTCGCATCTCAAATTATATAGTGGGCTTCTCTTTAAAAACAATATAACAAAACACACACACACAGAGAGAGAGAGAGAGAGAGAGAGAGAGAGAGAGGGAGAGAGAGAGAGACCCTTATGACATCCTGAAAACACAGTTGTGCAAAAGTGCAAACAAAATGCACTCTAACACACTGATTGTGGGAAAGAAATACTGTACGTTGTCAAACATCTGCCTATATACAGCTTTTCTCCTGCCTCAGTTGTGCGAGTACACATAGACAGACACTTCACTCACCCCATTATGTTATCAATGTAAAAAGACAGGAATGTTCATGCCCCCCCTCCACGTTACTGAGGGAATTGCAGAAACCGCTAGTTCCCTCGATCGACTCCAGATGTGTCCCAATTAGCAGCCGGTGTTTCCATGAGGAGAGACGAACCGAGTCTTTAAACTGAATTGACATTTAAATTGTATTCAATTTAGATAGAGTGGTACCTCGAGGTTGAAGAAATCAGAATTCGACCAAAAATCCAGGTTTTTTTTGTACCGGAGTCGACCAAAATCCAGAAGTCGAACACTAAAAAAGCGTGAAAAAAACGAGACTGAGAGGAAATGCACACTTTTCGGAAGTCCGGAAGTTGTTGATACTATGTATCACCCTGATAAAGCTAGCGCTGTTCCGGGAAAGTCTGGAAGTTGTTGATGCTATGTATCGCTCTGAACACCTTTAATAATGAGGTCATGACCCACTTCCATGTGTGTCTTCCTTTCGGCTTTTTCCCTTTTTCTCGGGAGTCACCACAGCGAATCATTTGATTCGCACGTTTGATTTGGCAGAGGTTTTTACGTCGGATGCCCTTCCTGTCACAACCTTTTTTAGCAAGGGACAGAAACACGCTGACGGCTTTGCAGCTACTCTTTACGAAAGCCAGCAATGGTTCTTTTACATGAACTCTCACCATAGACAGTGAGAGACATGGCCCGCCTTTGATAACCCAGTTAGCCGCACTGGGGGGACAGTGACAACCTTGTGGAGAGTGGGACTCGAACCCCCAACCTTTGGATCAGCGATCCAGCACCCTATACCACTAGACCACCACTGGCCCATGAGCCACTTCCATAAGGTTTTGAAAAGAAGGCAGAAACAGGCCACATTAGAAATGTTCATCAAGAAAATTAAGGGACATCCTGAAGAAGAGTCATCCATGCCAAGGTGAGTAGCAAGAGAAAAAAAAAACACCTTTGGCTGATTCACCTGAAGCTGTTATGGAAGGGGATCCTCCTCCTCCTCTCTCCCTCTCCAACATTTACATTGGCCAACTGCTCACCACCACAAAGGTAAAAATTCTTATCTTTATTGTTGGTATGCTTTAACTGTACTGCGTTTTTTATTTTCGTGTTACGGTCTCTTCTGTGAGAAACTCTGGTTTTGTCGGCTCTAACTCTCTTTTTCTCTTTATGCATGCAGGTGCTGGAGATGGGCGTGGCTGTCACACGCGGATGGAGTGCTAAGCACACACACACACACACACACACACACACACACACACACACACACACACACACCTGATTCCACTTAGCAATCACCGGGCCTCTCTAACAGTGACTACGATTTCCCCGTGCTCTAGTGCCCTCTCTGTGAATAATAAAGCTCCTATCGCTAGTATCTTCTAGCCCTTCAGTGACACAAGGAACATTCAGCCGGACCCAAAAATGCAGGAGACAGGGTATGATGAAAATGGAGGAGCTGTATTAGTCACAGGGAGGGCACTGGAGCACGGGAAATCGTAGTCTCTGTTAGAGTGGCCTGGTGATTGCTGAGTGAAATCAGGTGTGCTTAGCACTCCACCCGCATGTGACAGCCACACCCCTCTCCAGCGCCTGCATGCATAAAGAGAGAGAGAGAGCTAGAGATGCCAAAACCAGAGTCTCTCACAACAGAGACCATAACGTATTGTACTGTATTCAATCATATTTCACTTAATTTGAGGACCTATGGTACAAGTTACAGTACCATTAACTTCTGTTCAAAAGACAAAAGAACAAAACAGATTAAAAACGTTTACATTATTTGCAATGGGAAAAGCGGATTCGGAATTCGACCAGTTGTCGGGAACGAATTATGGTCGAGTACCAAGGTACCACGGTATATGGCTGCAATACTGCCCAAGCGGTGTTAAACAATAACTCACTCACTCAGTTAATTTAAATATATATTTTAACCAATTTTTAATTTTGTCTCTAATTATTATGTTTTTTTTCCTGAATTAAATTTAGGAAAAAATAATACCCTGAGAAAAGATGAAAAATTAATTGTTATTTTATTTACATAATTTGTTTTTTGATCTCAAATATCTTATCTCTTATTTTTATCATAGTCATTATGAAGGGATTTTCCTTATATGTTTTACTCTTTTAATTTCATCATTTGTGATACTGTTACGGTGACTTTACCTCATTTATTATTACTTGTTGTTATATTAAAAACTCCTCAGACCTTTCACTTTTTATTGTCTTTTGTCAGAAGGCCCACCTTATTTCGGGTAGTTGGGCCCACCTTATTAAGATTTCCTGGATCTAACCCTGGTGGCCGTCTGGGCCAGTAAAGCCTTCTCTGGTGGCCTAAAGACTACCAGAAGCACTGACCTACATTTACAATGTATTTTTTAGTATTCATTCATTCATTGAACTGCTTAATCCTAATTAGGGTCGCAGGGAGGCTGGAACCCATCTCAGTAGATTCTTTGCGAGAGTAGTGTACACCCTGTAGTTTGGACAGCTCCAGGTCATCGCAGGGCAGAAACACGCTGATGGCTATGCAGCTCCACTTTACGAAAGTCATGGTCCTTTTACATGAACCTCCCAACAGTAAAATATAAAGTCTTCAAAAATGGAAATAATACATTTCAGACAGAAGGAAAAAGTTGCACCACTGTAAGAAGGTTTTGTGTTCAAGTACTGGGTTCAGGCTTTTCTGTGCAGTGTTTGCTCAGGGTACTCAAGTTTCCTCCAACAGTCAAAATACAGACATTAGGCTGATTTACTGTGCAAAATTGCCCCTAGGTGTGAGTGTGATTGGTTGTGTCTGTTACCCTGCAATGGTCAGGATGTACCTCGCCTTTGCTCAGTGTTGGCTGAGATAGGCTCATGCCTTCCTGTGACTCCTGTAATAAGATTAAGCAGTTTTGCAAATGATGGGAGAAATTGAGTGTTGTCCACCACTGGATTTTGGACAGTGGGAGGAAATGACAAGTCCTGGAGAAAACCCACCTGAACATGACAAGAACATGTGCAATTCTAACTGACTCTTTTATTTACACTGTGCTTGGGTTTGTATTTAAATTTGAACCAAAGGCTGAAAAGTTAGTGTGAAGCCAACTACGTACCAGCTCTCTGTAGAGGGGATCAAGGGTGAACCAGAGCGCCACTGCACAACGCTGCCCTTTTGTGACTGCTCGCACGCCATGTGGATTCTCACCACCCGATGAGAAACCTACCATCCGCCCACACCTCGGCTTCACTGAAGCCTGAAACACAAAGTATTATGAGACCAAAAAAAAAAAAAAAAAAAAAAAACCACTTCATAATGGAACCTGTTAAATATTTCGTGGCTTTCATACCGTAATGGTTTTGGCATCCATTTTAGTAAATATGAAATCGCCACCTTCAAAGTCCCCATTTAGGTATAGAAGGGCACTGGGAGGGGTCAAAGAGAATTTCTGTATATAATTTATACAATTAAAAGAATGCAACTCCCCAGATGAAACATGATTAAAAGTACAGTAAAACCTCCGCTGACGAACGCTTAAGCTCACGAACTTTTCGCCTCAAGAACATTAAATTTGCGAGCATATAGTCTCTGCTGACGAACTAGTTTTCGGCGGACGAACCAAACCACGCGGTCGAACAGCGCCACGGTGGCGGCCACGAGAAGCTGACGCACGCTCACGGCGTCCCAGTTCATCACCCCCCGTTCTTTGAGTGCGGACGTGGTTTGTGTTTGATAGACATTTTGGACCATATTGAGTGTATTTTTGCTATTATGGGACCGAAAAAGACCCCATCACAGGCGGAGATCATTGAAAAACACGAACGAGGTGTGCGTTTGTGTGACTCAGCGTCCCAGTACCAGTACGCTAAGTCTACCACCATCCTTAAGAACAAGGAAGCTATTAAGGGTGCGTGTGTGGCTAAGGGTGTTTCCAAACAGTAGGCGTTTCCAAACACTCCTTCCAAACAGTAAGTCCCTCCCTCCCTCCTCCTCCCACTCCATTCCATCAAGCCATCAACTACCATCACAAAGGTAAATAAAACCACTTTATTATACAGTACAGTTTATTTCTTTAATTACAATACAAGAGCACATTTATTATACATAAAATAAGGTATATTTTTGTGTAGTTTTAAGGCTTATTTAGTAGAAAATTATGTTTTATGGGGTCCTGGGAACGGATTATTCTCATTTTAATGGTTTCTTATGGGAAATAAATGTTCGGAAGACGAACTTTTCGCCTTACACACACTTTCTGGGAACCAATTATGTTCGTGAGATAGATATATATACTGTATAGATATATAGTCGGCCCTCTTCTTATGAAAACCCCTTGAATACGAAAAATCCAGTATAGGAAACTGTTTTCCTCTGTATACGAAACAAATTCTTCTTACGAAAAGCACCAAATGCGCCATTCCAATATTAAAATACGCCATTCAAACATTCAAACAATGCATGAGCTGCTCTCCCATCAATGACATTAAAACATCCCGCCACACTGGCCTCCCATTTGTTTTATGGGGACCAGGGAACGGATTATTCTCATTTTAATGGTTTCTTATGGGAAATAAATGTTCGGAAGACGAACTTTTCGCCTCACACACACTTTCTGGGAACCAATTATGTTCGTGAGCTGAGGTATCACTGTACTGTAGTCATTTTTAACACCCCCCCCCTTACTCTACATTCTCATGTAATGTACTACGATCCAATTATCAAGAGTTCCAACCTATAGTCTCTGTACGTGTAGGCAGGAGGTTCTTTCCAGCATTCATTGGCTTCAGGATCTAGGAGACAGTTATCTGCATGGATTGGGTGACTGAGTTCATTCCTGTGCTCCTGATGGTCTAAAAACATAAAAAGTAAACAATAAAACAACAGAAAATTACCCCTCAAGCTTCAGGCTCACATTGCCAAAATGATTTCACTGCAAATGACGTTCCATGATTTTTTTTTTTTTTTTTTTTTTTTTTTTTAGCCTTCCAGGGTTCATCCAGCATTGCTGCATCGGTGTTCCTTGAGAGCTGGGGAGGAACCATGAGCACATGCACTTTCCACTTCTGATGATTATGGTTTTGATGTTAACTAAAGGTTCAGGTCAGAAGTATGTGGATTAATGTCTCTCGGTTGGTGACGGTGAAGGAAAAACAGTGATGGCGCCCAGTCTACGCCACCGCGTTTCAGGATTTCATCTTTTCTTCTTGCATCCTACGTATGTATGTTGATGACCAGTCTACGAACTCCATGTGGTCTGTTTTGTAAGTTCTCAAGTACGTTTTGACAATGTGGCCCGCATGAGATCCCAAGTGCTTCCTTTTCATCTCCATGCACAACGTTCCTCATCATTCTGATAAAATTTAATCTTGGTCTGATCCAAACAAATAATCTTGTTCAAGAAATGAATTTAGCCTTTCTGTTCTTGGCTGATACCACCAGATTGCATCTTGAGATAAACCCTCTGTATTTACGTTCATGAAGGTGTTCCTCGATTATGGATTTTGAGGATAAATGCAGCTCCTTATGGGACTACGAGTTGACAAGATGTTGCTTTTGTTTTCATCAGTAAAATAATTCTTATTTCCATTTCATCATTCTCCTGATCTTTAGTTCTTGGTGAGCTCAGCAGTGTATTCATTCTTCAGAAAAACGCATCATGCTTCAATTTCTGGTGTATTTTTTCTGATGACCTTTATTACTCGCACTGACTTGTCTAAAGTTCCTATAAGCAGCTTTCACATGCAAGATCAACACTTGGATATCAACTATTTACATTCTACCTTCGTCAGAAAATACCAAGAAACCCGGCCATGAAACTGCCTGTGAGTCAATTCTATGATTACTTTTAAGACTTTGAAAATGAAAGGACTTCTAGAAAAGAGCAGGAATTCCAAAACAGTTAATGAAATAAAAATTGAATTAAATTTCAGCTTGAGGTTGATCCATCAATCACATCTTACTTGCTTCATTTGAATTCTCTGGTGTTGTATAGGGCCAATCACTTATCGTCCTGAGTATAAAAAAACGAACTGATGACTTCATTTTTATATGAAAATTGTCAGTTCCATATCATGTTAGATTCACTGATATCATGCTCTCATTCACTGAACCGCTTATCCTACTACAGGCGTGGGAAATCTATTGGCAATCCCAGCCGACTCTGCATGCACCTGAACAGCACACACACACACACACACACACACACACACACATGCACACAAACATGCACACACACACACACACACACACACACACACACACACACACACACACACACACACACACACACACACACACACACACACACACACACACACATACATGCTGCACCCACACATGCCCATACAAACGCAAGGCACACACACATACACACACACACACACACACACACACACACACACACACACACACACACACACACACACACACATTCACACCCTGAGGGAGGCATGTGCTTCGACCATCACCAAAATATCTGAAAATCAGCCAGGGTCTGGGGGGGCAAGCCCCACCCCGAAGCTCCTCCCAAGCTCTCATGCTCTCATCCTGTCATTCACCGACCCGCTTATCCTACTACAGGCGTGGGAAATCTATTGGCATTCCCAGCCGACTCTGCATGCACCTGAACAGCACACGCGCACACACACACACACACACACACACACACGCCACACACACACACACACACACATGCACACAGACATACACACACACACACACACACACACATGCACACACACACACACACACACATGCACATGCATGCACACACACATGCACACACACACACACACACACACACACATACACACATGCTGCACCCACATACATACACACACACACACACACACACACACACACACACACACACATACACACACACACACACATACACACACAAACATTCACGCCCTGAGGGAGGCATGTGATTCGACCATCACCAAAATATCTGAAAATCAGCCAGGGTCTGGGGGGGCCAAGCCCCCACCCCGAAGCTCCTCCCCCCTGAAGCTCCTCCCCCCGAAGCTCCTAGGTTTTAAGCATTTCAGAAGGGAAAAAGGCTATTTCATGACACTGAAAGAGCTCTAAAGTTTAATTTCTAATCTCCATATGCATAGTGTACCTCAACTTGTGGGTTTATCATGTGGGATTCCAATACTAATAAAAGTGTCACGGTCACAAATCAAATAGTCACTCTTATAGATATGTCCTGCCTCACAAGACTATTATCAACAATCATTGTCTTTAAACATAATCTGGAAACAAACTACACACATGACATGCTATACATGCCATAAGTTTTTTTAATTAATGTTTCTTTGTCTTTAGTGCTTTAGCATTGGCACTTTCTTGCTTCCTTTTGTGCAGCCTGGACTGTCCTTCTGGAGGCTGCCTTACAAAGTTTGTTGTTCTTCTGGATGCTGGGGCGTTTCGGTTGAGGTTGATATTAATGAGCTAATTACACGAGCACACACTCCCGCTGCTGTAAATGTCTATTTACATAAGTTACTGGTGAGTTATTGCGGCAAAACTGTATTTCTTCTAACAGCAGAAAAATGGTTGAGTGACCATAGAGTCGGCTCATTTGATTCAGTTCACGGAATAAACACGTGAACGTCCTACGCCTAAAACATGCATGCATTCACAATAATTTGAAAAATATAATCGGAAACTAGACAACAAAACTCTCAAACAAACCTCAAAATTAACTACTCGATCGGCGACAGAAACTGGTTGTTTCACTGCCTCTTTTCTTTGCATGGAAGTTTCTGGTCGAACGGCAAACAAAGGGTTAAGTCCGTAGGGTTCTCGAATCTTCGCTTGAACACCAAATATTCCGATATTCAATTGTTTTTCACGACTTTGTCTATTTCTTTGATTCGAGCAGAATCTTTTCTCTGGATCACCGGCATGCTTTCGATAGCGGAACAGATCGGAAGTGGCGCGAATGTCTACGTACATGTTTCAACATCAGCGATTGGATGTTAGAAAGCCATCAGCCAATCAGCAGTAACGTTTCAAGAGTGGTCATTTTATGCAAAACTCAGAACGGAATAAAAGTGGGAACGGTTATTTTGACATATTCGGCGTGAAAAAAATATATATATTTTTTTTAAACTGGGCCAATGAAAAAAAAATCAGAATTCCGTGAATTCGCGGAAAAATCACATGCCTGGACCCTCACCTAGGGCCAATTTGGATTAGCCAGTTACCCTACTGTGCATGTCTTTGTCCTGTAGAAGGAAACTATGCAAGCACAGAGAGCACATGCAAACTCCACACAAACATCCCATATTCAGGAATCAAGCCCAGTACCTTCTTACTGCGCAGCAAACATGCTAACTACTATGCAACCCTAATGTATTATTATTATTATTATTATTATTATTATTATTATTATTATTATTATGTTTATTATTTTTTTTTCAATAGAGAATTAGAAAAAGAGAATTCTGGTTGTCTCTGACTTTTGTTAATGAAATAAGGTGAGTCAGGGATCTCTGGCGGACATTGCACTGCTCTGTGTGTGGGGCTGGGTTCTGGGAGTTACCGGTAGAATGGACTGCAGCATTAGAATTGCCCTAAATTAGCACAGCATCTATTTCCGGCACAAATACTAGCTCACAACATCACTTTCAAAAATTGACCTTAACTCCTGATCAAAGTTTATAAGATTATCTAAAGTTATTGGGCAGTGGCGGATTAGAGGTTAGGGAGATGGTTACTGAGCTGAAGGTCAGCAGTTCAATCACCACTGTTGGGCCCTTGAGCAAGCCTCAACCGCTCAGTTGTATTTATAAAAAAAGAAACCTTGATAATTGTAAGTTGCTCTAAATAAGTCTGCCAAATGCTGTGAATATAAAGTTATTTTGGCTATAAAACTAGTTTTCATCAACTTTCCTCCCATAACAACAGATGTCAGTTCGCTTATCCAGAGTGACTTATTTTCTAATCAACTGGTCATGACACTGCGGTACTTTTCCCAAAGCAGACTTGAAATTTCCATGTTTCCTCCTGAGTTTGGATTTCCTGTGCTATTGCCTGTTAGGCCATTCAACTGCTTGATAGACGAGTTGAACAGCCGCTCGACACACTGGCTGAGTTATGATGAGTCCAGAGCGTCTTTCCTTTCTGATGAACTTTCGTACAAATTTTAAATCTGGCACTACGTATCAGTGCTGGCTGGTTAGCAGCATTGCATAACTAATTACTCATCACTAACTGTATAAACTAGATAACAAAAACACTGAGAGTTGAACTGATGAACTCAAACCTCCTTCGTGCAAGAAAAATGGTTGAGCGTAATTCTGCTGTCCTGCTTTTTCTGTTTACTGACTGAACCCTCATGAGCTTTATCTCACTGCAATGATGAATCTAAAGTGAAGTCAGGGATCGGTCTGTGAAATGACTGTAAGAAAACACATGCTAACACAAACAAGCACTCTGATCTTATCATAGTCACAGGGCGGCTAGAGCCTATCTCAGCCAACACTGGGTGAAGGTGTGGTACACCCTGAACAATTTGCAAGACTATTACAGGACAACACACATACAACAATTCACACTCACATTCACATCTAGGGGCAATTTGGAACAACCAGTTAGTCTAATGTGCATGGCTTTGGGCTGTGGAAGGAAAACGGAGAACCCAGAGGGAACCCATGGAAAGAGCATGCACACTCTACACAGAAACGTCTGAACCCAAAACCTCCTTGCTGTCAGCTGGACGTGCTAAGACTGCACCACTGAATCGATGTCCTCAGACAAATAATACACATCACAATGCCATGGCTGAATTTTTCTAAAAAAAAAAAAAGGAAAAAAAAAAAGAAACTTGTTTTAATATTTTCTATTTGATTCATGCATTAAAAAATGAACCAGATAAATTATGATATTAATTTCATTAATAATTATATATACAGTGGTACCTCACCTTACGAAAATCTCACCAAATGAAAAATTCAGCATTTTCCAAAAATTTTTCTTTCAGAATACGAAACAAGTTCACGTTACGAAAGCGCCCTGATAAAAATTCAGACATTAAAACGCGCCATTCAAACATTCAAACAATGCACGAGCTGCTCTCCCATCAATGACGTTCAAACATTCCACCCTGCTGGCCTCCCATTGGCTAACAGCTGAGCTGTCATTCATGTCACCTTCACTCAAGCGCCAGCCTGGACAGGTCCATCTGACGGAATCTTGGACAGGGATCCCATTGCCTAGGAGGAATGACGCAGCTACCTCCGATTGCCTATTATAGAGCTGAATCCACCATGATACTTTTCATGTAAAGGACAGAGTTACTGTTGTTTTATGATTTATTTCTTGACTCAGGCTTTTAACCTTTTAACATTTGTAAGATTATAACTCTGCTGAGAAGACATGGTCAACACGCACGCACACACACACACACACACACATACACACACACACATACACACACACACACACACACACACACACACACACACACACACAAAAACATGCTCACACACATGCACACACACACATACACACACACACATACACACACACACACACACACACACACGCGCGCGTGTGATTTCCGGTGCGAGTGAGAAGAAGAAACGGGCTCGAGTGATATCACAAAGGAATACGGCCAAACCCGTCTACCATCCGTACGATATTGAAGCAGAAGGAGGTCTGAAAAAGGTATGCTTTTATAAATTTTAAAGGGTTTAGGGGCAGGATCGGGAGCCTCGGAACAAATCACGTGCTTTACATGTAAAATGCGGTTCAGCTTACGAAAAATGCAGGTTACGAAAAAAGCTCTGGAACGGATTAATTTCGTAAGGTGAGGTACCACTGTATAACTGTTCAGAGCAGCACGTTGGTGTACTCCTTAGCATGTCCGCCTCAGAGCAACAAGGTCTTCTTGGGCTCTCGGGCGTTTCTGTGTGGAGTTTGCATGTTCTTTCCATGCTTGTATGGGTTTTTCCTCCGGGTACTCTAGTTTCCTCCCACAGTCCAAAAACATGTAGGTTAATTGGTTGTTCCAAATTGCCCTTAGTAGTGAGTGTGAATGTGAATGGTTGTATGTGTGTTGGCCCTGCGATGGTCTAGTAAGCTGTTAACGTTGTACGCCGCTGTCGCTCAAAGTCAGCCAAGATGGGTTCCAGCCAATCCGTGACCCTAATTAGGATTAAACAGTTTAGAAAATAAATGAATGCATGAATTATGAATATCCATATTTAAATGTACCTTAATCCACTGCAATATTGTACCGTGTAATTTTGTATTTTATCTACAAAGGATACACCAGAATCTCAGTGATAGTGATTTAGTGCAACACACCTGCAACAGCTGTCCTGCAAACAAGATGAGTGTATGAGAAATGCAGAGTGGAATTCAGCATGAAATAGGACTCGATTATCTTCCTGGCCTTCTCACTGACATCATAGAAGAGACGGGCACTTCGTAATGGAACACGACCTTCATAACCATACTGTAAATCACCAGATACAATGGTCCCAAAATTAATAAAGTGGTGGTTCTGCAGCCAAAGAATCACATCAGCTGTAGCAATAATGCAGAAAGAAAACCATTACATGCACTTACAGTGCTGTGCAAAGGTTTTTGCCCCCTTCATGATTTTTTACTTTTTTGCAGCTTTGTCTCACTTAACGTTTTCAGATCATCAAACAAGTTTTGACATTACACAAAGCTAAACCAAGAAATGCAGTTTTCCTGTTGTGTTTTTATTTGTTTAAATAAAAATCTTATCTAAACCTACATGAACCTCTGTGAAAAAGTAATGGACCTCCTGTTAAAAGGTGAGGGAACAGTGATTAATCCTATTATTGGGGAAAACTGACTTCAATTTCATGGCCACACCCAGGCCTGATTTCTGCCAGACATTTCCAATCAGGAGATCCCTAACATAAAACCTGTCTGACACGGTGAGGCAGGCCATACTGAACACACATCATCATGCTTCGATCCAGTGAGCTTCAAAAGCA
The DNA here is from genome assembly GCA_024760905.1 of Plotosus lineatus. Taxonomy (NCBI): domain Eukaryota; kingdom Metazoa; phylum Chordata; class Actinopteri; order Siluriformes; family Plotosidae; genus Plotosus; species Plotosus lineatus. The sequence continues at coordinate 16,424,951 of CM045751.1, read as the reverse complement.
AACAAGAAAGAAGATTATAGAGATGGCTCAGTCTGGGAAAGGATTTAAAGTCATTGGCAAATCTTTGGGACTCCAGCGGACCACTGTCAGAGCCATTATCTATAAACACAAAAGGAACACTACATTTGATTTAAAAAAATATATTCCACCAACAGTGAAACATGGTGGTGGAAGTGTGATGATCTGGACCTGCTTTCCTGCTTGAGGACCTGGGTGATTTGTCATGATTGATGGAATCATGAATTCTGCTCGCTACCAAGAAATCCTGACGAAGAATGTTCGTCCATCAGTTCGAGACCTCAAGCTAAAGCGCACCTGGGTTCTGCACCAAGACAATGATCCGACGCACACCAGCAAGTCCACTTATGAATGGCTCAAAAGGAACTAAATGAGGGTTTTGGAGTGGCCTCGTCAAAGTCCCAATCTGAACCCCATTGAGATGCTGTGGCATGACCTTAAAAAGGCTGATCATACCCAAAAACCATCAAATCTGGTTGATCTTAAACAATTCTGCAGAGAAGAGTGAGCAAAAATCCCATTACAGGGATTTGAAAGACTCATTGTTTCTTGTCGCAAAGGTGGTTCAACCAGCTTTTAGGTTTAGTGGGCAATTATTTATTCACATGAGTCCTTGTAGGTTCAGATGTTTTTTCCCCTTAATAAATGCAATTGGCACTGAAAATTGAATTTTGTGTTTATTTGTGCTTTGCTTGTATAATATTTAGACTTGCTTGATCCGAAATGGATGGCAGTGACAAATGTGAAAAAAATGTCGTAAATTGGTCAGGGGCAAAAACGTTTGCACAACACTGTACTTTGCATACACACTTATTAGGAAAGCAATCTGATGCATTTAAGATTTGTATAAAGTGGCTACTAATGTGATACGATACGATTGATTCTATTTTAATGTGGTGTGTATCAATACGATTGGATTCAATAAAAATGATTGATAAGAATGACATTCTTCTTCTTCTTCTTCTTCTTCTTCTTTTCCTTTAGGCTTTTCCCTTCAGGGGTCGCCACAGCAAATCATCTGCCTCCATCCCACGCTGTCCTCTGCATCTTTTTCTTTTGCGACAATGACCTTCATATCCTCCGTTACCACATTCATAAATCTCTTCTTTGGTCTTCCTCTAGACCTTCTGCCTGGTAGGTCCAACCTCAGCATCCTACTTCCAATATATTCACTATCCCTCCTCTGTACAAGTCCAAACCATCTCAATCTAGCCTCTCTGACTTTGTCTCCAAAACCTCTTACATGTGCTGTCCTTCTGATGTACTCATTCCTGATCCTATCCATCCTCGTTACTCCCAAAGAGAACCTCAACATTTTCCTGTCTTTTCCTCAGCGCCACTGTTTCTAAACCATACAACATCGCTGGCCTCATCACCGTCTTGTACACTTTTCCTTTCATTCTTGCCCATATCCTTCGATCACACATCACACCGGACACTTTTCTCCAACCATTCCAACCTGCCTGTACACGCTTCTTCACGCTTCTTTTCCACACTCTCCATTGCTCTGGATTGTTGAGCCTAAGTAATTAAAATCCTCAGCCTGCTTTATCTCTGCTCCCTGTAACCTCACTGTTCCTCTTGGATCCTTCTTGTTCACACACGTATTCTGACTTCCTCTCCTTTCCGTGGCATACCTCAACCTCTCTAGATTTTCCTCCACTTGTTCTCTGCTCTCACTACAGAGCACAATGTCATCTGCAAACATCATAGTCCATGGAGATTCTTGTCTTACCTCGTCTGTCAACCTGTCCATCACCATAGCAAGCAAGAAGGGGCTCAGAGCTGATCCTTGATGCAGTCCCACCTTCACCTTGAATTCTTCGGTCACGCCAACAGCACACCTCACCACTGTCTTACATCTATCATACATGTCCTGCACCACTCTTACATACTTCCCTGCCACTCCAGACTTCCTCATGCAATACCACAGTTCTTCTCTTGGCACTCTGTCATATGCTTTCTCCAGATCTACAAAGGCACAATGCATCCCCCTCTGACGAGCACGAAACACTGCATCTGTGATGCTTTCTTGGCATGAAACCAAACTGTTGTTCACAAATTGCGACCTCTGCCCTGAGTCTAGCTTCCACTATTTTTCCCATGACTTCATCGTATGGCTCATCAACTTTATCCCTCTGTAGTTGCCACAACTCTGCACGTCTCCGCTGTTCTTAAAAATGGGCACCAGCACACTTCTCCTCTATTCCTCCGGCATCCTTTCACTCTCTAAGACCTTGTTGAATGTTCTTGTCAGGAAATCTACTGCTACCTCTCCTAGACACTTCCATACCTCCACCGGTATGTCATCAGGACCAACTGCCTTTCCACTCTTCGTCCTCTTCAATGCCCTCTTCACTTCACCCTTACTAATCTTTGCTACTTCCTGGTCCTCAACCATCACCTCTCCTACTCTTTTTTTTCTCTCATTTTCCTCATTCATCAGCTCTTTCCATCTTCCCAGCACACTTCTGTCATCAGTCAATACATTTACTTCTCTGTCCTTAATCACTCTAACTTGCTGCACATCCTTCCCATCTCTATTTCTCTGCTGTGCCAACCTGTATAAATCATTTTCTCCCTCCTTACTGTCCAGCCTTGCATAGAAGTCATTATACATACACCCTCTCTTTGGCCTTTGACACCGCTACCTTCGCCTTACGCTGTGTCTCTCTGTACTCCTGTTTACTTTTTTCAGTCCTCTGTGATCCTTCAACCTTGTACAGAATTTATTTTTCACAATCATATTCAAATAGCAATTATAATACCAGAATAGGAGAGAAGCACCTTTAAAGTTTTGAGCACAGTAGTCCCTTCAAATTTTTCATTTGGTGTGTGAGGGGACATCTTTCCTCTGTAACCATCACCAGCACTTGCTGTAGCCTAACATTAGTGAGAAACAATAACAATGCAATAATTACTGCAACAATCTCATATGGTATCAGGAAAATTACAAAAAACATGGACACCCACTCATGGCTTGTTGACACTTGAGTTGATTATTTTTTACTGCGTGGGCAGTGGTGGCCTGGTGAAAAGTTGCTGGATCACTGATCCCAAAGTTGGGAGTTCAAGCCCCACTCAACGGGTTGTCACTGCTGTTCCCCCCTGTGGGTTATCAAAGGCTAGCCGTGTCTCTTACTGTCTGTGGTGAGAGGTTCATGTAAAAGAACCGTTGCTCAGTTTAATTAAGAAGAGCTACATAGCTGTCAGCATGTTTCTGCCCTGCAATGGCCTGAAAAGCTGCCCAGGGTGTACTCTGCCCTCACCCAGAGTTGGCTGAGATGGACGCCAGCCTCCCCTAATTATGATTAAGCGGTTCATAAAACGAATGAATGGATTTTTAACTGTTTTGTATGGTCAACAGGATCAGAATATAAGTTTAAATAAGAAAATAATATTAATTTATTGATATAGGGTGGGAGAGTTGGAAGCACCTCCCAATGAAAAGGTAGTGGGTTCGAACCTCATGGACGATTGGGGCTCTTCTGTGTGGAGTCTGCATGTTTCTTCTGGTTTCTCTGATTTCATCCCACAATCCAAAAGACATGTGCAATACATTAATTGGGTACTTTAGTTGTTCATAAGTGTGAATGGTGAATTGTGAATGGTTGATTGTGTCTGTGATAGTCCTGCAATAATCTGCCATCACATGTAACCCTGCCTCTCAAATCAGTTTAGTATCACATATCACATGGGAGCAGATAAACTTAACTAAAATAAAGTAAACTAAAATAAAATACAACAAAATAACAGTTTCTTTTTCATATTTTAGCCATGACACAAGCCGGACAGGTGAGCGCCGAGTGCTCTGAGCATCCACTTCACTGCAGGTGTAGATTGATTGATTTATGATTTGTTTTCTCCTTCAGCTGAAAAAGGGCTGACCATTATCATTGGAAAGATTAGCGAAGACAAACATATTTTATTTCACTTTAATGAAAGTTCAGATGTTGTCTATTCACCCTGAGATGAAGCAATGGAGCCGAACCTTTCAGGTAAGAGAATAGAAACTCTTGATTTTAGATCAGGTAAGGGAGCAGAGCTTCCAAGGTACCAGTTAATTTCAACACATTAATTTCCTCTGGGATCAATAAAATATTCTGATTGTGATGAATACATATCAAACATATCAATGTGTGATTGTGCGTGTGTGTGTGTGTGTGTGTGTGTGTGTGTGTGTGTGTGTGTGTGTGTGTCTGCATGTGTGTGTGTGTGTGTGTGTGTGTGTGTGTGTGTGTGTGTGTGTGTGTGTGGGTCTGCATGTGTGCGTGTGTGTGCGCACGTGTGTGTGTATGTTTATGTTGTAGTCTACAAAGCCGTTCTCTTCTTTTCTTTTATTGTTTATTAATTTATACTATTTATGTATCTATTTATTTATTTACTTATATAATATATATGTATGTGTGTATGTTTGTATATGTATCTATTTTTGTACCCCCTACTGATGGTACCTCAAGAGCCTGTAACAGTGAATTTCTCCATTGTGAGATTAATAAAGCTGTATCGTATCGTATCGTTTGTGTGTGTATGTGTAGCAGCGTGTGCGTGCGTATGTTTGTGTGTGCGTGTGCATCTGCGTGCGTGCGAGAGTGTGTGTGTGTGTGTGTGTGTGTGTGTGTGTGTGTGTGTGTGTGTGTGTGTGTGTGTGCGTATGTTTGTGTGTGCATGCGTGCATGTGTCTGAGCATGCGTCTGTGTATGTTTGTGTGTGTATGTGTAACAGCGTGTGTGTGTGTGTGTGTGTGTGTGTATGTTTGTGTGTGCGTGTGTGTGGGTGTGCATCTGTGTGCGTATGAGAGTGTGTCTGTGTGTGTGCATGTGTGCGAGCATGCGTGTGTGTATGTTTGTGTGTGTATGTGTAGCTGTGTGTGTGTGTGCATGCGTGCGAGCATGCGTGTGTGTGTGTGTGTGTGTGTGTAGCTGTGTGTGTGTGTGTGTGTGTGTGTGTGTGTGTGTGTGTGTGTGTGTGTGTATATACAAACATGTGCCAGATGTCTCAGCTCAGAACACTCATCTTCAGAAATGACATCATCAAAGAGGACCCTCTGTGTCCCGTTAAGAGCGACTGAATTCTGCACCAGGCGAATACGGTCATATAACAATGAGCCTCCTGCACAGACGTAACACAGTTATAAATATTCAGTGTTAACACCAACAGAATTGGGCAAAACTGTGCACCTCCTGATTCTAGATACAGACAGCACATGAACTGCGTTCACTTTAACAGGAACATCTATTTGCTTATTATGTTATTCAGTCAGCCAATCATGATCCGATACACATTAGAATAAGTGTGATCTCAGCACCTTTAACTATGGCATGGTTGTTGTTGGTTGGTTAGAAGGGCTGATCTGATTTTCATACATAACAGTTTCTAGAGTTTATAATGAATTGCATCGCTGCAGTAATGTCTAGCTATTTTTAGTACATTGGGCAGTGAGTGTGATTCATTGTGTAAATACACAAATTGTATCCCACAAACAAAGTTTTAATTAATTTCCACTGCATATGCTGCACACTTTCTGTATTCTAATACATTAAACTCTGTCAGAATAGTCACAGTGCTGATACTCACAATGCTGAAGTATATCAAGCTGCTTATTTCATTATACTATACATGTCTGACATCGTCAAGTATCACAAGAAATGAATATTTTGTAATTTATTTTTATTATCAGTGTCCATATACACCATTGCACTGTAAACACAGCCATTACGTCACCCTACCCTCGTGAAGCTGCCGCATCATGACCACTGAATTGTCCTTGTTTTTAGATATTGGTACATACTCCATCCATCCATCTGTTCCAGAGGGGATTCTGAAAAAAGGAAGGATGAGCACAGAACTTTTTCTTTTCAACTCCTAGTATTAACAGGGTTCATTTATCGTTAAAAAAATTGAGTAAAATACCGGCTCTTATCATCTCTTCCACCCGAGCTTCTCCAGTAGTTCTAAAGTACAAATAATAATAGTAATATAAATACAAACAATAAAAATACCAATTATATCCAGACCGAATACTTATTTAATTTATATATATTCCAATTTATGAGAACCATCTTTAATCTGCGTGCAAAGAATGTATCAGTTTCAATTGTGCACACCCAAGCACTTGCACTCTCTCCTCAGTTACAATTACCTAAATGCTGTATATGTTTATTACATATCATATAGATCCATAATATACAGTACTGTACATCAAACTAATACAGTGCTTCTCAAATAGTTGGGCATGGTATGATGCCACAGGGGTGGGGGTGGGGGGGGCGTGATTCGTGTGGGAACTTGCTTTTCTGGAATAGTGTACGAGAATTAAGTGTAATTGCACCACTACTCCACTAGTTGGTAGTGGTGCTCTCATTGTCGCGCTATGGTGTAGCGGTTTTTCGTACGAGCAAGCGATATAAAGTGCAGTAAACAACCCCTCAAGAAACAACACGGAAAATTTTCAAACATGAACAAAGATAAAGCTGGAAAGAGATGGCGATATTAAGGCATTAAGTTGAATCAGTTTAAATAAGGATGCATTTTTTTTTTTATTTCAGGCACATTGGTGCACTTTAAATATTTTTTATTACAGATTTAAAAACAATGTTAATGAAGTTTTTCTTTATTGTAAGTTGAACTATATTTCTTTCTTTTTTGTTTTTAACGTTAATAAAGATACAATGTTATGCAGAGGTGTACTAATAACAATTTTATAGACAAATAATACTACAGTATTTACAGTCACTCACAGGGTGGTGGGGGTGGGGGGAGGCGTGAAATGTTTTTTTTCTTCCTAGAGGGGGCGCCACAGAAAATAATTGAGAAGCACTGAACTAATAATATTAAAGAGCAATTGCTTTAGAAAGCAGTAATTCAATAGAAAGCTTGTTTTTCTTTCAGCGGGCTGAGGAATTAAAGCCGGGGGAAACACTGTATGATTCTGCATGATTTTGTTCTCTGAGGAAAATAAAAACTAAAAAAATTAATCCTCAAGTTACAAGTTGAGGATTCAGGTGTTTAAAAATAATGTTTTCTCAAAACATTTGTTATTAAAGTTCTGCAGGTTTCTAATCACCTCTAGCAGGACATACTTTAAAAGTCAGGAGCAAATAACATCAGTGGTGAAATCATCCATGAAGTTAGGTACTGCCTAAATGCAGATCCCTGGATAGATGCTTTATTAATAGATGTCCGAGCCTGGCTTTGCTTCTTACATTTTTCTTTTTTGTAGCTGATGTCCACTTTCAGTAGTCTCACCCGTCTTGTTGACTTAATTGTCTTTTTAGCAAGCTCATGTTATGTTCAGCTTTTGATTTCAATGAACATTAATTACCTGTATACAGTGGTACCTCACCTTACGAAAGACCCAACAAATGAAAAATCCAAGTTACGAAATGCATTTACCTAAAATTTCCGTCTCAGAATACGGAAAAAAATCACGTTACGAAACACGACATCTCAAAAATTCAAATAATGTGTGCTCGACTTTTGTTTTGAAAGTGGCTCAATAGAGTTGCTCCCCCATTGGCTATCTCCCAACACCCGCCCTGCTGGCCTCCCATTGGTTAGGAGGAAGCTGCACTCCATGATACCCATGATGCTTTTCGTGTGCCTTCGACACATTGTTCGTCATGGAGTTCTAACACAGGACAGGACAGAGTTACTGTTGTTTCGTGAGTTTTTCGAGTGTGCTCATTGCGACTTTATTTTTCGTCATTCATCATGGGCCCCAAGAAAGTGATTCCTGGTGCGAGTGAAAAGAAGAAGCAAGCTCATGGCATGCGGTTGAGTGATATTGCGAAGGAATATTGTGGAAACCTGTCTACCCTCGGTACGATATTGAAGCAGAAGGAGGACTTAAATGGTCAAGATGGCACTTCCTAGAGGGCGATGTCACAGAGTTCTCGAAGTCAAATTGTTTCTTTGTTTGTTTTAAATGTTGTTTTTGTTCCGTTTGCTTTTTTGCACTATGCTCGTCTATGACCATGCGACCCTAGTACAGCTATGAGAGCACAGTCCTTGGACATTTAGAACTGAGCACGCTCATCTCCTATCCTGAGCTAATATGCTATGGTAGCTCAATGCTAGCCGCACCCCGGATAACAATAAACCCAGGCGGAGATGCAGCAGGCGAGGAGGGGCTCGTACTGCTTGAAAAAGGTATATTTTTATCATTTTTAAAGGGTTTAGGGGGTAGTATTGGGGGCCTTGGAACAAATCAAGCCTTTTCCATGTAAAATGCCACTCAACTTACGAAAAAAATCAGGTTACGAAACCACTTCTGGAACGGATTAATTTCGTAAGCTGAGGTCCCACTGTATTTTAAAAATGTATTTATTTATTGTGTATGGGTCTGGCAGTGGAGTACAAGCCTTTATTTTTTGGGATTTCAGTTTTATTACCAATAACAAATCAGCTTGTCTTTTAAATTATCATCATTATTTTATTGATGCCCATCATCAGGAAAATCAGAGATACATAACTGCCAATCATCATTATTTCAGAGATGGGAGCATTATTCTTTCCTGTGGTGGACACCCGCCAACTCGAGACAGACATGGGACAACCATCCAAGCAGTGTTTCGTGGGTATGGAGCTCCAATTAAGTTCTTTTAAGCAGATCCGCTGCTGTTTCTTTTGAGGTTTATTCCAAAACATGCCATCACCCCAGCCTACAGTTCCATACGCTCATGCCTCAACTTTAATGAGGAGAAGCAGCTCCCTGAACTACATCATTCCCCCAAAGATAAATAAACTGGAATTGGCCTGTGGTCTTTTTTTTGTTTTGTTTCTATTGTACCAGCAAAGAGTTCTCTAAATGTAACTCAGCCAATGTTTCCTTATTACTTCAAGCTTAGAGAATGTTAGTGTTAGGCTGTTTTTTCCACAAAATGATTTCCTGATCTCACTAAAGAAGAGATGTTTTCTTTAATTGCATGATTATTATTAGACAATCACTGTATAATTTGATGGAAAACAGCACAAATGCTGTCCCTGGTCTTAGAAAAGTTGTTCATGATATCACCTAATATAAATAATCATCTTAAAAGAAATGACACTTTGGAAAGAAAACCAGATAAACTGAGAGAAGCAAAGTTAAAGGTGCTTGTGTGGTTATAAAAATGTTCACTTTTTATGACTCCAAATAAATAAATAAATAAAATAATTGAAAAAAAGAATAGCTTATCTTTAATGTTTGCTTTATCCTGAAGTAAATGGAATTGTGTCCGATAGAAACTACTGTACCAAGTGCTAGACATGATCACTCGGGATGGGAATCTATAGAGACCCTGACGATAATATCAACATACTGTATTAATAATAAATAAACACATTAATATGTCCATTGCTGACTTTCGACAAGAGTAGGTTGCAAAGCTGTCAGCGTGTTTCCGCCCTGCGATGGCCTGGCAAGCTATTCAGAGTGTACTCTGCCCTTGCCCAGAGTTGGTTGGGATGGGTGCCAGCCTCGCCGCGACCCTAATTAGGATTAAGCGGTTACAGAAAATGAACTGAACGTATCAATATGCTGACTGGGTTTGTCTCACAATTCTGTACCTTTCACATTTCACTGAATATCCAGATTTAATATTACAACTTTAAAAGTTTGAACCATATAAAAATAAAGTTTGCTAATTGTTATTTTTACTCAAAGTTATCAACCAAGTCCGTCCAACAAATGGGAAGTTTTGATACCCACGTGCGAATTGTTTAGAGTAGGCCATCTGCAGGACTATTAATGAATGGCGAGATTTCTACACCACAAACTCAAAGTTATAAATTAAAAATGAATTAAAATTTATTTTGGAACCTCACCTCCTCTATGTAGGGCACTCCCAAATTTTCACTCCCAATGAGCAGTAGCTCTGACTCTCTCTTGTGTCTCTTCAAATAGTTCACAGCTTCCTACCATCAAGAAGAAGAAAGGTTTTACTCTCAAACAAGCAATTTTGGTAAAGACAAGGTTATTAACTCCTTTCATGGACTTATTACATTCACTCACTCATTTGCCAAACCACTTAATCATACCAAGGTCGCTCAGAAAGCGACTATCTGGAGCCTATCTCAGCCAACATCCTGACCGGCTCACCAAACTATTGCAGAACCAACACACAGCACCATTCACACACTGACACCTAGGGGCAACTTGGAACAGAAAATTAGCCTATGTGCATGCCTTCAGACTGTGGGAGCAAACTGAATAGCTGGAGGAAGGTAAAGTCTGTTGGGCTTTTTACTCCCGAGCCTAGTGGCTCATCAAGCCGGTGCTTATCCCCGGTTTCCATAGCGTGAAACGACCAGGAGTTCAACTCCTCCTGGATGGGACGCTAGTCCATCGCAGGTTAAGTTCCCAGTATATTTTACTGGTACCCATTTATACTGCTGGGTGAACAGAGGCACACTTGTGGTTGAGACCTTGCCCAGGGGTCTTAGCACAGTGAGAGCCTCAGTGGGATTTGAACGCACAACCTCCCGATCATGAGCGCGGCAACCTAACCACTATGCCACCGGCCCCACTAATAGCTGGAAGAACTCCATGTAAGAACTTGGGGAGAACATACAATGTCCACACAATAATGCCCAGGACTGGAACCCAGGACCACCTTGCTGTGAGACGAACCATGAAGTCGCCATGACGCCATGGACAATTAAAACAGAGCCCAGTTTAAAATGTAATATACTCTTGTAAAATAACAAAACCCAATACCAAGAAAATCTATAATACAGCATCTTAAATTGATCTCATACTTCAGTAGAACGCCCAATCATTTCAGAACTCGCCATAACACAGCTGCTGGAGAGGAATTAAAAAGCCGAAAGCTTCTGTAAATACTCCGAGGAGAAAGTAGTTGCCGTTGGGAATACTTGTTTAGTGGGGAGAGGAAATGGGAATGTTATGAACAGAAAGCAGGTGGTACCGCTTGTATTTTTGGCATAGCTTTACTTTTTCATAACAGCCATGAAACCAAAGCTTTGTGACATTTCAACACTTTTCGAAATCCATGAGTCGTTGGCAGGCCTCGCTGTAACACTGACTAAAAACTGCTCCTGGAAATGAAGAAGGCTTAATTTGTGCTCAGAGGAAACAGAAACTCTGGAGAGAAATGAAAAATGTATCCATATAAAAAGACAAAAGCTTAAATCAAACCTGATTAGAAGGAATGTGAGATGCCTTCACAAGACTTTCTATGCTGTATGTCCAAAAGTTTGTGGACACCTGCCAACAGCCTCTGGTTGATGTGCTTTTTGAACAATCCTTTCCAGATTTATTCCCTCCTTACCGTTACAATAATCTCCACTCTTCTGGAAAGCCTTTCCAATAATTTTGAAGCATGGCTGTGAGGACTTGCCCATTCAGCCTCAAGAGTATTAATGAGGTCAGGCAGGGCCTGGCGTTCATTCAGCATTCCGATTGATCCCAAAGGTATTCAGTAGGTTTGAGGTCAGGGCTCTTTGAAGGCCACTCAAGTTCTTCCACTACAGCTTTTGGAAAGCAAATTTTGCACACTGTCATGCTGGAACAGGTTTGGGCCTGGTCTCTTACTTCCAATGAAGGGAAAATGTAATGCCAAAGCATACAAAACATTCTGGATAATGGTTTGTTTTTAACTTTGTGCTGCATGCAGGTGTGATCATCAGGTATCGGCAAACAGTATCTGGAAATAGTAGATATATACAGTAAAACCTCCGCTGACGAACGCTTAAGATCACGAACTTTTCGCCTCAAGAACATTAAATTTGCGAGCATATAGTCTCTGCTGACGAACTAGTTTTCGGCGGATGAACCAAACCACGCGGTCGAACAGCGCCACGGTGGTGGCCACGAGAAGCTGACGCACGCTCACGGCGTCACAGTTCGTCACCCCCTTTCTTTGAGTGCGGAAGTGGTTTGTGTTTGATAGACATTTTGGACCATATTGAGTGTACTTTTGCTATTATGGGACCGAAAAAGACCCCACCACAGGCGGAGATCATTGAAAAACACGGACGAGGTGTGCGTTTGTGTGACTTAGCGTCCCAGTACCAGTACAAGGAACAAGGAAGCTATTAAGGGTGCGTGTGTGGCTAAGGGTGTTTCCGAACAGTAGGCGTTTCCAAACACTCCTTCCAAACAGTAAGTCCCTCCCTCCCTCCCTCCCTCCTCCTCCTCCCACTCCATTCCATCAAGCCATCAACTACCATCACAAAGGTAAATAAAACGACTTTATTATACAGTACAGTTTATTTCTTTAATTACAATACAATAGACATTTATTATACATAAAATAAGGTATATATTTGTGTAGTTTTAAGGCTTATTTAGTAGAAAATTATGTTTTATGGGGACCTGGGAACGGATTATTCTCATTTTAATGGTTTCTTATGGGAAATAAATGTTCGGAAGATGAACTTTTCGCCTTACACACACTTTCTGGGAACCAATTATGTTCGTGAGATAGATACATATACTGTATAGATATATAGTCGGCCCTCTTCTTATGAAAACCCCTTGAATATGAAAAATCCAGTATAGGAAACTGTTTTCCTCTGTATACGAAACAAATTCTTCTTACGAAAAGCACCAAATGCGCCATTCAAATATTAAAATGCGCCATTCAAACATTCAAACAATGCATGAGCTGCTCTCCTATCAATGGCATTAAAACATCCCGCCACACTGGCCTCCCATTGGCTAGGAGGGATGACGCAGCTCCCTCCCATTGGCTATCTCTCAACATTCCGCCCCGCTGGCCTCCCATTGGCTAGGAGGGATGACGCTGTCGTTCCAACTTTGTTCATGTTTGTGTGAACTCTGTTTATGTTTGTGTGTCATTCTGTATTTTATGGCTAAGACTTTTAACCCTGCATAAACATTTGTAAGATTATAACTGCTAAGAAGACATGGTCAACACACACACACCCGCGCGCGCACACACACACACACACACACACACACACACAAACACGCGCACACACACACACACACAAACACGCGCACACACACGTACACACACAAAAACGCGCACACACACACGCACACGCACACACACACGTGTGATTCCCGGTGAAAGTGATTCCCGGTGCCATGGTCATTGTAAGATTATAACTCTGCTAAGAAGACATGGTCAACACAAAGTAAGTACTTTAAAAGGTCTGCTTTTATAATTTTTAAAGGGTACTCTTGGGAGCCTTGGAACGAATCACGTGTTTAACATGTAAAATGCACCTCTACTTACGAAAACTCCAGTTTCCGAAAAAGGCGCTGAAACGGATTAATTTCGTAAGAAGGGGGCCCGACTATATATATATATATATATATATACATATATACAGGACATATATATATATACAGGACATGCGTTCAGAAAGTCTGTGTGAGGTTTGTTTCCTGTTATTATCCGTGGCTCTGTAAAATGTGTTTGGTATGATATGTGAACATGACTTTTCACTGCTGGTGATATGGACTCTTTCTCATATTTATTTAGGACTTAAGTCGTTATATAACCAATTCTGAGATCCCAGTGAAACTGATCCTTCTGCTCTTTGAATCCTGTGACCCGTCCTGATGTGTTATTACTGGTGATATCATCACAGACTGTCTAGATCAGGGGTTCCCAACCATGGGTGCTAGCACCCCCTGGGGGTGCGAGACATCATTCCAGGGGGTGCAAGAAGCAGGGCTGTAACTTTTGAAATAAAAATCTTCTTTTGATAAAAAAAAAAAAAAAAATAGTATGATTCCACATCTTTTATCCTTGAACAAAGTATAAAATGTAGGGGATGTGAGGTCAGAGCAAAATCTTTTTTGGGTGCAGGAGTAAAAAAAAAAAAAGGTTGGAAACCACTGGTCTAGATCATTTGACACACCAGCTGGACATTGTGGCAAAGAGATAAATGGACAGAGACAGAGGGACACAGAGTTCAGCACTATCAAGTTATCCCACCAATACATGGCACAACCAACAACAAGAAATAGAAATAAAACAGCTTTATATTTAGTATTCAACAACTCCACTCTCTAAATGACTCGATTGCGAATGATATCATAAACACTGTATCCTTCCTAACTTACCTGATGAGGTTGTCCTTCATGTCCCAGAATTTCAGTGTAATAGTCCACATTTTCAGTGACGAACTCCTCTCCTTCATGGAACAGTAGATAACTCAAAGCACATGACAGAGCCTGCTCCAGGTTGTTTACTAGACACAGAGAGAGAGAGAGAGAGAGAGAGAGAGAGAGAGAGAGAGAGAGAGATAAAGGGAGGCATACACAGGGACTCCCACCTAATACCTAAGAGACAGGTAGTTCCAGACATCTTGACAACTAGGAACAGTTCAAAGTGGAAAGTCTTTTACTTCCACAGCTCTTTTTGGAGTTGGCATGGTGGTGCATGGATGGTGCACATCTGCTTCACAGGAAGAAGGTTTGCGCCCCGGCTTTGCGTAGGTGTTTCTATGTGGATTTTACATGTTTAACCCACGCTTTCTTGGGTTTCCTCCAGGTAATCCAGTTTTCTCCCACAGCCTGAAAAACATGTATGTTCGGAAAATTGGCTGTTCCAGATTGCCCCGAGGTGTGATTATGATTGATTGTGCATGTGGTGAGCTGTTCATGGTGCCCCCCACACTTTCGCCCAGTGCTGGCTGAGATAGACATTACCTCCCCGTGACCACAACACATTTATATGTTCTAGTAGTGGGAGAGCATCATTTTCTCAGAGCTGAACTGCTTAATTCTAGTAGGGCCACAGGGAGGCAAGAGTGAAGTGAGTGAACAAGCGTGCTAGACCATCCTACATCATGGTGTTGCACAACTGTAACCTCTACTTCCTGTTTTTGACCCTATACAGGAAATCCTTCAAAATATTTAAAAATAATGTAGTAGGTTGATGTTTCTCTGGATGACTCTCTATGTGCTGCCTCCCCGAAGATTTCAGCAGAATTCCACCCACTGGTGTCCTTTGTAGGAGCCCAGTTTTGTGTATCCCTCCTTTGAAGACATGTTTGCATGTTTGCAAATGACAGCACCCTTGTTTGGATTAGTAGGATCTGAGTCTGTGCTTTTCAGTTGATTGAAGATCTCTACTGTATAACAGTATTTAAGCTGACTACAGCTTGAGAGCTTGAAATCTGATTTATAATATCCACAGGACCCCCTGACCACCTTCCTCAATCTGCAACTGCAGCTTAAGTCCAGTGGCGTTTGCTTCTGCAAAAGTGTACGGCTTTCCCACGCATGCTTTCAAACATTTCCTTGATCCCATGCATTCATTTGCCGAACTGGCCTGTTAGTTCCACAGGGAAACTGAAGCCTATGTCAACCAAATTTGGGGCAAAGCCAGGGTACACCTTGAAAAACTCGTCAGTCCACCACACAGCCAATACAAACACAACCATTCACATTTACGCATGTGAGAAAATTTGGCCAATCGTACATATCTTTGGATTGTGGGAGGAAACCGGAGTACCCGAGTGAAACCCACACATGCACAGGGAGAACATCTAAACTCGCCACAGAAACATCCAAGGCCAGGAATTGAACAGAGGACCTTCTTGCTGTGAGGCAGAGATGGTAACTACAGCACCACTGTGCCACTGCTTATGACTTCAGGGTCGGGTCTTTCGTCGAGGGGCAGGGTTACACCCTGAACATCACGAGATTCCAGCGTAGAATGTTCTCGCTATAAGACGGCAGTACTACCCACTGATCCATCGTTATCACCCTCTCTAGGTCCGTTATTCTAAACGCATCAATTTGTCCCAGAGTCTCCACTACCAGCCTTTAATTTTTATTTTTGTTTATTTGTATGCTGGTTTATTCAAAAGCTAAAATAAATATTCTAACTAGCAAGCAATCAGAATAATCGCTTTAGTCCAAGGAAGCGTGAAAATAAAAAGAGTTTCCTATTTTGATAATTTGTTGGATTTACTCTATCATAATCATCATGGAATTGTTTCAACAAACTTCACATCATTTATTTCTATCGAGGGTTGGGTTGATTTTTCACTGGCGTCTTGCATCAATGAGGGGAAAACTGAACCACTCCATAAAGCACATCCCGAAAACCTCCAATAGGATTAAAGGTCAGGACTCTGGGGGGACGGGGGACGTGAAATGTGTCCCCATGTTCCCCATTTTATATCTGAGCCATCAGGGAAGAAAAAGTGCATTGATGTGATTAACCTGCTCATTCAGTACATTCAGATCATCAGCTGCTTCATTTTATTACCACATTAATGTTGCTGAGCCTCGACCGGAACAACACATTACATGCTATGATCAAATCTAAAGGCACATCATAACCATGTTAGAGTGCATGACTTTTTTGGTGCATTATTAAAAAAAATTAAATAAATAAATAACTATAAAAGAAGTCTGCTGTCCTGGTGCACTTTTTTCTTCATGAGTTCTTAAGAACTCACCCACATGTGCCATGGATGGTCAGTATCAATTCGACCTGCATCACACCTATGGGGCGATGAAATCGCTGGACAGGACCGTGTGGCGGTCGAGATATCTGAGCAGGCGGACGAAAGCCCGAGTCTTTCGCTCCCTTGTGCTCCCTGTCTTGCTCTACTCAAGCGAGACATGGACGCTCACGGTTGAGCTTGGACGACGACTGGACTCCTTTGTTACGACTTCCCTTCGCCGCATCTTCGGATACCACTGGTAGGACTTTGTTACCGACCAGAAGGTGCTTGGGGATGCGGGGATGGTAAGAGTAACCTGCTTCATCCGCGACCGTCAGCTACGCTACTATGAGCACTTGGTGCGTTTCCCATTTTCGGACCCAGCACACCGGATCCTGTCCGTTCGGGATCCTAGGGGCTGGAGCCGATCGCGGGGACGACCGCGTGTGACGTGGTTGTCGCAGCTGAGGGCTGCCCTGCCGGGGGGTATGGGCCCTGGGCAGGCCTGTTCGATCGCCAGGAGACGGCCTAATGAGTGAAGGCGGCTGGTGGACGCAGCGAAGTGCCGTCCCGGTGCATGCCTCATACCTGACCTGCATCACATCAAGAGGTTTTTACTCTGTTTTTATTGTCTCAGTGGTATAAAAATTACTTTCTTCTAAAATTTGTTCAGCATCTTCATAATAATTTTAATCTACGACTGAGTCCTGTGTGGGACAGTGATGACCAGTAGTACATTGCAAATATTTGCTATGCAATCAAGATTTAAAATCTTATCTCCAGTAAAAAAAAAATAAAGTATTTTTTGGTCTTTTTTTTTTTTTTTAAATATGTGATGCGCTCCACGAAATGTAGGCGCTTGTCACAACTGACACACGGAGCTTTTGAGACAAAGCGCGGCTTATCCGGACTTCCGATCTTTCAAGTAAGCAAGTGAATGTTGAGTACTAAACAAGTATTCAAAGCGCACTTGCCTGCTCCGTGTGTCAGTTGCAACAAGCGCCTACATTCGGTGGAACCCGTCACATATATGAAGTGGGCAGTGGTGGCCTGGTGGTAAGGTGCAGGATCACTGATTCCAAGGTTGTGGGTTCAAGCCCCACTATCACCAGGTTGTCACTGCTGTCCCGGTGCAGATATTCAGTGTGTTTCTGCCCTGCCATGGGCTGTTGAGCTGACTAGGGTGTACTCTGTCCTTGCCCAGAGTTGGCTGACATGGGTGCCAGCCTCCCTGTGACCCTAATTAGGATTAAGTGGCTCAGAAAATGAATGAATAATATATGAGCAGAATGTGTAAAATTATTAATATTGTTTTCAGAATATTTTTCTTGCTTATAGTATGTATTGCCTTAAATCAAGTTAAAGTATCTGCCACTGTAATAAGATGTGGTAAGATTCTTAAAATAAGATAAATATTAGATATTCGATTATTCGATTATATTAGCTATAAAACAAATATTCCCAGAAGAAATCCACACAAATACATTGAGAGCATGCAAACTCTATGCAGAAATAAAACCCAGGACTCTCCTGCTATGAGGTTTACATGATAACCACTGTGGCACTGCGCCACCCCTTCCTAAAAATGTACTTTAAAAAAAACAACAACAAATAAATTAAAAAAGGATTTCTGCGTAAACCATGCTATAAAAACCAGGCTGAACAACAGCACTTGCAGGTGGCAGCTTCCTAGCATACACTGACAGGAAATGGATAACTGAAAGGGAGGGACTTCAAACTCTTTCTTTGCGCTGACGTGCAACTAAAGTTTTAATATTCATGAGGCAGTCAGCACAGATACACACATCTCACATAGATGCTCCCATTCCAACTCGGTGATTACAGCATTGAAGACACTAATCTGAGACAGTGAACATAACAATCCATTAATATGCGTTACCCTGAAAATAAGCAAACTGAAGGTAATCGTAGTGCAGAGGAAGATAGTTCTCCATCGGCGAGAGGCGGCCGGGGCGTGTAGCCAAATCTCTCACGCACTCATGCTTGCAGTTCAGGACTTGTGTGTAATGATCTGGAAGACACAATTCAATCCTTTAGAGCCACTGAGTTTCCTTGGCGCATAGTGCATTCCTGGCATGACATACAGTGTCTCTCTCAAACAGTACAACTTTGTAAGGTGAATCGATCATGTGTACAATGAAATCATATATCAATCAATTCTCAGTAAAAAAAATATATATATATTCCCCAGCACACTATCAGTTCTCATCAAAGTGATCACACATTAACTGTATGTTATACTGTCTATAAACTATAAACACAGTGAGATCATCCCAGTGAGCTGAGCACATAAACCAGCTTCATGGTTGGAAACAGACATGCACCACCACACAAAAGCTCTGATCTGGGATAATTAAAGAGTTACGGAGTAGCGAGGCCATGCAGTCCCTCTGCTTCAATCATTACAATAATTATTATTATTATGATAAATCATAGTCCTGCAATAGTTTGCCGAGATGTTCAGGGTGTACCCCGCTTTTGCCAGAGTCAGCTGAGATGGGCGCCAGCTTCCACGCCAGCATAATTAGGACTAAGTGGCTTGGAAATGAGTCATTAAATTATGTCAGTGCAGTTTCACAGAGGCAAAGACACTGGGAGATGTAGAGGAGTGTGTTAGGACCAGCTGTGAGGGTTTTTTTTCCTCTTTTCAGAATTTTGAGTAAAAATAAGAAGAGTTTAAAAAGTATTAATTTGGGCTATTCGGTAAAAGGGAAGATATTTTGGAATTGGATTTAAAGCCAAACACAGTAATTGGTATCATGCACATCCAGCGAGTGGCTGTAGGCCGATATCTGTGTGAGGACCCGAATGAAGGGATGAGGAAAAACGTCACTTTTTACAATCTTACAATTAGTATCTGCGTGACTTATTATTTTTTTTTAATTTTGAATTAGTATTTATCCAGGAAACAATTAATCTTTTCACAACATTGATCCGATGATGTATAAAAGCTGTGGATGTGCCGTCCTTGACTCTTGCTAGATGACGCCTGTACTGGGGGACCACTTGGACTTGTGAATAAATACAGACTCAGTTTTTTCTGAACTGAAAGTGTGTAGCTGACTGTGTTTTAAATTTATCAATATCCTATAGACGTACTCCCAAAAAAGGTAAATTCACTGTAGGTTTTAGGCACCAGTCACAATGAATCTGGTACGGTAACACGCCAATACAGGTATACCTCGACTTAAGTCGTTTCGAGTTTAGTCATTTTCGATTATATGTCGGTTTTCAAGAAAATATATGCAAAACATTTTAAAAATTCCGTCATTGTAATCATATATTGTATATTATATTATATATATTTACAGTCTTTTCCAGACTACAAGTCACAGTTTTTTTCATACTTTGACTGAAGGTGCAACTTATACTCCAGAGCGACTTATATGTGAAATTATTCCATATAATTCTGTTTGTTGTAATAATTTCTTTCTTCCTTTCGGCTTTCTTCCTTTCTTGGGAGTCACCACAGCGAATCATCTGATTCGCACGTTTGATTTGGCATAGATTTTTACGTCAGATGTCCTTCCTGTCACAACCCTTTTAGCAAGGGACAGAAACACGCTGACGGCTTTGCAGCTACTCTTTACAAAAGTCAGCAATGGTTCTTTTACATGCCTCTCACCATAGACAGTGACAGACATGGCCCGCCTTTGATAACCCAGTTAGCTGCACTGGGGGTGTTAACATAATTTCACATGTTTGTTATTTTTACACTCACAACCGCAAGAGGGCATTCTAGGCTTGAGTACCAGTACCTGCTGCTCATCCTGTACCACTGAAGAAATGAAAATCCTATTCTGCAGATTACAAGCTGCAAGTAGTGAAACATGCAGCAGAAAATGATACTCAAACAGCAGAAAGTAAGTTTGGAGTGAACAAGAAACTTGTGAGGTACTGGAGAAAAGCAGAGATTACTATTACTGCAATGAAGAAAACAAAAAATCTAATCGTGGGCTAAAATCTAGATGGCCACAGCTAGAGGAACGAGCTCGCACATGGGTACTAGAGCAACGTGCCTCAGGGAAGGGCTTGTCAACAGTACAGCTGCTTCTTCACGCCCAGGTAGTTGTCAAGGAAATGAATATAAATGACTGTAATGAATATGATTAAAATGAATATAAATGACTGAAGTAAGTTTGGCGCAGCCTAGCCTAGGCTAGCCTAGAGACAAACTAATTCGATGTAAGTTGTTTTCGACTTAAGTCATCTCTCCTGGAACCAATTAAGAACGTAAGCCGAGGTATACCTGTATTTTCATTTCTCTAAAATTATACATTTGTGATATCAGAAATGATCCCAACAGAATATTACCAGAAGGAATATTTTGTAGCATATGGCTTTAATAAAAAGTAAACAGGGGTGGTCCTTATATTCAATGTTGATCTGTATTCATCTTTTGATTTGTAATTTTAATTTTAATTTCAGTAGTTTATTCTATCTTCAGTGTTCTGTCATATCAGTTCAGGGATCATGTACAGTATGTGTCATTTTCTGACATACACTTTAGATTGTAGTTGTAAGCTCGTTCTCCTTTTTTTACTTTTTGTACTTTAGACTTCACTAAACATTTTTTCACGAGACTTTTTAGACCATCAACTCATATATAGGCATTCAACAGACTTGGGCCACAGAGTTGAAAGCACTTGATTGTATATAAAGTCTCCTCAATGTCAGTATGTGCTCTATCATTATGATTTCATTTCATCAGAGCCATAATGTCAAAACATGTTCCAGCATGACAACATCCCGATGAACGAAATGAGCTCCATGAAGCAACAGCATCTAAAGCACAAGTTTTGACTTCACCTCCACCAAACACCTTTGTGATGAACTGGAACACTGACTGCTCCCAGACTTCCTCATTCAACATCAATGCATGATCTCACTAATGCTGTCGTGGTTGAATGAACACAAATCCCTGTTCAAACAGCCACATTCCAAAACAACTGAGGGCGGTGAATGCAGACACTCATGTCATATTAATGGAAATGTTGTTGGCATAGGATGTTTACCAAAAACTATTATTGTTATTATTATTATTATTATTGAATGCAAACAGCTTTTTTTCCTATTCAGCGGCACACACACTTATGTTCTTTATTTATATATATATATATATATATATATATATATATATATATATATATATATATATATATATATATAAAATGTAATGATTAAGTAAAAACTTCAATTTTGTACTGTGATACAGTAGTGCTTCACCTTACAAAAGTCCCAACAAACAAAAAATCCAGGTTACGAAACACATTTACCTAAAATTTCCATCTCTGGATACGAAACAAATTCACGTTACAAAAGCGCCATCTCAAAAATTCAAACAATGCATGAGTTGCTCTCCCATTGGCAATCTCCCAACATCCCGCCCCGCTGACCTCCCATTGGCTATCTCCCAACATCCCGCCCCCGCTGGCCTCCCATTGGCTAGGACGGATGACGCACGCAGCTCCCTCCCATTGGCTATTATGGAGCTGTATCTCCATAATACCCATGATGCTTTTTGAGCAAAAAACAGAATTGTTGTTGTTTCGTGAGTTTTACAAGTGTGCTCATTGCAACTTTATTTTTTGGCTCAGGCTTTTGACCTTTCATAAACATTTGTAAGATTATAACTCTGATAAGAAGACATGCACGTGCGCACACACACACACACGCGCGCGCGCGTGTGATTCCCAGTTCGAGTGAAAAGAAGCGGGCTCATGGCATGCGGTTGAGTGATATCGCAAAGAAATATGGCCAGACCCGTCTAACATCAGTACGATATTGAAGCAGACATTGTGGAGCCAGTGGTGTAGTGGTTAGGGTGCTGCACTTATGATCAGGAGGTTGTGAGTTTGACTCTCACTGAGACCCTCACTGTGCTAAGATCCCTGGGCAATGTCTCAACCACAAGTGTGCCTCTGTTCACCCAGCAGTATAAATGGGTACCAGTAAAATATACTGGGAAGGTAACCTGCGATGGACTAGCGTCCCATCCGGGAGGAGTTGAACTCTTGGTCGCTTCATGCTACAGAAACCGGGGATAAGCACCGACCGGATGAGCCACTAGGCTCGGGTGTAAAAACCCAACAGACTTTACCTACCTGTTGTCTAACATCAGTATGATATTGAAGCAGAAGGAGGCCTTAAAAGGTATACTTCTATAATTTTTAAAGGGTTTATGGGGTAGTATTGGGGGCTTTGGAACAAATCACGCATTTTACATGTAAAATGCAACTCAACTTACGAAAAATCCAGGTTACAAAACCACTTCTGGAACGCATTAATTTTGTAAGGTGAAGTACCACTGTATTTATTGATTATATATATAATTTTATCAATAAATTTCACAGTACAAAATTAAAGTTTTTACTTAATTACTACATTTTACTACATTAATACTGATGAGTAAGACTCATTTTCAGAATTACTACATTAATACTTAATGAGTAAGACTCTATAGAATGTGTTTGAGAAGCATATTATAGCACATGTAATAGATACATAGGGTTTTACTTCCGGTTGATCATTCGAGCATGTAATATGATACACAGGGTTTTACTTCCGGGTACAGAACTCGCGGATTATCTTGATTCACGGGAGGTGCTGGAACCGAACCCCACGAATAACAGGGGCCTACTGTACATTATATATATATATATATATATATATATATATATATATATATATATATATATATATATATATATATATATATATATATATATATATATATACACACACACACACACACACACACACAGTCGGGCCCCCTATTTACGAAATTAATCCGTTCCAGAGCCTTTTTCATGACACGAGAGTTTCATAAGTAGGGGCGCATTTTACATGTAAAACGCATGATTCGTTCCAAGGCTACCCCAAGACTACCCCATAAACCCTTTAAAAATGATAAAAGAACACCAATTTTGTATGAAATATGTGTTAAAAGTAAAAGAAAATTATGTATTAAACCAAAATTTATTAAACCAAAAATGTCTGTCTGTCTTTCTTTCGGCTTTTTCCCTTTCACTCGGGAGTCGCCACAGTGAATCATCTGATTCGCACATTTGAGTTGGCAGAGGTTTTTACGTCGGATGCCCTTCCTGTCACAACCCTTTTAGCAAGGGACAGAAACACGCTGACGACTTTGCAGCCTACTCTTTACGAAAGTCAGCAATGGTTCTTTTACATGCCTCTCACCATAGACAGTGACAGACATGGCCCGCCTTTGATAACCCAGTTAGCTGCACTGGGGGAAACCAAAAATAAAACCACAAAATCAAAAAGGTAAAACCTAACTGGGTCATATGCCCCAAAGGTAATTCCACAGTTGAATGTAAATAAACAGTGTACAAGGCATAACAGTTTTTGGGAATCCTAAATTCCATCTCTGTGGTAGTGTGCATAATATATTCATCCATTCATTCATTTTCTGAACCACTTAATCCTAATTATGGTCACGGGTAAGTTAGCACCCATCTCAACTGACTCTTGACAAGGTACACCCTGGACAGCTTGCCTGGCCATCGAAGGTGCCATACTATAAATACAGAATATGATGTGCATATTCCTTATTAAAGTGTGTGACATTAGAACAATTGTTATCTGGGATCATAATTTCTTTCATAAGAGAATCCTGTGTTTGTACCTGAGATGAGCTCTAAGATGGTATATTGATACAGCAGGTGATCGTGATCCTTGAAGCTCTGTGGACCTTCGCATAGGACTCGACACTCTTTGTCTGCTTTGTAGTACTCAGCCAAAGCCTCCTCGAAGAGAGCCACGGACGCTTCATAGTTGCCATTATCGTACAGTTGCACTGCAGCAGTGAAGGCTGTCTGAATATACAGGAAGTTTCCCATCATCAATCTGAACACAGCTTTAAAATAGAACAAAACCCTAAACATCTGTGCTGTGTGTTTCAAAGTGAGTTTAAAAATAACACCCAATACTTAAATGTATTTCTTGATATATTATAGGGGTCTATCTTCTCAATAACTGTATGTGGTCTTTCGGCTTTAATGTTCCTTTCATGAAGTAGTTGGGGTGAGTGGATATATCACGATGTGGCACAGTGATGGGACTTACTTCACTGGCATTTATTTTCACCCGATAAACTCAGTTCAACAAACAAAGCTGCTTCTTCCATTAAAAGGCTTAATTTCAGATCCTAGTAGAAGAAAATTAATGGCTACTTTGGATTCCAGAAACATTTTTGTGTACAACACACACACACACACACACACACACACACACACACACACACACACACATACAGATCGACTTCTCACTATAACATACGGACAATAAACAGTTTACTGTGAAAATACTAAAGTACATAACCACCAACGGTTACCCTGTCATCCTCTCACAGATAATTCCAACAAACATTGTTAGGATTTAGAAGAAAGTTTAATAAAACTTATAAAAAGCCACTTTTCTTGAGAACTAACAAAGCCAAAGAAGTGTCTGACTCAGCTGTATGGTCGGTTCTGAAAGAGGAGACAAATTATCTCTCTTTCTACCATGAATGAGCCAAGTATCCATTACAGATCAGATTCTGAATTGGTAATATGATCGTTGTCCCAAAGACGAAAAATTGTGTGACGAAAAACACAATCTGATCTGCTTTCAGCTCAAAAAGCGGTGCAGATCCTGCAAAGGACCAGATCTTCATAAATACAGAATACAAAGCTGCTTGCTGTCAGTTCCATGGAAAGATTGCTCCTATTATGAGTGGCCTCAAAACCCACCTTTATAAAAATTAAAATGTGGTATAACAATAAAATGTAATCTTCTTCTTTTCCCCTTTCTCAGGAGTCGCCACAACAAATCATCTGATTCGCACATTTGATTTGGCATAGGTTTTTACATCAGATGCCCTTCCTGTCACAACCCTTTAACAAGGGACAAAAACATGTTGACGGCTTTGCAGCCTACTCTTTACGAAAGTCAGCAATGGTTCTTTTACATGCCTCTCACCATAGATAGTGACAGACATGGCCCACCTTTGATAACCCAGTTAGCTGCACTGGGGGGGGGGGGGGGAGACAGACAGTGACAACCCTGTGGTGACTCAAACCCCCAACCTTAGGATCAACGATCCTGCACCCTATCCACTAGACCACCACTGCCCCTTGTAAAACTCTCCACTATTAAAGTATTTTTCAATTATTATTCTAGTACATGACCTCAGGTAATGTTTAAAATGTTTGTGTGTTATATTTTATTTACTGTGGTGTAGCATGTTTCTCATTTTGTTTTGTTTATCCAATTTATGACATTTCTTGTTGTTTCTGTCCTTTTTGTTATGGTCTGTGTTTTGGGGGAACTTTGATTTTGGCGCTGTGCCTCTAACTGTTTACTCTCCACTTCGGCTGAGGCGTTTGGCCGAGCTGCTCGGTAGCAGACACCTGAATTTACTATTCTCATTTACTCCCAATAAACAAAAGCACGCTCACCTCTGCGCCAGAGGATTAACTCACATTACATCACTGTTTTTTTCGGTTTGTAACGCTCTCTAACTTTCTTATTCTAAAACTGTTTTGTACTCGCTCCGGCTGAGGGACGTGGCTGAGCTGCTCGGACTTAATGCAGTTAATACCTGAATTCAGTTATCTCATGCCTAATGCAACATGTTCCTGTAGTGGGCATTTTTGAAAACTACAGTGCTGTATGTTTTTCAAAGAGAATGCATTTAAGGGTGTTTTTATATGTATGCTGTATAATTATATTTGATTATCAATAAATATCACAGTAAAAAATTAAGTTTTTCTTTAAATTACTACATTTTACTACAGTAATACTGAATTAATGGGTAAGACTATCTATAGAATGTGTTTAAGAAGTATATTTTAGCGCATGTAATAGATACATAGTATTTTACTCCCGGCTGCTCATTCGCGCAAGTGACGTGATACATGGGGTTTTACGTCTGGCTACAGAACTCGTGGATTATCTCGATTCGCAGGAGGGCCCGGAACCAAACCCCCGCAAATGTCGAGAGCCTACTGTACCATGTAAACTCACTTTTACAGGCAGTGAACGCTTCATTTTACAGTTACAGAGAATGATCGAATAAAATTGGTAAGTTTGATCTACCATTTTGCTCCCAGTACACATGGGCGGTTATTAGACGCGAGATCAAAAACATTACGTAGAATACAGTATCTACATATACAAAAAACAAATCAACCTGTGACCCCAAAATTCACAGTTCTATAGTGATTGGTTCTAGTGAAAATGCCGGTACTTCAATGACACAATTGCCTCGATGACACAATATGGGCGCACTACAAATATTCAAAATAAATATTCACTAAACCTATTCAGGCCTTCTTTAGCCCTATTCAGCTATGATCAGATCATCCAAGATGGACGCCAAAGTACCACTACAGTATTAATAAATTTGGACTAAAGAGTAAAAAACTATACCGCACCCCAGAAAGCACCATAATTATCGTATGGTTTATTATTTCATCACCAAAAAAGGCTTCAAAAATAATACAGTACAGTAATTTAGATTCAATTGCTATGGCAGGTTTGCTGGAAATACTGAGAACAAAGATCACTAGCCTGATGTGGACGGGCTTCCCGGTCAACAAAGTGCTTCTTGTCCACGTTCTGTAAAGCCTCAAACTGCTCCAAGTCTATTTCTACGTGCTCGGGATTTGCCTGGAAATATGTGTGAGCAGCAGCTGCTGCTTTGTCCAGCTGCTTCATCTGAAAGAAAGAGAACAAAGTCACAGTTTTAGTACAGATTCTTCAGTATGAGCAAATAATTATTATTGGAATAGATCCAGTTTGTTTATTTATTTATTTATTTATTTAATGTGGAAATCCACAAACTATTAGTGGAAAAGGAGTTTATGTTTGGAAAACAATGAGCTCACACTGAGTCATCCAATTAATCTACAGGCCATTTCAGAGTAGCAACTTCAATTTTGGAGCTAAAAATCCTAAGAAGTAAAAAGCACAACAGCATATATCACTCCTTGCATACAAATGTTTGGCTCTTTCATTAATCATCAAACATTTTCAAAAAACTAAAATAAATACGAATGATCTAACCATAGGGTGGTGCAGTGGTTATTACTGTCTCATCACAGCAAGACATTTCTGGGTTCAAACCTGGAGTCCAACCTGAGCCCTTCAGTTTGGGGTTTACACATTTCTGCGTTTGGTGGGGTCCCTGCAGGTGCACCACTTTCCTCCCACATAACCAAACACCTCATAACCTGAGTTTTCTTCACACGGTTGGCTGTTTCAGACGGGATGATAACTATACTGTACTTTGAATAACATTACCTGCTCATTTATGATTATCACCAGGTCATATGACCATACAGGCCCAGAAATTTAAGTTAATAAAATGCAGTGGTACCTCACCTTATGAAAGTCTCACCAAATGAAAAATTCAGGTTATGAAAAGCATTTTCCTAAAATTTTAGTCTCCGGATACGAAACAAGTTCACGTTACGAAAGCACCATCTTAAAAATCCAAATGCGCCATTCAAACATTAAAACGCGCCATTCAAACATTCAAACAATGCACGAGCTGCTCTGCCATCAATGACATTCAAACATCCCGCCCCGTTGGTCTCCCATTCGCTAACAACTGAGCTGTCGTTCAGGTCACCTTCAGTCGAGCGCCATCTTGGACAGATCCACCTGACGCCATCTTGGACAGGGCTCCCATTGTCTAGGAGGAATGATGCAGCTACCTCCCATTACCTATTATAGAGCTGAATCCACCATGATGCTTTTCGTGTAAAAGACAAAGTTACTGTTATTTTATGCTTTATTTCTTGACTCATGCTTTTAACCTTCTATAAACATTTGTAAGATTATAACTCTGCTAAGAAATGGTTGCATATGTGTTGGCCCTGTGATAGACTGGTGAGCTTTTTATGGTAGACCCCACTATAGGCTTCCGTCTCTGTAGGATTAAGTAGTTCAGAAAATTAAAGAACGAATGAATTTCAAATTTCAATTTATCTGACCACAGTGCAGTTTCCCAATTTGCCTCAGTCTGTTTCAGATGAGCAGAGAAGATGGCAGTGCTGTATTTCTAGATCATATTCACCTATAGTTTCTTCTATGGATATAGATGGTTTGGACATGTACAGAGGAGGGATAGTGAGTATATTGGCAGTAGGATGCTGAGGTTGGAACTACCAGGCAGAAGGCCTCGAGGAAGACCAAAGAAGAGATTTATGGATGTGGTGAAGGAAGACATGAAGGTCGTTGGAGTCAGAAAAGAAGATGCGGAGGACAGGGTGAGATGGAGGCGGATGATTTGCTGTGGCGACCCCTGAAGGGAGCAGCCGAAAGTAAAAGAAGAAGAAGAAGAACTCTGCTAAGAAGACATGGTCAACATACGCGCGGGCACACACACATACACGTTTGATTTCCGGTGCGAGTGAGAAGAAGAAACGGGCTCGAGTGATATCACAAAGGAATATGGCCAAACCCGTCTACCATCCGTACGATATTGAAGCAGAAAGAGGTCTTAAAAGGTATGCTTTTATAATTTTTAAAGGGTTCAGGGGGTAGTATTGGGAGCCTTGGAACAAATCACGCGTTTTACATGTAAACTTATGAAAATTGCAAGTTACGAAAAAAGCTCTGGAACGGATTAATTTCGTAAGGTGAGGTACCACTATATAAGAGCTTCATACAGATCTTGGAGTCACCTGTCACGAAACTTGCTGACATACGAACGATATACGAAAAATGATTTTAATAATATAAAAGTTACTCAGTGAATTTGACTGTGCCATGTTTGTAGGTGTCAGATATTGCTAATCTCCTAAGATCTTAGTGATAATAGTCTGAACTCCATACAGAATGGAGCAAAAAAAACAGCCAGTGAGTGTCTGCTCTGTGGGTGGAAATCGCATTCTTGGTGAGTGCAGAATGGCTTAGACGTTGAGCTGACCTGAAGGTCATAACACAAATAACCATTTAACCAAGTCGTAGCAGAGAAACATCTAAGAACACATAACCTGCCGAAATCTGACAGACTACAACAGCAGATGGCCATATCTGATCCCACATCTGATCTCTCAGTCTATGGTAGACACGGACTCCTCAGAAATGTATAGCTTTTACAAACAGCTAAGTGATGATCCAATCTTCAGATGACCAGATTCCAGAAATACTTTGGTTAGCACAGTCTGGCACAGAAACCACACCATGGTCAAAGACACCGATGCCCCATTTTTATCTCATCCAAAAGCATCCAACATTTGAAAGCAGCCACGCAAATTATTCATATACTGTTTTAGTAGATGGTTGATAAACAACCTATATTTTTAATTAATGGTAGAGGTTCCCAGTGGCAGCACAGTAGCATGGTGGCATGTAGTGGATATGCACTTCACAGAAAGAAGGCCCAGGGTTCAAGTCCCAGTCTCTGGTGTTTCTGTGTGGAAGTTGCATGATTTCTCTG
This sequence comes from Plotosus lineatus, assembly GCA_024760905.1. Lineage (NCBI taxonomy): Eukaryota > Metazoa > Chordata > Actinopteri > Siluriformes > Plotosidae > Plotosus > Plotosus lineatus. The sequence goes on along the minus strand of CM045751.1, from coordinate 16,395,076 downwards.
CGCTTGCATGAGTTTCCTTCAGTATGTGGACATTTGCTCACTGGACAATTGCTCACAGGACAAATGCTCAGAACCTTAATGAAAAAAACAGACATTTGCTGACAACATCTTTTTTCTTTGTTCTAATAAATGCATAATACACAAAGATCACAATGTGTTATAAAAAAATCTTTATTATAAATAGGTATGGTAAGGTAAGTCTGTTTGGTTTTTACACCTGAGCCTAGTGGCTTAGCCTTGTGGCTCATCAGGCCGGTACTTATCCCCGGTTTCCAGAGCATGAATCGACCAGGAGTTCAACTTTCCCTAGATGGGACGCTAGTCCATCACAGGTTACCCTCCCAGTATATTTCACTGGTACCCATTTATACTGCTGGGTGAACAGAGGCACACTTGTGGTTGAGACCTTGCCCAGGGGTCTTAGCACAGTGAGGGTCTCAGTGGGATTCGAACTCACAACCTCCTGATTATGAGCACAGCACCCTAACCACTACGCCACCGGCCCCACATTATTATAAATACATAACGCTAAATTAACTCATTATACATTAGGGTTAGGTTTAGGGCTAGGGTTTAGGGTTAGGGTTAGGCTTAGGATTAAAATTGAACAAAATTTTTTATGTTGTGAGCAAATGTCCTGTGAGTAATTGTCCTGGAACCGTTTCCTCTAATTTCCTCCCACAGTCCTAAGAAAAGCACATTAAGCTAATTAATTGGCTTCTCTATATTGCCTTGAGTGTGTGTGTGTGTGTGTGTGTGTGTGTGTGTGTGTGTGTTGTCCTATGATGGTCTGGCAAGATGTTCAGGGTGTTCCCCACCTTTTCCCGGTGTCACTTAGGATATGCACTCGCCTTCGTAGAGCCCAAATAGGATTACTGTCAGCAAGTGAATGAGTGAGAACCCATTTATATCATCACCCCATAAGAACTGGGCAACTTTTATTTACAGATGTTGCCAGGCAACAGCATACAACAAAGGGCGCAAAAGAGAATCAAACTGGAAACTTACACTCTCTTTTTTTCTTCGTTTTTAAAATATGCTGTCAGCACAAAAAATATCCATGTGCAGGATTTTTACGACACCATGAATGCTTCTGCCTCCCCTACTCTCTAAAATGTTGAATATGTCACTGTTTTTGGAGCATATTCCATTTGAGATTTCATTTTAAACAAGCCTATTAAATCCTCCCCCTGAACAGTGAGTACCCCAGACCATGAATTTCTGTTCAGAGAACAGTGAACTCATTGACAAAACAAAACAAACTATCAGCTGAAGTGGACTCCAATCCGCACCAAATGCTATAGTGGTATATAGCTTCCCTATTCTCTACTAGCTTGGTCCCTATAAAGTTAACAGCTAGGGCTGGTTAAATCACTAAATACAGCATTTTGTTGGTAATCGCTGTGTAATCTGAGAGTAGTGTAGCCATTGTGTAATACAATCTGCTCCAGCTGTGGGTGATCGGTGACTCTGTTTGGTGGAGTTTTAGAGTTGCGAAAAGGCCTATTCATGTGTTAATTCTGTTGCTTTTTTGGCTCATGAAGGTGGCACAGAGATGTTCTGATTAGCACACATGTCTCACATTATGGTGGCACTGAGTTTGTGTCCTGGGTGGGGTGAAGGTGCTTCAGTGTGGACATATTCTCCCTGTGCTTGCATGAGTTCCCTCCAGGTACTCCGGTTTCCTCCCACATTTCAAAGATATGCATTTGGTTAAATGATGCCCCTAGGTGTGAGTGTGAATGGTTGTGTGTGTTTTGGCCACGAGACTGTTCGGTGCTTCAGTACAATTACAGTTAATAAACAAGCCCACACTGGAAAGCCGTCAAGAAGCACAAACACACACATTCTTGAATGCAGATTAAACCAGAACACAATCTCCGAAATGACAGAATGTTTGTTGCCTCTCAACTTATTATAATAATAATAATAATAATAATAATGAAGAACATCTTCTCCGCTGGGTAAAAGAGCGAGCTTTCCTCTGAAATGTTAAACTGTCACCCCGAGTTATCTGAATTCCTCTACTGCATTTCCCTGTCACATAAACAGGCCCCTGGTTTGAAAATAACAACATGAACATTATTGTCTTCTTTCCAAATGTGGATGTAGAATCATTTCAGAAAACCATGCCAGGTTTTAATTATTAATGCTTCGTGAGTCCATAACATAATTTTTTTGAATCTGATACTCAGCTCGGTTGAGCATTCAGTAATGCCCTATAAAAATCTTAATGCATAAAAATCCCAGTTCAGTACAGTTCAAAATCAAAATACAAACAAAGGATTTAAGACTGTGTAGAACAAGTCAATACAAAAAGGTTGTATGTATTAATTTTTCAAAAAAATTTTACTAGTCTCCCACCTTCATCAGAAAATTGCCATTTTACATACAGGGAAAGACCAAACCTTTTGGAATAATTTGCACAGATTAAAGGAAGAGTTGTTTACAGTCACAATAAACACGTAAACAAGACAACAGCTTCATATCAACTGTAAGCATGATGGTGAGCATGTTATGGTTTGGGTTTGCTTTGCTGTCCCAGGGACTGGATGACTTTGGGTAACTATGAATTCAACATTATATTAAACAGTGCTTGAGGGACTATTTGTATAAAAGTTGAACTGTACGCTCGCAAATTCCCCAAATGAATTGATAACAAACAGGATAAAAAAGTTACGAAAAGGCCTCATCAACGTCAGCCTGAACGGAATCCCAATAAAATGTTGTTTGAAAAGGGCAGCAAACAAGGCAAGTCTGCAAAAAACTGCAAGGAAACCCTGAAATCAGTTCATCAGTTCATTTTCTGTAACCGCTTAATCCTAATCAGGGTCGCGGGTAGGCTGGCGCCCACCCCAGGCAACTCCAGGCGAGGGCAGAGTACACCCTGGACAGCTCGCCAGGCCATCGCAGACCCTGAAATCAATGAAATGCAAATGAGGAAAAAGTAGTCAAAAATTTCACTGAGTTAATGTCAGAGACTGTTAGGCAAAATGTGTACAACAAATTATTTCTGTTAAAGGAAGCAAAACTAGCGGCGAAGGCTGCACTGACAGTGGATATAAAAAGCCTACATGCCTATGTATAATATTGCATATTGTTTGTCATTTAAACTATGAGACCAGGAAAATGGTTTCATAAATGTTTACAGCTGTAATGTGATTTATAACATTCAATCATTCATTTTCTGAACCACCTAATCCTAATTAGGGTGGTGGGGAGGCTGGTGCCCCATCTCAGCCGACTCTGAGCGAGGGCAGAGAACACCCTGGACAGCTCGCCCTTCCATCTCAGGGCAGAAACACGGTGACGGCTATGCTTTTCTTCTAATAGAACCTCTCACCACAGACAGTGAGAGATATGTCGGCCTTTGATAACCCAGTTATCTACACTGAGAGTGATTTATAACATGTGCAATTCAACTGAAAGATAAAAAAATTAAAATAAAAAAATTGGCCAGGGTTTAAAAAACAAACAAACAAAGAGACCCCGGGGTCCAGACGCTCCCACCAAAAGGACCATTTCATATCATAACATAGAAAAAGCATAACAAGTTTGAAAGTCCCAGATTCAGCAGGTGGCAAGTACATGTCTGGAAACTAAAGACGGACAGAACGACGGACAAAGAGACAGATGGGTGGACCGATGGAAATAACCCGTTCCTATAGCTCCTGAGAGGTGGGAGCTAAAAACTTATAATAATCTTGTTCAATAAATGTGCATGCATCTGAATGGATTTTTATTTTCTTTTTTTATTGTGTCACTGAAATGTGTAGGGTGAGGTATGAGTCCTGAGAAGTGAAACTTCAAGTCAAACTTTTGACTTGGGTGGAGTTATAGTTTGACTCAGAGAGGTTTAGCCTGGGTGGCATTTGACGCCCAAATTAACTAAAGTAAACATGCTAAATATAAAGCAGTACTGAATGTGCACCAGACCATACAAGCTTTCAGTATACTGTTCTGTGCTGATGTCAAACTCTGGAGTATACAGTAGAAGGCCTGTTTTCCACGCCTGTTTCAACTCTGTGCCCACCCCCCGCCCCTTTCTGTTTCCCCTCGCTGACCTTAATAAAAGTGGATTTGTGTGATGTTCACTTACATTCCTCCTGCATTACTTTCTCCATTGATGTGTGTCACCAAGGGGAGGGTCAACAAAAGACATGACATCATCGCTAGGTTTCCTACTAGTTGCGAGTTGTAGTTCCTGAAGCAGATGTGCCTGCCATGTTTCAGTAGGTTGCTTTAAATACCAGTCACATATTAAACAGCAGAAATATAATTTTTAAGAAAGTTTTCATCGCAGGGGAAGTTAAATGCTAATATTATAGAATGATGAGATAGTGCAGAAGTGAACAGTTTAAGCACTGAAGGAGCTTTCAGAGTTCTCAGGACTCACTTCCCTCGCTCATTTGTCAAAACCGCCTACTCTTACTGTGGTCGCAATGAGGCTGGAGCCTAACTCAGCCAACACTGCGCAAAAACAGAGAACACCCTGGACAGCTCACCACCATGATCACAGTGGCAAAACACATATATATTTACACTCACATCCACACCGAGGGGAATCTTGGAATTAGATTATTGTGCATGTGTTTTGACTGTGAAATACACTGGAAACAGAAGCACTTGGAGAGTGCAAACCTCCACCAAGCCATAAAAGTTAAGTATATTTCCCAGTGCAAGGCCTGGTTTGACATACAAGCTTTTGATCATGAATGTACACAGCAAACTGTTCAAACCGTATGAGTTTTCAATAAAGACATGATTTTTTTTTTAATCCCTATTATAAGAGATAGTTTAGATGATTAAATTACAATTTAATCAGAACATCCTTTGATGATCAATTGTCCATAAAGTTTCTAACAGGCAGACATACAGACAAAGGTACCCACATGGAAGAGATTTGTTTCAAAGCAGCTGCTTGTATAATGACTGTACGGTACTTCTTTACGAGCTGTACAGCTTAAAATAGGATACAACACAGTCATGGTACCTGCGACCTCAGCCAGCAGTTATTCAGACCCTTGATGTTTATAATACAAATCCTCTCTGTAATTTCTCAAAATCTAACCTTTTAAAGTGGTCATTATATTACAGAATATGTTCCACAAACCATATAGTGATTTTCAGGGACATGGAAAGGTGGTGTACATGAAGGCTGGTGGGATTTTGTTTAATGGAAATATGGCTAGGCTCCGATTCTGGGGGCGGGTCGGTCAAAATTAAAGAGCGCTACTGTTAATCTTTACAAAACTGCTGTTAAACATTTAGTATTTGTAAGATGAATGAAGTTACAGTACATTATTAGGTTCATGAGCTTTAATAAAGTCAGAGAGGCTAGATTGAGATGGTTTGGACATGTACAGAGGAGGGATAGTGAGTATATTGGCAGTAGGATGCTGAAATTGGAACTACCAGGCAGAAGGCCTAGAGGAAGACCAAAAAAGAGATTTATGGATGTGGTGAAGGAGGACATGAAGGTCATTGGAGTAAGAAAAGAAGATGCAGAGGACAGGGTGAGATGGAGGCGGATGGTTTGCTGTGGTGACCCCTGAAGGGAACAGCCGAAAGGAAAAGAAGAGAATCAGGGCTAAGTGCTCAGGTTAATTCAGGTAGAAGCCTGCTGATGGACTAAAACGTTTACATTCATGGTATTTAGTTAATGCGCTTATCCAGAGCAACTAACATTTTTATCTCATTCATACAACTACGCAGATATGGGTTAAGGGCCTTTCCCAGGAGCCAAAAAGTGGTAGTTTGATTGGACTAAGGCTAGAAACATCAACCTTCTGATTACAACCCAGAGCCTTAACCACTGACCTACCACTGCTTGAACAGCTGCTCGATCCAGTTGGCTTTGAAACAGTTCAATTCTATTTGTATAGTGATTTTAAGAAAAAAATAAAGCAGTTGAATATAAATTTCATTGAATCAAAGTTTATCCCTAATAAGAAGCATGCCGCGGGAACACTATCAAATTATTACAGATCTAACTCTACAGCTGTGGCAGCAAGGTGCCGCAGTGGTTAGCACGTCCACCTTATAGTAATAAGGTCCTTGGTTCGAGTCTGGGCTTGGCGAGGGATTTTCTGGGTGGAGCTTGTACATTCTCCTAGTGCTTGTGTGGGTGTCCTCAGCATACTCTGCTTTCTTCCTGCAGTTCAAAGATATGCACTTTAATCTAATAGCCCCTAGGTGTGTGTGTGTGTGTGTGTGTGTTGGCCCTGCGATGGATTGGAGTGCTGTTCAGGGAGTACCTTGCCTTTGCTCAGTATTGACTGACGCTAGTTGTCTCAATGGGTAAAAGATCTGCATCTACATCTTGAGTTCTGGGTTCTTATGTGAATAGTCATTTATTCAATTGCTGAATTGCATAATCATACAAGGTCACACAGAGACTGAAGCCTATCTCAGCTGATCCATGTCAAAGGCAGGATAGACTCTGATCAAGATCGAAAGGGCAACGCACACAAAGCTATTCAGACTCACACCTTGGGTCAATCTGGAAAAGCCAGTTCGCCTAATTCGGATGTCTTTGGACTATCAGAGGGAACAGGAGTAACTGCTGGTACTCCCGTTTTCTCCCAAAGATAAAGGCAACACACAGTAAGGCACACATTGAACCTGAGACCCAAAAACCTTCTTATTGTAAGATATACATACAAATACACGACACCATGACTATGCCATCATATCGCCCATTCTATATTAATTAATCTAATTCAGTATAAATTAAATTGAAATGAATATCAGTTTCCCTATTTGTCACTGCAGTTTTGCCTGACCTTTCCCCCTAAAACAATCCCAAGAGCTGTACTCAGTTTCTGTGAAGATAATGCCCTTTAAAGAAAAATGTCAAGAGTTTTTTTCTAGCAACGGTTCGAGTTTCCCATCTTTCTGGGTTTAAATTTTTATGAGAGACAAAAATAATTGTAATGAGTCCAGTGGTAGTTTAGAACAAAACACTCGTAGGGACACAACATACAAGAGCTTCAAACTGTACGACTGCACAGAAACGATGCCCACAGAGAAATATCAGTCTGTTTACCTCAATAACTTATTTACTATTCTATTCTGATCTATGAAGCTGCGCCACTACAGTGCATGTGGTCAATTATCCTATGAGGACTGTTTTCTGGTATTTATAATAGAATAAGTGACACCGAATTCATATAAAAATCTATTTATAAAGTCAGGCATTTCATCAGTGATGAATGATTTTGTTGACGGTGAAGTGTCTGGCCATTTTATGTCCCATGGCGTCCTCATGTTTCGTCTCTTGCTTTGAGTTATACTCTCATAAATAGTCTTTCTAGATTTGTTTGGACATGTAGAGGAGGGATAGTGAATATATTGGTAGTAGGATGCTGAGGTTGGAATTACCAGGCAGAAGGCCTAGAGGAAGGCCAAAGAAGAGATATATGGATGTGGTGAAGGAAGACATGAAGGTCGTTGGAGTAAGAGAAGAAGATGCAGAGGACAGGGTGAGATGGAGGCAGATGATTTGCTGTGGGGTGACGATCCCTGAAGGGAATAGCCGAAAGGAAAAGAATAAGAAGAAATAGTCTTTCTAGAGTCCCTGCTTCCACTCAATCCTAATGATGATGGCCCCATATGGACCTCCTAGCTATACATTTAGAAACTATGATGATAGCTTTGTTTTGGCTCCAGTACTCAGAGCTTTGCTTCAATGGTTCCGGCCTACAATTGCCAAAATAACCTTAAGACTTTAAATTTCATAAATAATTCTGCGCTCCATTCCAGAGAATTGAGTCCTTCAAATGAATATGGCTTTCCTTTTAAGCTGGTTCCTGTCAAGGTTTCTTGAGAAAGTGAGAAGTGATGAGTGGTGAGAGGGATGTAAAAGAACCACTACTGACTTTCGACAAGATTAGGCTGCACAGCCCTCAGAATGTTTATGCCCTGGCGAGATGTTCTCAGAGTGTTTTACATTGGCTTTCTTAATAGTGATGTACAGTTGTGTTCAATATAATCTCAGTCAGATGTCACTAACCTGATCAATCAGTTTTTTTTGTAGAAATGATATCTCTACATGGTAAATAATTTACTATCAGGTGAAGTAGAGTAATAGAATCCAACAGAACCAACAGTCCTGACCCACATGGTGCTGATTTTGTGTAATTGAATCACCAATTGAATGGTTTGTGTTCAAAATAATATCAGTGTGGAGTTTAATTAGTGACGCCATTCTTTCTTTCAAAAAACAGGAGCCAATTATTGTCCTTATTTAAGGAACGAAGGCATCAAATATTGTACCTGCTGGTTATAAACATTTCCCTCTGAAATTCTGAGGAAAATGGGTTGTTCCAGACGATATAAGATTATATATAAGATAATTTTCCTTTAAACATACAGCACTGTGGTTTTCAAAAATGCCCACTAGAGAGCAGCATTGCATTATATTTACTTTGCATTGCATTATATTTACATGAAGTGGATACCAATGAAATGACATGACGTGGATACTTTGCTTGAATAAATATGCTACAAAACATAAAATCTCACACACAAACATTCCAAACATTAACTTAGGTACAGTACTGTACTGGAGTAACAACTGAGAATAGAACCTGCCTTAGTATTCTGGATACTTCTAGTTATTGGAAGTATCCAGAATACTAAGGCAGGTTCCATTCTGATGATGACCTTGTTTCATACAATATTCACCTTCTTAGCACTTCTACGAAAAACTCCACTACACTAGCTCTGATTGCCTTTTCATTTTTCTTTATGTAGTGGACTTTACTTTTATTCACTTTGTAATGGCACCCTACTGCAAAAAAAAAACATTTTCCTTCCTGAATCATATCAAGCAGTTCTACTTTTTTCATGCAGCGTCATTACGTTTTTCTGGCGCTTCGGCGCCTTAGCAGAAGCCTGAGAAGGTGCACAGCGTTTGGGTGGCATGATGAGGCTTAACTGTAATTAAAAACACACTAAAAAAGCTCATGCACGAAGTGTGCGTGAATGAGGAAAAAGGGGCGTTACATCATCTCAACCAATAAGCAGGAGGGAGAACAGAAATTGGCTGAATTTGAATCACATGACAGCTGCTCGGCAGTCCGCGAATATGCGAGGGTGCGATTGCAAAACCGCGAATAGTCAAGGTCCTACTGTAATGCAAAGACAGCACAGACTCCATAATGACCACAGTATGAAGTTCTGATCATCAAATACGAACAATAAGAATCAAACTGTAATCAGTACTCGGTATAATTTGTCAATGACGCTTATGCATGGACATGAGTATGTGTAGACAAAGGCATGTTACTGATCACATGAAGAACCAATCAAATAAATCCCAAGCAGTATACTATATAAACTTATGTGAGTGTGTGTGTGTGTGTGTGTGTGTGTGTGTGTGTGTGTGTGTGTGTATGTGAGTGTAGATGTTTCATGTCGAGCATCATTTTAATAGGCACTTTGATGAATAAGAACCCTGGGAGGCTGGGGGAGGTTTCTGCTGCATGAGTAAACAGGAAAAGTCAGTGAATGCCAACAGCTGGAAAGCTATTTTTCTGATAACTCCAGGAAAATCGCATGGCGCTGGACAGATGTTTGTCCTGAGTCAGTGCAACATTGTGGAAAATATCTGCTAAATCATTTCTTTTTCCAGATTCAGCTTCTTAATATAAATAAACACAATAGCAGAGATGGGGGTTTTCTCTGTTCTTTCTACGAATTACAGTGAGATAGAGAAGAAACTCACAGTATCATTAGCTTTAAAAACAGGTGCTCAGTTTCGTAGAGCCAATATTTTCATTATTGTTTTTGACGAGGTGAACATGTGCTGATGCTGACATTTTTAGAATGTGAGTCTCTGTTTTGTTAATCTCTGAACTCGTGGCTCAGAGTGGCACATAACCTTCTACAAAAAATAAATAACACCACGGAGGAAATCTTGTTTTCTGTATAATTATGTAGACTACTTAAAAAAAAAAAGTTTTTACTAGTTATTCGAATCCAATATGCAACCTCAGCTCTATAAAAGTTTTGTAAAATATAAATTTTGGTTCCCCATATTGGGCCAAATGTCATTCAAGAACTTTTAAGGACTTTTCAAGGAACAAATTTTCATGTTCACGTCGTGTTTAAAAGAGTAAAATACAACAAGAAATACTATTTCTGACTTTCAAAGAGTAAAATAAAACAATTTTAATATCCTGTAAATTAATATATGCAAGAATACAAACATGTTGAAAGAACGTGCAGGTGAAGAATACGCTTCACATGAACCCATAGCAAATGCTGGGTGGTTTCGGTTTCGTTTTGTTAAATATCCCACTTACCACCAATCGGAATTACGACTGGTTGGTCGGAACCAATCGAGGTCGGAACTCGGATAGTGAGTGTATTAACACGAAAGTAAATACAATCACTCCCTAAGTTACAACCTAGATTTTCAAACGTGATGAGATCAGCTTTGGCACTGGGAAACGTGACGTGAAGCTGATTAGATCAACTTTCGGCACTGCGGGGGTTAACTGTAAATATAAATGTACAGTGGTACCTTGTCTAACGAATTCAATCCGTTTCAAGGGCAAACTTGTAAGTCAAAGAGTTCGTTATATGAAACAATTATTCCCATAAGAAATAACAGACAACCAATTAATCTGTTCCAACTCCCACCCAATCTCATATAACCTGCCACAAACACATATATTTGACCCAATATATTAAAGATAAACATGTAAAAACAATAAATATTTCATAATAATAATAATACATTACATTACCATTAATAATAATGAATAATAAATAATAACAAAACAAGAAGTCAACTAACTCACCCTGCAGATCATCAGCTGCAGCAAAGATGTCACGTGGGCAGGCACGAGGTGGTGCGTAACAGAGGAGGTGGAGGAGGAGGAGGAGGAGGAGGAGGAGTAAGAGGAGGAGAAAAATTTTGTGCGTGTGCACGCTTCGAATGCCAGCAAGAAAAGGCTTGTGGTGAGCTCCCACAAGGCTTCACAAGGTTTCTCAAATAGTGAGGCGTGCCTCCCTTGAGGGACGCAGTGTGATGCTGGGGGGCATGTATGACCCTGGGGAACATGCTTTTTTGCCATACTGTACTAGAATTAAGTGTAATTGTGCATCCACTACAGTAGTTAGCAGTGGCACTCTCGTTGTCACGCTATGGCGTAGGGAAAAAGCACCGAGCAAAGGATATGAAGTGCAGTAAACACTATTTATACAAGACGCTGCGGGGAGGCGTGAAATGTTTTTTTTTTTTTCTTCCTAGAGGGGGTGTCACAGAACATAATTGAAAGCACTGCATTAAGGCAGGGGTGTCAAACTCATGCCACAAAGGGCCATGTGGCTGCAGGTTTTTGTTTCAACCAAGCAGCAGCACACCTGACTTGGCTCATTTAATTAACTGATTTGAGTCTTCAGGCAGTTGATTGGTCAATCTGGTCACTTTGTGGCATGAGTTTGACACCCCTAGCATAAGGCATTCTCGGAGGGCTGAGGAATACACGCGGAAGAATATGAGCCTAATCGGCCTGGAAAAGCAATTTCGAGGAGAGCTTGTAAAGTGAATATTTGCTCATTGGATGGAGCAGCTTTTTTGTGGGTTCGAAGCTTGTATCATGAAAAAAAATCATTATAAGATACACTCATTGGTGTCATCGAGGTACCACTATATATGTAAATATAAATATACATTTAAATATAAATGTTTTTGTAAATATATCTATAAATGTAAATATAAATGTACATGTAAACATTCTTCATTTTGGCTTCCAACTGCATTTCCATTATCAAATGACCCTCATGCTTATTGGTTCTTTCATGTTTTTTAAGGGGGTGACATTTGATTTTATGTGTGACTTTAATGCTCCTCCCCCAGAGAACCAACTGCCATGTTTTTTTGTCGCATGCATTTCAAAGCGCATGATGCTGAGGTCTATCCATTCACTGCAGTCTTTGTTCTCCCACCATTCCACTTTAAATATACACCAACCAGATGGCATTGTGGCTGTTGGTACAATACAGTCCTCTTAAGCTTTTTTATAAATTTTTATTCACTCGTAAAGAGCACAAAGGTTGCACGCGACACCGTTACTAAACTGCCAAAAATAGGATCTGTATGTCGTAAAACATCTAGAATCTTCTATAATGCTGTGCTTAAGGTGGAAGTTCCTGGATGATGTGTTAGGAGACGATGCTCGGCAAACATTGATTTTCTGTGACTTCATTGTACGAAAGATACAAAAATCAGGAGGTTTCTAATAAAATGTTATACATTTAAGGCACAGCTGGAGCCAAAGCTAAAAATCAAGCACTATTCAAGGACAAAGTAAAACCATTGCTTTTCAAGGAGTGGCAAGAATTTATTTTTTCAAGAACTTTTTAAAGCATTCAAGCCCCCTACGAATTATGATAAACAAGAATAGAATGCAATGATTTACAAGTCTCATAAACCCAAAATTTATTCACAACAGAACATTAAAAAGCATTAAATGTTAAAAGTGAGATATTTCAATATGGCAGCAGCAACACGTCAATGATTTCTGGAAGTCTCCCTGAGTCCATGCAGTGGTTTCCTTAATAGAATCCCACTGATATTTTAAAATTCTCCAGGTACTCAGAGGCTTCAACCTTACACTGAGGAAAATCATTCTAAAACTATTCCATGATTTTTGGCTATATGGTGGTGTAACGTTTAGCATGTCCATCTCACAGCTTGACAGTTCTGAGTTTGAGTCCAGGGCTCGGTGAGGGAGTCACTGTGTGGAGTTCCTCCCACAGTCCAAACACATGCATGTTAGACTAATTGGCTGCATCAGCTTACTGAGTTTCATTGTAGTATCAATACTCAGATATGGTTTTACTGTAGGGCAGTAAGGCGGCGGAGTGGTTAGCACATCTTCCTCACAGCAAGAAGGTCCTGGGTTCGACTCCTAGGCTGAGTGAGGGTGTGTCTGTGTAGACTTTGCATGTTCCACCTGTGCTTACGTGGGCTAGATATGAATGGTTGTCTGTGTGTTGACTCGGTGCTGGTCTGGTCAGCTGTTCAGGGTGTACCTCACCTTTTCCCAGTGATGGCTAAGATAGGCTCCAGCCTCCCTGCGACCATGAGACCAAGTGAGATGAGACTGAGTGTTCCTCAGTTTTTAGACAGTTTTTTTTGCAGATTGACGAATCTCTGCCCAGCTGGCCATCTCTGCCCATGTTCTTTTTATTTGTAATCATGTTACTGATCTGATACCAATTAACCAAATTAGCTGCAAAATGATCCTCCAGATGTTTCTTTTCAGTACCACTTACTTTTCCCGCCGTTTGTTGCACTGTCCCAACTTTTTAGACACACTGTTGTGAATAAAATGAGTTTATGAGATTTTTGCAAATCATTACATTCTGTTTTTATTCACAGTTTACACAACATAACAATTTTTTTCTTTTTATTTTGGAATTTGGTTGGTTCATTAGAAATAAATGCACGCACACATGCACATGGACACAAAAAATAAATTAAGAGCTATTTCTATGCATATTTTCTTTATACACCCCCCACACACACACATACACACACAGACACACACACACACACACACACACACACACACACACACACACACACACACACACTTTCTTACATATTATTCCACCACAGTGTGTCTATCCATGTTGCTTATGGTGTTAGAACACTATAAATATAATTATACTTTATAACTCTCCAGGGCAAACAGCTTGTTTTCACCACAGACAGCCGTTTACTATCATGCAGTGTCTGACAACATGGAAAGGATCCTGCAGAAACTACATTTACAGCATTTGTCAGATGCTCTTATTCAGATCAACATACTATTATCACTTTTTAATACGGCTAAGTATTTGAGGGTTAAGAGCCTTGCTCAAGGGCCCAACAGTGCTGACAGTGGGGATTGAACCACTGACCTTTGGATCAGTAACCTATCGCCTTAACCATGCCACCATGTCCCTATACACCTGTATCTGTTTATCTTAATAACTGGAATGAACCAGAACCTTTGTTTTTGTTTTTTCGTTCATTCTCATACGACAGTTACACTTGATGTTACGTACTGTAAAAATTTACATCTGAAACCTTGAGGCTTTATGTATTTATAACCTTAAATAATGTAATCAAAATAGTTATTTCACCATATCCATCCCAGGAAGAATCCAGTCAGAAGGCTCTCGCCAGTAGTCTTGCAAACTCTTCATCGCATGATGATTAGGTGTCTAAAATACTCCTAAAATATTATATACAGGTATCCCTCACTTTACGCGGTTAATTGAGACCGAGATCCCCAAGCGACCATCAAAATCCACGAAGTAGGATCTCACACACACCTCCTCCCCCGCCTGATGTATACGTACAAGTATATGTGTATATAATATCAATAAATACATATTCAATGCTATTAATGCTTATACTAATTAAACATTAAAAAAAAGACATAAGATGTAAATAAATTCTAAATACACACACATACAGATGGTATTGCATGAGAAGAAGACGACTAACATACATACGCGTGCACGCGCAAATGCGCAAATGCGTGCACACACACAGATGCAAGAATGTAACTAGTTCGATGGGACATTTTTGGTTGTTTTTTATTTTCTGCTTGTTTGGGTTTTTTTTTTTTTTTGCATAATTGGCCTTGCTTTTGTGGCATTTACCTTCACGTTTTACCCTATTCTTGCTTAATTTTATTATTTTTAAATTTGATTTATAATTATTTATTTTTGAAAAATACCGCGATGCACTGAAGCCGCATGAATTGAAGCGCAAGTCATCCCTGTATTATCACAAAATATGTCTTACTACTACATTACTTTCTACCTTATGTTGAGGTCTGGGCCGAATGCTTCGAGGAGAATGCTTCAGGGGGTCAGCTGCACCTTCCCTTCCTCCACATTCATGGATGAAGTGCCCTTGAGTAAGGTGCCCAACCACCAACCCTGATTTTCTGAGCCAATTAATCATAATTGGGGGGCACAGCGAGGCTGGTGACCATCTCAGCCGAATTTGGGCGATGACAGAGTGCACCATGGACGGCTCGCCAGACCATCACAGGGCAGAAACAATCTGATGCCTATGCAAAAGTCAGCAATGATTCTTTTACATGAACCTCCCACCACAAACAGTAAGAGATACGGCTGGCCTTTGAGAACCCAGTTAGTGTACCAAGGGGATAACAGTGATAAGCTAGAGACAATGGGGCTTGAACCCCAGACCTTGGGATTTTTCATCCAGTACCTTACCACCGCCCAACCACTGCCCTCTAAATATAAATAATAATAATAATAATAATAATAATAATAATAATAATAATAATTATTATTATTATTATTATTATTATATTATAATCGTATACAATATATATATATATATATATATATATATATATATATATATATATATATATATATTTATTTACACTGGGAGAATGCAGGGTCCAACTTAAAAACCTCACTAGACCATCACAGGGAACGCACCCAGCCACTCATATTCACACCTATGGGGCAAATTGGAACTGTGAGTTAGCCTAATGTTAGTCTTCGGACTGTAGGAGGAAACCGGAGGAGGAAACCCACACAGGCACAAGGAGAATATACAAATTCCACACAGAACCACCTTACCAAGATGGCAGACAAACGAAGCTGTTCACCGTGGGCCTATTGAACTGATATCTTTGAGGAAGATCTCTGTCAAATGCCAAATGTGCAATGATCATTTAAATTATCCAATGAAGTAATAAGTCGGCTCATAGATAAAAAAGAATAAGGTGATGGCTTTCCACCAATCAGAACTGAGAAAATATTTTAATAAATAATAATGCCAGCTTGAGGGCAGTGGTGGTCTAGTGGTATAAGGCACCGGATCACTGCTCCAAAGGTTGGGGGTTCGAGTCCCACTCTCCACAAGGTTGTCACTGTCCCCTCCCAGTGCAGCTAACTGGGTTGTCAAAGGCCGGCCATGTCTCTCACTGTCTATGGTGTGAGGCATGTAAAAGAACCATTGCTGACTTTCGACAAGAGTAGGCTGCAAAGCCGTCAGCGTGTTTCCGCCCTGCGATGGCCTGGCGAACTGTCCAGGGTGTACTCTGCCCTCGCACTGAGTTGGCTGGGATGGGCACCAGCCTCCCCGTGACCCTAATTAGGATGAAGCGGTTACAGAAAATGAACTGATGAACTGATAATGCCAGCTGAACCTGTAAAGTGCAAATAAAATGATCTGAAGCGAATTGATATTGGCTATGTGAAACCCAACGAGCTGCAGTTATGACATCACTTCCTGTGTGCTACTGTTTTCCATACCGTATCGGCAGTATTATCCGTTTTCCCTGGAGTGATTTTAAAAACGTTGACCTCTTTAAAACATAAAGCAAATCAGAAAATGAGAAACGAAGGGGTCCCTTTGCCTCAAAAAGAAAAGTCATGCAACATGTCAAGGACATTTGTTTTAGATACACATAGACAACACACTGTTTATATTTCAAAATCAGGATCCCATAAAGCTTTACTGTCTGAGCTTTAGAATTTCTAATCAGTTAAAGATTTAGGAAAGGCGCGAACATAAAGGCACATCTCCGCAGTGGTCCCCTGTCAGACACACCGCAGTGAGATTACAGAATGAGGTAATGGCTTGTAGAGCGAGACAGAAGGAATGATTCATTGCACTGTGGAAACTGTGGTGCGATTCCCTGGGGCAAATCTGAGGAAAGCCTATTTCCAAGAATGCAATAAAATGTACGTATTTACGGATAATTCAGAGTGAGGCAACTCTAACATTCAACAGGTCTAACATGACCAAGATCAAAAATAAATAAACAAAATTCAAACCAACTGTTTACTTTCACTGGCTCATATGTGAATGGATTCTATATGATGTATAAGACTCCCATTTTGTTCCAGGACAGGTGAAAGGCCTATTGGCTGCTTTGATCCATCTGCAGTCTAACACACAGAGCCAAAAGCAACTGATCAATGACCACGGCAGCTACGAGTATAAATATCACCTATTCATAACTGAGGACAAGGTGGAGACTTTCGGTTTAGAAAAGCAAACAGGCTACAAGAGGGGAAACAAAATATTTGGTTGAATAAACCTGACAGGAACAGGAGACACATACAAACGTTTTTGAGGGAGAAACAGTTGGCATCTGTGACAAGCTTTTAGCTTTCCAGAAGGTTCTTTATAGCCAAGAGGAGATGTGCATGTTCAGCGTGTTATACATTTCCAAGAAATATCATTCCTGAAATACTCGGGTGGTGTTTTTCTACATCCTAGAACTAAAAATGCATCTGATCCCAACCCGTCAGGTCAAAGCAGCCTTCATCTATTGCTCTCTGACCGTGTATATGCACACATACGTGTGTGTGTGTGTGTGTGTGTGTGTGTGTGTGTGTATATAATATTTTATAGAGGTTGTCAATTCAATGATTTGGTATCACAACCATAGTGCACATTAATGGTACAATCTAACTGTTCCACTCTCCAACGATGAAAATATTATCCTGAGGGGATAACACTTGAATAAAAATAACAAAGACTGACCTTCCTCTGACATGGTTAAAATATGTAAATATAAACAGAAATCTTGTTTTACTTTGTTTTTAATTATGCTTTCATGTTGTAAAGCTCTTAAAGAGAGTTAATGAGACCTCTGCTCAATTGTGTTCTCAGAGCTCACCTGTGTCCCGCATTATTAAGAATTTTCAACAAACCATAAAAATCTTGGTTGTGGTTGTGGCTTTAATTCTATTCTCATGGAGTACACATTCAGGCTCAGTAAGTTGTCAGCAACATCTACCCCTTTCTCCAGCCATCTGTTATCTATACCGTTTATTTGGCAGGGTCATAGGGGAAACTGACCCCAATCCGAGTTTGATTTCAGAGGTCAGGTTACACTCTGAACAGATCAACAGTCTATTAGAGCTGACACAGACACAAGCAACCACCCACACTAACAGATCATTTAAGATTATATAAATAATCAAATCCCTTTTAATAATTGATTTTTTTAACAACGTTGCTGCAACGCTAATCAAATGTTGAAATAATACTTGTAGATTCCCAGAAAAGTTAGAATGTTTCATTAATTAAATTGTAAGAACTGTGCATATGTGTAGTCTATGGCCGTGCACAGTTCTTGTCTCACTCTACTTGGTGTTGGACCGAGGCCTGGATGTGAGAGACATTTTGGTAACATCAAGGCAACATTGTGCAGCCCTCAGTGCAAATAAACTATATAACCGTAAACCCCTCTCTCGCTTTCTCTCGCTCCGTGTGTGTGTGTGTGTGTGTGTGTGTGTGTGTTTTTGTTGAGGTACACATGCTATTTCTGAGATACCAGTGATCCTGATCATTCTGCTTTCTGTGTGCTACTGCAATTTAGATTGATGATTTTAGAAGCCCCTCGCTCTTGTTGATGATGATTCATATGGACCTAAATATTCACTAAGATGAGATTTCCTTTCGGCTTTTTCCCTTTTTCAGGGTTGTCACAGCGAATGATTTGCACATTTGATTTGGCATATGTTTTTACGTCGGATGTCCTTCCTGACACAACCCTTTAGCAAGGGACAGAAACACGCTGACGGCTTTGCAGCTCGTCTTTACGAAAGTCAGCAATGGTTCTTTTACATGCCTCTCACCATAGACAGTGAGAGACATGGCCCGCCTTTGATAACCCAGTTAGCTGCACTGGGGACTGCTGGTGATAAACTATTTTACTGAAATGATTTAGGACTACAACTCCCATCACGGTTATGTATAAACTATAGTAAAGTTTGTGTTACATGGTTATATATTTTTATCTGGTTTTACCCAAGTGAACATGGGTTTCCCTTTTGACTCTTGTTCCTCTCAAGGTTTCCTCCTCATGTCAACTGGAGGGGTTTTTTTTGTCATCATTGCCATGGGCTTGCTTTCTCAAATTCAACCATCGTTTTTTACCACACCAGAGGGGACAAAACCTTGGGACCATGTTTACACTAACACCATTAGAACCTACATGGATCCCCTTTTACCCTACTTGGGACAGTCTGATCATCTTTGTTTGTTTCTCACCCTAAAGTGCACATCACTCATCAACCATGTGAAGCCTTCCGTGAAGACCATCAATGTTTAGCCAGCGGGGGTAGACTCTGTACTCCAGGACAGGTTTAATGACGCAGATTGGAGCATGTTTGCCTCTCAGGCCACCTGTAGCTCTAACACAGACTTTGACTAGTATACTGTATTTACTCAGTATTGGAATACACCAACACCACAAATGACAGTGTTACCGCAGAGAAACAGATCATCACATACCCTAATCAGAAGCCATGGATGAACAGGGAAGTGCAGCTTCTGCTGAATGCATACAACAAAGCCTTCAGATCAGGTGATGCACCGGCCTACAGTACAGTCAGGGCGGACCGAAAGAGGGTATCATAAAGGTCAAGTATGACCACAAGGAAAAGGTGAAGGGACACTTCGTCAATTATAACCCCCGACGCATGTGAGAGAGCATTCAGGCCATCACTAACTCCACACCAGCTGCCATGAATGTGTCCTTCCTCAATGAGCTGAATGAATTTTATGCTTGTTTTGACAAGGACAAGAAGGTCAAGACCATAAAGAATAAGTCTTCAAATGACTACCAGACTTTTGCACTCGCCCCAATAGATGTTCATAATGCACTGAGCCAAATTTACACATGTAAGGCTTCTGGCCTTGACAGACTTCTGCTGAGCAGTTCACAGGGGTCTTCACAGACATACTTGTCTCTTACCAAAACATTACCAGCATGCTTTAAGACAGCTTCCATAGTGCCAGTGCCAAAACAGTCCTCTCCGACGTGCCTGAATGACTACCGCCCAATTTCACTAACACCCATTGTGATAAAGGGCTTGAGCAACTGGTGGCACACTTCAAGTAATGCCTGTACCTCACACTAGACCCACATCAATTTGCATACCAATGCAATAGGAATACTGTACAGAGGAATCTGTATCCACGGCGATACACTATGTTTACTCACACCAGGACAACAAGAACATGTACGCAAGAAGCTGTTTGTTGACTTCAGCTCAGCATTCAACACAGTATTCCCTCCAAGCTAACCCCAAAGCTTGAGGGTCTTGGAATCAACACCTCCCTCTGCAACTGGACTTCCTGAACAACAGACCCCGGTATGTTAGGTCAGGCCACAACTGTTCCTCCACCATCACACTCAACACTGGCGCACCACAGGGCCGTGTACTGAGCCCATTCCTCTACACCAGGGGTCACCAACTTTTTTGAAGCTGAAGGCTACTTTTTGGGTACCAATTAATGCGAAGGACTACCAGGTCAATACAGATTTCTGAAATAACACATTTTCTCAATTTACCTTTAATTATATGTTATTACTAGTACTTAATGATACAGTATTCATCTCTGTGAATATATTGATTTGATTAAAAAAAAAAAAAAATAGCAAAAAAATTAGATGCAGCTCAACGGAGAGTGGCACTATGGAGCCGCGGGCATGTTCTAAAAATAGCAGTGAATAGCTGTTGTCCTTGCGGGTGACCTGGTGCCCTCAGGGTTCCCTGCTCTACACCATCTTCACCCATGACTGTAGGCCTATGTACGGATCAAATTCCATCATAAAGTTTGCAGATGACACCATGGTGATCAGACTCGTCAGTGACAATGATGAGTCTGACTACAGGGCAGAGGTAAATCACCTAGCTGCATGGTGCACTGACAATAACTTCCTGAGCTTCTGAACTCCTGGAAAACCAAGGAGCTCATTGTGGACTTCAGGAAGGAAAGAGGGGACACTCATGACAATATCTATATCAATGACATGGCTGCCGAACATGTCTCCAACTTCAAATTCCTGGGTATCCACATCTCAAAGTGCCTGTCCTGGTCAACCAACACCTCCAGCCTGGCCAAGAAGGCTCATCAGAGCATGCTCTTCTTGAGAACACTGAAGAAGAACCACCTGTCTGCTGACATCCTGGGTAACCTCTACTACTGCACTATAGAAAGCATCCTGGCCAACTGTGCTACAATCTGGTATGGGAATTGCTCTTTCGTGGACCGCAAGGCACTGCAGTGTGTGGTGAAAACCACCCAATGCATCACAGGGATTCCACTTCCTGTTATTGAGATTGTTCATAAGAAGAGATGTCTTCAGTGGGTTCGCAACATTCTTAGAACTCCTTTCATTCTGTCAATCGACTCTTTCTACTCATCTTGTCCATAAGGCGCGTCAGCAGCCTTCGGACAAAAATCAACAGGTTTAGTAACAGCATCTTCCCCTCAGCTGTCACCCTACTGAACCCAGTCCCCTGCTGAACCAATTCACACTACTAAATCCACACTACACCTGCTGAACCTTCCCTTCCAATCCACACTACATCATATCAATGCCATTCATACCATCCATATCAATCATGCACATGTACTGGCTTCCACTGTTATAGTCTATACACAATGCTCTTCTTTCAGTATTGTGTATACATTCATAGAACACTGTATATCTGTATATATGTATATATGTCTATTTATACATAATAGCACACCTGTATAGTGCCCATATTACATCTGTATGTACATTCCCACACAGCACATATGTATATTTTATTGTTCTGTCCATTAATATCGAGCATCTGTATATTGCATATATGTATATTGATATTCTTTTCCTTTCAGCTGTTCCCTTCAGCGGTCACCACAGCGAATCATCTGCCTCCATCTCACCCTATCCTCTGCATCTTCTCTTATACCAACTACCTTTATGTCCTCCTTCATCACATACAAAAATCTTCTCTTTGGTCTTCCTCTAGGCCTTCTGCCTGGTAGTTCCAACCTCAGCATCCTACGACCAATATATTCACTATACCGCTGTTGTACATGTCCAAACCATCTAAATCTAGCCTCTCTGACTGTCTCGAAAGCATCTTACAGTACATGTGCTGTCCCTGTGATGTACTCATTCCTGATCCTATCCATTCTCGTTACTCCCACAAGAGAACAATCATCTCTGCTACCTCCATCTCTGCCTCCTGTCTTTTCCTCAGCGTCACTGTTTCTAAACCATACAACTGTCCTCAACACCGTCTTATACACACACACACACACACACACACACACACACACATATATATATATATATATATATATATTTCCTTTCTTTATTTCGGCCTTTTCCCTTTTCTCGGGAGTCACCACAGCGAATCATTTGATTCGCACGTTTGATTTGGCAGAGGTTTTTACATCGGATGCCCTTCCTGTCACAACGCTTTTAGCAAGGGACAGAAACACGCTGACGGCTTTGCAGCTACTCTTTACGAAAGTCAGCAATGGTTCTTTTACATGCCTCTCACCATAGACAGTGACATGGCCCGCCTTTGATAATCCAGTTAGCCGCACTGGGGGGACTCGAACCCCCAACCTTCGGATCAGCAATCCTGCACTCTTATCCACTAGACCACCACTGCCCCACTTATACATACATATACATATATATATATATATATATATATATATATATATATATATATATATTTATATAGCAGATTGCACTTGTTACTCTCTGTACTTCTGATTGGATGCTAACCTGAATTGCATTACCCTGTATTTATTACATGTATAATGACAAAATTGAATGTAATCTAATGTGTTATATGATGTAATGTAATACAATCCCTCTGGAATACAGAGTCATATCTGATCTGGCCTTCTGTTTTACACATTTTACATTTTCTCAGCTTTAACACACATGAACTCAGCATTATCTAATGGAAAGATCATGTCAGCACCACAAAGATTAAAATGTGTCCAGGACCAGGGTTGAAGTCCTGTGACTTTAATCCAACATCCACAGCACCCTGGGTTTATTTCCCACCCAACTCACCAATGGGCTGCATCTGTGTTTACCTTGAGGTGCGCGAGTTGGAGGTAGTTGTATGGGATTCTCCTCTGGAAGTCCTGATCAACATCAGCGCTCACTCTGTGCACAGAAGGAGCTCCGAGCTTTGCCTCCAGGCAGCCGTGAAGACAAGCGGCTCTCCTCAAAATAGTATCAAACAGCTGCAGGTCGGTCTCGGTCGCGTCGTGCTCGTGTTCGGTGCCGCACTTGAGTCTGCAGTGGATTTTTGACTGACGCACTTGGGAGAAGTTCTCCAGCGCTTTCTCCACGTCGCGCACTACACCGGTATAATCCCCGCGCTGTAAAGCCTCCACCCCGCTGCTGTAGAGCGAGTCGTAGGGTTCCAGAACCGCTGCTGAGCACAGGAGCGCGGCGAGCAGGACGGCCAGGGGGGGGAGTGTTAAAACACCGCGTGTGTGGACAAAGTGGACCACCATCTTCAGCCCTCGGAGGGAACCTTCCAGAAAGCTCTGTCTCAGTCTAATAACCGAAACGGACCGGATATACCGCCGGACTTTTCATAAATGATCACAGGAACCAGCGACATTTGTGTCTCGCTCCATATGTTGCGGGATCAGATCAACTCCTCCCCCTCCGAGGAGGAAACATGCAGCACTGTGCGCTACTGCCCAGGATACTCAGCCTTACTGAAGTGTAGTAATATGCAAAAAAAAAAAAATTCAAAATTTTATTTTATTTATAGGTCTTGATCACAAAACTGGTACATCTTCCAACTACCCAGCTTCAAACTTGAAAAAACCCAAGTGTCCAAGTTTATTTATGAATCAATGCATCAGAATCTTTAGTACATGCCTGGGAGATAAGTTCATATTAAGATATGTACAAATGGTGAACAGTTTCTGAAATAATTCAAATATTTCCTAGTTTGCACCTTTTTCCTGCTCAGTTTTGTGACAAGATAAAGGCCTCATTATTTTTGCATCCCGCTGAGCCTCTGCTCACACCGATCACTGATGTATTGGCACTGATGTATTGGATGATAAAGAAAAGTTGAACATGTCAAACACCATCAATCAGCAATCAGCTCACTGTTACTAACTACTCATTTATCATCAAAATCTATTATTAGTGAATAGAAGGCTGCTCATTCTGTACATGTTACTTACTGACTTTCTGAGTCATCCTACTGCACACACACACACACACACACACACACATATTACTGTCCTAAAGCCACTTAGAAATGCCTTTGTTTTTGAGAGAAACCACAGTAACTTAATAATAAATATATTCTAGACACTGTAAATACTATAATGGACTATTATTGGTGAAAACAGCTTGATTTTTATTCGAATATCTTCATTGGTGTACAGAGGGCCCACTTTCAGGACCTGTGATACTTGTGCTCAATTGAGACATTGTGTTCGCTAATCCCAGTCATGATGTTAAAAGCATAAATCATAATTATAAAATCCTTTTTGCAATGATAGCACAGATTCACACTCATTCATTTTCTGAACTACTTAATCCTAAATAGGATCACCAGGAGGCTGGTGTCCATCTCAGGTCTCACTCCAAGCTAGGGCAGAGTACATCCTGGACAGCTTGCCAGACCATCGCAGGGCCAACACTCACACAACCATCATACTCACACCTAGGGACATTGGGAACAGCCAGTTAACCTACTGTGTACACAAGCACAGGGAGAACATGAAACTCCACACAGAAATGCCCGAGTTGTCAATTGAACCTAGGATCTACTTGCCATGAGGCGGACATGTGAACCACTATGACACCGTGCCACTCAGATGTAAATTGTTCTGAGTAAAGTAAATAACCTGGGTTTGATTATAGACTCGAAATGACCAGAAAAAGTTGTTCGCACATCCTGACCAGGTCCTGAGGTTCGAGTCTCAGGCTCGGCACGTACATTTCTAAGTGGAGTTTGTATGTTCTTCCTGTATTTATGTGGGTATTGCGGTTTCCTCCCATAGTCTAAAGACAAACACCTTTCCCCAAGTCATCTACTCCCTACTGATCTCCAGGCACTGCGGTGGGTGGCAGCCCAGTGCTCCGAGTCTGTGTGCTTACTGTTTATGTGTGGATGAATCAATCAATGCAGAATCAAAATGCTCCTCTCCAAGTTAATGGGCAATGGTGGCTTTAGTGGTTAATGCAGTGGTTCTCAAATAGTGGGGCACGCCCCCCTGGAGGGGCGGTGCGATGCCAGCAGGGCGCGTGCGACCCCAGGGAGCATGTCTTTTTTGCCGTACTAAAATAAAGTGTAATTGTACATCCACTACAGTAGGCGGCAGTGGCCCCCCCACTGTCAGAGTGTGCTTAGAGAGAATGGCTCAATGGTAAAATATGAAGTGAAGTTAATAAACCCACGATGACATTTTTAACAGGAACGAAAAGAGAGGCGGAGAGAGACGGAGACAGTGAGAGAAACGAAAGTCTCCCGAAAGCGAAGTCAAGGAGGTATGATGAAGTGGATGTAGCACTCGGCTTCACTGTAACTACGATGAGAAACAAGGCAAGACCAGTGTGTTAACTGTGTCTGAAAACATTGGACAGCATGAAGCCAAATAAATTAAGGCATCACTTAAAGACATTCCACCCCGATCACGTTGATAAACTGCTTGAGTTTTTTCAGCGAAAACGTTCCGAATATTGCCAACAACCATCCCGCTTTGTGAGTGATACGCCAGCAAACCAGCGAGCTCTGTTAGCATCATATAAGGTGGAGTACCAAACTGGTCAGTGCAGAAAACCCCACAGCAGAGCAGAGCAAAGCAGAGGAACTGATCGATCCTACCTGCAGCAGACACGGTCTCCATCATGCTGGATTACGACAGTGCTGCGAAAATAAGTCCAGGTCCTAGTTCAAGGTTGAGCAGGAGCTGAGAGTTCAGTACCTTGCTTTAAACCCGGCTTCGAAAAGCTGTGCACCGCAAAATGTGCTCATTATAGCCATTAATCAAGACTTAATCTTCTTCTTTTTCTTTCAGCTGTTCCCTTCAGGGGTCGCCACAGCAAATCATCTGCCTTCATCTCACCCTGTCCTCTGCATCAATCCTCACTTAATCATTTTGACAAAAAGAATATATGTATATAACTTGTTTTACTCATTTTTGTTTTGTAGGTTAAATTGTTTTATATGAAAGGAAAAGTGTACAAGGCGGTGTTGAGGCCAGCGATGTTGTATGGTTTAGAAACAGTGGCGCTGAGGAAAAGGCAGGAGGCAGAGCTGGAGGTAGCAGAGATGAAAATGTTGAGGTTCTCTTTGGGAGTAACGAGGATGGATAGGATCAGGAATGAGCACATCAGAGGGACAGCACATGTAAGACGTTTTGGAGACAAAGTCAGAGAGGCTCGATTGAGATGGTTTGGACATGTACAGAGGAGGGATAGCGAGTATATTGGTAGTAGGATGCTGAGGTTGGAACTACCAGGCAGAAGGCCTAGAGGAAGACCAAAGAGATGATTCATGGACGTGGTGAAGGAGGACATGAAGGCAGTTGGTGTAAGACAAGAAGATGCAGAGGATGGGGTGAGATGGAGGCAGATGATTCGCTGTGGTGACCGCTGAAGGGAAGAGCCGAAAGGAAAAGAAGAAGAAGAAGAAGAAGGTTAAAGTGTTTTATATATTGTTGCTTCTGAGTTAATGTTGCTGATAATTTGAATTTATTATTATTTATTGATTTTATTTAATTTTTTTTTCTGTATCAAATGGTTCGAATTGTTGGTCAAAAATTTACAGTTTAAATAAGGATACTTTTTTATTTCAGGCAAATTGATGCACTTTAAATATTTTTTTGTTTAAAGACTAAAAATTGTTAATAAAGTTATTCTTTGTTGGAAGTTGATCTATATTTGTTCTAATTTTTTTTTTGTATTCCATAATAAGGATACGGTGTTATGCAGAGGATCACTTTAAACAAGTTTATAGACAAATTACACTATTTATAGTGGGGGGGCGGATGTTTTCCTCTTCTTGGGGAGGAGAGGGACAAAATAATTGAGAAGCACTGGTTTAAGGTGATGGGTTACTGTTCTAAAGGTTGGTGGTTCAATCCCCACTATCACTGTTGGGCCCTTGAGCAAGGCCCTTAACCTTCAGTTGTATTTAAAAAGCTGTAGGTTGCTCTGAGTAAGAAATATAAAAAAATACAGTATACTTAATAATAACCAGAAGGTTGTAAGTTTAAATTGTAGCACTACCACTGCTGGGTCCCTTAATGAGGCCCTTAATCCTCAACTGCTGTTATATAAATGAGAAAAGAGTAAGTTACTCTGAATAAAGGTACTTGATATAAATGTAGATTAAATCAATGTTTTTGAGTTTTATTTTAATCCTATTTATTTATTTAATTGTTTGTTTGTTTGTTTTATTATTATTTTTTGATACCTGCTTTGATATTTTATTTGTGATATTATGTACAGTACATATAATTCATTTGTATATATTTTATCAGATATAATTATTAGATGTATGTGTTCAGTTCATTTTCTGTAACCGCTTCATCCTAATTAGGGTCTCGGGGAGGCTGGTACCCATCCCTACCAACTCAGGGCAAGGGCAGAGTACACCCTGGACAGCTCGCCAGGCCATCGCAGGGCGGAAACACGCTGATGGTCTTGCAGCTACTCTTGTCGAAAGTCAGCAATGGTTCTTTTACACCTCACACCATAGACAGTGAGAGACATGGCCGGCCTTTGATAACCCAGTTAGCTGCACTGGGAGGACAGTGACAACCTTGTGGAGAGTGGGACTCGAACCCCCAACCTTTGGATCAGCGATCCGGCGCCTTATACCACTAGATCCCTTAGATGTATGTGGTTGTTCTTTTTTATATACAGTAAATAACACTTTACTGGCTGGGACAGTGCTGGCCTGGTGGTAAGGTGCTGGATCACTGATCCCAAGGTTGGGGGTTCAAAGCCCCATGGTATCAACAGGTTGTCACAGTCCCCAGTGTACCAACTGGGTTGTCTAAGGCTGGCCATGTCGCTCACTGTTGTGGGAGGTTCATATAAAGGAACCAATGCTGACTTTCATCAAGAAGAGCTGCGTAGCTGTCAGGGTGTTTCTGCCCTGTGATGGCCTGGTGATCTGTCTGGTGTGTACTCTGCCCTTGCCCAGAGTCAACTGAGATGAGAATATATATATATATATATATATATATATATATATATATATATATATATATATATATATACATATATATATATATATGTGTGTGTGTGTGTATATATATATATATATATATATATATATATATATACTTTTTTGGGGATTATAAGCATTTTAAGTTCACTGCTAATAGAGGAGCATGTTGTTCCTCAGGAAAAGCTTTCATTTCTAGTGTAGGTCTTTCTGCACAGACACAGATAACCCACCCATTAATTTGCAGCATATGTGAGTTTTGACTTGAAATTTAAAAGAGAGGGGGGAAAAAAACATATACGTACATTGTACTCAGAAAATTCTAACATACTCAGGTTCCAGTGCTTCCAGTGGTTAGGTTTATACGGCGAGTCTTTGAATTTCATAAACTTTTAAAGTATAAAGAATGATCTCTCTATTAAGAATTGCATTCAAAATGTCCATTCCTTCATTCATTTCATGAACCGCTTAATCCCACTTAGGATCACATGGAGGCTGGCACCCATTTCAGCCAACTCTAGGGAAGGGCACACCAGTCCACCGCAGGGCCAGCACTCACACAACCAATCATACTCCCATTCAGACCTCAGGGAGATTTCGACCAGCCAGTTAACCTAGTGTGCATGTTTTTGGACTGTGGGAGAAAACCAGAATACCCAGAAGAAACCCAAACAAGCACGGGGAGAACATGCAAACTCCATACAGAAACATCCAAGCTAGGAATCAATCCCAGGACCTTCTTGTTGTGAGGCAGACGTGTTAACCACTACGCCTTCAAACTGTCCCACTAATTAAATGTTAAACTATGCATAAGATAAAACATTAAGAGAATAAATTAAGTGAATAAACTGAGGTCGGCTTTTCTCCTGTTCTTTTATATGTTCCATGGTTACATAATATTAACTTAAACATTATACACAGAAATACACAGTATTTTTTTAATGGTGATCTATTTGTTAAAGTCTGTCGCCCCCTTGAGGCTGTGTTGAAAAACAAAAAATAAGTCAATCAATAAATCAAAAATTAATATTCATACATTCTCACGCCCTTTTCTGCCTAACCACTTTTTGCTACTACTATTAGGGTCACCGAGAGGCTGAAGCCTATCTCAGCTAACAATGAGTAAAGACGGGGTTAACAGCTGGCCAGACCATCACAGGGCAACAAGCACACAACCATTTACATTTGCATACAGACCTAGCGACAATTTGGAACAGCTAATTAGCCTAATAGAAACCAGGGTACCCAGAAGAATCCCACAAGATAATATGCATACATATATAAATATTTCACAGAGATTATACATGGCCGATAAATGCCCAAGATTTTTTTAGGCACTTTTCCTGGAATGAGTCCAGCTTCTCATTGTCGCCAGGTTGGTTTTCCAAGTAGCACGAGTTAGACTGGTGTGTTTTACAGTCGTATCTTGGTTCTTCTACTGATCTTTTTGGATTCCCAAACTTTTCTCAGCCTTCCAGACATTGACTTTGCTTCATCTAATCTTCTCTCTATGTCCTTGTCAGCGCCGCCACTGTCGCTCACTATAGCACCAACGTATACAAACTCTGACGTTCTGGAGTGATGATATTGTTCTGCTTCTCTTTGACTACAGCATTACTGTGTCGTTTGTCATTACAAATTCTGTTTATGAATTCATACATAGTCTTCATATTTCCTTGATTAACTGCCCTTTGTGCCGAATCCATCTTGGTTGGAAAAGATTTACAATGGACTGGTATCCATCTTGGTTCTTTCTACTTGATTTTTGAGCTTCTTTCTTTCTTCAGTATATTACCAAGATCTTATCCATGATTTGCTCGTCCTCTTTTTACTTCCTAAAACTTTTTTGTCCGCTGTAGTAGTTGCACTTCTGTACCGCTCCCATCTTGTATTTACATCTAAGTCCTTCTTCATTCATGGCCTTCAATTCTGCAAAGCTATTTTGGAACTCTACTGGACCTATGTTGTGGTTCTCTTTGGGAGTAACGGGGATGGATAGGATCAGGAATGAGCACATCAGAGGGACAGCACATGTAAGACGTTTTGGAGACAAAGTCAGAGAGGCTAGATTGAGATGGTTTGGACATGTACAGAGGAGGGATAGTGAGTATATTGGTAATAGGATGCTGAGGCTGAAACTACCAGGCAAAAGGCCTAGAGGAAGACCAAAGAGATGATTCATGGATGTGGTGAAAGAGGACATGAAGGTCGTTGGTGTAAGAGAAGAAGATGCAAAGGATAGGGTGAGATGAAGGCAGATGATTCGCTGTGGCGACCCCTGAAGGGAAAAGCCGAAAGGAAAAGAAGAAGACGGAGAATTGACTTTGACGTCCTGGTTGTTTAACTTGATAACTTCTTATCTAATTCCGGAACATGGTGGCTTAATGGTCTTCTTATGCTTCAGCTTGATTTTAGTTCGAACCAGTTGGTGGTCTGATGCAATATCAGCTCCTTGTATAACGCCCATGTGAGTTCTTCTGGCGATTTCCAGGTGGCTTTGTGGATATCTCTGTGCAGGAACATGGTACCGGTTATCACCAAGTTATTCATTATGCATCAATCAATCAACTTCCATTTTCATTTATTTCTCCAATTCCGTGGGTTCCCTTTGTCAACAATTTGCGCTGACTTAACAACAGCATGCATGGTGCGTACATTCCAATTTCCGAAGACCAACATCTCCTTGGTTTTCAAAGTGATATCTTCACTTTTCTCGGGGCTTCTGTGTAGCTTTCTCCAGACAATGTTACATTGTGCATACAGTCCATAAAACACATATCATCATCTAGAGCTACTTGGCCAGTCTCTTCTCCCGGCCCAAAGCTTACTCGAATAGTGTGTCTGATTTCGGTAATGTGGTTTCTTTGACAGCAATGGGTTACTGTTCCATCGCCCAACTCCCATCCTGGATGGCCAGGTGTTGCAGTTTGTCTGGCCTGCCCAGCAAGGTAAAACCTAACAGGGGCCAAATGCCCCAGCTGATACAGGATCCCTAAGGCAAACCACCAGACAAACCACCCCACCATAATAAGTCGCAACACATAGGACATTATGAGTCTTGGTTATTATACTGCTACTCACTGACTCATGTGCCAGACTGCTTAATCGCATTAGGGTCACAGGGAGGCTGGAGCCTACCTCACCCAACACCGTGTCTTCTTCTTCTTTTCCTTTCGGCTTTTCCCTTCAGGGGTCGCCACAGCGAATCATCTGCCTCCATCTCACCCTATCCTTTGCATCTTCTTCTCTTACACCAACGACCTTCAAGTCCTCCTTCACCACATCCATGAATCGTCTCTTTGGTCTACCTTACCCAACACCGGGTGAAGGACGTTAATGCTAATTATGGTTGTGTGTGTATGTGCGTGTGTGTGTGTGTGGGGGGAGGTCCATCTCAGCCGACTATGGCCAAGGACAGGGTACACCCTGAACAAGTTACCAGTCCATTGTAAAGTAAAAATATGCACTCTCTCACACGTAGTCACTCACTCACTCTTATTCACTGTGCCACACTCTCTTTCGCTCTCTCTCTCTCAGTCTGTCTCTCTCTCTCTCATTCACTCATTTTTCTACCCTACCCTTAAAGTAGGGTAGGCCCTATCTCAGCTTACATGTGGCAAAGTGTACACCCTAACCTTGTCAAACCAGACCATAGCATGGCCAAAACAGAATTCATGAATGCTGACAAGTGTGGCAATTTGGGAAAGCCAATTATTCTGTTTCTAGATTATAGGGGAAACCTGGGTATCCTGACAGAACCCACCAACCACTAGTAAAACATAAATTCCACACAGAAATGCCTGAGCCCTGGCCTTCAACCCAGGACATTGTTGCTGTGAGGTGGACACCCTAACCACTACACCTGCCGTAACTAAAGTAAGAATAAATGGCTGGCAAATGCTGAGTCTATAGCATGCACACGGCCTGTGTCAGGATCTGTCGTGTAAAAATGCCTCATTCTCCAGTCATAAACATTTCTGCTTGTTTTTTTCCCCCAAACTTGGTCCCTTTTGGCTTTGAAAAGGTGGTCTGGATGGTAACAAGAACACTCGGACCGACTTGGATTGTGAAGCCTGCTCTTCGTAATGGTCGATGTCTGACTTTCCCATAGTCCACATTGACGTTAAATTTTGCAATAGAACTGCACATGCGCAACCGGTAACTTAACTCCATGAATGTTTTGTGTCTTTCAAAAATGCTTTTCCTTTATGTGAACTGAACTCTGTCCAACACAATGTCTTCTGATAACTTACAGTGTCTAAAGACACCATGAAAGAAGGTCTGTTCTGTTTCCGTGGATCTAAAGTGCTTTACCTGATGGATTAGCCAAAGTAGATCACATGGAGTGGATGGCAAGAGGCTACAGTAAGCCTGTGTGTAGACGGCTTACAGCCTGTGATTGCACAAATTAAACAAGCTTTGTCAGACTGCGTTACATGTTCAGACAAAGAAGGCCATCAGTACCAGTTTGATGCCATGTAGAATGTAGGTGAGCAAAACAATGTGTGAACCCACTGCCTGAATAATTCATCTTAATTACTAACTTCCCAAATAGATTACTACTACGGAAGCTGGAGCCCATCTCAGCCAAGTCTGAGCGAAGACAAGATACACCATGAACAGTTCGCCTGACCATAACAGGGCCAACACACACACACACACACACACACACACACACACACACACACACACCTAGGGGCATTTGGAACTTCCTATTAGCTGAATGTGCATGTCTTTGTGCTGTGTAAGAAAACCAGAATACCCTGAGGAAACCAATTCTTCCTGTAGCATGAACATGCTAAACACTACACCACCTACAGTATGAACATGCTAACTACACTACACCTACCTTCCCCTAACCAATGCCTCCACTTCATTCATAATCAAGAATAGAAAGCAGACAGATTAATTTATAGGATCAGCTCCATGATACCAAAAAAAAAAACTCTTCCCACTCCACGATAAAAATAAAACATAAAAAAATTAATGAAGGGTCATGGTGCTGGAGCCGTGGAGAAAAAGACCTTTGAGCAGTTGGAGCAGAATGACTGGCCCACTCCCCTACATTACATAAGTAGCCATCTGCCCTCATTGCCCACTCTTAAGGTTTATTGAAATAAGACCAAAAATCTAATCTTTAGGTCATATTAAATCATTAGATTTTTTTTTTTTAGATTATTTTCTAATCATTATGTCCAGACTAAACACAGTTCGAAAGAGCTCTATATGAATAAAGGGAAGAAAAAAAACATGGTCTCCCTTGCCCACAAGTGCCTGGTGGTTGAGCTTCTGCTCATAGAGCCTGGTCGGGCTCAGCCACAAAAGGAGACATGGGTCTGTCCTCCCATGGACCCACCACCTGTGGGAGGGGCTATAGGGGTCAGGTGTGATGTGATTTGGGTGGCAGGCAAAGGCATGGGAACTGTCAGACCAATTCTCAGCTACTGAGTCTGACTCTTTTGATATGTTCGCCTCTCTGATGGAGGAAGAAGGGCCTGGGGGTTTGGGTGGAAGTCCACCCATGACTGTGTTTTAGGTCTCTGAGGTAGTCAAAAAGCTGTGGTGGTCAAACTATTATTGTGGATGAGATCCACCCTGAATATCTCAGGGCTCTGGATGTTGTAAGACTGTCTTGGTTGACACATCTTTGTAATATTGTGTGGTCATCAGGAGCTGTACCGCTGAACTGGCAAACCAGGGTGGTATTCCAATTATTGTGGAATCACACTCCTCAGCCTGAAAGGAATACCCTTCTCAGGTCTGGAATGAGGTCCTGTCTCAAGTGGAGGAATTTAAATATCTTGGGGTCTTGTTCACGAGTGAGTGAAGGATGGAGCGGGAGATTGACAGGTGGATTGCTACAACCTCTGCTGTAAAGTGGAGCCTGTACTGATCTGTCGTGGTTCAGATGAAGCTGAGCCGCAAGGCCAAACTCTCAATTTACCAGCCAATCTACGTTCCAACGCTCACCTATGGTCACGAGCTTTGGATAGTGACCGAAAGAACAGGATAGTGGATACAAGTGGCTGAAATGAGTTCCGTTGCAGAGTGGTGCTGGGAGGAGCTTGAAGTAGTGCGTTGAGACAAGCCAGCTGAGGTAGCTCAGGCATTTGGTTAGAATGCCCCCTAACGCCTCCCTGGTGTGGTGTTTCAGGTATGTCTGTCCAGGAAGAGACCCCGGGGTTGACCTAGAACATGCTGGAGATATTATGTGTCTCGGCTGGTCTGGCAATGTCTCTGGATCCCCCAGAAGAGCTGGAAGAAGTGGCTGGGGGAGAGGGACATTTGGACCTCACTACTTAGGTTGCTGCCCTGTCACCTGACCCCGGATTAAGTGGAGAAAGGGAGAAAGATGATGATGATAAAAATCATCATCATCATCATCATCATCATCATTAGAAACCCAAGGGCAAAGTCAATACAAAGGAAGGCAAGGGCTCAGCCATGATTGTAATCTAAGATAGATGATTCCAGAGAAGAGGTGAAGCACAAACCTAAACAATAACTGGGAACATATGATCTATGCTACACTGAAACTGAAAGCTGAAAAAGTTCATGACTGTCAGCTTCCAGTATTCATTAATTATTTTTAAAATATGCAAATGCTGTTTCTTCTCATGGGCTCATGGTATTTTTTTTTTAATTAAATTAAATAATTTTTTTTTTTTTTTTTTTGGGGTGCTACTTTTGCACTGTCTCACAAAAATTTTGCAGTTCTCCCCAATTGACACACTGATTCCTGACAGGTACATTGACTCCAGCAAATGTGCAACCATTCATACTCACACCTAGGCACACTTTGAACACTCAAATAGTCTAAAGTGCATGTCTTTGAATTGTGGGAGGAAACCTCAAGTACCCAGAGAAAACCAATGACAACATTGGAATAACATAGAAACTCCAACAGAAAAGCTCTCGTCGAGCCCAGGACTCAAATCCTGGACCTTTTTGCTGTACGGTGGATGTGCTAACGGCTACACCACTGTGAAGTGATACCAATTTTTTTTAATTCCGAGATCAAAATGAAACTCAATAAGCTAATGCATGCCTGGGGTTCAATGTTCAGAATGCAGTTTCTGCAAAGGAACACAAAACTAGCTCACCAAAATACTTATGAGTCTGTTTCCTACAAATACATTAACAGAAAGATTTTTTAAAATATGGAAGTGTTAATAGCATCCTCATTTGGAACTGAATGGAATATAGTTTGATACAACTTTAGGGTCTGAGGGTTAGTTTTTCTTCCAATTTTTTTAAAAACATGCCTTGGGAGGATTTGCTGTTCAAAATGGTCCCTGAATATGAAGGTGTGTGTGTGTGTGTGTGTGTGTGTGTGTGTGTGTGTGTGTGTGTGTGTCTGTGTGTGTGTATGTGTGTGTGTGTGTGTGTGTGTGTGTGCGTGTGTGTGTGTGTGTGTGTGTGTGTGTGTGTGTGTGTGTGTGTGTGTGTGTGTATATGTGTGTGTGTGTGTGTGTGTGTGTGTGTGTGTGTGTGTGTATATGTGTGTGTGTGTGTGTGTGTGCTGCAGCGTGTGTGTGCGTTTGTGTGTGTGTGTGTGTGTTTGTGCACGTACTCGCGCGTGTGTGTGTGTGTGTGTGTGTATGTGTGCGTGTGTGTGTGTGTGTGTGTGTGTGTGTGCGCTTTGCATAATGTATTTCTGCCTTATGCTCTGTGTCTCTGTGCAGCACCCTGCAGAACCAGCTCTGACCCTTTGTGTACATTACATTCTTGTACAGTAAGAGTCAGAGTTGCTTCTGCAGGGTGCTGCACAGAGACACAGAGCACGAGGCAGAAAGAATGTAATTTTCTCCTTATCGGATCCCCCTAATGTTTTCATCTCACTGCCAAATAAAAAGTCAGAAAATATAGTAAAGATGCTTAAATTGTACATAATGAGCTATTCTGTTTTAAAGAAGCAATCTCACACAAATAAACAGAATATCTCATCTACATGCTTTTAAAGAGTAAAGCTTTGGTCACACCGGGCCTATGAGTGGCAAATCCAAAAGTTTCCATTAAAATCTCACTCATATTTGGTACTCAGTACCCTATGAGGGCACAACCCACCACCAACCGAAAAAATACCTGAAGGTGCACAGTACCCCTGGCTGGGCATGCAGTAGACTTCCCCACACATTGAGGCCCCAAGACCCCCAGAGAGCAGTTGGGGGTTAGGTGCCTCAAAGGCTTTTCAGAAATGATTGTGGAGGAAGTATGGTGATGCTCACTCCCCCACCACCAATCATTTTTCCTGCTGGTTTGGGAATAGAACCAGTGATCTTTCGGTACCAAAGATACTTGTCTAACCATTAGGCTATGGCTGCCCCACACCTCGTAAATAATTGTTCTGTCTTGTATTGTTAAAAAAATATTTTAAAAATTTCCAGGATCCAGAATTTGATCACCAAAATCTATCATGCAATCTTCTCCAAAATCTAAATGAGTGTTTCTACACCTTTCCTATTCTTTTATGATAGCATTGGTTCTGCTTTTAAGAAACAAAAAATGATACTTTTGGGGCTTACATTAGGTGGAAACCCAACAGGGTTCACTGGGGTGGTGGTAGCACGATCTCTTCAGATGGTTTTGTATTAGCAGTGTCGGGAAACCTAAGCTGAGCTGAAGATATCAAATAATCCTAAAAAAAAAAACAAAAAAAAAACAAGATGAGCAGCACAGTGCTGTAATGGTCAGAACATCCACCACAGGAAAGTCTTGGATTCCAGTCAGAGGTTGACAAGGGCATTTTTGTGTGGTGTTTGAATGTTCACCTTTGTACTTGGAAGGGTGTTCTTTATTGACTTCTGTCTCCTTAAAAAGTCCAAAAACATGCAAATGAGGCTAATCGGATGCTCCAAATTGCCCCTAGGTGTGGGTTTAAACAGTTATTTGTATTTTGGACACAGGATGGTCTCTCAAGTTATTTAGGATGTGTCCCACCTTTGTGCACAGTCAGCAGAGAAAGGGTCCAGCCTTCCTGTCATTCTAGTAAGATTGTAAATGAATGAATGAATAAAATCCCAAGATTTCCAAAATTTTTCAAGATCCTGTTCCAGTCTGCATGAAAAATAAAATGTTCCCCTTCCAGCAGGAAATTATTGTCAGTATGAAGTCGTTTAGGACCAAGAATACCCATTTTAGCCTGGTTTCAACCTGACTGATGAATTCTGTCATGACATTAAAATTGCTATTCACTTAGTCAATCAGTCTTTTGCTGAATCGCTTAATTCTGCTTTAGTGGCGAAGAAGTTGGAGCCTGTCTCAGCTGACACTGGGCAAAAGGTACACCCTTATCAGCTTGCCAGACCAGACACAACACTCACACCTGAGACAATCTGGAACATATAACTAGCTTAGTGTACATTGGTATGAAAAAGTATTTGAACCTTTTGGAATTTCTCACATTTCTGCATAAAATCACCATCAGATTCCATCTGATCTTTGTCAAAATCACACAGATGAAAAAACAGTGTCTGCTTTAACTGAAACCGCCCAAACATTTATAGGTTTTCACATTTTAATGAGGATAGCATGCAAACAATGACAGAAGGGGGTAGAATAAGTAACTTAACCATCACATTTAATATTTTGTGGCCCCCCCTTTGGCAGCAATAACTTCAACCAGACGCTTCCGGTAGCTGCAGATCAGTCTGGCACATCGATCAGGACTA
This sequence comes from Plotosus lineatus, assembly GCA_024760905.1. Lineage (NCBI taxonomy): Eukaryota > Metazoa > Chordata > Actinopteri > Siluriformes > Plotosidae > Plotosus > Plotosus lineatus. Next base: position 16,357,364 of record CM045751.1, on the reverse strand, counting down.
ATCTTGGCCCAGTCTTCTTTACAAAACTGCTGTAGTTCAGTCAGATTACTGGGATGTCTGGCATGAATCGCTGTCTTGAGGTCATGCCACAGCATCTCAATGGGGTTCAAGCCTGGACTTTGACTTGGCCACTCCAGAACATGTATTTTGTTCTTCTGAAACCATTCTGAAGTTGATTTACTTCTGTGTTTTGGATCATTGTCTTGTTGCAGCATCCATCCTCTTTTTAGCTTCAACTGTCTGACAGACGGCCTCAGGTTTTCCTGCAAAACATCCTGATAAACTTTTGAATTCATTTTTCCATTAATGATTGCAAGTTGTCCAGGCCCCGAGGCAGCAAAACAGCCCCAAACCATGATGCACCCTCCACCATGCTTCACAGTGGGGATGAGGTGTTGATGTTGGTGAGCTGTTCCATTTTTCCTCCACACATGACGTTGTGTGTTCCTCCCAAACAATTCAACTTTGGTTTCATCAGTCCACAAAATATTATGCCAAAACTTCTGTGGAGTGTCCAAGTGCTTTTTTGTGAACATTAAATGAGCAACAATGTTTTTTTTAGATAGCAGTGGCTTCCTCCTTGGAGTCCTCCCATGAACACCATTCTTAGCCATTGTTTTACATATAGTTGATGTGTGCACAGAGATATTGGACTGTGCCAGTGATTTCTGTAAGTCTTTAGCAGACACTCTAGGGTTTTTTTTTTTTACCTCTCTGAGTATTCTGCGCTGAACTCTTGACGTCATCTTTGGTGGACAGCCACTCCTTGGGAGAGAAACAACAGTGCCAAACTCTCTCCATTTGTAGACAACTTCTCTGATTGTCGATTGATGAACATCCAGACTTTTAGAAATGGTTTTGTATCCTTTCCCAGCTTTATACAAATCAACAATTCTTGATTGCAGGTCTTCAGACAGCTCTTTCGAGCCAGCCATGATGCACATCAGACAATGCTTCTCATCAAGACAATCCTTACCAGGTGTGTGTTTTATAGTGGACAGGGCAGCTTTAAGCCACTCAGTGATTGGGCACACAGCTGACTTAAATTGTTTGGTAAAAATTGGTTTCAATTGCACTTTAAGTCTCCTTAGGCAGAGAATTCAGTTACTTATTCCTCCCCCTTCTGTCATTGTTTGCATGCTATCCTCATTAAAATATGAAAACCTATAAATGTTTGGGTGGTTTTAACCAAAGAAGAGATTTATGGATGTGGTGAAGGAAGACATGAAGGTCGTTGGAGTCAGAAAAGAAGATGCGGAGGACAGGGTGAGGTGGAGGCGGATGATTTGCTGTGGCGACCCTTGAAGGGAGCAGCCGAAAGTAAAAGAAGAAGAAGAAGTTTGGGTGGTTTTAGTTGAAGCACACACTGTTTTTTCATCTGTGTGATTTTGACAAAGATCAGATCACATTTGATGGTGATTTTATGCAGAAATGTGAGAAATTCCAAAAGGTTCAGATACTTTTTCATACCACTGTATATGTCTTTTGACTGTCAAAAGAAACAAGAGTACCCAGAGGACACCCATGCAAATACAGGGTGAACATGTAAAATCCATAGAGAAAAGTTATATACATATATATATATATCAACTGCAGGAGAAGTGTCGCGAACAGAATGTCGGCCTTTACACTGCCTTCGTGGATCTGACGAAAGCATTCAACATGGTCTGCAGGGAGGGACTCTAGAAGATCACTTGCCCTGACAAGTTCATATCGCTGGTCAGACAGTTCAATGACGGCATGCAGGCTAGGGTGCAGGATGATGGGGAATACTCCCAACCATTCCCCATGACAAACGGCGTCAAACAGGGCTGTGTGCTCACCCCAACCCTTTTGAGTATGATGTTCTCTGCCATGTTGACTGATGCTTTCCGAGATGGTGACATTGGAGTCTGCTTCAGATACAGTACAGACGACAAGCTCTTCAACTTACGAAGACTGCAGGCTAAAACCAAAGTCCAGGAAGACACGGCCCGTGACTTTCTCTTTGCTGATGACTGTGCATTGAATGTGGGTACTCAATCTGATATGCAGGAAAGTACAAAGAAGACCGAGGTTATGTACCAGGAAGCCCCCGCAGAGCAGTACACGGAGCCCACTATAACAGTCAATGGCCAGAAGCTCGCAGCAATGGACAAGTGCACCCTGACGCACTCCACCAACATCAATGAGGAGGTCTCCTACAGGTTGGCTAGAGCCAGTGCTGCCTTTGGCAGGCTGCAGCACAACGTGTGGAACAGGAGAGGCATCAGTTTGCGGTCGAAGTTGAAAGTGTATCGAGCAATAATCTTACCTTCTCTGCTACACACATGCGAGACATGGATGGTATACAATCGTCATGCCAAACTGCTGAACTTATTCCAC